>CM052547.1:63888476-63915457 GCA_028533065.1 Trachops cirrhosus
TGGTTTTGGGATTAGAATGATGCTGCTTCATAAAAAGAGTTTGGGAGTCTACCATCACTTTGGATTTTTTGGAATGGTCTGTGAAGGATGGGGGATAGCTCTTCCTTAAATGCTTTGTAGAATTCTCCTGTGAAACCATCTGGTCCAGGGCTTTTGTGTGTTGGGAGTTTTTTGATTACTGCTTCAATTTTGTCCGCTGTTATTGGTCCATTCAGACTTTCTGCTTCTTCTTCACTGAGTTTTGGAAGATTATATTTTTCTAGGAATTTGTCCATTTCACCTAGGTTTTCAAATTTCTTGGCATACAGTTCTTCATAATAATTTCTTATGGTCCTTTGTATTTCTGTGGTATCAGTTGTAATCTCTCCTCTTTCATTTCTGATTGTGTTTATTTGGGCCTTCTCTCTTTTTTTCTTGATGAGCCTGCTTAAAGGCTTGTTGATTTTATCTTTTCAAGGAACCAGTTCCTGGATTCATTAATCCTTAGAATGGTGCTTTTAGTCTCTATGTCATTTAATTCTGCTCTGATCTTGGTTATTTCCTTCCTTCTATGTGCTCTGGGTTGTGTTTGTTGTTGTTCCTCGAGTTCTTGTAGGTGTAGGGATGGGTTGTTTGTTTGAAATGTTTTGATCTTTTTTAGGTAGGTGTATATGGCTATGAACTTCCCTCCCAGGACTGCCTTCACTGTGTCCCATAAGTTTTGGGTTGTTGTGAGTTCATTTTCATTTGTTTCCAGAAACTTTTTGATTTCTTCCCTAATTTCATTCTTGACCCATTCCTTGTTTAATAGCATGCTATTTAATCTCCATGATTTTGAGTGTCTGGAGTTTTTTTCCTTGGGATTGGTTTCTAGTTTCAGTCCCCTGTGATCCGAGAATATGCTGGGTATGATTTCAATTTTCTTGAATTTGTTGAGGCTCGTTTTGTGTCTTTTCATGTGGTCTATCTTTGAAAATGTTCCATGTGCATTTGAAAAGAATGTGTATTTCTTTGGGATGAAAGGCTCTATGTATATCAGTTAAGTCCATTTCATCTAGGGCATTGTTCAATGCCACAATAACTTTGTCGATATTTTGTTTGGAAAGAAATGGAAACAACATTAATACCAAAGAAAAAATTAAAAGTGAAAAGTATACAGTAAGGCCAAGAGAATCAGTTATAAGCAATAGTAATTAGTGACAAAAGACATAGCTCCTGGAAATGATATAATAGATGAGATATAGTCCAATATAATAGATTTTATTATATATATATATCACAAAATAACTTAGTACTATAACAATAAACACAAATATACAGTGAATGATTTTATATAGCATTCAATTTTTCTCTGATTAATTACAAAAAAGTAAATATGAATAGAGAGGATTAGAATTAACTCACTGATATAATTGAATTCATAAATACTGATTTGAATCTTGTACCTAGGAATGCATTGTGTAGATTGAATACAACAGTAAAGTGTGGCTATTGAAACTTCCACAAAACAATGTGGGGATAATAAACTCTTATAATTTATTCACTAAAGCACATCCCTTATTCTAAAGCCTTATTAAACATTACAGTACCACCATACATCAAGTTGTGAAAACTCTATTTGAAATATCTGTCAACAATCCAGGAGAAGATCATAATTATAATACAAATTGACTAAGTGCATCTTATTCTAAGAATATGAAATATTTCACTATAAAGAAACTGATTAATCTACTTTCTCAATCGTGTAATGCAAACAAAATTTTATGGTTCTTTTGATATTTAACAGCATACACTTGAGAAATTTCAGCATATGCCTTAATTTAAAAATTAAACTAGACTATTATTAGAAGAATCTCCTTTGAAGTGAGTTTCAAATATCAGTATCAAGCCATCAATGTTGGTGTTCATTTCTCTTCATGATGAAGCACTAGGAGCATCTCCTGTAAAATTAGAGAAATGACAAGTGATATGGTTTCCTTTATTGTTGCCATAACTTACCCTTTAAAAAAGACATTTCAGTCAGTGTAATTAGGTTAGTAAACATAAATCGTTGATGAATAGGAGCCCAATTATTATTATTTGTAAATGATTTGATTGTTGATCTCAGAAATGCAAGAACACTGATGAATAAAATATTACATTTATAAAACAGTTCAGTAATTTTCCTAGGTACAAAATCAATTGCTTTCTCCTATAGCAAAAATAACTCATTAGGAAATGAAATGGACAAAAATCCATTCACAGTGTCAATAAAAAATAAAAACTACCTAGACATAAACAAGAAATAAGCAATTTTTATTTTTTAAAAATGAAAATAAAACCTAAAATATATAACAAATAAGAATTGAATAATTGAGACATATATCTGATTTTGAAAGGCCTCAATATTGTTGTTTCAATTAATTAAAAAATAATTCTAAAAGTTAATGCAATTGCAAAATAATACCAAATTGGGTTAGAAGATGATTAAAAATCCTAAAATTTACTTGCAAGAATGAGATATATTAATTCCAAAAATATTTTGGAAAGGCTGAATAACAAATATACTTACAAAAATAGTCAGAATAAAGTAAAAAAAAAAATTTAAATGGTGTGGGTACTGGTTTCATGAATGTGTAGAGCAAATAAGTGAAATAGAAACTCTAGAGTAGACTTTTAAATTGAAACTGTAAAAGATCAAATGACTTTCTATAGGTTAAGAATGATTCATTAGTTATACACTTAATATGAAATCAAAGCACTCATTCAAAATGAAGTGAGACTATGTTGACATTTATTTTCCTTTTTATACTTATTTTTCTCTAAACAAACACATGCATAAATCATAATTGTTATTCTAGCTAACATTTCTTTTATGTTTCTGTTATGTCAGGAACTATTCTAAGCATATTACATGTATTGCATCATCTAATTAACGTAACTTTATGAAGTTGTCACATTTGTCACACTTTACAGATAAAGATACTGAGACTTAAAAATTTATAATAAATTTGGGCATATAATAAATGCCCAAAGTTAGTGATGGTGAGGCCAAGATGCAAACATAGGCAATCTTTTATCAGAGCCCAGGTTTTTAAAGACTAAATTGTAAATCACATGTACACATATGTTTATATTTTAGAAGGATTACTAGGTAGAGAGACAAAATCTTGGATACAGATGCATTAAAATATTTATATCAATTTTATTTTGGCAGTGATCATTTTATTTTCTTGTTTATACCTGAACATTTTTTTAAAAGTCTGTAGTAAAAGTTACTTTTATAATGATAAATATGTACATTTAAAAGGTGACTTCAGCATGGTGACTTCCTGAATGAATAGTTTAGACTAGCTTACCAAATCTGTACAATTTGATTCATTAGCTCTCCAGTCCCAGAACTCAATGCCATCTTTTTTTCATAGTGACTACTAGAGAAATTGCCACTGTTTATTGGCACCATCATCATTATTATTGCCATCATAATTTGAAATGCAAAAATATTCCCTTTACCTCTGGCTGGATGCTCCATTGAATGGAGTGTCATCATGTACACCAAAATGTTGAGGACCATTCACAGTCAGAGCACAAACCTAAGTTGTGGGTTTGATCCCCGGTTGGGGTGCATATTTACAGGAGGCAACTAATCGATGTTTCTTTCTCACATCAATGTCTCTCTCTCTCTCCCTCTCCCTCTCTCTTCCTGTCAAATCAATAAACATATCCTTTGGTGAGAATTAAAAAAAGTCTCCTCTCCAGAAAATGCTTTGCATATATTACATTAAGCACTTTTATAATATTCCCACTTTACAGAAAGTGAACTGAAGCTTGGAGTGGTGATAGGTCTTGTCCAGGGTGACTCAGCCCATACTTGGAATAGACAACATCATATTCAGGTTTTCTCTTCTCTATAGCCTCTACTGCTTCTATTCTTCAATACTATTTCATAGAAGTTTCTATTTGGGCCAGTTGGAAAACCCTGAGGCTAAAACTAGTATTTTAATACCTCACTGGTGGTCGTAAATTTGGATGTATATGCAACTACCTTGTTTAAGGGCACAAAAATTAAGGATGAATCATTTATTATATGAAAATTCATTCTCTACTTGCTATCTGTGTGCATCTTTTTTTTTCCTCTTAAGATAATCTTAGGAAAAAGTCATTGATCTTGTGGACCCCAAGAATGAAGATACCTACTAAAAAGGTCTCTTGATGGCTAACTGGGCTCAACCCCCCTCTCCAAAACATAAAAACAAACAGAGTCCAGCAGCCATTTCTACACCAGTGCAGCAGACTGGTGCAGCAGAAAGCAGATCCAAGCAGAGCAGATCAATGAAGAGCAGAGCAGAGCTGTCTAGCTGGAGAGGTGTCTGGCCCTATACTGGGCACAGCTGTGCTATTTTCACAGCTGTTCTGCAACACAATTGAGCTGCTTTCCACTGAATATAGTTTTCTTCTTCACCACATCCCAAATTAGGGATTTCTGTTGGCATTGAAATGCTACAAATGACCATTGGGTTAACAATCTCAAAAGTCTTGATTGAATTGTTGAAGAAGGTAATTGAGAGGATGTGATGGACCATTGACTTGCTAGCTGGACCCAGGCAATTGGAGAATCCTTACTTCCTCTCCTTTCCTTAGAATGTAGGCTCTGATCACCATCTCCACAGTGGAGGCTGCTTAAAGGACACAGCCTTGAGAGAGCAATATATTGTAAGACAATCTGGATGGTATACATGGATGAACCTAGTTAAGATCTCTATATAAATTTTTAAGACCCTGGTGGGTGCTTGTGGAAATCTATTCATCTTGAAGTCACCCCAGGAAAATCTCCCATATTAGTTCCCTTGCTTATTAAACATACCACCTATCAATCTGGAGTGGCATGCCTCTTTCTTCAGTCTCTTCTTGCCCTCTGTGTATGGGGGCCTATTTGTGAATCAAACAAATGCAGATATTCCATCCCCTGTATTAACTCCAAAGATGTTCCATATACCAAGAGGCAACACTTTTCATTTGATCAATAAAAGCTCACTGAATATCAACTATGTGTTAGATACTGTGCTATGCCTGAGTTCTAATTGTGTTCTATTAGAGCAATGCTAGCTATCATAAAAAATAAACTCTCAAATCTCCATGGCTTAACACAAAGAGAAGCCCATGGTGGATGTTCTGGGTTGGATAAATTTCCTACTGTTTTTGACTCAGGTTCTCAACATCTTTAGTCTATGGCTTTTAAGTTCATTTTCTGTACATTTCAGTGTAAGGAAAAATACAGAGCAATGCACTATAATTTTATATTGGTCTGTTCATAAAATGGTCTGTATCTCTTCTGCCCACATTTCTTTGGCTGGAAAGCAGTCATATGGCTACACCCAAATAACTAGGACATATAGGCTAGCTATGTGCCCAAATAATCAATAAAACATACTTTCTTCCTGCTCATTTGCCTCTTACAAACACAGTTGGGGAGGTGTGCATTAATTAGATAATGCATATCAAACCAATGGACAATTTCAACTGTGGCAGTTATTTTTAAGGAGAGGAATATTACTTAAGAGCTAGTATTGGCATAGAGAGGCCAGGAAGTCTTCTCTGAAGAAGTGAGACTTGGATACCAAAGACAAGTAGGTGGACAAAGAAGGGAAGATTGCAGAGATACTGGGAAAGAGAGTTTTGGTGAGCAGGTGGGACAAGGAGACACAATGCTAGAGAAAAAACAGAATCAGGCTACAGGGGCCCTGACTTATAGAGCTTATACACCATTTAGGAATCTAAATCCTATTCCATGGACAATGCAAAACCATTGAAGAGTTTCAAGTAGTGAGCTGACCTAGTCAGATTTACATCTTGAACAAAGTTGCTCTGGCTGCATTGTAAAAATGAGTTGGAGTTGGGGGAAAATAAATGTGGGGAGGTCTTTTGGGAGGCTGCTGTAGAATCATAATGACTTAAATGTGGCTGGTGGAAGTGGAAGGAAGTAGAATTAGAGGGACATTAAGGAGGTGAAGTAAATAGATTTAATGATAAACTAGACTTTCTTATTTATCTCTTTAGTCTTGCTGGATGATTTGCATCTTCATAGCTTCTATGTTTATTGATGAATTTTAAAACTGGACTGTTCTGGGCAGCAAAAAGCTAGCTTAGATTAGATAACCTTGGACCAGACTTAAGCAGAACTGACACAGAACTATAATTGCTATTGACCCAGTATCCTTTCTTATTATCTTTCTCTGTCAAAACCTCCTTTTCTTCCTGTGACCCCACTCTTCCATCTTGACTTCAAGGATGGAAAAAAGTGTATAATTTGTCCCATGATGTACTGTGTTTCCCTATGGGTATTTACATTTGAAAAGAAGGTTTAAATACCTATTTAAAGAAATAAAAGCAATGATGCTTTGAATAGTTATGGGAAGGTGGTATTCAAATTATTCAACACAGATACCATTTTAGTGCCTTTAATAAGCCATTAATTCTGGTTCCTCTTGGGATGTCCCAAATCTGATGGGAGAAATTCCTTAAGGCAGCCAAGACTTTGGCCTAGAGTGTTCCCATTATAACTGAGACATGTGCTGGTTCTTCTAGGTTGAACTAAGATCTGTAGCTTCAGTCTTCTACAGCTTGACATAACAGGGGAGAACTTGAAAGCCAGAGTAATATTTCAGTTCTTGCTGAAAATATACATATGCTAGAATTATAAAATATTTTTGTACGTACACAAAAATTAAAGAAAACAAAAATATGCATTCTATTTTTGTATATGTATACTTACAGAAGCCACAAACCACTCAAAAGCTTTATTTGCAAATGTTCTTCAACTGTGGTTAAGAATTTGCTGCTTTATTTGAAAGCAGATTAAAGGAAACCACCCTTCTTTTCCTTTACTCCCTTCTACAGCTAAAAATATGGGAGCAGGACCAAGGTCCTATGAGGTGACACCTGATTTTTCCATTGATGTCTCTGCATGGGTGTGTGTCTATGTGAGCTAATCTTTTCAATCAGCCATCTCACCAGGTCAGATCCCAAGACAATCACAATTACTTTTGAGTCTAGGTTCAACAAACACAGTCCCTCTAGCTAGAACTTGGGTAGAAAACAAAATTTTGTTTCTGGCAGGTCTATCCCAGTTGCAGAAAAACTCCATGTTCACCTGTTCAAATAGATCTCAGGTGATTTTTAGTCTTTCAATATTTGGAGAGTGTAGTGTGATTCTTCATTTATTTTACAATTCAGTGAGAACAAAAATAAGTTTAATAGCCATGACAAACATAAACATGCACACATACATCCTCATCCCCAATTAAAAGGAAACTTTTATCACATTCTGGCTTATAATAAACACTTGATTTCAGCTTCTTTTTTTTTAACACCATGAAACTCTTTTAGGCTATTTAATTATTTAATCATAGGATTTGGAGCACTTTTTTCCCCCTAAGGAACATTGTAATACTTCATCAATACCTGTAAATATTGCTGATATTTATATTTAGGAAAATATGTAGTTGTGATCAATAATCCTGAATGTAAAATTGGAGGGAGGTGGCAAAAATGCCACATATCTTATAGAGTAAATTAAAGCAGGACATTAAGAGTTTGATGTTTGGGTGTTTGGGTTCTTGTGTTTGGGGTGGTCTTTGAGAGACTCTGGCCATATATGTCAGCCCCACCAGCCACCAACTACTGACAGCCACCTTTGAACCTTATGCTAAAGCAGGAAAAAAGCTGGTTTTAAAAAAATTATGATTTTGACCAACTGATTCCAATGTATTCAGTGAATGATGGGAGTGAGTACTCCTATCTAGCCCTTATGATCATAGCTGAAAAACACCCCATCCACCCTCAGTCACCTTTCATCCAATTCTATGTCTGAAAGAAGGTTTAGAACTGGCACACAAATCCTGGGGGGAAGAGAAGAGCCATTTGTTTGACTTGTGTATTAATGGGAAGAACAGATGGAAAAATGAAATTAAATTGCATTATTGCATATCCCAACTATTATTAATTATAAAGTACTTAATAAAAATATAGATTTCCAGGTTGAGTTTTGTGGTGTGAAAGACTGATACATGAGCTTCTTCTGGGTTACAGAAGTTTTCAAACATTTTTTATCAGTAGAACTTTTCTTTTTTTATCAGCATTATGTCAGGAATTTCATATACAGACCAGATAAAAACAGAGTTCCACTGGTTGACCTGAGGGTGAAGAGTCTGGAGGCTTATATACTCAGCTTTCCCCTGAGTAACCCTTGTTTCTCATGGAACATCTTCATGGGACCTTAGCACTCAATGGAACCCAGTTTGAGAAACAACTTTTAACTTGAACTTTTTGCTTAAAAAGATCCTAGTGGCCAGCAGACAGCAGTGAACATCCAACTATATGTGGAATTGGAGGAAGAGAGGGCAGAGGAAGTGTGCCTACATGTAGCCATGGCCATTGACTATGGCAGGAGGTTGGTATACATGCATGCATATGGGCCCATTTATTTTATCGTCATTAGACAAAGGATATTTCTCAGGACCATATATTGACAAGTTGGCTTCAGGAGGGGACATAAGAAGTGACACTTCCAAAATCCAGCAGCATGATTTTCTAGCTTCCCTTTTCAATTTTAGAATGGATCTGTGATTGCTAGCTGACTCAGTTTCTCCCTCCAATCTCTGAGTTGCTGTTAGTGAATGAGTAGAACAAATAGAACAGATAAAAGTGAAGAAGTAACTCCACAGAATTTCAAATCTCAGAAGCCACTGCTCAGCCACTTCTGAGATACTGGTTTAAGAATTGTCCAAAGAACATGGCTGAAGATAACAAAATGTTATCTCCAACTTCCTTGGAGAATGGTGAGCCTGTGAAATGCTTTTATTTACTGATTTGCTCTTCCTATTTTCCAGTAAGGGAAATAGAATTCAGATGTGGCATGAGAGCATTTACATTAAAGTGGCTTAGTAATAAAAAAAGGCATTTTAAATTATAGGATAAGACTTCCAGGAACAGGTGGAGGAATAATAAGTTCTTCCCATTTTTCCTCCTGACACCTGCTGACTTGAGGGTGTCAGCAATATAGAACTGAAAAGAGACCTTACCTGGATACTCTGATGATTGTTGAAGTTCATGACCACAGACAAGAAAAAACTAACTAAATATGGATAAATTTGGGTAAAATAAATTAATTCAAGGGAAAATGCCACAAATAAATACAGAACCATTCAGATTTAAAGCAGGATGCAGTATTCTCTGCAAATAAGTTGAAGGATTCTCTGGGAATGATAAAGAAATATGGAATATGATGGGAGTCAGAAATGGAGAATAGGGTAGATCCCTGAAATGTGCTATTTGGCTTGGCATAGCAGTGGGGACAGGGAGCCAAAGAAAAGATAGTTTGAACATGCTCTCTTTATTGTTGTTGTTGTTGTTTTAACCACCTGACTTGTTATTCTAGAGAACTAGCCTAGAAGTGACGCTGAGTGGATTTAAGAGGCCAACACCATCGTGGCTATTCATCACTGTTGACTGCACAGAATGATGCTTAGTGAGTGTGTGTATAGTGGTATATTTGTGTGGGGAGGCAGGAGGAACTAACAGCTGATAGAAAATTTCGAGGACAAAAACTAGAAAATTAGCAGGAAATCATTACAATGCAACATAGCTGTGTCTATACTGTCACAATACTGGCTTACCCAGTTTGCTATGTGTTCTAATCATCCATACTCAATCCTACCTTATACACCCATTGGATGTTTTTTAGTAAATTCAATATTGAAAGAGAGTTTCTCCCATTCAATGATTAGGAATAAGGCAAAGGTCTTCAACATAGAAAGCAGGCAGTGATTCACCCCACATTTACTGAGCAAATATTTGCATGTAGTCAATGTGCCAAGTTCTGTTGTAAGTATTGGGGAGAGACCAAGAAGGAAACAGACAGAGAAATCCTGACACGTAATCTCCAAAATGGTGAAATGAATGTCATATGCAAAGAACAGGTGAAGAATGCTCATGGGAAACTTAACTGTATGAAACAGAGTGAATTACTTTCTATTCATTCAAAGAAATTACAGAGCAAAAGGGAATTCATATAATAAGAGGAGATCAAACAATAGATAATAAGACTGAAGGAGCTAGAAAACAAGCAGGTAGCACTCAAAAACTGAAAATAAAAATAACACCTTGGTTGGAGAGATAAGCAGAGTGCAGGCTTATCTCTTATCTGCCTTCCACAAACAATGGAGACTTGGGGATTTCCCCAACCTGGATGTGGACTATTGGGGGAAAGAGCCTTAGTGGGGTTGTCACAGGTCCTGGTGGAAGAGTGAGGTACCCCCAGTTGAAAGGCTAGAGGTGCACCATTGGCTTCCCCAGGGCTGAAGAAGGAGCCCAGGCTGTACATGTGTTCATTTGTGAAAATTTGTGGAGCTGTGTATTGTGATTTTTGCACTTTTTCCTTGGGTATTTTACCTCAACAGAAAGTTTACTAAAAACAATTGATGTGTATACGTGATGATGAGAGGGGAAGACAATTTTCTTGACAGAGAACAATGTGAAAGCATAATTCACGGCTATGTTTGTATGTGTGGCAAAGAGAGAGAGGGAGAAAGAGGAGAGAGAGAAAGGGGAAAGGGAGAGGGAGAAAGAAATGCAGTTCTTTATTCTTAGAGCATCATGAATGGTAATATATGCTTACAAAATGAAAAGTGATAGACATAGACTTACAGAAGAGTTTTTAAAAGTTGCAGGAAATAGACTGACTATGACGAATAGGAGGTGTCAGATTGAGTTTTTTCCATGATAAACCACTGGTTAAAACTGATATAAACTTTCAGGTAACAAAAAGCTGCACCTCTCAAGGGAGTCAAGAAGAGGAAATAGAAGAATATTTTATATCTGGTATTGTCACAGAAAATATCATAGATGCCTGATTGCCTGAATCTCATTTATTAATTCATTTATCCTGGAAACACTTGATGAGTCTCTTTTATGGGCCAGACCCTGTAGTAGATGCAGGACATATATCTAAGAAGATATTGGCAGGAGAGAATTGATGACAATTAGATAAAATGGATGAGAATCTTAACCTTAGGATTAAAGGCTTTCTGAACAACAGGCATGGAAATATGTATAAAAATGGCAGAGACTGGCTGGAAGAAAAAAATACTTTTGAGAAGAGATGAGACTAAGAGAATGACATTTTGAGATATTCACCTGTGCAATAGAATACTAAATCAGCACTTCCTGTTATTCTGGAGTCTGATGGAATTGCTGTACCATCTACATAGGACAAGTGTAACAGCCAGGAGCTGTCACTATGACCCTCATTCTTATCACTTCAGAATAAAAGGGCTAGACTTCATGGCTACCAGTACCTGCCTTTCTTGCCAGATGGTTTTCTCTGGCTGCTTATGCCTGCTCTCCCTGCATATATTCAAAGCAAGCTGGAAATGCCAGGGAGTTCACTGCTCACCTTGTTGCTTCAATCTGTGATGTAGTGACTGTATAAATGGTGTACCTGTACAAAGATAGATTAGTGCATAAATGGCCTAGGTCCCTCACCCTGGGTGGGATACTTCTGAGGTCCATGTCATACACTGAATCCCAGAGATTTTGCCCACAGTGTGACTTGATTGGAAAACATACTCTGTACTTGCTTCTTTTTCCCTGTTCCTTATTCTGTTTCTTGGGATCTCCTTCTAAGCAATGTTTTTTCACTCACATTTTTCATTGCCTCTAGGAAAACCTAAAGTAAGAAAAACCTGAAACCAATTTTTCATCCCTCAGCACATCACTCATGCATGAAACAAGGAGATGGAGAGGCTGAGAAACGCTGATAGTGAGGATTGCTATGGGGAGACTTGCTGGATAACCTGCATCTCCCCCCACAACATGGGGAAGGTAAGGGTGACTTTAAGTGAAGAGACTATGGAACACCACTTGGAAAACCTCACACACATCCATGGCATTTAAAGGATGGGAACACAGGTGTTGATGTGTGACTCCTCGCTGGAGAAGCAAGAGGGCGAGCAATTAAATGGAATGGGGCTAAATGGAGGCATGCGGCAATAGACACAAATGGTGTTTCCCACGGGGCAGCCAGGCAACCACAGGAAGGAAATAAGACTTAAGTAGTTGGGGTGCAAAGTGGTCATGCATTTCCTCCTTGTATCCACCCTTGCAGTGGATCTGCACAGCTTCTCCTGTCAAGAAACAGTCTGTTTGCCCACCCACAACACCTGGGCAGGCTTTGTGACTCCCTTCATTCAACAGAATTTAGTGGGAGGGATACTTCACTAGTTCCAATTCTGTGCCTCAAGGGACTTGGAACACTTTGACTCTCTCAAGAACCCTTCTCAATGGGCTGCCTAAAGAAGAATGAGTTCGCTTATTGGAAAATTGGAGACTTTCTAGACCAGAATTTAGTCAGTCTGTTTCCTGAGCCAAATCCCTGGACATGGGAGAACAGAGCTGACCATAGACAAATGACAGAGCCCAGGGAGAGCACCAGCAGCACCTGAACCAGCCAAACTGAGGCAAAACTGCTGATCAGGAGAACTGTAAGCTAATTAGCTGTTGTTATAAGCTGCTAATTTGGGGGTGGTTTTTTATACAGCAAATGTTTATTGATACAGGAAGTAAGCATTTACTATTGATTTTATTGGATTTTCCTATCTGGAAAATGAGACTGTTTAATTCTCTGCAACTGAGCTTAGAAGTATATGACTTGTTTAAGAGTGTCCAGGTTTGGAAAAAAGGGCACCTCAGAGCTAGACTCTTTACCCCTTCAGTTATGTCCCTACTAGTTATATAAACTGTTATGAAATTTCTATAATCTTACTGAGTTGTAAGTACTTTTACTTGATTGCAAGTCTCTTGAGACTGAGAATCATGGCTGATCTATTTTCTAGTGAGGTACTGTAATTATATTATGTATGTGTATGGTTGAGCTGGTATGTGCATGTGTGTGCAAAATACATTCAATAATTAAAAACTAGTAAAAAACTTTCTTTCAGCTTATGAGAACAATTTGTTTTGCTTTTCATAAAACTATTGCATGGAGTGGTAACATTTTCTTTCTAATCTAAAAAAATTTTTAATATTATTACTGTAAGGAATATGACAGTGCTTTAAAATATTAAACTTAACAAGAAAGCTGCCATGTATGGGCTATATGGGGTGCATGAGAGGTGTTCCAAGAATGTGGTAAGATGGTATTAAAGTGAAAGTATAGAATCTACTCTCATTGAATTTGAGCTGTAATAAACAAAGTCTCCTCCCAGACCCACACTAGGCTAGTAAAACCACAATGACCCCTGACTGAAGAGAAAAATATCCATCAAAGTGTGGAGTTGGACATGAAAGGGAAGGTGATTGATCAAAATGAGGCATATAAAAAGTGGAGGAAAATGATGAAATGGGATAGTACTTATGAAAAGTTGGTGAACTAGAGAGATCTTTGCTTTAAAAAAAACTGTTCATTTTCATCTGTAGCCATAGTGTTGCATGCACGTAGTGATTTTTCAGGATGCCATGAATCTCTTTTATGTCATGACTGTGTCTCATGCCCATTCTTTGTCCCATTTACTTTTGCCATTTTCTTTTATCAGAATCCTAAGACATTTTATGTACTTTATCAGTGTTTTCAAAGAAAGAACTTTGGAATCATTTTTACTTTCTTCTACTTTTTTACCCATTAAAAAATACCTTTACATTTCTTTTTCTTAACTGTGCTTAATTTTTCTTTTCATGAAAAATTACTTTATTCACCAGCTTTCTTTTTTAATAATGGAGGCAATTATGTCTATAAATTTTCCTCTGAACATCGCTTTTGATGTGTTCTGCAGTTTTGTTATGGAGTGCTTATTTCCTTGTGCTCTAGGCAGGTTTTAATTTCATTTTTGATCAAAAATTATCTAGAAGCAAGCTACTTCATGGTCAAGTCATTGATATATATTTTGTGACCATTTAATTATTTATTTCTACTTTTGTTAGGTTCTAATCTGAGAATGTAGCTTATAAAAACTGTCCACTTTCATACTTTTCTAGTTTTTTTTCTTCAGTAGCCACATATATGACCAACCTTTACAAATGTTCATGATTATTTGTAAAAGTACATTCAAAGATAAGGTAACAAACATATCAATTTGTTTATTAATTGCATTTTCAGTTTGTGTCCTTTATTTTTTCAACTGGATTTTCAGTTCTCAGAAAATCATATTGATGTTGCCACATAATTATATTTCTAGCAAGTTCTTGCTTTTAAAATAAAGTATTGAGTTGCTATGGTAATTGGCTGATACCAGTTATGACTGCTGCTTCTTTTATAATTGTGCTATTCATCACTATATGATGTCCCTTTCTATCTTATTTGGTTCTTTTACCTTTAAATTATACTTCACTGGCATTAATATTTCTATTTTTGCTTTCCTTTCTTTCAATTTTCCTGGTATTTCTTTATTCACTCCATTTATCTTTGTTATTTTGAAATTATTTTAAGAGTGTTCCTTATACGTAAATCTGGCTGTGTTTTGTATTATAAAGAGATACATTGTGTTACTTCTGCCTTTTTGATAGAATTCTCTTCTTTTACATTGTATACAGTAACTGATATACTTGGTGTGTTATGCTTATCTTAGTTTATGGTAACTAGTGGATATGTCATTTCTTCTTTTTGTTTTACTTTTGCTTTTTATTCTCCGTTCCCCTTTACTAATTTTGAAATTCTACTGTATTCTTCTTGTTATTTATGGTTAATTTTTATTCTCTTGACCTAACAGATTAGAAAGCAAAGTCTACTACTCTTTAAAAAAATATTCACCCTCCCTCTCAGGAAAACAAAGAAAAAGCAGTTTTCTTCCTTATTTTCTCCATTCCAATAAATTAATATTTAAAAACCTACTTCCATTCTCTTTCCCTCCTTTTTATCTTTCCCTAAGGAGATGTTGAAGTTTTTTTACTGCCATCTTGGGAATCATTTTTCCTGGGCTTCACAGATAGTGTAGTATTTCAAAACTTTTTAAAGATTAACTTTTCCTTAAATATGTCCTTCTGTGTTTAGTATCATTAATTTCAGATAGTACACATTGCTATATAACCTATCCTTATTCTTTTTTGAATCTTGTTTATGTGTCTATATAGCCTAATAACTGTATATAAACTTGTATATATATCACATATAGACAATGTATGTATATTGCAACATGCACATTATATATAAAAGCTGTTCACTCTTTTATTTTTTTTAGGTTTGTGTATTTTCTCATTTGTTGTTGTTGTTGGAATAGAATCTCCAAAGTGATTTTCTTAGATGGAGTTCTTAATTGATATTATCGCCAAAGTCTTTTCTCAAAAAGCTTTTGCTCACCTTGACAGATTAATGATATTTTAGCTTGGTATAATTTGATGACCCACCTTTCTCTTTTATCCATTGTTTGTGATAAGACATTCTTTTGTAAGGGATTTTTTTTTCCTCCTTAAACAGTCTTATGTTTTTTATTTCTCCCATTAGAGATCAAGATTTTTTTCCATGATATACCTATGGATGCGTTTTCTATCTTTATTCATAATGAGTATGCTAAATATACAGGCAGGGGAAAGCAAAGAGATCTTGCCCTCCATGATTTGTCTGTGGCATGGCCTAAGTACAGTATCAGGTTTTTATGAAACTTCCCACAAGTGATTTTAATGTGCAGCCAAATTCAGACACCCTAGATCTCTACTGACATTAACTCAGTAAAATCAAGAAGTGGGACTATGACCTCAGCTTGGCCAGCTAGACTCCCTCCCAGAACCATAAACCTTGATAGCTGATGGAAGAACAATTGTGCAGCCACACCCAACAAGACCATGCAACATTCTCTACTCTTGCACTGTGTCTGTCATTCTCATCCTTTGAGCTTCCTTGGGCCTTAGCAATAAACACCTTGTTTGCTTAAGCAGAGCAGAGTCACTGGTAAAATCCTATTAGGCAATGACATAAATGCCTTGACATAACAGATTTCATCCCATTTATTCAACTGTTGGCAATACTATTCCAGTTGCAAGGCAGTACCACCCATAGACTGCCTTTCCCCACAATCCAAAACATATGTAAGCCACACAATATTACAATAATAAGCTGGTACTTCCCCAGACATTGGATGATGACTATATGTACCCCAGTCTGCTAAAATTCTACCCACTGTGCTCCTTCCAGGAACCAACACAGAATGACACCTGCTGGCCCAGATACAAAACAAGCCTAACCCAATGACCAAAAGAAGCCAGGCAACCTGGGAACATGGAGAGAAAACTGGCATCCATGACTCCGTGATTTTAACAAACGCTCACAAGTTTTTCTGTCAACCAATCTCACAAACAGTGAACCCAAGTGATGGCCTCCCCCAAAATGGGCTCTTACCCAGACCCAGGTTCACAGCCCCAAAACTCAAGTGATCCTTCCTTCCTACTTCCTAGTCTATTCCCTTCCCAGATCTGTCTCCTTTCCGCCTGCCAGGCATGTTCAAGGGGCTGACACCCCTAGTGGGTGTGCAGAGAGTTCCTAGCAACTGGGAAGCCCCACAGTCCCACTCCTTGGGTGGGGAGTCAACCTGCCACAAGTGGCTAGGGCCCCACGTTGGGCAACACTACTGTAACTGAACTACTGGGGTCCCACTGCCGGTTGCCCATAGACAAAAACTCTGGAGACAGAGTCTGGTGGAAAGGAAAATGGAATTTTTACTGATGTGTAGGTATAGACAGTACATTTCTTAATGCCACCCTCACCCCTGCCACTGTAGGCATGTGCAGGCTGCTGACGAGAGACCGTCCCAGTGGTTTTCTGCAGCTTCACACATTAGGGAGGAGTGCGGGGCTTGTCGGCCAGCTGCTCTTAATCTTCCAGGACCAGCTGGACTTCATCTTTTCTCTGTCCGCCCCCCACGCCTTTCTTGCCATCCTTGCTCTCAGCACCAGCAGTGCTCCTGGCCAGGCCCCAAGCACTCAGGGAGGGGTGAGGACCCTGACCTTCTGAGGCTGCACTGGGGCCACAGCCAGTAGGCCTGCATTAGCATGGACCATGGGGGGCTTGTTGACCTGAGCCTCCCTACTGCCCTCCTCCTGAGCCTCCCCCGCACTCCTACCAGAAACCTGCTGCACTTCCAGACAGGCAGGTCCTGGAGTGCTATGGCAGGACACATTTGGAACCACTCCAGCTAGGTCCCTGGCTCAGGAAACTCAGGCCCCAGCATGGACCCACCAGCCAAGGGATGGAGAATCAGAAGTGTGTGTTTGCTTGTGCTGCCTTTTAAAGATCCCCACATAATCCCTCATGCAGAGGAAGTAGATGGGAGGTTATATCCCTCCCATCCAACCATCTTCCTAGCTTTTTGTGGCAGCCTTGTGCACCTCTTTTTTCTGTGTCTTGTGCTTGTCATCCCAGTTGCTGGGGCGATGCATGCATGTACCATCATCCATGCTCTCTACCCCTCCCCTGTTGGGGGGAGGGGTTCCCTCCCATTACAAAATCTCTGGAGAAGCGGACAGTCCTGAGTTCCTAGCATCCAAGACGCCCAGTAGCTAGGATGTGGGGACACATGCTGGTGAAGGTGATCCAACAACAGCGACTATACCTCAGTGAATATTATTTGTACTGTGACTCAGTATTTACATCAGTGAAGTGCAACACAGTTCCGTAGTGCATATAACCTTAACACTGAATTATTTTGTAAATCAAGAAATTAAACGCTATTCCCTTCTTTGCATAACTAAAAAAATGCCTTTTTCATGTAACAGCTACTGCTTGAGAAATCACCTTTCTCTTAGATTTAGAATTTTGATCCTAGTGAAAATGCAAGGTCTCACAAAGAAATACAACCTTGAACCCTTTTGTATACAGTATTTAGCAGAAAGGATATTTATTGATAAGGTGAGAGTTGAGCCATCTGAATTCCAGTCCAGTCTATGTACATCTCCAGCAAAGTGATGTTGGTAAGGGCTCTACCCTTTCTCGGCCTCACCGTCTTCATTTATTAAATGAGTCAGGGGTCACGGTAAATGATTTCCAAGTTTGGAACTCTAAAAACTTGTCAGTGGTTGATTTGATTTCTCCTTTCCTGCAGGGAGGAGGCAGAGATAATTTCTTGTTTACAAGGAACAAGTTTTCATCTTGCAACCTTAATACAGAAGCAAAAGAGAGAAGTGTAATAGTGCTGGGGTAATAGCAGCTTTTCTTTGTTTGGATTCAGGGTCTCTGATACGACATATTGAATGTGTCAATGGAATGTGATTTATTTTGCTTCATAACATTTGGGAACAGATATTTGGTATTTCATCCAAGGAAAGCAATTTGCAGAAACCTTTTAGAAGGTGGCTGGAGCATCAGTAATTGTTGCCATTTCTTTATGCCAACATTTCCTTAAAGCTGCACAATCTTTCATTTTAATCATCCCTCTCAGCAGGCTTCTTCCAGAGCTCAGGAGCAGGGCACCCACCCCTTAGAAATGAGGTTCTATTTTTAAAGTCCACCAGCAAACTCCCTATTAATCCTGTGAAATCTCACATGGCTGCTCTTCTGGGTTCTCTGTGCACCCCCTGCTCTCAAAGCCCCATCTGCACAGCCCTCCCCCAGGAGATATTTTTAGCTCTTAGCAGCTACATCCTTGAGGATTACTAGGAAGATGCTACACTTTGCTCTCAAGTAAACATTTTAGAGATTTGTATTGTCATTCCTAATATTTTTAGAAAATATCGAGGATGCTACTCCTAGTTACAGGTGCCAAAGAATTAGCCTGGACTTTGAAGCCTCTACCTGGGAATCTGTTTCTTACTCCTGGATAAATACCCTGTTTATTCAAAGGTATTTAGCCTTCCTAGGGTGCATTAGCAGGGACTTGGACCCATTGTTCCAGACAATCTCTCCCCAATGCAGCCTTGGGGATTATATTCGGGGTGGGGAAACTTAGGGTCTCCCACTGTGTACATTTTCCCTAAGCGCTCAAACCTGAAATCAGTAAACACAGATGTGTTTTTAAGACCACTGTGTTAAAACATAGAAATTATGGTTTAGGAGTATAATGTGGTACTCCAGGAAGCTACAATCATTGTCATATTTTCAAAGCATCTGTGGGAATTCCAAAGAATAATGTATACATAATAAAAATTTGACTTAGCAAGTAAGAATAGTGGTACTTAACTACCCACCCTCACAAAAAGCCATATTGTTTAGCACGTTATAATCTGTTTTGGTTTGTGGGTCATGGTCTGCTTAAATGTTTTTGAGTAGGTTGTAGATGCACATGGAAAAAATTCTAGGAAAACCGTGAACAGTGAAAACATTCTCTCTCCTACATCCCTTTCCCAACTTTTTTCCAAATGTACGTGTGTGTTTGTATATGTAATATTTTACATATATGCATTTATATACATGTACATATATAAAATGAATCTTCATTGTTTTGCCACAAATATTTTGCACATTGTTTTCTTCTTTGTTTTTTTCATTAAACATTTTATCTTGGAGAGCATTTGTATCAAAACATATAATGTCTCCTTTTTCATAAATGACTGTATCTTGTCCCATTACCTGAATGAACCAGAATTTAACAAATCCTGGTAACTGGTTTCTAATCAGCGAAGGATAGTGCCAGAGAATGAGAGGTTCTTCTTCTGTGCAGAATATCAGGTTAATTGGTACTTGAGGAATCTGTTTTTAGTTTCTGGAAATTCTAGTTTTGGTTCCATCACTGCCTCTTCCCATTCCTTTGCTCTTTCTTCTCCATTTTATCTACAAAACCTTTAGCAAATACTGGTCATTTCAGCCTGGTAATGTTATTAAAAATAAAACCCTCTGAAATGCCTTCATAAGATGAGTTCTCCATAAATAAGTAAATAACTCCAAGTGAAAAAGCCCAATTGTTTAGCTAAGGTGTGTTTGTTTCTCTGGTTTATGTTTTCTAGGGTTTGTATTTGACTGGTACAGAAATTTTCCATTTGTTCTTGTTCAGACTATGGTGTATTTTTTCTAGTTTGAACTCTGTTTCATAGACCATGGGAAAGATGTGTCCTCACAGAAGCATTGGCATTTGTCAAACAACGAGCAGAGTGAGGTGGAAGAAATGGGCACCCCACAGGATCCCAGCTGGGGGCTCTGATGACTTAGGGAGCTTGGGTATCTGTGCTGACTCCCTTCACTGTCTCCTGTCTGGGGATAATGTGAAAGAACTCTTCAATGAAAAAGCAGAGCTGGCTCCAAGTGACATTTTCTAAAGCGGTCCTGGCATTGGACTACATTTACCTGCCTTGGCTTACAGAGGGAAACAAAGCTGTTCCCTTTATCTCATTTCCCTCAAGACATTGTAGGTCTTGAGTCTTACATGAAGTGATGACTGGACTGACACATTTTGGGGAAGATCATCTAAACTCACCAACAGATGGCTGGTGCACCTGTTTCCCTGACTCTTGGTTCAAAAAACAATTCAGCTTTTCACTTGTTCAGGATTTATATGTCAGATTTTGTTCCTCTCCTAGAGACTATGTAAAAAGATAAAACAGTTGTCTGAAAAGATAAATTATTGTAATTTTAAAATTATATATCTATATTGGTATATTTTTTTAATTCTGTTTAAATGACAATTATCTTAGTTGTGTCCTTGGAAACAACCTGTACTAGGCATTTTGGTATAAGTGATGTATTGATAGAGGGTTCTCAGGAGAAACCTTCATAGGATGTGAAGGAAGCAGAATGAATAGAAAGAGGTCATGTATGGATACAGGCTCCAGTGGAATCCAGCTTTGGTTTGATCTCATTAGAAAGTTTTGGAACATCAAATGTTTATGTAGCTTCTCCCCTTGAGTCTATCAATGGAGGACTAGATGAAGAAACTGTGGTAAATAGCCATAAGAAAAATGGAATCTGGCTATTTGCAAAAATATAGATGAAACTCATGGGCCTATATATTTTCATATTAGTGTTTTTTTCTTTAGATAAATTCCCAGAAGTGGAATTGTTGTCTCATATGGTAATTCTACTTTAATTTTTTTGAGGAAACTCCATACTGTTTTTCATAGTGGCTGCATCAATCTGCATTCCCACCAATAGTGTACAAGGGTTCCCTTTACTCCACATCTTTGCCAACAATTGTTTTTTTCTTGTCTTCTTGATAATAGTCATTCTAACAGGTGTGAGCTGATGTTTCGTTGTAGTTTTGAGGTGAATTTCCCTGGTGGTTAATGATGTTAAGCATCATGTACTTGTTTGCCTTCTGAATGTCTTCTTTGGAAAAATGTCTATTCATATCTTTTGCCCATTTTAAATAGGATTGTTTGTTTCCAAGCTAATGAGTTACATGAGTTTTGTATACATTTTAAATATTAGCTCCTTATTAGATATATAATTCATAAATATTTTCAGCCATTCAGTAGGTTGCGTTTTTATTTCATTATGGTTTCCTTTGCTGTGCATAAGTTTTTTAGTTTAATGAAGTTCCACTTGTTTATTTTTGCTTGTGGTGTCAGGTTCAGAAACTCATTACCAAGACCTATGTTAAAAAGTTTACTGCCTTTTTTCATATAGGAGATTTATGGTTTCAGGTCTTAGGTTAAAAATAAAGTCTTTAATCCATTTTGAGCTAATTTTGTGTGTGGTGTGAGAAAGAGGTCCAGTTTCATTCTTTTGCATGTAGCTGTCCAATTTTTCCCAACACCATTTATTGAATAGACTAGCCTTTCCATATTGTATATTTTTGACACCTTTTTTGAAAATTAATTGACCATATATGTGTGGGTTTATTTCTGGGCTTTCTATTCTGTTGCATTGATCTATGTGTCTGTTTTTATGTCAAAATCATACTTTTTTACTTTTATTTTATTTTATATATATTTTATTGTTGTTCATTTTTTCCCAAATTTCTCTCATTGCTCTCCCCTGCTCCCCCCAACCCACTCCCTCAGTCAATCCCCACCCTGTTGTCCATTTCCGTGGGTCCTTAATACATGTTACTAATACATGAAAGGTGTTGACTACACCTTTCCCTTCTTTCCCCCATTATCTCTCTCCCCCTTCCCCTCTGGTCACCGTCAGTTTGTTCCTTATTTCCATGTCTCTGATTCTATTTTGCTCAATTGTATTTTTATTTTTAAGAGCTTGTTTTTATTGTATTTTTTCCATTATCATTTATCCCCCTTATACCATCTTCCATCTCCCTCCACCCCCTTCACCCTGAAATCACCACACTGTTGCCTGTGTTCTTGAGTTCTTTTTTTATTTTTGCTCAGTCCTACCACCCCCAACCCACCCACCCCCAGAGTTGTCAGTCTGTTTTCTATCTATGAGTCTGTCTCTATTTTTCTTCTTAGTTGTTTGTTCATTATACCGTTTTAATTACTATAGGTTTGTAATATAGTTTGAAATCAGTGAGTATGATGCCTCCAGCTGTGTTCATTTTTTATTTCTCAGCTACATTCTCCTTTCTCAAGATTACTTTGGTTATTTGGGATTTTTTGTAGTTACATGAAAATTTTAGGATCAATTGTTCTATTTCTGTGAAAAATGCCATGGTAATTTTCATAGGGATTTCACTGAATCTGTATATTGCTTTGGATAATATGGACATTTTAACAATATTAATTCTTCCAATCTATAAGCACAGAAATCTTTCCACCTATTTTTACCTTCTTCAGTTTCTTTCATAAACATCTTATGGTTTTCAATATACAGGTTTTTTACCTCCCTAGTTATATTTATTTCTAGGTATGTTTGTGTAAGTGTAAATGGGATTTTTTCTCATTTTCTCTTTCACATAGATTGTTATTAGAAACACAACAGATTTTTAGGTATTGATTTTGTGTCCTGCAACTTTACTGAATTTGTTTATTAGTTCTAACAGTGTTTTGATAGAGTCATTAAGATTGTGTATATATAATATTATATACTCTGCAAATAGTGACAGTTTACCTTTGTTTTTCTTCTTGCATAATTGATCTGGCTAGGACTTGCAATACTATGTTGAATAAAAGTGGTGACAGTGGGCATTCTTGTTTTGTTACTAATTTTAGAGGAAAAGCTTTCAGGCTTTTATTGTTGAGTATGTTGTTAGCTGGGAGCTTGTCAGGTATAGGCTGTGGTATGTTAGGTATGTTCCCTCTATACCCACTTTGTTGAGAGTTTTTTATTGTAAAAGTTTGCTGCATTTTTTTGAATGCTTTTCCTACATCTATTGAGATAATAATATGGTTTTGATCCTTCATTCATTAATGTGGTATTTCATACTGACTAAAATTTAGATGTGGAACGATTCTTATATACATTGAATAAATTTCACTTGAACATAGTATATCTCCTTTTAATGTATTGTTGACTTTTTTTTGCTAATATTTGTTGAGGGTTTTTGCTATGTTTATAAAGAATATTGGCCTTTCATTTTCTTTTCTAGTGGCATCCTTGTTGCATTTTGGTATGAGGGTAAATACTGACCTTGTAAAATAAGTTTGGAAGCATTCATTCTCCTTGTATTTATTGGAAAAGTTTGAGAATGATTGATGTTTATTCTTCTTTGAATGTTTGGGAAAATTCACCAGTAAAGCTGTCCTTACTGGTGAATTTGTTTGTCTTCAGATTTGCTTGTTGGGATATTTTGATTACTAATCCAATTTCCTTAATAATTGGTCTGTTCAGATTTTCTATTTCATCATAATTCAATGTTGGTAGGTTTTCTGTTTCTAGGAAGCAGAAAATTTATCTGTTTCTCCTCAGTTGTCCAATTTCTTAGTGTATAATTGTTTATAGTAGTCTCTTATAATCCTTTGCATTTCTGTGGTATGAGTTGTAACATCTCCTCTTTCATTTCTGATTTTAAGTCCTTACTCTTTTTCTTGGTGATTCTAGCTAAAGGTTTGTTAATTTTGTTTATTGTTTTAAAAAAACCAGTGCTTAGTTTCCTTGATCTTTTCTTTTTAGTTTCCATTTATTTCTGTTCTAATCTTTGTTATTTCCTTCCTTCTACCAACTTTGGACTTTGTTTATTCTTCTTTATGTAGTTCCTTGAAGTGTCAAGTTAGGTTTTTTATTTCAGATTTTTCTTGTTTCTTGAGGTAGGCATTAATCACTATGAACTTCCCTATTAAAAAAGCTTTTGCTGTATCCCATATTTTTTATTATATTACATTTCCATTTTTGTTTGTCTGAAGGTATTTTTTTATTTCTCTTTTGATTTGTTCTTTGATCCATTGGTTATTCAGTGGCATGTTTTTAATCTTTACATATTACTGAATATTCTAGTTTGCTTCATATTTCTTACTATTGTGGTTGGAAAGGATGCTTTATATGATTTCAATACTCTAAACTTTATTAAGAAGTGTTTTGTGGCCTAATGTATTATCTCTCCTGGAGAATGTTTCCTGTGCTTTTGAGAAGAATGTGTACTCTGCATTTGAATAGAATTTTCTAAATATTTGTTAAATTCATCTGGCCTAATGTGTCATTTAAGACCCATGTTTCCTTATTAATTTTCTGTCTGAATCATCTTTCCACTTATGTAAGTGGGGTATTAAAGTCCCCTACTATTATTGTATTGCTGTCTATCAATGGCTTTAGGTCCATTAATATTTACTTTATATATTTAGGTCCTTCTATATTAGGGGCATAAATGTTTAAAAATGTTATATTCTTTTGTTGGTTTGACCTTTTTATCATTATGTAATGTTCATCTTTTTATCATTACTGATTTGTTTTAAAGTATTTTATCTTAAATAAACATAGCTACTCCAGCTTTCTTTTGGTTTCCATTTGAATGCAATATTTTTCTAACCCTTCACTTTCAGTCTCTGTGTGTCCTTACTTCCAAAGTGAGTCTCTTTTAGGCAGCATATTGATGGGTCTTGTTTTTTTCACCCATTCAGCTGCTCTAAGACTTGTTTGGAGAGTTTAGTCCATTTACATGTATAGTAATTTTTAGAAGGTAAATTCTTATTTTCATTTTGTTGATTGTTTTCTGGTTGTTTTTGCAGTTTTTATTTCTTCTTCTCTTGCTCTATTCTTTTTGTGGTTTGGTGACATATTACTTTCTCTTTATCTTTTGTATGTTTTCTATATGTTTTGCTTTGTGGTTACCATGAGGCTTACATGTAACAACCATGAGAATTACATATAACTGCTGAATTTAGATCCCAATTTCCCAATTTAAAGTTCAACATTTTTACTTTCCCACTGCTAATGTTATGTTTGGGTATTACATTTCACTTCTTTTTATCTTGTGTATCCCTTAGCTAATGATAGTTACAGTTAGTTTTACCACTTCTGTTTTTCAACTTCTAAACCTTCATTAATCTATTACCTTTACTATATAGTTACCTTTCTAATGAAATTTATTCTTTCATGTGTTCTCAATACTAATTAGTGTCCCTTCTTTTCAGCTTAAAGAAGTCCCTTTAACATTTCTTGTAACCAGATTAATGGTGATGAACTCCTTTATCTTTGGCTTGTGTGGAAAACTTGATATTTTCTTTAATTCTGAATGGTAGCTTTCCTGAGTAGAGTATTTTTGGTTAGAAGTTCTTTTTCCCCCAATACTTTGAATATGTAATGCCACACCCTTCTGGTCTGCAAAGTTTCTGCTGAAAAATCTGATGATAGTCTTATAGGGGTTCTCTTGTATGTAATACATTGATTTTCTCTTACCTTCTTGTTTTTAACTTTTGACATTCTAATTATAATGTGTTTTGGTGTGGGCCTCTTTGTTTATGATCTTGAAATCTCTTTTTCCTCTCTGGCATCTGTCTTCAGTTTTTCAGGTTCTCTGGTGCTGCAACAGGCCAAGGAACTCTTTTCAAATTTTTTTCTAAAACAATCCCCAGATGTCCAAATTATGCCAGATTTCTACCAGTGCTCAGAGTCAGGCAGATAGGAATTAGTCCATCAGGCAGTCTCCTGAAAAGTAGAAAAGTTGGACATACATTTCATTCTTCTCCCTTCTCCCCTATTGTAATAGAAAAGCCATTAATTGGGCATTTACTTCTAATCATGCTAAGCTATACTGGATTGGGAAAGGTGCTACATGGGTGAGAGGAAATGTTTTTTCTGACCTGTTTCATTGCAGCTGTTCTGGGCTTTAAGTATGCCTGGGTACTGCAGTTTCTTTCTGGAGTTCTCATAAAGGCTTTTTGATCAGTGTCGTTGTGGGAAAATAAGGTCTGGGACTTCCTATTTTGTTATCTTGCTCTATAGACAGTACTATAAAAGAAAGAATGCCATGATGGAGGAGAGGGAGGGAAGATAGCTGGAAGTTATAAAGACACAAGAGAATTTTTTTAATGTAGCAAGAATTAGAACATATTGCACACAAATGAGAATAAATCAGCTGAGACTGAGAAACTGATGATGCTTTCCACTACAGTGGTGGTTTTCAGATGTTTTTGTGCATTAGAAACACACTGCAAGCTTGTGAAGACACATTGCTGAGGTCCATTCCAGAGTTCTGATTCAGTAGGTCTAGGATGAAGCCCTAGAATCTGTATTTCTAACATGTTCCCAAGCGATGCTGATGCAGGTGGTCTAATGACCACACTCTGAGGGCTACTGCTCTAGAGATAGGAAGGAATGATGTCATTGAGAAGAATAGAGGACTTGGATGCAGACAAGTGGGTTATTCTTTCTTGGATTTGCTATCTCAGACATACTGAGGGTCAGTGTTGGTCATTCAAACAACTTAAGTGGCATGGTTTGTTGCATGGTTACAGAAACTGTATGACTGATAGGAAGAGCATTCATTTCATTTTCCTCCATTGTCTTTATGTCTGTATTTGTTCTTTTCAGATGCTTGTTCATGTAGATATAGAACACGAGATCATTTATGCTTTTTACACCAGCTCAATTCACCCTCAGCTCTATGAAATTCCTCTTCCTTTGCCCAGAATTCTCACCTTTTTTTTTTCTCACAACCTTCTCAGATGCCTGTAAAGTCTTAGTCTTCTCCTCAGGTAGCGATTAGGAGCAGGTATAGTGATTTTTCTGACAGGATCAACGAGACTTGAGAGGAACTTCAGGGACATGGACCTCATCAGCTTGTCAA
>CM052547.1:63915557-63935147 GCA_028533065.1 Trachops cirrhosus
CCAGCCACTATGGGATGATTAGATTAGACACACACACACAGATAAACACAGTAAACCTGTGATGTGCAAAGGAAAATGTCAAAATTTTCACACTTTAAAACTTAACTGGGAATAGGTTTTTATAGAAAAAAATCAGCAACTTTTGGTTAAAAAAATCTCTCTATATACAAGATGCATCTGTTTAGGCATCTGTCTTCTCCTGTCGGATCTGCATGAATTAAAATTTTCAATATATTAAAGTCAAATTCAAATTCTTTCAGGGTCCGAGAGTGTGGAATGTACTGAATAGCTAACCACAGTGAACTGAAGTGGAAATGAAAGGAAATCCATTTTGAAGATTTAGCCTCTCCTTCTCTCCTTTGATGTAAAGAAAGAAGCTCAAATTCTAGGGTGGTGGTAATGAAATTTCTTTTCCAGTCACAGTCTTTATCATATAATCCAACTGTCCTAATCCTTTCCACTTTCTTTATACCCTCTGCTGTAGGCCTGGAGCCTTAACTATAGGGTCCACCTGGGAAAACCAACATTAGAAAGAGAAAAGCAACATAAAATGTTTCACATCAAAATAAAAACAAACAAGAGGATATGGAGTGAAGGTAGGTTTGGAGTAAAGACTATATTAAAAAAGGTTTAATCTATCTCAAAGAATTTTAGGAGAAATAAGCAAGGTATAAACAATAATAATTATTGTACAAAGTATTAAATATAATTATAAAATCTGACTATTTTATTTAATATCTACGTTCAAATTACAAACATATTTACATTATAAACCAATGGTATAATTTTATTATACTTTTATATCAACCCTATAGGGTTTATAATATCAACTCTATTATAATTAAATTATATATCAATCATAAAAAGTGCTTAAGTGCATACAATAACATTAAGTAAAATATCTAAAGGAAGCATTTAAAATCAGCCTTAGAATGATGCACATTAAAGTTGAATCCTAAGAAGTGATCCTGAGGTTATTATTTGAGACATATTTTTCTTTGCTTCTTTTTCCCAGTTTATACTCCTGTTATAATGAGATAGACTATAGTCTTTATGGAGAAAAATAGGTGTTTTTAAAGTATAACTTTGAAGACCAGTTTTAGTTCTTTCCTAAATATTAGCATTAAAACACATTTCTAAGGTTAAAATCATCAGGGGAATTGAGGGGGTCAGTTTAGAACACATCAAGCTTAAAAGGTCTTTGAAAATTAAAGTGCCCAAAGTAAACTCAGGTATTTAACATTCAGCTTCTTACTATGTATAACACTCTGTGCAAGGCACTGAGAATGAAAGGAATGTGATTCCTGGACCTGTGCCCCAAGGAGCTTACAGTCTAGTTCACCGGATCATATGACATCAACTGAATGGATGATTAATGTTAAATCAGTCAGTGGAAGTCAAGGCCAAAAAATACCTTTGTAGTAGACATGGAGTTTGAAGTTGTCAAAAATAATAATTAGGGGTGGCAATTCATGTGCATATGAGAAAATGCAGAAAGTAATTTTGAAGATGTTACAAGTTACAAAAGGAATTAATAGGCCAGAATTAAAACTGATTTTGCTGGAGACCAGAATCCAGCTCTTTAGAACTATGAGGAAATGGAAAAGCAAAAGGCCAAGCCACCTGCAGTTTGTGTCAGCACTGAAGTAGCCCTGCTTCTGTTATCAACTTCATATTTCAAGGAGTTCCTCTACTTTTTAATTCTCATTTCTGTTTTTTGACTGCTTTGCTACAGGAATGGCAAATAGATTTTAAGCCAGCTCTTTATTATGTTTGGGTGATCAGAGTAAGTGGCTGCTTAGATTACTTGTTAAGAAGAATTCTGAGGCAGCAATTGAGCTTCAGCTAAGCCACCTTGAGAGCTATGCTTGATTATCAATGTCTGTTGTGGACAAAGGAAGGGTTAGTTGTGACACCTGTGCACTGCATTTACTGTCTTGTCTGTGAAATCCTGAGCAAGACACTGATGGCACAGTGAGAATTATAGCTACTGGGGATAGTTCCAAGATATGAGAAAATAGTTCAGTATTTTAGCAGAATAGGAGAAAGTGGTATGATTGGGAAGCAGGATCTGGGGAGGAAACCACTTCCTGCTTTCTTACAAGTCCTGAGGGAGAAAAAGGGATGATATTAATAACAGCTTATATACACATCACTTGACAGTTTATAAGATATTTATATTCATTATTTCATTTGGTCCTCATAAGGGGCCAGATATGAATGCCACTATGTCCATATTAAAATAAGAAAATTGGGGTTTGGAGAGAAAAAAATTATCCATTCACAGGGCAGTTACAAAGGGGTGATAAAATAGAATGAACTTCTAATAGAATAGAATGAAACTCTGACCTATTTATTTATACTCATTTCCTATTTTTTTCATCAAAACGTAGGTAGAATGGACTCTGGAGCTTCATTGCTCATGTTCAAATTCTTCTTCCCTATTAACAGACTTGTGGTCTTAAGCAAGCTATGTAATCCTTCTGTGTCATTGTTTCCTCATCTGTAAAGTAAAGATGATGGTAGTAGTGACCCCATGAAAATGTGAGGATTCCATTGGTCAGTTGTCTGGCATTATACAGGGAGTATAACAATTGAGTTAGTTTTATTATTACCTTGTTTACTTCCTGTGTTTGTACTGGTCTTTTTTGCTGTTCATCAGGTAACTTTTCCTTCATTTAAAAAAATTTTCTGATTATCAACAGAATATATGTATACTGGGAAAAACTGGCAAGATGCAGAAAACTATAGAAAAGAGATGATTAAAATATCCTTAATTCTCTAGTACTTAACATTTTAATCTAAATTGATTAATACATCTGGAGGGGCTGTAGGCTGGATATCAGTTATGGTGAAATATTGTTTTATAAGAAATACATTTCTGTTCATCTGAATGACAATATATATATCCCCAAGAGGATGGAGTTCAGGGATCTTCCAGGTTGGTGAACACGTGGAGATTGGAGAAAGTGATGCATCCGGAGAGGGCAAGGAAGCTTTGAGCCTTTTCCCATATTCCTTGTCCTATATATCTCTTCCATCAGGCTGTTTCTGAGTTATATATAGCCTTTTACAATAAACAGGTGAAACTAGTAAGTAAATTGTTTCTCTGAGTTGCGTGAGCTGTTTTAGAAAATAAATTGAACCCAAGGAGGGGGTTATGGGAACCTCTGACTTATAGCCAGTCCGTCAAAAGTACAGGTGAAAACCTGGACTTATAATTGGAATTTGGAATTAGAGGAGATCATTGGAACCTCCAATCTATAGCTGGTTGGTCAGAAGCAAACATGGGAGCCTGGGCTTGTGGCTGCATCTGAAATGTGTATGTGTTGGGGATGGGGCACTCTTGTAGGGCTGAGCTTTTAACCTGTATAATCTGATGCTATCTGGATAGTGTTAGAATTAAGTTGAATTCTCAGACATCCTGCTGGTATCTGAGAATTGTTAGTTGGTATGGAGGGAACCTCCATCCCCACATGTTGAAATTAGACTTGGGAACCCTTTTCACATGGTAATGAGAAAAAAGCATTTCAAACAGAGTATATGATGCATGAATGTGAAGGGTGACATTGAAAATGTCAGATCTCAGTTAATTTCTATGAAATTTCCTTTACTCAGATTTGTAAATCAAGACAATTGTCATAATTTTATGCATCTAAGGCTACTTTTGCTTTCTCCCCCATCTTTAAGTCATTTCCATTATTCATTTGAACAAGATCACTTAAATGTTTTGGTCAATTTCTTTTTAAATTTTTTTCCTTTTTATTGAATATATTTGAGTGACACTGGTTAATAAAATCATACAGGTCTCAGATGCACGATTCTACAACACATCATCTGTACACTGTATTGTGTGTTCACCACCCCAAGTCAAGTCCCCTTCCATCACCATTTATAACCCCTATACCCTCTTCCACCTCTCCCCACTTCCCCTGTCCCTGGTGATCACCATACTGTTGTCTGTGTCCATGAGATTTTTCTTTTTTGTTCAACCTCTTTCCCTGCTGCTGATCCTACAGCTACCAGCATGCTCTCTGTTTCTGAGTCTGTTACTATTTTGCTTTTTAGTTCATTATAAGGCTACTTTTTCATAGTAAGCCAGTAACAGTTTTTTACACAATGCAGCTAATTTTAAATATAAGCTGATTATTGAAGCAGCCAGAATTTTTTCCCCTTTAACTCCAGAGTATTTGAAGATGATTCTGAAGGATTCCTCTGATGCTTGCTAGCATGGTAATCCCACCCCATGATATACCCAACTTGACTGAAGCAGGACTTTAATTTACCCCTCGTTTAAGGAGTGAAACCTCTAAAATCACTGAGCAGTCATGTCAAAATGCTTGCCTGTTACCCTTTAATAATCATGTGTGTTTTACAGGCCAGTGTTTTATATGAGGAAACAACTACTTCTTCTCGTTATCATATATCATTGAATCTAAGACATCGGTTGTAAAATTCACCACTATTTTATAGGCCATTAAGAAAATACAGCCAAATAATCTTGAGACTATCAATTTTAAGATTCATCTCAAGTTCAGAGATGTTAAAATATGAAAAATTAGCATCTGAGAACTGATGAACTATATAATGTCTTTTCTACCTTGTGCAGAATTTCTTTGGGGATAGCATTTGAGCATTTGATTATTTGAAGCTCATAGAGACCTTTCCTCAGCCTCACACTCTATGGACAGACTTCAGTTATGAATTTATTTAAAATGGATGCCTGAATGTGGGCATACAAAGAACCTTTGTCATTATCCAATTCACAAGTTATAATTACTGGGAATGATCTCCTGGCAAAACAGCCAAATGTGCCCAGTGGGTAAAAAGAGAATTATGTTCTTTGTTCCCTTTTGTGATTCTCAATCATCAGATGTCACATGGAGATAATCAAGATGCATGACACACCCCCACACAAACTGAACAGAAAATAAGCATTGTTGAATATATCTAGAGGGATAATCTTTGAGAGTAATTTCTGTTTTAACCCTGCTGCTAGAGGAAAGAGGAAATGACCTAACTCCTTTCCCTACTCCACATGCCTGTGATGGTTTATTTTATGTGTCAACCTGGTGGACTGATGGGATACCCAGATAACTGGTAAACATATCTGAGTGCCTCTGTGTGGGTATTTCTAGAAGAGCCAGCCCCTCACAATAAATCTCTTTTTTAAAAAATTTTATTTTAATCATTGTTCAAGTATGATTTTCTGTCCTTTACTCCCATCCCAGCCCACACACCCATCCCTCTCCACCTCCCTCCCATTTCCACCCCCCCTAGTTTTTGTCCATGTGTCCTTTATACTTGTTCCTGTAAACCCTTCCCCTTTCCCCCTGAAATTCCTTCCCCTTTCCCCTCTGGTCACTGTCAGCCTGTTCTCAATGTCACTGTCTTAGATTATATTTTGCTTGTTTGTTTTGTTGCTTAGGTTCCTGTTAAAGGTGAGATCATATGGTATTTATTTGTCATTCACTGCCTAGCTTATTTCGTTTAGCATGATGCTTTCCAGCTCCATCCATGCTGTCCCAAACGGTAGGAACTCCTTCTTTCTTTCTGCTGCATAGAATTCCATTGTGTAAATGTACCATAGTTTTTTGATCCATTCATTTACTGACAGGCACTTAAATTGCTTCCAGCACTTGGCTATTGTAAATTGTGCTGCTCTGAACATTGGGGTGCATAGGTTCTTTTGGATTGGTGTTTCAGGGTTCTTAGGATATAATCCTAGCAGTGGAATTGCTGGGTCAAAAGGCAGATCCATTTTTAGTTTCCTGAGGAAATTCCATACTGTTTTCCATAGCAGTTGTACCAGTCTGCAATCCCACCAACAGCGCACTAGGGTTACCTTTTCTCCACAACCTCTCCAACATTTGTTGTTTGTTGCTTTGTTTATGATGGCCAATCTGACTGGAGTGAAGTGGTATCTCATTGTGGTTTTAATTTGCATCTCTCTAATAGCTAGCAATATTGAGCATCTTTTAATATGTCTGTGGATCCTCTGTGTGTCCTCCTTGGAGAATTCTCTGTTCGAGTCCTTTGTCCATTTTTTAATTGGGTTGCTTGTCTTCTTAGAGTGGAGTCTTTTAAGTTCTTTATATATTTTGGAGATTAAACTCTTGTCTGAGGTATCATTGGCAAATATGTTTTCCCATACAGTTGGTTCTCTTTTTATTTTAATACTGTTTTCTTTGTGCAGAAGCTTTTTATTTTGATGAGATCCCATTTGTTTATTTTTCCTTTATGTCCCTTGCACTAGGGGACATATCAGTAAAAATGTTTCTGCGTGAAATATCTGAGATTTTCCTGCCTATGTTCTCCTCTAGTACCTTAATGGTGTCATGACTCATATTTAAATTGTTTATCCACCTTGAATTTATTTTTGTGTATGGTGTAAGTTGGTGTTTGAGTTTCATTTTTTTGCGTGTAGCTGTCCAGTTCTCCCAACACCATTTGTTGAAGAGGTTATATTTACTCCATTTTATGTTGCTGCCCACTTTGTCAAATATTAATTAACTGTAGAGGCTTGGGTTTATTTCTGGGCTCTCTGTTCTGTTCCATTGGTTTATCTGTCTGTTTTTAGGCCAGTACCAGGCTGTTTTGATTACAGTCGCCTTGTAATACAGTTTAGTATCAGGTATTGTGATCCCTCCTACTTTATTCTTTTTTCTCAAAATTGCAGCAGGTATGTGGGGTCATTTATGGTTCCATATGAATTTTTGAAGTGTTTATTCTATGTCTTTGAAATATGCCATTGGTACTTTAATAGGTATTGCATTGAATCTGTAAATTGCTTTGGGTAGCATGGACATTTTGTTTATGTTAATTCTTCCGATCCATGAACACGGTATATGTTTCCATTTATTTGTGTCTTCCTTGATTTCTTTCTTCAGTGTTGTGTAGTTTGCTGAATACAGGTTCTTTACCTCTTTGGTTAGATTTATTCCTAGGTATTTTGTTTTTCTTTCTGGTATATCGAATGGGATTTTTTTCTTGATTTCTGCTTCTGCTGCTTCATTGTTGGTATACAAAAATGCCTTTGATTTCTGGGTATTGACTTTGTATCCCACTGTTTTGCCAAATTTGTTTATTAGGTCAAGCAGTTTTTTGGTCAAGTCTCTAGGATTTTCTATGTACACTACCATGTCATCTGCAAACAATGAGAGCTTTGTTTCCTGCTTTCCAATTTGGATGCCTTTTATTTCCTTTTCTTGACTGATTGCTGTGGCTAAAACTTCCAATCCTATGTTGAATAGAAGTGGTGAAAGTGGACAGCCTTGTCTTGTTCCTGATCTTAGTGGAAAAGATTTTAGTTTTTCCTATTGAGTATGATGTTGGCTGTAGGTCTGTCATATATGGCCTTTATTATGTTGAGGAATGCTCCCTCTATTCCCACTTTGCTGAGTGTTTTTATCATAATGGGTGCTGTACCTTACCAAATGCTTTTTCTTCACCTATTGATATGATCATGTAATTTTGGTCTTTGCTTTTGTTTATGTGATGTATTACATTTATTGATTTGAGAATATTGTACCATCCTTGCATTCCTGGCATGAATCCCTTGGTCATGGTGTATGATCTTTTTAATGTATTGCTGGGTGCAGTTTGCCAATATTTTGTTGAGGATTTTAGCATCTATGTTCATCAGCGATATTGACCTGAAGTTTTCTTTCTTTGTTGTGTCTTTATCTAGTTTTGGGATTAGGATGATGCTGGCTTCATAAAAAGAGTTTGGGAGTCTACCATCACTTTGGATTTTTTGGAATGGTCTGTGAAGGATGGGGGTTAGCTCTTCCTTAAATGCTTTGTAGAATTCTCCTGTGAAACCATCTGGTCCAGGGCTTTTGTGTGTTGGGAGTTTTTTGATTACTGCTTCAATTTTGTCCGCTGTTATTGGTCCGTTCAGACTTTCTGCTTCTTCTTCACTGAGTTTTATAAGATTATATTTTTCTAGAAATTTGCCCATTTCACCTAGGTTTTCAAATTTCTTTGCATACAGTTTTTTGTAGTAATTTCTTACGGTCCTTTGTATTTCTGTGGTATCAGTTGTAATCTCTCCTCTTTCATTTCTGATTGTGTTTATTTGGGTCTTTTCTCTTTTTTTCTTGATGAGCCTGCTTAAGGGCTTGTCGATTTTGTTTGTCTTTTCAAAGAATCAGCACTTGGATTCATTGAGCCTTAGAATTGTGCTTTTAGTTTCTATCTCATTTAATTCTGCTCTGATCTTGGTTATTTCCTTCCCTCTACTCGCTCTGGGCTTGGTTTGGTGTTGTTTCTTGAGTTCTTGTAGGTGTAGGGTTGGGTTGTTTGCTTGAAATGTTTCTATCTTTTCTAGGTAGGCTTGTATAGCTATGAACTTCCCTCTCCGGACTGCCTTCACTGAGTGCCATTAGTTTTGAGTTTTTGTGAGTTCATTTTCATTTGTTTCCAAAAACTTTTTGATTTCTTCCCTAATCTCATTCTTGACCCATTCATTGTTTAATAGTATGCTATTCAATCTCCATAATTTTGAGTGTTTTGGGTTTTTTTTCCTTGGGGTTAGTTTTTAGTTTCATTCCCTTGTGATCTGAGAAGATGCTTGATATGATTTCAATTTTCTTGAATTTGTTGAGGCCTGTTTTGTGTCCTATCATGTGGTGTATCTTTGAAAATGTTCCATGTGCATTTGAAAAGAATATGTATTTAGTTTCTTTGTGATGGAGGGATATATATATATATATATATATATATATATATTCAGTTAAGTCATTTCATCTAGGACATTGTTTAATGTCACAGTATCTTTGTTGATACTTTTGTTTGAAAGATCTGTCCATTTTTGACAGTGGGGTGTTAAAATACCCTACTATAATAGTGTTGCTGTCAATATCTTTTTTGAAGTTCTCTAGGATTTTCTTTGTGTATTTGGGTGTTCCTGTGTTGGGTGCATATATATTTACAATGTTTATGTCTTTTTGGTGTATTCTTCCCTTGAGTATTATGAAGTGACCTTCTGAGTCTCTCTTTATGGTCCTTTTCTTGAAGTCTATTTTGTCTTATATGAGTATTCCTACCCCGGCTTTTTTTTTTCTATCCATTTGCTTCGAAAATTTGTTTCCAGCCCTTCACTTTCACTCTGTGTAGAACTTTTATCCTGAGGTGAGTCTCTTGTAGGCAGCATATGTGTGGTTCATGCTTTCTTATCCATTCAGCTATTCTATGTCTTTGAATTGGAGCATTTAATCCATTTATGTTTAAGGTTATTATTGATAGGTACTTATTCATTACCATTTTCATACCTGTGTTCCTCTCTCTCTCTCTCTCTCTCTCTCTCTTTTCCTTCCTTTCCTTAAAGCAGGCCCTTTATCATCTCTTGTGGTTCTGATTTGGTGGAGGTATATTCTTTTAGACTTCTTTTGTCTGGGAAGCTCCTTATTTGGCCTTCTATCTTGACTGAGAGCCTTGCTGGGTAAAGTAGCCTTGGTTGGAGACCTTGGTTTTCATTACTTGAAATATTTCTTGCCATTCTCTTCTGGCTTGGAGCGTTTCCATTGAGAAGTCAGCTACTAGCCTTATTTGGGCTCCCTTGTATGTTACTTCCTGTTTCTCCCTTGCTGCCTTATAGATTCTCTCTTTGTCTTGAAATTTTGCCATTTTAATTATGATGTGTCTTGAGGTGGGCCTCTGTGGGTTCCTTTTGATTGGGACTTTCTGTGTTTCCTGGATTTGTGTGACTTTTTCTCTCATCAAATTAGGGATTTTTCCATCATTACTTTTTCAAATAGGTTTTCTATCCCTTGCTCTTCTTCTTCTTCTGGTATCCCTATTATACAGATATTATTGCATTTAATATTATCTTGCATTTCTCTTAATCCCTCTTCATTCTTTCTAAGTCTCTTTTCCTTTTCTTGCTCTTTCTGGGCATTTTTTACACTTTGTCCTCCAGTTCACTGATCCAATCTTCTGCTTCATCTAGCCTGCTTTTGATTCCTTATACTGTGTTCTTCAGTTCAGAAATTGTATTCTTCATTTCCTCTTGGCCCTTGTTGATAGTTTCTATTTCCTTTTTCATGTTGATATAGTTTGCAGTGAGTTTATCATAGCTTCCCTGTAGTTTCTGGTAGCTCATTGTGAGCTCAGTGAGCTTCCTGATAATCATTGCTTTGAACTCAGAATCTGATAGTTGAGTTGCCTCTATTTCATTTAGCATTCTTTCTGAGGCTTCCTCCTTTCCTTTCATTTGGGGATTTTTTCTTTGTCTTCCCATTGTTTGTGAGACTCTTCTTGTTAGTCTCTGCTTCTTAAATTGATCTGTTCTGGCTCCCTGGGTTTATGGTGTGAACTTCTGTGGTAGAATACCTGTGAGATTCAGTGGTGAAGTCTCCTTCAGGTATATTGGTGTTCACAGCTTCCACCTACTCTTTTTGGTGATCAGTGGAAGGGTAAAGCAAAATGGTTTAAGACAGCAAAATATTTTATGATATTCACAGTAGCAGCCGGTAGAGAAGAAATAGGAGATCCTTTGGTGATGTATAGAGTTAATTGTGATATTCTACCCAACTAGCCACTTTTTAGTAAGGATAGAAAGAAGATAAGACTCTTGTTGGGGAGGGAAGGATTGTGAATTTGATCTAGAAAGCAGTGAGGTTGTGGGAGGTCAGATTCTGAGGTAAGGTGGGAGCAAAGGATAGTAAATGGGTATAGTGTGTGAGAGAATAGAGTTAACCACTACAGTGATAAATTTCATCAAACCATGAAGTGGGCTAAGATGGGAGGTGCCGAGGGTGTTGTGTAGTCTTTACAATTGTATGGAATAGCTATTATTTACAGTAATATCAGAGCAACAATCATATGACAAAATCTATGAGAGCTAGATAACAGGAATAGGGAGTATAGAACCTTGAGTAGTGTACTAATGGAACACAAATGAAGTGAAGTAAATTAGCAATACACTATGAATGAGATAGCAGTGAAAACCTATCAAATGATACAATGTAACCAAACCTATCAAATGATACAATATAACCAGCCAAGCAAAGAAACTATACAGAAAGAAGAGAAATACAAAAATACTATTCAAATAAAAGATGTAAGAGTAATGAAAAAATAATAATACAAATATGCAATAACTTGCAGGTTCTCTGTAATAGCAAAGTGAAATTTGCCTCGCTGTTTCAGCTGTTGGGATGCCCCCTCTTTGGGTCCAACTCTGGTCTTTTCACAGTTCCTGTTTTTTTTTTTTTTGTCTCACTTGTGGGTATTTAAAAAGAAGAAAAGAAAAAGGAAAAAAGGAAGAAAAAATAAAAAAAGAAGAAGGAAGGAAGAAGAGATAAAATTTGAAAGACAGGAAGAAGGAATAAAACATCTGGTTTTTCAGTGTCCGCTACAATTTTTGATCTCCTATTTTCATATATGCTGTGGTACTGTTGGCTGTTTGCTCTGTTCCTCCATAGATTGGCTAGGTTTTTCTCCCATATGTAGGGGGAAGTGGAATCTGCTCCCTTCTACCACACTGCCATCTTCTATCTCCAATAAATCTCTTTTTATATCTGTAGATATCCTATTGGTTGCCTGTCTCTGGAGAATCTTTACTAGTACACTGCCCAGCAACAGAGAAGATCTTGCACTGAGAGGAGATAGAAGCTTTGGTTATCAGGAGCCAAGAGGGAGAAAACTTCCACCTGGAACTCCGTTGGGATGATTAGTCTCATCCTGGAAGTTAATGTTTCTGGGAGTAGGAGGGTTGTGAGTTTACAGGATGTGGTTCGTTGTAAAACATATATACAATTGTTTACATCTGTATCCATGCCTTTTGCAATATGACTCTGCATATAATTTCTCCCTCTTGGCCTGGCTGTTAAGTTGCTTTGATTAATAAAATGTAGCAGAAGTGATAATGAGTTTGTAAGGAGCCTAGACTTCAGGAGATGTTACATAATGGTATTTGTTCTGCAGGTGTCCCTGTCACAGTTATATGAATAAGCTTGGGATAGCTTGTTGAAGAATGAGAGAACACATTCCACATGGAGGAGAAATAAATCATTCCACTTTTCCCAACTCAGGGATAAGATGGAGTTCATTCAGAATCAGGAAAGCCTCCTACCTGACCTGTAGCTGACCTGAGACACATGGGGAACCCCCCAGCAAGACCAGAAGAACCACCCAGTGGGCCCATGCCAACTTGCCAACCCACTGACTTCTACACTAAATAAGTGGTTATTGTTTTAAGACACTTAAATTTTGTTTATGATGTGTTAGGTAGCAGTAGAAGGTTTGAAGAGAGGGGAAACCTGATAGAGATTGTGTTTCTGCATTTCAAAGTATGGGTAAATAGTAATTGTTAGAGGTCTGTGACCAGGCATGCTACTCTTTGTGGAGAAGTTCTGATAGGCTAGAAAGAGTATGGCTGCAGGCTTTTCTCCAAAAAAAAAAAAACATCCTTAGGAGAAGCAATGACGCATCATTATAGCTGACCTGATGGACAAGATGATCAATGAAAACACCTGGTTATCACAGTTTTCTTTATAGATCTACTCTTAGACTGCTGGTGATGATTTGCCCAGACATACTAAGAGGCAAAAGTCCCTGGGAAGTTATGTTCCTCAGGAGTTACCAGTAGCCAGCAACTGGTAAGTATGAAAGCCCAGGTCCCTTGTCTCAAGGAGGGATAAACTCTGGTGTCATTTACACTTGGAGCTCCTCCACAGATCAGGCAGAATTTGAGACCTGAAATCACCCCCTTCATGGTCTTGTCCCCTTCCCTGTTCTTTCTCCCATCTCCTACCAGTTTCTGCTGGACCTTGTCTCTCACAAATAACACATACTGGTCTCAGGATCTGCTTCTGGAGAACTCAACCTAAAACAGGTAATTTGGGAAAACAAAAGAAGCTAGTGTATAATTAACCTAACTTTGCATGTGGCCCTCTATACTGGCATGAAGTTATTCCATTAAGCCATAAGTGATTACACTGTACTTACTTATTACCTAAGTCATTTATTAGCTGGGAATAAGAGTGGGTGGGAAAGCAACTTTATGTGCAGTTGGAAAATCATTTCTATTCATTTTCTAAGCTTATGTAATAAGTATATATTTTAAATATAGCATATAGTTTTTACTTTTCTTTCAATTTCTAGTTTACATTATTTTTTTAGTTATTCCCTACTTTAGGCTTTACTTATTTTGTGTGTGTGTCAAGAGGTATGGGAAGTTCTATAGGAAGATACCAATTTATGATGTGAGGATTGAAAATATTAATAATAATATTAAAGCTAAATACATGATTAAACTCCCAAAATATTCAGAGCAGTAACAATGAACATGGAAATCAGACTGAAAAAAGAAATTCCATTATTTTGTTAGAAGTAGAAAGGAGCTGTTACCTAGAAAATGAGATTGGACCCAACTTCTGCTAGAACCATCCCAATTAACTATCCCCATTTACATATGCCCATAAAAATCTTAAGAACATTATACTATAAATAGATGTTTCAATTAGAGCTCATGAAAAGTGAGACAATAATGGATTCAAGAAGAAGATTTAATTACCACCTCTGTGCCTCCCCCACTTCTCTCTTAGTATTTTGTATGTTAAGATAATAAACAGGAAAAAGCAGAATTGGGGTCAAGATTTTATTTTAGATTTAATAAGTAGCTCTTGTAAATGTTAATTCAAATCAAGATGAGGCTCAGTATTTACATGGTGCCATTGTCAAAAACTGTCATTATCTTATACAATTGCTCTTATATTAGATGAAATGCTTGGTTTATAGACTTATTTTGTGCTAGTTTGCTTTTGATCTGATGGAAATTTTATATCTCTCTGCTTCTTTCTCTACTTAACAGATGAGGATAAATCCCACCTTATTCTGTGGAAACCTAAGGAATTAGTTAAGCAAATATTTTTGGTATTATCCTTTGAGGTGGTACATGAGGAAATCATGGGGATTTGGCTCTACGTAGAATGAAGTCAGATCAAGTGTAAGAGTTACTGGTATTTGTTACAATACTTTCTGTTTAATTAGCAAACAAACTGGTATGCCTCAGGTCTTGCCTGAGGACTATCTATGTGAGATTCTAGAGGAGTGCAGAAGTATTTCAAGACTCATTCCACTCCTAAGTGAGCCTACATTGTGGTGAATAAAAATGAACAGATACCACGTGGTGGAATCTGGGTAGTTTGATTAATAACAGCCACAGAAGGATAGAACACTGAGGTTTCATCTTCTGTGCACACTTTGATTGGCAACAGTGGCCTTAAGTGTTGTGTTAAGATCCAGAGGTGATATATGGTATGTCAGCTTGAGCTACCTGACTGATTAGTAACATGTGCTGTGGACAGGGAAAAGTGGTAGCTGGTGTTCAAACTGTGGTTGGAAATGGCAATTCCTCTGAGCCTGGAAGGGCTCATAGGTTTTAGATAGGGAAGAAGAGCATTCCAAATAAAGAGAGTAATGAGGGAAAAAAATGAATTTATTTTTGTATAGCACAGTAAAGGGACTGATTTGGGCAAAGGGGAGGGAGTTGATGCATTAGAAGACTAGTTACAAAGAGAGATTAGATGATGGGGGTTCTTGAAAACCAGTGGAAAGAGTTAGATTTAATACTTGATATTGTAGGTACTAAAGACTCCTTGAAAGCTTTACAAACTTTATAACCAAGGTATGGCTTAGGGAAGGTGTAGCCAATGATAATATGAAGAAAACAGAAAAATGAAATAAACTTGGAGGCAGAAAGGACCACCTTGGAGCAATAATCAATCTCAGCAGGCAAACAAATGGGTCTGAGAGATTTTGATGGAGACATGAAGAGACTTGTTGATGTCCTGTCCACAGAGAATGTAGGAACTGGTCCTTAATAAATATCAAAGTAGCGTACAAGAACCCTACATATAATGGGAAAGTTAGGCATGGATTGTTTTCCTTTTCTTCCAGCAATGCTCCCAATTCAAGTTTTTCTACCCAGAGAGAAAACACAAACTGATGAATTTCCCTTTGGATGTGCAGCGGTACAGCAGTTCTCCAATTGTGATCCCCAGACTAGCATCACCAGTCACTTGGAAGTGACTTGTCACTTGGAAGTTTATGAGAAATGCAGATCCTCTGGCCCAGCTTCAAGCCCATGAATCACAAACTTTACAAACTCTGGGAATGGAGCCTAAAGATCCGCTTTAACAAGCCTCCAGGTGATTCTGATGTATGCTGAAGCCTGACAACCACTGTTGTAGCAAAGCATTTCTAAAACCTCAGTGTGCTTTAGGATCACGTGGAGGGCTTATTACACTCCCAGGCCTCACTGCAGTGGTTCTGATTCTGGGGTTCGCTCTAGGTATGCATGCCTCTCTAGGTCCCAGGTGATGCTGCTGCAGCTGGTGGTCTAGGCTCCACATATGGAGGACTGAGGATGCAAAGGCCACTGAAGCTTTCTAATGGTGGCTCTGATATGCTGAATGACTTCCTTATCCTGTGAAATAGTGATTTCATTATCTCTGTCTAGGAGGTTTATATATTAAATTTTGACAATTTGGTGGTGATGGTGATGTTGGGCAAGGCTGTCAAGAAAAGAAGATACTCTGCTCTGTATGTAAGCACTGTTATCCTTTAGAAATTGGTGTTTTGTGGGTAATTGAAGAAAAAGCACTTACATAAAAGTAGGGGGAGCATTGATTGACATGAGAAGAGAACATTTACATTCTCAAAGTGTCTGAGTTTCATCTTTCAACCTTGTGGTAGAGGAAGGGAGCCAGCATGGAGGAGTGGTTGAAAGGTCCTTGTTGAGGATGAAAATATGAACAGATGTGAAATTATCCTGGGGGCCTTCTTGCTTGTGGTCTGCAAATACATAAGGAAGGATATATGTATGAATGTGTACTGGATCTAGTGAAGGTGATTTTGCTTTTAACTTAATTACTCCTTAAACAGGTACATAAGTAAAGTGGGAATGTCCTAATTTAATTGGTTGGGAATTGGCCTTAGAGAAATTGACTTGCCCAAATTCCAGAAGCTAGTAAAAGTACACAGTGAAGGGACTGTAGCTACCTCTGCAAAACAGACACACAGAGCCCTTGTTCTTTCTACCACAGCACTCTAAAATACGTATGCGGGCCAGTCCATGTCAGCCTGAACTCTTTTAGTCTGCTTTGCTCCTAAGAATATTACTATTTCACTTATGTTTAGAGTAGTAACCCATGGATCAAAGTAAATCCCTTACTGTTGAAAATCCTTTTGATTGTAGCTCTTACAGAGGACAGAAGCACAGTAGAGTTACCAAGTTTAAAATACTAAATGTAAAAAATTAAAGCTCATCTCAGACTCATTTTCCTCAACTGCAAAATAGGAAGAATTAGAGCTTACAGGGTATTTCTGGGACACAAGAAAAATGTATTAAGTCCATATTCTTATTTTTATGTTATTCATCATGGTAATTGATAGGCTGTTTAGTTGAAGGAACTAGGTAGCACATAAATTGATATATAAGACTAAGAAATATTACTATATAGAATTAAGAATAAAAGGATTTGGTGAGTATAGAGGACTGAATGGTGGCCACCCAACATATATGGCCATGTTGTAATTCCTGAAACTTGTAAATATTTCCTTATTTGGAATAAGGGTCTTTGCAGATGTAATTATGTGAAGGATTTTGAGATCATCCTAGTTATGTGGATGAACTCTAAAGCCAATGGAAGGTGGCTTTACATACACAGAGGAGAAAACAGACACAGAGAAGAAGGCCACATGGAAACAGAGACAGAGATAGAGTGATGTGGCCACAAGCCAAAGAAGCCAAGGACTGCCAACAGCCACAAAAAACAAGGAAGTGTTCTCCCATAGGGCACCCAGAGGGAATACGGCTTTGTCAACACTTTGATTTTTGATATCAGGCCTCAAAACTATGAGAGAATAAATTTCTGTTGTTAGAAGCCATCCAGTTGTGGTAATTTGTTAGAGTAACCACAGGAAACAAATGTAGTGAGTAAAAGGAACTGAGAGCCTTTTGTTTCCTTCACAAAACAGGAGTTGACACCCAGACATCTCTTTAAAGTAGGCGCAATTTGTCCTTGGCATATTTCCATCTCCTTGGGTGTGGTGATGGTAATGTAGATGAGATTTCCTTTCAAATATTTCCACACCCGTTTTTTTCTATCAGCACCTATGTTTCAAATTTCTGTTAATTATCTTCCTCTTCCAACAAAAATCATTCTGCCATGTCTCACTCTTTCAAGTAGAAGAAAAGTTCTGAACAGGTCAGCAATAATGTATGTCATGCCTACAGTTCTGACTTAGGTTGGTTCCCTAGAAACAGAGCCAGTGATGGGGATTTTTTGCCAAAGTGATGTATTAAGGGATTGATCTGAAGAGAAAGAAAATGGGGAAGTAGAATAAGGCAGGGGAATAAAGCAAAAGTTGTGGGTTTACATAAAGTATAACTTCAGCCTAATCCCATGCAGAATAAAGTATGCCAAACCTTTCTAAAAAATGTTAATAAATATTGCTTTCTAGTTTCAGGTTCACAGCAAAACTCAGCGTCAAGTACAGAGAATTCCCGTATAACCCTCACCCTCAAGCTCATATAACCTTGCCTGATATTGATATCCTGCACCACAGCAATACTTTTGTTAAAACCTACGTGCCTACATTATCACTCAAAGTCCATAATTTACATTAAGTTTCCCTTCTGCAGTTGTACTGTCTATGGGTTTTGAGAAATTATAATGAGAGGTATTTGTCATTGTACTATCATAGAAAATAATTGCCTTAGAAATCCTCTGTGCTGTGCTTATTTATCCTCACCCTCCGTCAACCTGTGGCAACCACTAACTTTCTTACTATCTCCATAAGTTTGACTTTTCCAGAATGCCATGTAGTTGGAATCATTCATTATGTAGACTTTTCAGATTGACTTCTTTCACTTAGTAATATGCATGTATGTTTCATCCATCTGTTTTCATGGCTTGATAGCTCTTTTCTTTTTAGTGCTGAATAATATTCCATTGCCTGAATGTACACAGTTTATTTATCCATTCACCTACTGAAGGACATCATTGTTGCTTTCAAGTTTTAAAAATTATGAATAAAGATGCTATAAACATCCATACGCAGGTTTTTGTGTAAGCATAAGTTTTTAACTCATTTGGGTAAATATCAAATAGTATGATTGTTGAATCATATGGCAAGAGTATGTTTAGATTCATAAAAACTGTTCATCTTGCAAAGTAGCTGTGCCATTTTTCATTCTTTCTAGCAATGAATGAGTTTCTGTTGTCTTACATCCTCATCAGTATTTGGTATATCAGTGTTTTAGATCTTTGCTATTCTAATAGGTGTGTAGTGGTATCTCATTGCTGTTTTAATTGACAATTCTCTAATGAAATATGGTGTTGAACATTATTTCTTAAACTTATTTGCCATCTGTATATTTTCTTTGGTGAAATGACTGTCTTTTGCCTATATTTTAATTAGGTTGTTTACTTTGTTATTGTTGAGTTTTAAGAGTTCTTTGCATATTTTGGATAATAGTCCTCTATCAGATGTGTCATTCAGAACATTTTTTCCCAGTGTGTGGCTTTTCTTCTTCTCTTGAGATATTAGAGTTGTTTGCACCCAAAATTAAGGAGGCTGTACTATCATACCAAATCCCTTAGTGGGACACAGGTAGTCACTTCTAACAGCCAAGGCTAATTCTCTGGAGAAGTGTACACCTGTGGACCCCAGCAGGCAATGACAAGCATAGCTAAGAATAGGTATTCTAGCTTCCAAAGAAATCTTAAAAGAGATCTGAGTGGAGTCTCAGAAGCATTTCCTACCATACTCTTCTGGGAGAAATGATTCCATGTTGCTTTTAGGGCATGAAGGACTCAGTTTTAGGCCCATACTCTGTGCCTCATTTCTATTATTTATACAGACCTGTTGGGTCACTAGTCCATAGACTGGGTGATGGCCTGGGCAAAAATCTGTCTGAACAGGCTAAGTGTTCACTACCTGGTTCAATTAGATTGTGTCTCAGCAATCAGTTGGCATCTAGAAGAGAACCACTTGGATTCAGAGTGTCAGGCGTCAGATGGCACCTGCCTTGTATTAATGGATGACTGTGAGAATGAAGTTCCATTGCCTGCTACTACTGAAAGGCAAGCAAAAGGTGATTTCACCTCAAATTGCCCTTTGTTTCTGGTTCCCATGAGGCCCAGTCCTCGTATAATCTGGTTTGGGAGAAAGTCCTAAAAGTTTTACTTTCTTTGTTCCCATGTTATTCTTGCAATTTCTATTACTTGAATTCATCTGAGAGTGTCTCTGCATCTTAGACCTGAAGGGGCTGACAATGTAAATTGATGCACCAAAAATCAGGAAAAAAAGTATTTGGACACTGTCGGGAACCACTCTGCCTGGTTTCAGAAGCCTTAACCCCCGCCAAGGCTAAGGCTAAGGGAGTGACCTTGGACCATAAGCCACCAAGGAGACCAAAGCTTATCTCCCTGGCAGGAGCACTGCTTCTGCTCCTCTTTCCATAATTGGCCCCCAGTGCTTGGTCAGTTAGCCAATGACGGGTAAGAGTCCCCAAGGGGGGAGCAACCTAAGACAGGCACGATCACGTGGGAGGCCCCCAAGAAAGGACTTTGA
>CM052547.1:63935647-63950917 GCA_028533065.1 Trachops cirrhosus
TGACCCTGACTCAAAATAGGCCCTCAGAGTTCTTTGTTATCTTTTGTTTGATCCTTACTGCCTGACAATGATTAATGAGCTTTATCTGTAATCCTGTGCAAATGAACCCAATAAAAGCCCATTGAGGAACAGGCTCCTGGCCCTTCTCCTTTGAGAGGTTGGCCACCTTTCCTCCCCAAGCAGATCATGTCTTGGTAGACTTATTCTCATCTGTGGGGGGGGGGTTGGGAGGGGGCCTGGGGCCCTGCGGGCAGAGCCCCCCCACAGGACACATTGTAAATAGATGACAAAAGTTAGAACTTCCCAAATAATCCCCTTTTTTAAAAATAAAAACATCAATACTTTAACTTCAGACACTGATTTATGATTGAATGTTCAGGTCATCCAGAGATTTGGTAACCACATTTTTTAAATTATCATTTCCAATGTGTCCATCCATTTATTTATGGCAAAAATGTTAATAAAGTATTTTTGCTAGACATTGTACCATATGCTTAGGTTTTAGCAATCATCAAACCTAGACATATTAGAGGCTCTCAGGTCCTCCTAGGTAAGGAGATAAACTATCAGATAATAGTCCAACTCAGAGGTTAATTAAATGCTGAAACAAGAACGTTGAAGCAGACAGCATCAGTTGGAGATTATGCTCTAGAAGATGGAGTTGAAAGAAACTAACCCTTAGAAATTGACATTTGAGTTGATATGAAGGGTAAATAGAAGGTTATAAATTTGGATTTGGATGATGTCACTCTGTCATGTAGAGAACAGATGGGGAGGAGCAGTGAAGTGGAGGTAACTTAGCACAGAGTCAAATGGCTGTTTTTGGTCTATAGTGGTGGCATTCACCATAAAAAAGAAGGATTGAGGAGTTATTAAAGAGATAAAAATCTCCAGAGCTTGGTGATGAATTAGCTATCAGGATAAGAGAGGTAGGTGTTCATGATTCCTAGGTTTCTGGTTTGTTTGACAGGAAGGATAGTGACACCTTTTCCTTAAATAGAAAACCCTGAAGGAAGGCTAGCTTGGGGTGGCAGGTATGAGCAGTCAGCATGGATTGTGGATTTTAGTCTTCATCATGTTAATTTTAAGGGGTCTCTGAGTGAGATTACTCAGCTACAGAAGAGATCTTGGAGAGAGATTAAATGTTGTGACATACCTGTGTATATATGTTATCTGAAACTAGACATGGATGGAAATGCATAGACAGATAATAGCAAGGACAATGTCTTTAGAAATGCCTATAATTAAGGGTCTCTGAATAAGAAGGCTCCTACCAAGGAGACAGAAATGGAGAGATAAAAGAATAAGGAAAAAGCCCAGGAAATCCTAGTATTGGATTCAAAGGGACTGAGGTGTCAAAAAGAAGGGAGTGTTTTAGTCCAGTGCTGATGAGAAATCAAATAAGGTTAGCCCTAAAATGTGCGCACTGGATTGAGAGACATGGAGGTTGATTGAGTGATGGTGAGAAAAGACAGACTGAATTAGATTGAGGAGTAGGCCAAGAACATTGAAATGAATAGAGAGAATTCCTTCGAAAAGTTTAGTATCATTTAAATTAATAGCAAATAATTCTGACTACTGGCCTCACTAAGTATTACAGAGGGCTGAAGTATAAAGTAGTATCTTTGTCCTCAAGAAAAATGAAATTTAGTTTTAGACATGAAGGATATAGAAAGAATTCATGAAGAAATGAAAGACAGTATTTACTGAGCCTTTGCAACATTTCAGGTATATCATTTTATTTAATACAAAAAACCCTGTGGATTTGATAATTAACATATTTATATGATAAAAAGGATGTGCATTTACTGTAAATAATTTTAGAGAATCTAGGTAAGAAAAAAAGAGATATCATCTCCTATACCGATACAAACATATCTTGATATATTTCTTTTAAATAATGTTTTCAGAAAATTTGAGTGGTTTTCACAGTGCCACATAACTTGGAAGTTGAAAAGTCAAGATTTAAACATTATTTGGTCTAATATTAAAATTTCCAACTATACTGACTGATAGATACATTCATAAAGCAAGAATACCTGCTAGACAAATTGTATGTATCAGATATTTCTAAGACAGAGAAGAATTTTGGATGAGGAATGTCAAATATATTTTATACAGCAAGTGGGGTTTGAGCTGGGTATTGAAAGACAGAAGATTTAGATTGGAATCAACAAACAACAGCCCTCAGGCCAGATCTAGCCCAAGACTTATTTTTGTATTTATGAGCTAATAATGGTTTTTACATTCTTAAATGTAAACTGTAAATAAAAAGAAAGTAAACAAGGCTATTAACCTTTCAGCAAGAATCGTTGCTGGATTTTGCCTGTTGGTTCACAATTTAACAAATAAATATTTAAATAAAATACATTGTATCTGGCTTTCTATCAGAAAAGCTTGCTGGCCTCTGATTTAGAGAAATATGTGTGGAATGGCCCCCAGGTGAAGATAGTGCATGAGCCTAAATCTAGAGGAATAAAAAAGGGGAAAGAGAGTGAACCATCTGGCAAGGCATATGAGGAGGACCCATCTCCTGTGGTCAAACTCTAAGATATGTTCATTACCTGGCAAAGAAGTTTAGTTAATATTTTGCTACATAAATATTTGTATAATTCTCTCCCCAACTAGATTCATTCTTCTGGGCAGCAATTATATTTTTCTTACCTATCTGCCCTCAGGTTCTTACACACAGTTAGTCATGGTTCCCAATTTAATCAGTGCTAATAAACAACCCCATGCCATGTGGTGTAGGAGACCATTCTGTGTGGCATGGGCCCAGCTCCCACTTGGAGATGCACAGGACCCATGCCCATGGATAGGTTCTCCCATGGGGAATCAGGTCTGCAATGTGCCTAGGCCTCTTTGAGTCTTGCTCTTGATAAAAAACTCCCTCACCCTGAATTGAGGACATTTACTGCAAAGTAACTTCCTAAAATCCATGCTAAACCTTCCAAGGATGAGTGTAACTGGTTCAACCACTTTTGCCTTTTCATTTACAAATATCCTTCTTCTGTGATGTGATTAGCAGCATTGGCTCCTTTGTTTTCTGTAAAATGTAACCACCTAAAATAAACGTGTGCATAGTAAATGAGGACCACCATGTAATGTGCCAAGCAACCTAATAAAGGCTGGTCATGGCAAGGGCCAAGGCTTTTGCTCCCCTTGAGAGAAAAGCCATGCTGTCCCTTTTCCTCCACCAGACTCGGTAGTCTGTGTGAATGTCTCATTTCATCCATAATGACACAGACACTGTGGGCTAATGTCTGCATCAGTTGGTGCCCACAAAAAGGGACCCAGGGTTATGAGCCGTCATTGTGTATAACACACTAATTTGATTGGAGTATGTGTGCATTAGTCCAGGTAAGGGTCAATGACCCTGAGTGCTGTTTGGTAATGTCGTAAGGGTATGTTGGATTTCAGAGGAAAAGGGTTTTCTTCCTAGGTTGCCCTCTCTTGCAACTGCTTTGCAACTGTACCTTCTTTAGTAAGCAGGAGCCTTGCTTTCTTTCCCAAGCTTTTGCTGCAACCTCGGGGGCTCTGGTAGAGCACTTAAGAGCAACAAGGGTGCTCCCTGCATCACTGTAAAATCACCCAGAAGCCGATCCCCAAGGCACAACCCCCAACTAGGTCTAGGCTTGGGAAAAAGAGCAAAGATTTTCCCTTTGATCAGCTTTAAAAACATCAACTAGTTATAGGACAATTTACAAGCACCTCAGCAAATTCTTTCTTTTAAGCCCCCCCTTGTGGCCCCTTCAGTTTTGCCTTTTTCCTCCATCTGCCGGCATAAGGATATAAAGGTGCAGGTGGAAAGAGCAAAATTGAGACTGGTTTTGTAATTGCTGTGCTTGTTGCAGGAGGAATTTCAGAAAAATGTTTTTTATTTGTTAAAAAATCACTTTAAAGGTTTCTGTGAATCCTCAACCATGGGGATCAGGCTGTCTAAGGAACAAGAGCAATGTTTTAAGCTAGTTCAACAGTTATGGGGCTGTTGAATATCTCCTGGAAGTAGGAAAGAGAAGGGACTGATGCTCAGTAGCTAGGCCCTTCTTGCGGTTTGCACCAGCTGCTGTGAGTCTCACAGCCTGCCCGGTGAGCTCTGCAGCAGTGCGGGTGTGTGCACCAGTGGAGTTGGGTCTCTCTGCCAGGAATGGGTAGTGGCACAGAGGGGAGATTGGTTTCCCTTGCTTCCCTTTCTCTCCCATGCGTGCCTGGGAGACCTTCCCCAAGCCCGGCACCGGGTGCAGTCCCAGACACACCAGCACAGTTGCGACCAGCCAGCCATTGTGGTTTGCGCCAAGTAGCACAGCTATTTGGGAGGCTGAGGCAGGAGGATCGCTTGAGCCCAGGAGTTCTGGGCTGTACTGTGCTATGCCGATTGTGTCGGCACTAAATCTGGCATCAATATGGAGACTTCCCGGGAGCCGGGGGGTTTACCAGGTTACCTAAGGAGGGGTGAACCTGCCCAGGTCGGAAATGGAGCAGGTCAAAACTCCAATTTTTAAAAAAGTAAATGTATTTGCCAGTAGAGAAAAAACTGTTTCTGAAAGTTGTGAATGTGTTCATAAGTTTGTCAATCTAAAGCATGCTGTGAGTGGGATGGGGGTGTGACGTGTTAAAGAAATATTAAGAATCCTCCATGTTTATGCCAGAGCAGTGACCTTTATTTTAAAACTGAAATATAGGTATACTGTCTCCCAGGGAGAACTAGCCCTTTTCCACATAAGATTAAGTACCATTTTTTAACTCAATACCTGTAAACACTGATTGTTTCCTTGGGGAAGAACTGGCTATTCTCCCGAAGGGAACGGTTAGTTAATCGAGTCACTAAACCCCCTTTGCGCGCAGCCATTTTTGTCTAAAACATAATTTTTAAGAGCACGCATCCTCCATCTTTCCCACTTTCCTTGAAAACGCTGAACCTAGGAGCTAACAGGGCCTGAGAACAACAGGGCAATTAACTTGTTGCTTAAACTCATTGCAGCTTTCAGAAACAGCAGGGGGCCTGCCCTTCCAAGCTAAGCAAATTATTAAAGAATGTCCAGATTGCCAAGCCTTTAGCAAGGCACCCCATCTACAGGAGTTAATCCTCAAGGACTAGGTTCTCAAATAATTTGGCAAACCGATGTCACTCATTATGCTCCCTTTGGAAAGTTCAAATATGTTCATATTTCTATTGATACTTACTCTGGTGCCCTATACGCATCTGCCTTAACAGGAGAATCTGCTAAAAATATCCAAGGCCTCTGGCTTGAGGCCTTTAGTCATTTAGGACGGCCTCAGCAAATTAAAACTGATAATGGCCCAGTATATCTTGCCCATTCTACTCAGGTTTTTTTCCAGCGTTGGAATATCCAACATAAAGCAGGAATACCTTACAATTCAACTGGTCAGACAATTGTAGAACGGGCTCATCATACTTTTAAAAATCTTCTTAAAAAACTAAAAAGGGGGAGCCATGAGTCCTCCCCCCAAAATTTGATTATGTTAGCCATGTTTATATACAATTTTCTAAATTGTGATGAATCACTTTGTACTCCATTTGAGAAACATTTTCAGAAGAAAGAGCTAAAGTCATCTTACCCTCAGGTTTTATATAGAGATTCACAGGAAGATGGCTATTGGCAAAGCCCTGTAGACCTCTTAACTTGGGGAAGAGGGTATGCTTGTGTTTCCATTCCTACAGGTCCTGTCTGACTACCAGCCAAAAGAGTAAAGCCTTATCATGAGCAGGATAGACACCAAGCTCTGCTACCTGAAGCCGAGAACCAATAGACTGACAGACCATTGGCCCAGCTGACTCTGAACAACCAGAAGGAAAACAGACACTCACACCGTCACTCACAGGCCTGAGTCCGCCAATGGAGGAGGATGGGGCTGCCCCACTGACAGAGGCTGAGGCTCAAGTGCCTCCTACAGAGGGCAACAACCCCTCAGTGCCCCATAATGTTCAATGGTTGAACCCTAAAAACTGGTTGAATGGACTGAATTTACAAGTTTGGGTCCTAGCAGTCTGTGGATGCCCCTTTGTCTTAATCTTTATTTGTGCTTTATGATATATATAAAGGTTGTTTTCTTAAGATTGGATTCGGGAACAGCAAATAGTAGGTTTCACAGGCTTAACAGCTACAATAGCATTTACAAATGAAAAAGCGGGGAGATCAGATGTTGGGAACTGCCCTGCCTGGTTTAAGGAGCCCTAACCCCTGATGACTAAGGTTGAGTGAGAGACCTTGGGACCATAAGCTACTGAGGAGACAAAGCTTATCTCCCTGGCAGGAGCACTGCCTCTGCCCTGCCCATTTTACTTCACCCTGCCTGGCCCCCAATGCTTGGTCGGTTAGCCAATGATGGGTAAGATTCCTCAAGGAAGGATTGATCTAAGACAGGCACGATCATGTGGAGGCCCTCAGGGTAGGACTTTGGGGGCTATAGAAAAAGGGGTGATGAACCCTCGCCCCTCGGCTTTGACATAGCCTGAGTCCTCATTCTGTCTGCAAGAAGTCTCCTTGTCTCTTGGCTGCCTTACTTTCCCTGCTCAACCTAAGCCTGAAACAATGCTGGAGGTGGGTCAGCCCTGTGCTGAAAAGGGCAGGTTTCCTGGGGCAATCAGGCCTAAGAGAGAAAGCATAAAATCCTATGAAAACTGCTTTGATAATACCCTCAATTTAAATGATCAGGGTCCAAGCCTGAAATGAGTTTGTTTCCCCAAAGTTTTGTGGCCATTTAGCTATCTGACCCTGACTCAAAATAGACCCTCAGAGTTATTTGAATGTTATCTATTTGATCATTACTGCCTGACAATGATTGATGGGCTTAATCTGAGAGTGTGGGTCTTTGGAAGTACTGGTTGCTTACTGATTATAATAATGCTCTGTGTACTTTGATGTATTTGTGAATTATTTTCCCAGGGTCCTGTGAGAGACCAGCAAGTAGCAAGCTTTGTGGGATCTATAGAGGCCTAACTAAAAACAAGGGGGGAGATGTAGGAGACCATTCTGCATGGTGTGGGCCAAGCTCCCACTTGGAGATGCACAGGACCCATGCCCATGGATAGGTTCTCCCATGGGGAATCAGGCCTGCAATGTGCCTAGCCCGCTATGAGTCTTGCTCTTGATAAAAAACTCCCTCACCCTGAATTGAGGACATTTACTGCAAAGTAACTTCCTAAAATCCATGCTAAACCTTCCAAGGATGAGTGTAACTGGTTCAACCACTTTTGCCTTTTCATTTACAAATATCCTTCTTCTGTGATGTGATTAGCAGCATTGGCTCCTTTGTTTTCTGTAAAATGTAACCACCTAAAGCAAATCTGCACACAGTAAATGAGGACCACCATGTAATGTGCCAAGAAACCCAATAAAGGCAGGTCACAGCAAGGGCCAAGGTTTTTGCTCCCCTTGAGAGAAAAGCCATGCTGTCCCTTTTCCTACACAGGACTCAGTAGTCTGTGTGAATGTCTCATTTCATCCATAATGACACAGACACTGCAGGCTGGTGTCTGCATCAATGTGGGCAACCTGTTAGGACTGAGCTTTTAATCAGTCATCACCAGAATCCTTTCCTCTCTTCTCTTCCCAGGAGAGGATCTACTATCCATCAATTATACATAGTGTGCTGATAATTACAGCCTTCCCTCAAATATAAAACTCCAGGGCACAACAGTATGCATCCCTCAATTGTCCCTAATGGTGGCACTAGCTGCAGAAAAAATGACACCAGGTGTTAATTCAGTTCTTGAGTTCTGGCTAAGAGAAGAATTTAGGACCAAGAATAAAATTATAAGAGATAGTTTATTTATAAAGTCACAGAGCTAGAGTAAGTGAGCTTTAGAAGAAATGGTGGCTCAGGAAGCAAGTTACAACAAAAGAAGGGTCCTTGAAGCTTAGGAGAAGGAGAGGGAGGAGAGATAGTGAGCGAGGAAGAGAGAGAAACACACCTTGAGACAAAGAAGGAAGAGAGCTTCCAATGTGCTGGGTATGGGGGAGAAAAAAGAGAGAGAGCCCTGGGGAAAGAAAGAGGTGGAGGGAGCTGTACTGGTCCCAAGGGCTTTTATCTGAGGTCTCAGGGGAGGATTCCAATAGAATATTCATCAGTTTTCCTGGTGTATCTCCTCAAAGTCGTGGTCTCCACTGATTGGTCGGTGCCAGGGCTGGGGTTCATTAGTCATTGCAGTTGGTCCTGATATCATCCTTGGCGTCACTTTGTCTGCTTTTGCTTCCCTTCTGGGCCTGGAGTTGAAACACAGCTGAGGCCTACACATCATCGCCATGGGTCAGTGCTTAAGGGAATGGTCGTGCAAGGGCCAGTAGTTTTTGCCTGTTGCTAGGCAGCTGGAGCTTTCTGCCCTGGTGAGCCTCTGTACCTACCCATCATTCCTGCTCTGCTCATGCCTATCTAACTGCCTACTACAGTGGGAGGATGGTGGTGAAATTCCCCAGCAACTTCTTGTGACTGATGTGCACTTAAGACATATTGACAGGAGAAAACATCGGTCAATTTGAGTGTGGAAGTGTGATCTTCTAACTTCACTATGCTATTTTAAACAAGACTGCCCTGCCCACGTTGGAAATAAGGATATTCAGCTAGCAATAAATTCCGTTTGAAGCCCACAGTTGAGCCTGGAGTCTCTGAGAGGCATAATCAAGGCTGTGATTGATGAGACTCTGAGACATAGCGTGTGATGCATTCAGTCATTGAGGGCCTGAGTGTTTGTCATAATGTCACAGCACCTGCTGCTGACTGATACCTGGGACACAGGCAGGAGTGTGCCTGGGAGAGGGATGCTTCTGACAAGGCCATCCTGTCCTCTGGTGCCCTGCAAGTACTGGGAGGAAGGCATCAGGCATCTGCCCTCGGAAACGACAAAAAGGAGCCACGCAGGGAAAAGCAGCAGGGGGTGGGGGAAGATGGCACATTCCCTATGCAAGCAGGGGAAGAACAGGTGCTCTGAGGAAGGCTGCCGCTGCTCCTGGGGCCTGGAAGCATGCCATGTTGCAGAGCCCAGCACACACCAGCCTGTTGGAAGCCCTTAAGCACCACAGTGAAGCATTCTGTCCCCTTGCAGCTCTGCTCTCTGAATGACTAGAGGGCCCCCAGGAGGCTGAGATAAACTGACAGGCAGCATTGTTTTCCAGAAGAGGGGAATGCATCTTTCCCCCACACAAAATCATTTTTAGTATCCTTGCCCTACCTCCCCATCCTGCAGTTAGGGATTGACTTGCCAACTAATTCCAGATTGCTTTTCCTCTTGGCATTTGCAAGGCATGGATTATTCTATGTTCCCTCTCTCTCCTCTGCCAAGTTTGCCTCTGAGGATCTGTGGGAGGGTATCTGTAATGCCACACTTCAGTTTGACAAAGGAAAGAAAGAAGACAATCAATTCTCTAAAGCAATCATGTATTTTAAAAGTAATATTTTGTAAATCAAGTTAATGTACCTCTAAATTCATTAAGTGTGTTGGAGGGTTAGTCACTCCACAAGGCCTCATGGAAATTGGCAGAGACATTTTCATGATCCATGCTGTGATAATGACCTTAACCACTGTCCCTGATCATATGCCCCATGCATTTCCCTTGGGAGGGGCTGTCAAGCAGGTCAAGGTTTATCAGAATGGCAGAGGGTGCACTCCCATGAAAAATATGTACATTTTGGCATGCAGCTTATTGTAATAGCATGCCCCTTTCAACTCCTCCAAGCACCAAGTTGAATCCCCAAAGGTAGCCCAAACTAGTAGATCAACCAGCAAGGAAATCAAATCCACCAAAACAAGTCTCAGTGGGGAGTTTCAGTCATTTCTCCAGTCTGGAACTCCAGAATCTAAACACTGAAATGGGCAAGACAGATTGTTTTCATCCTTGCTGTCTTTTAGAATGGAGAAGCCTTTTCTAGCTTTACATGGAAAGCTGGAAAAGTGTGGCAGTAGGTCTTCAAAGACATGTTTGTGGCCTGACCCCTCCTTGTACCTGAGTGGGCCAGCCAAAGAACCTTCAAGGATCAGTGAGCATCTGTGGAGGCCTGTGTCTTAGGAAGCAGAGTCACCAGCTGAGCCTGCCAAGGATGCACATTCATCATCTCAACTGTTTTGTTTTTCTCCCAGAACTCTAATTGTATGTATAATTTACATAATAAAATAAACACAGATTTTTAAGTGTACTGATCAATGAGTCTTGAAAAGTACCCACTGCCCATCAAGATACAGAACAAGATAGAGATGTACCCATAACACCCATAGTACCTACCACCCATCAAGATAGAGAACAGGGTGCTGATAAACCCATCACTTTGTGGGGGCTAAAAAAATGAAAACTTTTCCTCTGACTTTAAAGTTCTTCTAGCTGGGCATATAATCAAATTGACAGAGATAGATTAATAGGAGAATATCAAATTTTAATAGTTTGGATATGTGCACGAGGAATTTATATAAGAATGAAAATTCCAAAGGTAGTGAGGCAACATTGGGTGTATATAACATTTGGGACAAAGGAGAAAAGAAGCAGATGGGGTGTTAGATTTTAGAAGTGAGAATAGGCCATTTGCAGGTAGGTGAGGGAGAGTTCTTGCTAGGCAACTTAGAAACAATGGGACAGAAGTGTTATCTAGCTAACAAGCCCCTGCCCAAAGCCCCCTATTTATCAGACTTTTTTCAAATTAGGTGAAGCTAAACATCCTAAGATTTCCTTCCCAAAGCAGGTTTTCCAGTCTGAATCTCTTAAGCAGGAAGGGGAGGAGAGCCAAATATTTTTTTCTGAGTCTTATTTCTTAATAAACATCTTAAAATCAATATCCTAAAAAGGCAGCTTCAGGATGGCAACATTTTAATTCTCCTCAACAAATTCCTGCCTGCCCTTTTGCTTCAGTACAGTAGCCATCAAAAGAACCTACTGACCTATCTTCTGCTACTGTAGGTTACATGTTCTAGAGTGTCTTATAAATGAAACAATACAGTATATAGTCTCTTTTGTCTGGCTTAATTTGCTCAGAACAATGTATTTGATGTTCATCTTGTATGTAGTAGCCAATATTAGTAGCCTGTATCAGTAGCTTGTTCCATTTTCTTGAGCAGTATTCTATTGTATGGCTGTACCACAATTTGTTTACCCATCTATCTGTTGATAGACATTTGGGTTGTGTTCAGTTTGTAGCCTTTATGAATAAAGCTGCAGAGAAAGTCTTATACATTTCTTTGGATTGATATATGTTATTATTTCTCTGGGGCAAATACATAAGAGAGAAATTTCTGAATCATAGGGTAGATGAATAAATTTACCTTTATTAGGAATTGCCAAACAATTTTGCCAAATGATTGCAAAGGAATTGTACCATTTTTCATTCCCTGCAACAGTGTTTGAGAGTTCCAGTTACTCCACATTCTTTCCAGTCTTTGGTATTTGCTAGTCTTGATTGTTTTAGCTATTGTAGTTGGTGAGAGGTAACTCCTTGTAGCTAAACATTTTCAAAGCAGTCATTTTCATGAGACCTAGTGTTAAATTCTAAGAGTGGCTTGGCTGGGCAGGGAAAGGCCAGCATTGCAAGAGGAGGAAGATTGCTGTTTGGAGTCAGTCTGCATATTTCCATGATAAAAAGAAAACCTCCAAGCCGCAATTTGAGCTCAAAATTCTTCCCCAGAAGTCTAGTTTCCTTAAATGCTGTTTATAAATATTTATCTTCACATTTTTAATGACAATAATGCATACAGCACAAATACTAGCACTTTAAATTATAAATATTTATCACAGAGGTTTCCAGTTGTTCTTATGTAGGACACAGAGAGCTCTGTCTCTCTCCACCTACAGGTCTATGGAAAGGTTTTCTGGATGTGTCTGTGGTTAAGAACAGATGTCCTGGAGATTCCTTGGTTAGAGTCCCTTCTTTCCTGTGGGGTGGGGAGTGGTGATTAAAGCAAGTTATTTTGCCTCTCAAATGAACCATAATATCCTCTTTCACACACTGCTCCAATAATAAACCTACCTCCTGGAGTTGTTATGAATATTAAGTGACATATTTTGTCTAAAACATGAAGCCCTCTCTGTCTGGCACATGGTAAATGTATAATAAACTCAAAACATCAAAAAATCAAATTTTCAAAAAAGATTTACCTTTCTCATCTTCCTTTTCTCCATCTAATACAACTACAGGGTTGGTTTGGTATTCTTAGGGTCACTCAGAGTTAATATCAATATGCTGGGTTTAAGGGTCAATAGACAGCTGGTACATGACAATCTCAAACTTCTAAAAGCTCTCTGAAGGAATATATCTCTGGCGAATAGGACCTGTAGAGATTTGTTATTTGACATGTCATGCAAAATAGTGTGAAGTTGTATACAGAAGTACATAGGACTATTTTTGTTCTCTGAGATCTGTAGCTTGCAACAGAAGGAATGGCCATTGGAGGGTATGAAACAAACCTTGGAAAAAGAGAGGCTTAGGACTGAGTTTTAGCTGTGACACTAATTACAAAAATAATTATCAACTAATTATTTTTGATCAAGTTACTCAATCACTTTAAGCTTTAGTTCCACATCTTTAAAACAGAGATAATAACATCTTGTATCTGACATGGTTACTGAGAGGAATAAAAGAATGCCATAATTGATACCTAGGAACTGGCACCAGTAAGTGGCAAACAAATGTTAGTTATCTTTCCCTCTGCTGATCTACCTTCTTAATGGTAGAAGTCTTTCCTTAATGCCCTTTCTCTTCTATTCAGTGCTAAGCGGGCTTAGCCTCTGTTAAATTGCAAGTGACTTTGAGAATGATACATCAAGCTTCATTACCCATTCTCACCCTTAGCATGAATACATCAGCTTGTTTCTATAAAGCAGAATGTTTGCATCAGGTCATCAGACCACAGAAGAGAAAATATAAGGAAGTAAAATTATTAGACATTTTATTATTGGACATTTTCTTTTAACTAACAATAGTATTAAAGTAATGGATAAAGTCCAGGCCACCTCTTTTGCATATGTATGTCTTCCTGCATCTCTAAAATCTCTACCCATACTATAGTAGCTCAAAGACTTTTTTTTAAAGATTTTATTCATTTGCTTTTAGAGTGGGGAAGGGAGGGAGAAAGAGAGGGAGAGAAACATCAATGTGTGGTTGCCTGTTGCTCACCTCCTACTGGGGACCTGTCCTGAAACCCAGGCATGTGCCCTGACTGGGAATCCAACCAGTGACCCTTTGGTTCACAGACTGGCATTCTATTCACTGAGCCACACCAGTCAGTGAGATTTTTTATTTTTAGAAATCAGAATCCCCTCTTCTCAGGTCAGCAAATTATGGCCCATGGACTAAATCCAGTCCATGGACTCTTTTGTAAATAAAGTTTCATTGGAGCACAGACACATCCATTTGTTTACACAATGTCTATAGCTGCTTTGCATCAAACTGCACATTTCAGTAATTGCAATAGAGACCTCATGGCTTGCAAAGCCTAAATTTTTGCCATGTAGCCCTTTAAAGACAATCATTGACTTCTGATTTAAACCCACATCTAGCCTCCTCTTGACACTTGGGGATATGGGAGAAAGCAAGACCATTCAAAATTCTTGAGACATGGCAGAAAGGCTGGGCAGAGGCTGTGATCCCCTATTTGAGCAAATCTGAGGCCAAGACCAATGATGGCTGACCAACTGGGCACCCTTGTACTTATGTAGGACTTCAAGATCTTACCCAAATCCCTACCTTTTATAAAATGAAGAAGAGAAACTAGTTGGAAAAAGAACTCCAAAAACTTTGGAACTTCTTTTCAGAGAATTTATTTCTTCTAATCTTCTATTTTTTATATAAATCTCCTAAAACAGTTTGAGAACTATAAATCAGGGACTGAATATAAGAAAAAGATAAACATGCCAACATAAAGTATGTGGAAGGAACAGAATGGAATTTTAAAGAGTGAAAAATCTTAAGGAATTATATATAGAGTAATTTGAGCTGAACATCTATTAAATGACTGTGATGCAATGATAATTAAATCATCAGCAAAAAAGAGTAGGTTATTTTGTGATGAAAAGAAAGTACTGCAGGAGGAAGATAAATAAACTAACTCTAGCAAACATTACCTCAAAGAAATTTCTAGGTCTCTCATTCAAAAGGATATTTCTTCTTTCTCCAATACAGAGACATTTTGATTCAAATCCTTTGGGGGCTTTGTTTACAGAACTGTGGAGAAACAGCAGCTTACATATCATCGCTGAATATGGGAAAAGAAAGGACTCAGGAAAATGAGCACTGTAAGGAGGGAAGAAGACAAAGAGGCAATCAAGCTGTGGGCAGGTTAAGTCTGCCAGTCACAACACAGACAGCCTAGTGAAGGGACACTGTGTAGAGAGATGGGGACCCAAAGAGCTATCATCTAAAACCACAAACAAGTATGATACATAGTAAAAAGGTGGATGAATGCCAGGAAAGCCCAGGGTTTCAAAAATGACTTTTCCTTAAGACTTTCTCTATAAGCTCTGAAATTCTCTCTAGGCAGTGGCTGAGAAGTCTTCATCTCCTCATTTCCTTACTCTCAGGTAAACGGATGGAGAATATAGGCTGAAGTTTCTCTTCTCCTTATGAGACAGGGGTGAGAGCAGATGCATAGTTAATTTAACTAAGATGAAGCTTGGTTTGTCTAGCTGATTTAGGTTCTGTGAGAACCACTGCACATGGAGAGGGACAAAGGTACAGGTTACACAAAAATACAAAGACTATTAGGACCAGGTTCAGTTTCATCTTAGATTCCCTTGGGTCTGGAGCTAGAGATGGGGATTTTTTGTGCAGCTGATTTATTGAGAGGAACTCTCAGTTGTGGTCAGGGGAAGTGAAGGCAGGAAGTTAAGTCAGAGGCAAGGGTTACATAAGGGCATGAGTCTAGCTTTAGACCTCATCTCACTCTGAGCTCTGGAGCATGAATTGCACCAGAGTAATTCCCACCTTGAGTCAAGAAACGGCCCATTTTTACCTGTCCCTAATGTCATAGGCTGAAATCATTGGCTATAGGCCTTTCCCAGGGGATGAGGGTATAGCATACTTGTTGGGAACCGCCCTGCCTGGTTTCAGAAGCTGTAACCCCCGCCAAGGCTAAAGCTAAGGGAGTGACCTTGGACCATAAGCCACCAAGGAGACCAAAGCTTATCTCCCTGGCAGGAGCACTGCTTCTGCTCCTCTTTCCATAATTGGCCCCCAGTGCTTGGTCAGTTAGCCAATGACGGGTAAGAGTCCCCAAGGGGGGAGCAACCTAAGACAGGCACGATCACGTGGGAGGCCCCCAAGAAAGGACTTTGA
>CM052547.1:63951417-63967041 GCA_028533065.1 Trachops cirrhosus
TCCTTTGCCAGCTTGGGACAGTTCTCCTTTATTATGTGGTCAAATATCTTTTCAACTTGTTGTTATTCCTCTTCTCCTTCTGGTATCCCTGTAATTCGGATGTTGGAATGTTTCAAGATGTCCTGGAGGTTCCTAAGCCTCTCCTCATTTTTTTGAATTCTTAATTCTTCATTCTTTTCTGGTTGTATATTTTTTCTGTACTTCTGGTCCACTCCATTGATGTGAGGCCCATCTTTCATTCCATCACTATTGGTTCCCTGTGCATTTTTCTTCATTTCACTTATGGTAGCCTTCATTTTTTCATCTAGTTTGTGACCAAAATCAACCAATTCTGTGAGCAACCTGATCACCAGTGTTTTGAACTGTGCATCTGATAGGTTGGCTATCTCTTGGTCACTTAGAAAGATGGGTCTAGGGCTTTCAATTCTTCTGTTTGAACCATCTCTTTGCTGTTTTTTTTTTTTTTTTTTGGTCTTGTTGAGCACCTGTAGTGAGGGGCAGAGCCTTAGGTGTTCACCAGGGCAGGGCACCCCAGTCGCTGGGTTGTGATGCTGTATGTGGGGGCGGGGTCCAAGAAGGAACAATGGTGCTTGCTGCACTCTTTGTAGGACCCCAGACCCCTCTGCCGCTTTCTGAGAGCCAACTGGGCCCCTCTGGCACCAATTCCCGTGTGGGTGGGCCTGTGAACCCAGCAGGACCTTCCTCCTCAGTCAGTGACCTAATGCTCTATTTCCCGGTGCTGGGACACTGAGTTGGGCGCAGTGCCTTACTTCACAATGGCCGCCTTGCTGGGTCTGCTGATCCCCAAACCCCGGCCGAGGTCTGCCAGCCACCACTGCTTGTGCACCCAGGGTCTGCCTGCTGCTGTCCTGTGCTCCTCCCGGGTTGCTCTGCTCTCAGCTCTGTGTCCCTTGCCCGGCCTGACTCCGCCCCTCCTACCGGTCTGGATGAACATGTCTATTTTAACTCCTTGGTTGTTCGACTTCCATACACTTCAATTTTCTGTCAGTTCTGGTTGTTATTTTGTTTCTATATTGTTGTTGTGCCTATCTTGGTTGTGCGAGGAGGCACAGTGTGTCTACCTATGCCTCCATCTTGGCCAGAAGTACTATTTATAACTATTAAAGTCTTAATTTCAGTAGTTGATCACATGGTTTTAACCACATAGCTAGTATTTATACATACCTTCTTCTACCATCCATTCCATATTCCACATTCCATAGTCCCCTGCCCTCAACATGCACTTCTGCTAGTCATGGTTCTCTTCCTGGTGGGGTGACCCAAACCTTCATTCTTGAAGGGTATTAGCTATTAGTAGCCATAATTGGCTTGTGGTAGTTTGCCCTTAACTTTAATCGCAGGGCTTAGTTAGTAACACCAAGAAACATCCTAAGAGATCTCCTGTATTACAGACACTCTTTTTTTTTAACTTCCATTGTGTTATAGCAGTTCAGTTTCTTCTTGCTAATCAAGTTCAAGCACCCCAGAAGTACAGTGACATATTTATTTGCCTGTTACTTCAAAAGCATACGGAGTCCAAAGTGGCCAGATGGCAGCCTTAGCTTCTGCTTCAATGGAATTATTGTTGTATCTCTCTGTCTCTCTCTCTGTCTATTTGTCTGCCTGTCTCTCTCTTTAAATTCTCACCTGAGGGTATGTTTATTGGTTTTAGAGAGGGAGGAAGGGAGAGAGAGAGAAAAAATGAGAGAGAGAAAGAGAAAGACATTGATGTGAGAGTGAAATATTAATTGGTTGCCTCCCATATGTGCCCCAGCTGGGGACTGAGCCCACAACCTAGGTTTATACTGTGACCAAGAATTGAACCCGTGGCCTTTTTGGCATATGAGATGACACGCTAACCAACTGAGTGACCCAGTCAGGGCTATTGTTTTATCTCTTGATAGAAGAATTTTACCCTTCAACTGATTGGGTGAGGCCCACCCATATTTTTTAAGGTAATTTCTGTTACTTGCAGTCTACTGATTATAGAAGAGAATCACATCCATAATATATCTTCCTAGCAACACCTTCAGTGTTTGACTGAATGACTTGGGAACATATCCTAGCCAACTGACACATAAAACTGACCACCACACCACCTACTAAAGATGATTTTAAAAGGTGAAATTCTGTCCATGCTTTCCTTTAAGTTGTGTTGCCCTACTTCCATTGTACTTACTTTTTAAAATACGTGTCAAGATAGAATTTTTTGGAGTGAGTCCACGGTTATCAAATAATCTGTGTGCCCTGGTCAGCCATGGGTTCCGTATTGTGCGCCTCGTTTCCACGTAGAATCTGGCTCACCTGAGCATTCAGCATGTCCTGAAACACAAAGGAGTTTCATAAAATTTAACCAGAAGAGAATAGAAAATGAACAGATCTTGGCTGTGAGCAAAGTGGCCAGCTTAGAAAATGTGTATTTTAGTATGTCAGTACATTTTCTTAAAAAAGTTATTTACTTCCCTTATCTATTTTAGTGTTCCCTATCTTTTACTCAGGTAAGATCTCTTCATCCAACCCCACAAAAGCCAAGAATTGGTCCTGTGTTCACAGTCCCTAGGGGATAAATTCCCTTTTACCACGTCTTCCTGCTCCCATTGTGCCAAACTCTCTTCCTCCCTGCTTCTCACTCTTTAGAGGCAGCAGGGCCTAAAGGATGTGGCATTTCCTTCTCATCTTTCTTAAGTTTCTGTAGTTGACAGAGCAGATGGAATAGAAAATGCTGGAAGAAGTCAATAAGCTACACTAATACAGTCTAAGCAGTTGTTGGTAGAATGACGTGTGTTTAATTCCATACACACATGAGTAGCTTAAGCTGGGCTTTGAAGCATATACCTCAATTAGGACATATATAGAAAACATCTCAAAAAAGCAATTTTTCAGATTTTACTTTTTAGCATTTCCTTTTTATCACGACCTTTCCTTTTCTCAGTAAGTGGCATCTACATTGCCTTGAGAATAAGCAGATCATTAGAGAAGAAATGAAAAAAAGAAACAACGTTCAGCTTTCTGACTTCCAAAACAGTCTTCTGAGAATCAAAAGGGGTGACTTGAGGGAGAGGGCAATGCTTAGGCCACCGTCATAGAATTATAAAGAGAACAGAGAGTCTTCGGGTCAGGATGGCATCTTTAACCAATCATATAGTAAGAGGGAAAAATACATAGAGAGACATAGCTGGGCTCAGTAAAAAACAACTGCCACAGTCAAGGAACAGAACAGGGAAGCAAAATGTTGAGCAGAGCAGAAGGTAAGACTTTGTTACACTGTGAATGTTAAGTAGGCAGTAGCTGCAAGAGAGTTTGGTTACTTTCAGGTAAAGAGCAAAGTGTTCTTGTAAGAGATGACAGATGCTTGGGGAGACACCCCGGCTTTTGACAGGAAGGTGAAATTCTTCTGCCAATCCTTTCTTGGGGATAGAGTCCTTAATGAGCTGAAGCGTGAGAACAGCGGGGACATAGACACCCGTGCAGGGCCAGGAGCTGTGGCAACTGGGCCACTCATCTGAGCATGATCTGCCACATCCCCAATTTGGCTGCTGGTAATAGAACCTAGCTCCAGACAGAGGCCCTGGGGGGCCAGATGAAACAACCGGGAAACCAAAATCAAACAAACAAGCAAAAACAATTTATTGCAAAACAAATTAAAAAGGGAGGGGGAATAGAACATTTTATGAAACCAACAGAAAGAAGACAGAGGAAGAGAATTATAGTGATAAAGAAAAAGTGAGGTTATCACAAACCAAAAGTGAGGTGATAGAAACAAACTCCACTTTGGTGTCAGATGAGTACTAGACTTCCTGGAGTGATCACTTTGTAAGTTATATAAATATCTAACCATTATATTGTATACTTGAAAAATAATATAGTATTGTATGCCAACTATAATAGAAATCTTTTTATAAATAAAAAATAAACACCACTAAACTCACAGAAAATATAAATAAATGTTCCTATTAAAAATCACACTGTGTATAATTGGATTAGAAATACATTGTTTTCATAAGACAAAAAATACACCTAGGACACCACCATGTAGAAAGAATCAAAATAAAGGCATGAAAAAAAAAAACAAATGCTAAGTAAAAAAAAAAAACAGTGTGACAAAAATAATATCTATCAAGATAAAATTTAAGACATGACTAGGATATAAACCACCATATAATTGTGAAAAAAATCCAGCCAATGGGGAGTTATGCCAATCGAACTTGCAGGCAATCAACCACATAAGCTTCAAGCTGATATAGTAAAACTTGCAGAATTGTAAGAAGAAATTAACCAACACAGAACCATTGGAAATTTTAACAAATATCGGTAAATTAAGCTGACAAATGTAAAAATGCATATAAATAATTTAAACAACCAAATTTATAACACTGATTTGTTACATATAATTATTTACTCACTGATTGGTAATGTTACTTCTGAAATACACCTATTTTCCTTGGTTTCACATTCTACATATAATATTTATAAATAGAAACATGTACTAAAATATTTAAAAATTGTAATGGGAATTATAAACACTGAATTTATTATTACATGCTGGAATTTGCAAGGGAGAGATGACTTTTAAGTGTTGAATAAACAAAAACTAAGGAGAAGCCAAGCTAGAAGAACACTGCCTGGGTCGGGTGTTGTGGTGTCAGAGTACTAACCCAAGGGAACTGTAAGGAGTACTTGGAATTGGCATTGGGGAGGAGTCATACCCGCTAGTGCCCAGCACTGAGAGCTGAACCAAGTTGCCATGTTGTGCTAACACTATCTGTTTTTCAGATTGAAGAGCTATATTAGTTGCTCATCTCTCACTAGGGATATTGAACTTCCATTAACAATCATCAGCACAGCACCCATGAAAGTCTCCTAGCAGTGGACTGTCACTTGTGCCTTGGGACTTTGCCTAATCCTGTTTGAATGGCCTGGTTTGGGTGATCCCCCAAAGCCAAGATTCTGTGACAATTACAATATAAACATAGACACACTATCCTGTGACCTCAACAAATAATGGATTCCTTTATAGCCAGAGAAACTGTAGAGGTGTAGAGTGCAATGCCCAGTACTGGCCACTTGGTTGGTGGAAGCTCCCTCATTACAAAAGGAGCTGGAGAGAATTTGCTACTTTTAGGATGCTATTGTTTGCTGGATTTTGAACAGGCATAATATGAAAATCTTTTTTTTTTTCACAGTAAAAACAACTTTCATTGTTAACTCTTTGAAGAGAATACCCTATCTAAGAGATGTATCATTTAAAAATCTCTCTCTTTGAAACGAACAACCAATTTCTACTTATTTAATAAAAATGTATTTAAAAGAGGGGGATTTCCACTGGGGATTAGAAAAAGATATTCTCATTTTTCACCCCTTCTCTCTCCATGTTTTCACAAACTCCTTCATCCATTTTTTTTAACCACTCTGCATAGCCTTCACTAACTACTGATACCCCATATTCAGATGTGAATGAGGCCTTCTCCAGCAGAGCTCTTGGGACCCCTCTTTAGATCCTTTGCCCAGTCTATCTGGTGACTGAATGTGTGTGTCCCCGCAAAATGCACATATTGAAACTCTCGCCCACAATGTGATGGGATTAGGAGGTGGAATCTTTTCTTTGGGTGGTGATTAGGATTGGATGAGATCGTGAGGGTAGAGACCTTATGATTATAGTTAGTACATTTATAAGTCACTGGAGAGCTTGCTTACCCTGCCACCGGAAAAAACAACAAAAAGTGTGCAGTCTGTGACCCAGAGAAAAGTTATCCCCAGAACCAAGCCCTGCTGGCACCCTAGGAAAACTGTAAGAAAGGAATTTCTGTTGTTTATAAGACCCTAGTTTGTGGTATTTTGTTATAGCAACCCTCCCTAAGACTCTACCCTACTGCCTTTTACTACTCTTTTCCTTTTGTCCAGTTGCCTGCCTCCCCACCAGTTCAGGTGAGAAGTATGGCTCCCTTCTCTTTTTCATTTCCCATCACATTTAAAGTGCAATGTACCAGACACTGTGCCATGTGCTGTGTATACAGTGGTGAACAAAATAGGAACTCTGCCGGTGCCCCATGAGTCTTATAACCTGATATAGAAGATTGATATTTAATGATGAACACAACCGAAAATATCAATATAAACACAAATTCTGAAATGTGAAGTGAGGTAAAATGATTTTGTTCTTTGAAAGAGAAAATAACACGGCAAGATGCTTTAGTGTGAGGGCCCAGGGAAGCAACTGCCATTGAGCAGATTCTGAAGGAAGGTGAGCAAAAGAGATGCCAAGTGGGAAGTGTTGAATGTTATAGGCTGTGGAAATAGGTTCTCTCAGTTGTCAGAGTACTTTTTCCCCAATAGGAAGGGAAGAGAATATCTTTCTTTGAAAAAAAAAACTTGGTTTATTTTAAATTATGGTTGTCTCAAATTTTCTACTCAAAACCTTTAGATGTTTCTCAGAGTGGTTCTGGCATGTAAATTTCATAAAAGAAGTAAAAGTCATCTTGTAATATTCATTTGTTATTTCCTTACATAAGATTTTCATCAGTATGTGTTAGAATCATTATTTTTAATTATTGTTTCCCAGGTCAGATCTTTCCTTATCTCAGGATATATTTTTATTGTGCTTAATTAATTTGATTTGGTAGCAACTGTTTGTAGTATGCCCTTTTCTCTTTTCTTCTTTTTAAGAAACATTGATGATTCACTTCTTTACTCTCCATTTTTTCTATGAAATTACATTATATTCTGTCCATTTTTAAAGTATTTTATTGATTATGCTATTACAGTTCTCCCAATTTTTCCCCCTTTATGCCCCCTCTGCCCTGCATTCCCCACCCACCTTGTTGATGTCTGTGGGTTATACATAAAAGTTCTTTGATTTCTCTGTTTCCTATACCATTCTTAACCTCTCCCCATATACTTTATGCCTACCAATTATGTTTCTTATCCATGTACCTTTCCCCCCTATTCTTCCTCTCCCTTCCCCACTGAAAACCTTCCATGTGATGTCTATTTCTCTGATTCTGTTACTATTCTAGTTGTTTGCTTAGTTTTTGTTTTCATTGTTTTTCTTTTCTTTTTTTTAGGTTCAATTATTGATAGTTGTGAGTTTGTTGTCATTTTACTGTTCATAGTTTTTGATCTTCTTCTATTTCTTAGATAAGTCCCTTTAACATTTCATATAATAAGGGCTGGGTGATGATGAACTCCTTTAACTTGACCTTATCTGGGAAGCACTTCATCTGCCCTTCCATTCTAAATGATAACTTTGCTGCATAGAATAATCTTGGATGTAGGTCCTTGCCTTTCATGACTTCAAATACTTCTTTCTAGCTCCTTTTTTCCTGTAAGGTTTTGAGAAATCAGATGATAGTCTTATGGGCACTCCTTTGTAGGTAACTCTCCCCTTTCCCCTTGCTGCTTTTAAAATTCTCTCTTTATCTTTAATCTTGGATAACTTAATGATGTTGTGCCTTGGTGTGTTCTTCCTTGGGTCCAATTTCTTTGGGACTCTCTGGGCTTCCTGCACTTCTTGGAAGTCTATTTCCTTTGCCAGACTGGGGAAGTTTTCTTTCATTATTTGTTCAAATAAGTTTTCAACTTCTTGCTCATGTTCTTCTCCTTCTGGCACCCATATGATTCAGATACTGGAATGTTTAAAGCTGTCCCAGAGGTTCCTAAGCCTCTGCTCATTTCTTTGAATTCTTGTTTCTTCATTCTGTTGCAGTTGGATGTTTAGAACATATCAAAGCTCCAGAGAAAGAGCTAAGTGATGAGGAGATAGCCAACCTATCTGATGGAGAGTTCAAAACTCTGGTAATCAAGATGTTCACAGAACTGATTGAGCTTGGTCACAAAATGAAGGAACAAATGAAGGCTACCAGAAGTGAAATAAGGCAAAATATTCAGGGAACCAACAGTGATGGGAAGGAAACCAGGACTCAAACCAACAATTTGGAACAAAAAGAAGAAATGAAAATCTCCAATCATTTTTAGCTTGGCTTCTTCCATATTCTGGCAGAAACTCCCAACTGTTTAATGCAGGATTGATCTTCCTCTTTATGAAATAGCTACTTCTCTGCTCCCAAGAATTGTTGGTTCCACATAGAAGAATCGATCTCCAAACTCCCTTTAATACTCTGTTCTTATCCTATCACCACCGTTGGTTAGACAATGAATGGGCATCTGTCTCAAGTCTGATCAATATAGTATTCACTCTCTTGAGAATTTATAATGGAATTTAAAGTGATTTGGTCTCTTATAAAAAATAACCTCTTTAACAAATGGTGTTGGGAGATCTGGACAGCTACATGCAAAAAAATGAACTCAATTACCAACTCACACCATACACAAAAATAAATGCAGTGTGGACAAAAGACATAAGTATAAGTTATGACACCATAAAAGTCCTAGAGGAAAACCTCAGATATTCCACACAGCAATATTTTCAATGATATGTCCCCTAGAGCAAGGGACATAAAGGAAAGAATAAACAAATTGGATCTCATCAAAATAAAAAGCTTCTGCACAGCTAAAGAAAACAGCATTACAATGAAAAGAGAACCAACCATATGGGAAAACATATTTGCCAATAATATACCTCAGACAGGGGTTTGATTTCCAAAATATATAAAGAACTCACATGACTCCACTCCAGGAAGACAAACTACATAATCGAAAAATGTGGAAAAGATTTGAACAGACACTTCTCCAAGGAGGACATACAGATGACCCAGAGTCATATGAAAAGATGCTCAGCATCACTAGCCATCAGAGAGATGCAAATTAAAACCACAATGAGATACCACTTCACACCACTGAGAATGGTCATCATAAACAAATCAACAAACGAGTGTTGGAAAGGATGTGGAGAAAAGGAAACCCTAGTGCACTGTTGATGGGAATGCAGGATGCTGCAGCCACTGGGGAAAACAGTATGGAATTTCCTCAGAAAACTAAAAATGGAACTGCCTTTTGACCCAGCAATTCCACTGCTGGGACTATATCCTAGAACCCTAAAACACCAATTCCAAAGAACCTATACAGCCTAATGTTCATAGCAGTACAATTTAAAATAGCCAAGTGCTGGAAGCAACCTAAGTGCCCATTAGTAAGTGGATGGATCAAAAAACTATGGCACGTTTATATGATGGAACACTACGCAGCAGAAAGAAAGAAGGAGCACCTACTCTTTGTGACAGCATGGAGGGAACTGGAGAGCATTATGCTAAGTGAAATAAGCCAGGCAGTGAGCAACAAATACCATATGATCTCACCTATAAATGGAACCTAATCAACAAAACAAACAAGGAAGCAAAATACAACAAGAGACATTGAAATTAAGAACAAACTGATAGTAACCAGAGGGGAGGTGGGAGGGCATATTGGGGGGATAACAGGGAAGGGTTTTCTGCAGCATGTATAAAGGGCACATGGACAAAACCAAAGTGGGGTAGGATCAAGGGTGGGAAGTGGGGATGGCTGGGGTGGGGGATAGTGGTGGGGGGAAAATCTAGACAACTGTACTTGAACAACAGTAAAAAATGTCATTAAAAATAAAGTTAATTAATTCAAAAAATAAAGTTAATGGGACAACTGTAATAGTATAATCAATAAAATACATTAAAAAAATAAAGTGATTTGGTCTCTTAGCAACCTATAAGTAATTTCCAACTTCTTCTGGAACCTTCTCAGATCTTACAGGTCACAGAGTCCACAAAAACCCCTGTATCTTAAGAATAAATTCTCTTTTTATGTATATATTTGTACAATTGCATTTTTGTTGCTTACAGTCTAAATAGTTTGCTTAAGTCCAGGTATCAGAGGAATTATTTCAATCTTCTTAAATGGCTGCTCACTCACTCTAACCTACATATAGAGGATTAGAAAATATTTAAAGAATTTAAAATTGATGACAGACATTTTTCTGCTTGAACAGCAGAAATCTGAATGCAAGTTGCATAAAATGAATACTTACACATTGCAGGTTTGAAAAAGAAAGATAAAGGACTTAAGAGGCATTATGAGACTTTTCTTCAGCTGCGTATAGCCTTTGATGTTCATGAAGCCTGTTAAATCCCTGTCAGGGAGACACTGCAAAGGGGGAGAGACTGTTGTTTCCCACAACAATGGTCATTTCTACTTGGTATGAAGGACACTATTTTTTTAAATAAAAAATTCAGGCATAAGATAAGATTTTTTCCTATGTCTGTGCAGACAGAATCAAAAGACATTTAGATTAATGGATACTGATAATAGTATCAAGTGAGATGGAATGGCCAAGTTAAAATCAGCATTTTTAGTCCAGTAATTGGTAGCTGTGAAGTTTATCTACTGAAGTTCAGGTGATCACTAAGCTTAAAAAGGGGTATGAAAATAGATACACCAGCCGTAGCTGGTGTGGCTCAGTGGATTGAGTGCTGGCCTGTGAATCAAAGGGTCACTGGTTCAATTCCCAGTCTAGGGCACATGTCTGGGTTGCCAGCCAGGCCTCTGGTAGGGGGTGAACAAGAGGCAACCACACATTGACGTTTCTCTCCCTCCCTTCCCTTTTCTAAAATAAATAAATAAAATCTGTTTAAAAAAGTAAACCATTGCTTGTGTGGCTAAAATATCAACAAGAGTTCTTTAGCAAGTTGGGAGCCTTTAGACCCATCAGTTTTGTATGGAAGGTAAAGTCAACACAGAAGTAAAGCACAGCATAAAAAATGCAGAACATGAGATAATCCCATTTTGGAGGTTCACAGGTTTGCATAGACAAAGAGAGGAAGCAAAGGACTTAATTTGTGTTTAACAATTTATTAGTATTAAATAATAATAAAATTACTACTAATTGAAATTTGTATGACCATAGGTAATGCTTCTTAAAGAGGAAATAACCACAAAGGTTTATGTCAGAAAAGTAGGATGAAATTAATGAACTTGGATTTCAACTTAAGAAAAAGCAAAACAAAAATAAAGCATTGTAAACCTAAAGATATACAAGTAAATAAGTAATAAGAGCAGAAATTCATAAAAAGAAGTATATCATAGATAACAGCAGTGGTGCCAACACTTATTTCTTTAAAAAGATTATAAAAATTGACAATTCTGTAACAGAATACACGAAGAATAAGAACACAAACACATTCCTAATGATGCAGATAATAAAATGATAGTAGAGGTAGTTATAGAGAATATATGCCAATATATTGGAAAATTCAATGAAATTGAAATATATTCCCAGAAATGTGAATACTTCCAGAAAATAGAAAATTTAAGTTGCCTTATTCTCATCTTACTTATATTTAAATAAAAGTAATACCAAATATTCAAGGAGTAGATAATTCTAAATTTAATAAAATTCTTCCAGAGACTAGAAAAAGATAATACTTTGAAATCTTGATACCATAATCAGAGTAAGATAATAAGATAAATGGAAATTATAATTCAATCACTCTTGGGCATGAATCCAAAATTTTCTACAAGAAAATCAGCAATGAAATGAATTCAGCATTGTAAAACAAAACACAATGCATGTTACATCATGACCAAGTTGGATTTATTATTTATCTATAAGATTATTATGTGTAGTTCTCCATATTAGCACATTGAAAAAGAATATATAACAGTTTTATGATAATTGCAATAGAGTAAGAAAGCACTTGATAAAATTTAACAACCATTCCTAACAAAATCAAACAAAACATCTCTTAAAAATAGGAATAGATGATGACCCCCTCAACTGATAATGAATTTCTATTTTAAAAAGAAACAAACACATCTTTTTAATTATTATATTAGGGTTCTCTAGAAAAACAGAAAACAAGATGTTAGGATATCTATCTATATCTATATATCTATATCTATATACCTAGATATATCTTAAGAGAATCATTTTAAGGAATTGGATTACACAATTATGAAGGCTGGCAAGTGCCAATTCTGCAGGGTGGGCCAGCAGGGTGGAGACCCAGGGAAGAACTAACATTTCAGTTGAAGGGTGAAGGGTGTCTGCTCATAGAATTTCTTCTTGCTTCGGGGAAGTCAGGCTTTTGCTCTATTCAGGCTTTTAACTGATTGGTTGAAGCCTATCCACATTATGGAGGACAGTCTGCTTCACTCACAGCACACTGATTTAAATGTTAATCTCATCCAAAAATATCTCCACACAAACATGTGTAGAATGTTTGACCAAATATCTTGGCACAGTGGCCCAGACATGTTGACATATAGAATTAGCCATTACAATGATAAAACATTTAAAGACATTTTCTTTAAAATTAGTAACATGGAAAGGATACTTGCTTCTAACTTTTCTGTCTAGCATGTGCCATAGTTTTATTCATTTTAATGGGACAAGAAAAAAAATCAAAAATAGAATGATTAGAAAGGCCAAAACCAAGTTTGCATGATCTCCTCTTGATGTGATTGTCCCAAATAAAAGTTTCTACAGAAAATTATTAGATTTAATAAAAGTTTAGTGAATTTTTGGGATGTAAGATAAATATGCAAATATTCAATTTTACTTCCATACACTATCCAAAAACCATTACACAAATGTGATTTAAAAAGATGCCATATGCAATATCAATAAATGTATTTGGTACATAGGACAGATATTTCACAAAAAGTATAGAAGATCACTCATTATGTATAGAACTATAAAACTTTAATAAATGACATTAAAGAATAACTGCATATATGGAATACTGTTTTAGTGAGTAGAAAAACTTACCATTTTGTAGATGGCACTTCTTTTCAAATTGATTTATTGATTCAATATAATAGAAATCAAATATCATTTAACAATAAAATGTGATAAGCTCATTCTAAAATGTATGAGGGGGGATCCTGCCAAAATGGAATTATCTTCTGGAAGTGAGTGTCTTGTAGTACAGGCTTGCCCTGCTAGGTGAGTGTTCTAGGAATCCATCTGTGTCTGTGTACCAACTGGCATTGTTGTGAGAGGCTGTGTTTGGCTTCAGTGAATTTTATTTAAAGACTCTTTCAATGTTTTTGCCCATTTCATGATGGGTGATTTATTGCACACCTGCCCACACTGTGCTCAGCAGTTTTTGAAGAAAAATTGCATGACTCCTGTGCCCCACCCTCCCTATTCACCCAATCTCACTCTGAATGACTTTTTTTTGTTTCCCTGGATCAAAAAAGTCCTCAAATGGAAACGTTTTTGCCTATATGGAAGAGGTGAAGCAAACAAACAACAACAAAAAATTACAGCAGAAGCCCTAAGAGGCATGAAAATCAACAAGTTCAAAAACTGTTATGAGGAGTGGATAAAATATCTTGATAGGTGTATTGTATCAAATAGAGAGTACTTTGAAGTTGACTGAAGTTTAAGCATGTAAGAATAAATACACAGTTTTTTATAAATAATTCTAGGTTTTTGAGGCATTAAAAACCTCATATTTGGAAGAGCAAGGGCCCAAAATAGCCATAAAAATAATTAGTAATATAGGTAGATAAATGCACACAGACCCTTGAATCTGAAAGCTGATATGGTTCAAACTGGCTCAGCAGATTAGTGGGGAGATGATTTGTCCATTCCTGTGATCAATAAGAAAGATTCCCTTGAAAAAGTGTTTCACAGGAGAAGGAATACAGATGGCACATGAACATGAAAAGATGCTATTGTCATTAATAATTCAGAGAACTACAAGTTAAAACATACAAGAAATATCATTTCATAATCATTGGTCTGGCAAAACTTTCAATCCTGCTAATACCATTTTTTTGAAGGATGTGAAGCAAAGGAAACTTTCTTGATTGCTGGTCAAAGGATAAATTTAAATTATGTTAGAAAATAATTTGACATAATTATCCAGTAATGTGCATGTCATGTAACAATTCCATTCTATTCTGTTAAACTCCTGCACATGTGCTCCAGGAAACATGTACAAAAGTGTTCAGAGCAGCATTGTCTCTAAAGTACAATTCTGCAAATAACCTGCATTGTTTCTGCTGCTGCATAACAAATGACCACAAGTTACATGGCTTAAAACACCACCCATTTGTTATTTCACAGTTTTTATAAGTCAAAAGTCTGTGCTTGGCCTAGCTGAATTTCTGCTTCAGTTCTCAAAGTGGGTCACTGCCAGCCCCAAAGTTTGCCAGTGGTTGGTTGCCACGTAGCCCTCTCCTACTTCAAATCTCTCTGACTTTTAAGGGATTATATGAATAGATCATGCTCTCTCAAGAATCTATCCCTAATTTAAAGTCAACCGATTAGGGATTTTATTTTTTCGTTTTATTTATTTATTTATGATTTATAATTTATTTTTATTGTTTTTCCCCATTATCATTTATCCCCCATACATCACCCCTCACAATCACCACTTTGGTGTTCATGTATATGAGTCCTTTTCCATTTTTGCTCATTATCTCCATCCCCTAACCCCACCTCCCACCCAGAGCTGTCATCCTGCTCTCTATGAGTCTGTCTCTGTTTTGCTTGTTAGTTCAGTTTGTTCATTAGATTCCACATATGAGTGAAGTCATATGGTAATTGTCTTTTTTTGATTGGTTTATTTCACTTAGCATAATGTTTTCTAGGTCCATTCATGCTGTCACAAAAGGTAAAATTTTCTTTAAATAAATTAATAGATAAATAAATAAGTATTTTACTTACATCTGCGAAGTCTTTTCATAGCAGCACCTAGATTACTGTTTGATCGAATAAATATGAGAATGTATGCATATACCAGGGGTTAGAAATCTTGGGGGTTATCCTAGAATAATACTGAGACACAGTTTAAATGTTTATCATCAATAGAGTAGACACTAGATTTTTTTCACAATAGTCATATGGCAGAAAAATTTATATCAGTGAAAACAAAGTTGAGCTACACCATTATACTTTAATGAATACCAAAAATACATTCATGGAAAAATTTAAATAATGCTGTAGTATAACTTCACTTATATAAATGCCAAAATGTGTGTAATTACACACAATTTAGTTTTATACTACAGATATGTGGGGGAACTCTAAACATAATAAAAAATTATTAGCATAAACAAGAGAAGATATTTCTGGAGTGGAGGGAGGAAGGAAATATAATAATTAAAATTATTATTAATGTTCTATTTTTTAAATTTTTTTGTTTTAGATTATTCAGTACAGTTTCTATCTTTTATTCCCATTCCATCCCACCCACCCATCCCTCCCCTCCTCCCTCCCCTTTCCAACCCCCCTAGTTTTGTCCATGTGTCCTCTATATTTGTTCCTGTAAACCCTTCCCTTCTCCCCTGAAATTCCCTCCCCTCTCCCCTCTGGTCACTGACATCCCGTCCTCCATTTCAGTGTCCTTTGTTATATTTTATTTTCTTCTTTGTTTTGTTGTTTAGGTTCCTGTTAAAGGCGAGATCATATGGTATTTGTCTTTCACTGCCTGGCTTATTTCGCTTAGCATAAAGCTTTCCAGCTCCATCCATGCTGTTGCAAAGGGTAGGAGCTCCTTCTTTCTTTCAGCTGCATAGAATTCCATTGTGTAAATGTACCATAGTTTTTTGATCCATTCATTTACTGATGGGCACCTGGGTTGTTTCCAGCACTTAGCTATTGTAAATTGTGCTGCTATGAACATTGGGGTGCATAGGTTCTTTTGGATGGGTGTTTCAGGATTCTTAGGATATAGTCCCAGCAGTGGA
>CM052547.1:63967141-63986085 GCA_028533065.1 Trachops cirrhosus
ATGTTCTATTTCTTAAGCTTAATGTTATTATAAATTTTATTAAAGCACTACATATACATATTCTATACATTTCAGTATGGTTAATTTCACATTAAATTATTTAAAAATAAAATTAAATAAGTTGAAAGAAAAGACTCAATTTATAAACGCAATAAAACTATAAGAAATGTTCAAGTTCAACACAAAACTGTTGAATACCCTTAATCATGAATTAAATTAATAGAAATATATCTTTTAAAAGAGAGGATCCCATATTATAAAGATCTCAAAGATATGGTTTAAAACACCAAATTTGTCAGCATTTTCTATTAAATGTAGAGTATACATGTGACTTTCAGTTTAATAGAAACAGGAAAAAGATCAATCTTAAATCCTGTCATTATTTTCATGAAATTCCTCCTTTCATTTTCTAATCTCTCCTTAAAAAATGAAACTGACTTTAGTAATTTGATACCAGTTTACTGCCCACCTGGAGCAAATGTGCACAGTGGTGTTCTTTATGGCGTTGCCCCGTGGGTCCATCCGTGGCAGCAGGTTCCACGGCAACCAGTGCATTTGAGGAGCACGAAGAGGAGCTTGCCCCTCCCTTCTCTACTCTAATTTTCCACATATTGTCTGTGAACATAGAGTCTTCACAACCCGACTTCCTAATTAAGAAAGGAACATGTTTGGAGAGAATTTTAAATGACAGTGTTTGTCAAGCTGTTTGTTTAGTGAACTCTCAGGTTGTGCTATTATACAACAACTGTCTTAATTAAGGTTAATTGGTGAATAATTAGAGCCGCTGCTGACTTAAAAGATTCCACTGGTGGTGAAGTGATAAGAACCCTTAGTGTCAAGATTGAAGGACAAAACAACCACAATAAGCCAAATTTCAAGACACACTGTCTCCAATGCCAAAGCCGTATCCCTGATCTCACCTGGTTAGAATAACACACTTTTCTAAGTGTTTGGGAACCCCTTGTGAGCTTTGGATAAAACAAGCCTAATTTCAGCCTCATGGTAGTTAAAAAAGAAAAGAAAAAGAAATGTAATGGTGGACTGCTTAGTATTCTAAACTCTTAAAATTTAGCTCAGGTAAAAATCAACCAGCTAGCTACATTTTCTGTCATCTTCTTTCCTTGCATAGAAGGGGAAGTGGGGTGAGTGGGAAGGTGGACACAGAGAACGAAGGCAATATTGTTCTTAGTATTGGACAACAGACTAGAAAGAATACGGTAACCTGTTCCCATGTCTATCCCCGGCACCACAGTGCAGCCTCCAGATTTACGTCCCGGGTTTCTGAATAATGAGGGCACCAAACACTAAAATGAATTCCAAGGAAGGTCATGAAATAACTTCCCTGGTATCTTTAAAAACAAGATGAAAGCATCTAGCAATGGCTGGCTTTAGTAAGAACTTATTTGGAATCTAGAGATTGAATAGATTATACAGGGATGTCAAACTCATTTTCACTGGGGGCCACATGAGCCTCGAGGCTGCCTTCAAAGGGCTGAAATAATTTTAGGACTCTGTAAATGTAACTATTCCTTAACTGTTAAGGGGTTGAAATTACATTTGGCCCTTTGAAAGCAACTGCAAAGCTGATGTGGCCTCCAGTGAAAATGAGTTTGACACCCCTCGACTAGAACTTCTGTGAACAGGAACGATTTGTTTTTGTTTGCTGTTATTTTAAAAAAATTTCCAATCCATTGTGGACCAATATTTTTGTAAAACAATATAGAAGTTACTAAATAAATTTAAGATAAAATCCCAGTGCAAACAATATTAGATTCCATAGACATAAAATGATTCAGTTGAACTACATGTAATAAAAGCTTATTTGAAATTTTTGAAATTTTTGTACTAATCTTTGTGCAGAACCATAAGACATAGTTTGGATTGGTGCCCCAGGGATCTGCTCCTCAAGGCTCTGTGATGCCAGGCCCCTTGTGCTTCTAGAAGACTATACATTTGCCCCTGCGCGTGTTCAGTTCACACCAGGGTCTGGTTTTGGCCTCAGGCAGTTCCTCTCTTGCACAGCCTTTGGGCCACAGCCCTTCCCTGCACCTGGCTGGGTCTCTGGGGTGAGGCTCCCTGTACTGTGCCTGTGAAGGGTTCCTGGGGAGGGAGCCAAAGAATCCTCCAGTGTTGGTATTTGCATGCTGGCTCCTGTGAGCCATTTTATTTATGAAGCAGTATGGAAGGAGGGGCCTCCTGCACTCCAGGCACCCATCTGTATCTCATCTCTTCATTCCCCTCCTGACCCTCATAACTCCCACAATCCGGCAAGACTGGGCTTCTGGGAAGAGTTCGTAAGGGATGATTCCGCCATTCTCTGATTGGCTCCTGAGGCTCAGCCCAGCTCCTTCCAGCCCTTTCTTCCCCTCCACCAGTCTCGCAGTTACTCCGAAGTTGCAGGGCATATTCTGCAGGCTCCAGCTTCTCCCTGTTTGAGAAAAGAAAAAGTGCTAATCTATGAACCTCAGGCTGAAGACAGCTGGGCCAGGTATGTGTCAAATTATTTCCTTCTTGGAAGTTTTGAGCAAAGTTCACACCCAGTTCTCTCTTTTTATAGTTGTTTATTGCTTAATAATTGTTTTATAATATATCTTCCATCTTCATCATGGAGATTTGAAATGTCTGTGAATTCGTAACATCTTTTTCCGGGCCAGATCCACTTATTCTTCTGACATGTTAGATATTCTTCCAAGAATAATTCATTGCTTGTGAGAGATGATTTACAGCTCACTCCAGAAAGATTAATAGGTGCTGAAAGGTACCTTGCTTGCTTTTGTGTTGTTTAAATATGTTAGATTTGGGGCAGATGAACCTTTGATAAATTCTGTTAATTTTTTCTTTCTTACGCGTGATAATGTTGTGTTTAGATTGCTTTCCTCTTAGTGGTTGGGCCTTGCCTGTCAGTTGTGTTCGCCTGGAAATTGAGCCTCAATAAGGACACTCAGTTGAGGACTTAGGTGATAACTGTGATCACTGAATATAAGAAAACTTGCCCTCCCACTGCCGAGTGGGCTGAAAAGAGTCAGGATGTTATAAGCCTCTTTTTTAAAAGAATTTTTTTATTATTTAGAACAGTAGTATATATAGACTTTTGGTTAGCCTACATCAAAGTTAATTTTGTATACCATCACTCTGTAAGAATCAGCAATTTACAAATTTTCAGGAAATTGAAAAGCAATGAAATACATAAATGTCTAATGCTCTATTGAACATGACTGACTCTCCTTAATGACTTTGAAGGCAGTTCAGGATTTTCCCGTTTATCTGTATAATCATTAAATACAACACTTTTCACAGTGCTGGACAACAAACATGAAAAGGTGGATGCATGAGCTGATTCTGTTTTATTCCATGACACTCCAATTATTTATTGAGCAAAATTCTCGTAACTTTGTTCATCATTCACCGTTAAAACTAGAGTTGTAGAGTTTGGGACATAAGTGATTATTCAAGCTTTTCTATTATTATTGGTCCATGTATATTTTTTGGTCTAAGCATTTACCTAAAGGGAACAGTTTTTAAAGCCATTTTATTGGTAAAATGTCCAGATTAAGGTTTAAAAAAAACCCCTAGTTTCTTGTTTTCTCCTCTAATTATAAGGGAGAACTCAACCTCATGGCTGCTGACACAGCTGCCGAGAATTAATCAGAACAGTATTAGACAGGTCTACTCACAAGGTGGTTTATATAAGCAAATTAAGGAATGCCAAAAATGGTCAGAAAGCAACTTAGGTTCTTGGACATTTAAAAATATATTTTCCTAATTGACATTACACTAAATAGAAAATGCCTATATAAAGTGATTCTTTAGTGTGGAGAGAGAAAACTTAAGTTGAACCATATTAAAATTCCATTATCATATCAGCAATCATTAAATATTAGCAGTATCATGTGGTTCAGTCTAACAGATGATGCAGTATGTGTTTTTAGACAATTTTTTTTTAAATTTTGAATCTAAAACAATCCTAGAAAGAGCAACTTGGATTTGTACTTTTGTTAGATGGTATGAGATCTCTCAGAGAGCAAGTCATATTTTAAATTAAAATGGATCTGCTTACTAAAAAAAGAAGTAAAAGAAAAAGACAGATTTAGCTCTACTATCCTATTAGTTTAGAGAAGGATTTTTAGGGGTAATCAATGAAATGGTTTAATAAATACTAGCTGTGGAATTTGTAAGCAACATGATTCCTTTTCTCGATATTCAAAATAACATTTGAGAGAGATATATCAAACTTGGGGATTTTCCCCTTTATTGTTGATTAGAGGATATAAAAATATCTTTGTATATATCTTTGTATTGATGTTTTTATGCACTAGAGTGAATAATCATGCTGAGTTTTCCGCTTATTGTTGATTTCAAGATATACAAACCTAGTTTTTTTTGGCAATTAGTATTGCTCAAGAACAACCGGTTTCAAAGGAGAATTACCTTTTTATAGTCACTTAAATGGAGTTCTAAGGAAACATTGAACTCCAAGTGATTTTATTTACTCTAACTCTCCTTTGAGTTTCAATGTTTAGAAAGTAACTTCCATTCAAAATCTTGCCACTCTGAGCAGTAATTTGGCTCTTTAAACATGTATATTCTGTATTGGAATGACAGGTTATGCTATGTTTATGAGTACAAAGCAGCCATATGAATTTTTGGACAATTCTAAAGCAAATATGTCTCTGCAAATACATCTGTAGCATTATTCAAGTTTTGGTAGTACTAATTTTCAAAATATATGTACTTACATGCTTTCTGAGTAACAAAAATTCATTGCATTACAAACTAATAAGTAAACTCTCAAGAATTATACATACAGGTGTTGGCAAAAGTAGATTTACAGTTGTGGGAATGACAGACAGATTTTATTCTTGTATTATTATTGTATTATTATTGTATTATAACTGTAAACCTACATTTGCCCACCCCGTGTATTGCTCTGTGCTTATAAAGTACTACTTATCAATGCCCAACTCTCTTGTCACATTTTATTCATAAATGCATTAATCTCAATTCAGCATCTTTGAAAATTTTTCACATTTATTTTTCCTTAAACAAAATTTATTCTTTTCCATACCCGCAGTGTGCCAGGTGCTGAGCAAAATGTTTTTATACATCTCAACTTATTTCATTGTCACAATTCTATAAGTAGATGTAATCCCCCATTATCTATTATTCTCATATATAAAGGATGATGCACCTCATGACTGGAAGCATTTAGTTTGAAGCCAGGTGTTTTCTCTATCATACTGTGAGAATTGCCCTGAAATGCATACTGCAGGAATAGCTAGATGTTTTTCAATTTATACACTAGTTGAGCTCAGATTTTAATTAAAGTCACCTAGGAATGTTGCTAAAATGAGAATTCTAATTCAGTATGTTGGGATGAAGCTGGAGGTTCTGCATTTCTAACAAGCTCCTAGGTGAGAGTGCTGATCCTGAATCATACCTGAAGTATTGAGAGTCTACAATATTAAATGCCTGGCTAGGTAGAGAGTTAATGCCTGAACTTTCAAATAGAGTAGCAGCTTTGAGGAGGAGCAGGTGTAAGAAATCAACCATATCCTAACAGAACTGCCAACAAATGTAGTACTAGTTGTAGGGGCTTTTGGGATTCACAAAATTACCATAAGTAGGAGTTGGGAGATTTTGGAAAATTGGCCAATGCTAGTTTATTTTGTAGGGGTTATACAGGGGAGGAACAGAGGAATAAGAGATGGTCACAAAAGGACAACTAGGGATGAAATAAAACAAAGACAAGTGGAAGGTGTGGAGTTCATGGGGAACCACCATGTTATGAGTGAGCTCTGGTGAGTGAGTCCTAAAAAAAAGGATGTTATACCTGAAAATACACCTTTATTGGCATATTCATCACACAGAACTATCAAAGCTAGCCTGTTTCTTTGTTTCTTTTTTAGAGGTTAAAGTCTGATTTGCTTACCTAACTATGAAGGAATTTGGGCAAGATTTTATTGCTGAGATCAGGCCCTCTCTAACTCAAGTTATTCATTAACCAAACTTTGGTTCAGGCATTAGTTCATTAGTCATGTAGTAACTTAATATTTGAAAAGTTATACTGGGCAGAGCAGCATCAGCATTACTGGGAACTTGTTAGAAATTCAAATTCTTGGCCCCCATGCAAGATGTATTGAATTAGAATCTGCATATACCAATAACTCTGGGTGATTCCTATGTACAATAAAGTTTGAGATGTACTGATATATCTGAAAGCAGGAGTCTGGGGAAAGATCCAGTTGGCTGATAGATTTTGATGGGAACACAGAGAACTTTGGGAAAGTAAGTCAGACTTTTATTTTTGGGTTTACCAAAGATAAACAGCTCAGAACATGAGGATGGTGGCTTATCTGAACCAGAGCTGCAAACCCAAAGCTACTGCTAGACCAGAAAAGAACTATTTAGTTAATGCTATTAACTTGGAAAACATCAGGCAATTCACAGAGACTCCATAATAATTGCCTGTCAAGGCCAGAATGCCTATGCAGTTTCTTGCCAGGCAGCATCAATGAGCACCTATAACCACATCCCCAAACAAGAGTCTGTAGCTCAGTTCAAGAGCAGTCACCTCTGTCACCTTGGTAAACTTGCATCCTAGCCCAAGGAAGGTACATATTTTAAGTTAAAATTGTTTAAAGGGAAAAAAAACCTTTCTCCTTTATCAGAATGTTTTCACTCCTTTGTAGAAAGCTTCCTCTTAACATAACACTCATTGCCTTAAAGCATAGTATCAATAAGATGAAAAGCAGCTAAAGAAAAAAAGGAAGCCAACTGCTTACAGGTCCTTGCCTCTTCTTCTATTATGATACTAAACACATTTCTGTGGTTGGTTTACAGGCTATTATTATTCTAATATTAATTAGAATCTATTGTGTTACAAACCATCCCAAACAACATTTATGTAGCTCGGGAGTGTGGTGAAGCTGAGTGGTTCTTCTGGCCTTGGTGTGTGTTTGTGGCCAACTGTTGGTATGACTGGGGGCTGGCTGTTTAAGGTGACCTTTGCAGGCCACTTCATCTGTACTTTTTGTGATATCTCCTCCTCCAGTAAGCTAGTCTAGGCTTTTTCATGTCAATTGCTGCATTGCAAGTGAGCAATAAAGGTGTGCAAAGTCCCTGAGTCACAGACTGAAACCAGGTCATAGTCATGTATGGTGCATTCATGACTTGCTTGGTAAAAGCAAGTAACATGGTCAGCCAATACTCAAGGGGTAGGGAATGGACAAAAAATGCTTCAACCTCACACTGCCACTGATGTGACTATAGGGAGGGGAAGAACTCTACCCATTTTTGCAATCAATCTATGACATAGGCCAAATGAAGGGTCAGGAGACTTTCATAGGCAGGGAACAGGTTTTATTGACCTTGCTTTCTCTTGCAGCATCTTGGTGTTCTCAGCACCTGACACATTTGGGCATTTAAGAGATGTATTACAGTTTACTTCATTTTGTTTGCTCTTTATATAGGTGTTGAATCTCTGATTGGAATGGAAATTCTGTTATAATGTAGTGATTACCATACTCATAAAGATTACCTGATTATTGTGACTAGAAGAAAAACTTTTTTTTAACTAGATATTTTACAATTTATAGAAAGTCATGGTAAGAAAATTAGAAAATGAAATAGATATAAATGACTTCATTGAAAATAGGCCTTGTGTCATTTAAAATTTCTGACAAAAACATTGCCCAAAGATATTTATTACAACATTATTTATAAGGATAAATTTTATGAGAACAATAAAAGTATAATTCTAAGCTTAAAGGACAGTTATGGTATATCAACGTGGTAGAATATTAACCATCCATTATAAAGACATCTGTGGAAAATATTTTATAATATAAATATATTCTATATGTTATATAATACATTCACTATGTATCATGCAAACATTTGTATTTACTATATTTATATGTATATTAAATATTTAAATACAATAAATATATGTATATTTATAAATGTTATATAGCTATTATTTATGCAGTCATATGTAATATAACATATATGCATATTATATAATATAAGTGTGATTACACATAAGTTCTATGACTACATATGTGGTATAACTGGGCAAATGAGCTACATTTATATTTTTACTTTTATATGTTTTTCCATTTTCCAAATATCCTAAAATATAAATATAAGTTATGCTTAAAATAGTTGGAAGACCAAAGACAAGAAGGAGGAAGGAAAGAAAGACAATTTTTTATCTCTTCTGCAAGGATTCTTGATAACATCACAGATTGCTGTACAGGTCATTTACTTTGTGCCCCTAACTTCCAGTAGTACCATGGTGATGATATCTAGAAAGTTCCATCCAGGGAACAAATTAAATGGTTTCACAATCTTTGCAGTCATGGAAATCCACTCTCCTATAAATCCTCTTTGGGAAGAGCATGTAGGTCTCAGCCATCAGGACAGCAGTTCTATGGGGACAAAAGCCTAGTGTTGTGAATGTACTGGAAAAGTTGAATATCAAGGACAGTCTTAAAGAGAAAATCACACAGGAAATGTGTGAAAGGGGCCAGGACCAGTCCCTCCTCATAGAATCTTGGTGCAAGTGGAGGATGAAGGTGAGAAAGGTTATAGGAGGCCAGCTTTGTCTCCAGAAGCCATATTTTGAATGCAAAAGGATGCAGATGTCCTAAGATGCGAGGGGGAACAACATCTCAGGTCTACATGTCAACCAGTAATGGCATGGGAATTTGGAGATAAGTGTACATGAGGATGGAATCAAGAGACAGTTTCAACTTGAAGTCATTATTGTAGTATAATTGTTTCTTTGGCTGACTTGCAGTGAAGTGCAAGTTTCGTCAGCCTCATTATATATATTGTTGTTCAATTACAGTTGTCCCAGTTTTTCCCCTATTGCTCTCCCCGCCTCACCCAAACCCAGCTTTCACGGTCAATCCCCACCCTGTTGCCCATATCCATGGGTCCTTTATACATGTTCCTTGATGACCCTTCCCCTTCTTTCCCCCTCCCCTCTGGTCACTGTCAGTTTGTTCTTTATTTCCATATCTCTGGTTCAATTTTGCTCATTTGTTAGTTTTGTTGATTAAGTTCCACTTATAGGTGAAATTATATGGTATTTGTCTTTTACCACCTGGCTTATTTCACTCAGGATAATAGTATCCAGTTTCATCCATGCTGTCACAAAGGGTAGGAGCTCCTTTCTTTCTGCTGTGTATTATTCTATTGTGTAAATAAATGCACCATAGTTTTTTATCGCCATTATTTTTAATCATAGTCAAGAGCTCTCCTTTTATTTCCTCTTCTTTTTTTTCTTCCTCTTAGTTTTCTTTTTTTTCTTTCTCTTCCTCCCCCTATCTCACCTCCCAAGTGACTGTCAATCCCCAGTGCAAGGAAGAATCTCCAAATTGTAGGATGTGTGAATTTACAATCATGATTTGAGTGTAACTACCCTTCTCTAATAGTCGACAATTATTCCTATCACTTCCACCTTTGTATTCTCTCCTAAATCATTTTCAATATCACCAGTTCAGACTTCTTTCCTCCTTGATTTATAAACATAAGAGGTCAGAGACTTTCTTCAGGCTGGTTCATTTAAATATTAAAACATTTCAGCAGTGTGCAACTGCTTTAAATTTCAGCTTTCATGGCTTGTGCTTTTACTAAATTAATAGTCAGCACTTCCATAGCATTTATGATTTTCAAGGCAGTCCACAAACATTAATTAATGTTAATGCTACCCCTAAGAGAATGCTATAACTCGCTAACAGACTGAACTTTATCTTGAATTATTTTTAAATTGTTTTCAACTTGGGAGGGAAGTTAGAGTGCACAAGAGTATATAGTGTTTGCTGTCATTTGCTGCCTCCTAAAAAATGTAATGATGCAGCAAATTGAAGTGAATCATCCTCAAAAGGATATTAAGATTTGATCTACCTGGAATTAGTCATCTCTAAGAATTACCTGTAGCTTAAACTTCATTGACCAAAGCAGTGCTTGGAATAAACATCTAGAGACAAAAATAGTTTATATTCTGGGCATCTTTTCTTTTCTAGAATCTAATTATTCTTTCTTTGCTTCTTATCACTATTTGCAAAACAAAACAAAAGCAGAAGATGAACAGAATGAAAATACAGTTTTTGCTGAGGTCAATAAACATTCACTTAATACCTAAGTTGTCACATATACTGTTTAGTTCTGGGGTAGTGGGAGGGAAAAACCAGTAAAAACAAAATAACAACCTACTGTTTTGCCTTACAGTAGCCTTCAATGTAGTCATGAAATTAAGCTAACATATGAAAGTGATAAACAATTACTGGACTTTGATTCTACAAATGCAATAATAAAAAAATAAAAATGCTTGTAGACTGGAGGAGCTGGGTGGGCATTCAAGGAAGAGTTAGACATGGAGTTGGGATGATTAGATGGTGTATTGGGTTTTGAACCACACCAATATTAAGGGAGCCACTGCAAGTTCTTGAGCAGGAGGAGGAAAGATGAAAGAAATGTTTTAGGCTGAGAGTTATAAGCAGGATGTTTTAGAGGTTGGATAGATGGGATATAAGTTTAAGGAGCTGATGTGAGAGGTAGGTAGAGCAAAATGGTTTGAGAATAGCAGTGTGATTAAAAGGTGAGTCTTGAACTCAGATGAACATGGGTCAGAAATCCTGGTTTTCGGAGATAGATGACCTTGAGAAAATTTTATCCCTATTGAGTTTTCACTTCCTCATCTGTAAAGGAGAATAATAATAATTATAACTAAAACATTGGGTTTTGAGATTTAAATGAATTATCTGAAATGAACTGACCAATGGACAATTACTGGTAGTGCAGAATGGAAAAGAGTTTTATGAACAGTGATACTTAATATTCCATATGACTTGTTTCCATAGTTACAATATAACCCCCAAAACGTGTCATTCTAAATTCTAAATCAAATAGGCTGCACCAATGCCATGCATTGTGGGTATATATTATGTTTGTTTCTCAAATATCGATGAGAATGAGTTCCACACTTAGGCTTACCTAGGGGAATGTGTAGCTTAACAGGTACTAAACATGTAGGATGTTAAGCCAGTCTTCCTTGGCAGATGCAGGAGCCCAGAGGGGTATATTTAGAATGTAAGCATCCCTGTACTCCTCAGATATCTTGAGGGAAGACTTTGATATTCTATTGAGGGTAGACTGGAGCAAACTTAGCTCTGAAGAGTTAGGGATACTCCCGATGATATCCAACCCCAGAATTCCTGTGCCAGTTTAAGAGTTGATTTACAAAGTCTTAATTCTCATTTCCAAAACATACAGGATGGGGCAAAAACAAATTTATAGTTGTGAGTACACAAAACACAGTTTATCCTTTTATTATTGTTTATTGTATTATTTTCTATAGGAATAATTGTAAACCTAATTTTTCCCACCCTGTTTATGAGACCTTAAATTTAGGCATATGAATTCTCTAACAATGAGAATCATGATCACTTTCTATGAATAGCCACGTCTGAGAACCTGACCATACCCTTACAATGAATACCATATCTCGTATTACTGAGGTTGTGTGTATAACCATCTCAGAACCAAATGCATCTTTACTGTTATCTTCAGGTTATTCAAGAATTCAAGTATAAAGCAAGACTTATACTATGTCCTAAATCTGTCAACAGAAAGTGTTAAGCAATACAGAGTACCAGATAAACAACTTGGAGTAATAACTTAGATTTAAGATACTGTTGAAAAAACTTATGATGTAGTCAGGATGTACTCAGCCTGTTTGCCAAGTAAAGCCTTTTTTTCTGTGTGTAAATAAAATGAACTCAGTTTTTCTTCTTCCTGGGATCCATCTTGTATACTGAAATATGAAAATATAATAGAATTTGAATTTCAGATTTCAGATTTCTTACTTGAAGGATCTCAAGTCCTTGGCAAAGCTAAATATACTCATATACTACTAGGTGGTATCAAAGGTAATAGTATACAAATTATAGAGGCACCAGCTGCTGTTTAATATTTAAGGTGAACTTATCTAGTGTTGGCCTTAAGGGTAGAGCATATTTTATTGAGAATCAGTCAAAATCTAGAAGTTATACTTTACCATGGCCCAATACTTGAACAAATAATAATTATGAAAATTCAGGAGAAGTAGATATACGTGACTTTGTACTTATTTTACTTAATTTAAGTTAGATATCTTCAGAATGTATGAAAGAAAGTGCAAATCTCAATCTCATGTACCCAGACATTCCATATCCTGTGGAATCTTAACGTTCACCTCATGAGTTCTATGGATCCTAAAAACTAAGTGTTTCTACTGTTTCTGACCTTCTGTTTCCATCTACACTATTTATACCAGACACCATGTTGATCTCAAAACAAAAGCCTGTTTTTGATCTCTATAAGACATTATAATGAAAAATAAAATCGTATAAAAATTCACTCATTGAAGTGTGGAAACAGTTTTACTCATGATTTGGGATCCTTGGAGAGGTTGTAATTCACATTGCCCATCATGAAAGTTGTGGATGATTACCACAATCTTCACTGGCTTTTCTCCCTTTCCAGTCTCACTGAAAACACCCTATGCCTACTGGGATTAACTCCTAAAGAAATACTTGCTCCCAAATTCTTTCATGGTTTCTGTTTTTGGAAAAATCCAATTTAAGACAATAATATTGTAGCTCATAGATAGGTATTATAGGTCAAATGGTTGTGAGAAGTAAATAAGACAAGTTAGGTAAAACATAAGAACAATGTCTGATGCTTAGTCCTCAGTGAAATATTTGGAATTCATGGAATCACTAATGTGACTCAGTTCCTTTGTTTTCCATTCTGTGAATCTCTATTCAAGATTCAAATTTACGTAAGAAAATGTGATTGGATTAGAGTGTGTCACTTGTCCCCCTATCGTCAGTGTTCTAGACCATGGCTGATAGCCTTGTGCTCATGGCATGAGGTAGGAACATATCAATGTCACTGAGGAAGGGTTAGCCGGGAAGACAAATGCCCCCCTCCACACTTACCTGATTCTAAACCCTGTTCTATGTATGAGGGAATGAAGGCACAAGCAGATTCAAGGACTTGCCAAAGTCCCACAGTCCAGAATTGGTGGAACAGACATTGTAACCATCTCCTTTGATCCTAGATCCAGTATTCCTTCTTCTACAATGTTATTAAAAAAATAAAAAGAATACTGATCATGATTTGGCACTATCTGCACATATGAGCCTGAATATGTACTTAAAGTACCTGTCCCTGAATTGCCACCATCAGTGAAATTTTTTCTTGTTTGAGCTATTTTGCTTTACATGAGTTGGAGAGAAATTAAGCTATTGATTTTCCAAATCTTCTGCAAGTTATTGGTGAAAAATAAGTACTGAGATTTCCAACTGGACTCTAAAATGTTGAAAGTCAACAAATATTACAGTGATGCTTACCACTAACAAATTTCTTTGGACATGGAGAACAGATATTAAAAGGTTACTAAAGTCTATGTCAAGGCAAATTGGACTAGAATCAAAAAGGAAAAAAAACAGAGCTGAATTGTGGGGACAGAGAAAGTTAATATAGCATTATAAAAATGTGTTTAAATACCAGCTGAAGGAAGAAAAATCTGGCATGCAATGACTAGTCATAGTCCACTTTATTATTATTACTTCCGTATGGGAAACCATGGTCTACTTAAGACAAAGAAGTAGTCCCAATGAGAAATGGGAATCAAACATGGAGGCCCAATTATAACCCAGAAGCATAGTTTGACAGTTATATGCTGTGGCAAAAGACTCTGGGGCCTCCATAAATCACCCCAAATATCCCTATTCTAGACAGAACTACCAGCCCAGGGGTTGTCTTTGAGTTCAAAGGATGGCATTAATATTATGTAAAAGGCTTTAGCCTGTTTAGGAAATGCACACTATATAGAAATATAAAATAATGTAGTCCCTGAGAAACTTTCCAGATTCCAGGAACAAATGCCACCAGTTGAGGTGAAATAACATATTTCCGTAGCTCAGTTCAGTGTAGTAAAGTTGTTTTTTTTTTTAAGATGATGGGACTATGACCCCATTTCATAACTTTCCCACAATAAATTCACTCTATAAATTCTCCAAACAACAGCAGCTACTAAAGCCTTTTAGAAAGACAGATAAAGTTACCTTCTTTGGTAATCAGATACCATTATTTTTAGGACATGTTTTATAGAAAGAAATTCTGTCTTTGCAATAAAGAAAATTATTTTGACCTTTGTGTATCTAAGTTTGGAAATAAAGAAACCCTCCTATTTTTAGCTATAAACCAGACTTTGGGGGTACTTTCGGCTGTGGTTTTTGTTTTGTATTGACCAAGTGAATAGATTTTTGTTTTCACTGCCAAGTGAATAGATTGTTTTGATCCACGTGAAATCTCAACATTACAATTTTGGTGCATTTAGTTAGATTTCAGATATTCGTATATACCTTTCTAAGCCAAAGGATAGCTGACTACATCTACATTCCTTTTGAGATCAGGAAGAAAACTAACAAAGTAGTATAGTAAAACCTAATTAGCTCAACTATTGGAGACATGGTGAGGTTTATATTCAGATTTGGGGCTAAACAAAAATCAATGAGGAACTCAGTTTTTTCCCAAACATTTTTTAAAATTAAAAATTCTCTAAAATCCATTAATAAGTATATTGTGATGACACACTACACTGTTTCCTTTAAATATAGTGCAGGATTGTGAGGTAAAACCCTATGGGATTGGACTTAATTTATATTTACTTAAAATCATGCATCAGAAGATTTTGAAAAATTTTAGTAATACATAGCTCACACTTACATGGTACTTTCTATGTTCCAGTTACTTTTCTGAGTTTTGTATGGGCACATATGTTATATATTACATGTGCATACTACACACATACATATGCATATATTACACACATGTAATATATATCACATGTATTGTATAGTATATATTATATACATATATTATAACATGTATATATTACATGTATACACATGTATATATTAATGCATTTAATCTTTATACCACCCTGAGAGGCAGGTACTATTTGTAACATCTGCACTTTACAGAAAAGAAAACTAAGGTACTGAGAAACTAAGTTACCTGCCTCAGACTACACTGCATGGGAGAGCCAGGATGGGAATCTCAGCAGGTTGGCCCGAGTCCCTGCTCTTAACCATCACACAATTTTGCCCTGAGGGTAAAGCCGGTCTGTTCTTATTCAGCTTTTTCTTCTAAGAGGGAAAAACTTAAAATAACAACTTCTGAATAATTGAGATGTTGTGGTTTGCTGCTGTATGATAGAGTGGGCATAGGTTAACTTCCTTTTTCTTCTGTAATAAGCTTCACAACCTTGGGCAAGTTACTTTGGGCCTTGTAATTTTTTTTTGCCACGAATTAAAGGAATTAGTCTAGCCCTGAGCTGTTCATTGTGGTAGCCTCAAACCTCAAGTGGCTACTAAGCACTTGAAACATGACCAAACTGAGATTTCACTAAGTATAAAACACGAACCAGGTTTCAAAGGAGTAGCATGGAAAAAAAGAATTTAAAATGACTAGTGTTTTTTTTAATCTAGGCTGTGTGTTGAAATGATAATATTTTAGATATACTGGGTGAAATAAAATACATTACTAAAATTAATTTTACCTGTTTCTTTTTATTTCTTCTAATGTAACTGCTAGAAACACCTGAAATCCGTATGTGATTTACCTTTCTGGTTCACAAGATGTTTTCTGTTGGATTATGGTGGTTGTACTGATAGCTCTTCGTGCACATGCCTGTTGATATTTCCAAGGGAAAACCACTGTTGACGTAGGCAGGGAGATGTACAATTCCAGAAACATTAGCTTTAGCATCAAGAGATTATCCCTCAATCAAAGACTTTATAATGTTTTTCTGAGGTACTTCCACACTGTTTTTTGCGGGGGAAGGGGAGTTGGAAATGGAGACAATTGTACTTGAACAATTAAAAAAAGATTTTATATGCAAGTGTATGACACTGACATTATAAAAGTAACTTAAGTCCACTCCAAATCATTGAAATAGGTTATTTGCAAATGTTACTGTTTGTTATTAGAAACAAGTTATTTGGTCACACTTCAAAATGAGGGATCTTTTTGAATCACAAATCACAAATGTCCTAGATATTTCTAAAATCCTTATAGTTCTTAGATTCTCAGTCCTATTCTTACAGAAATCCAGCCATAAACTTTCTATAAGATAAAAATGGAGAAATAAAAATGCAAAGGAAGAACACAGAATATTTATAAGTTAGGATAGGTCAGGAGTACTGTCATCTTTTTTTCTTTTTGTTAAACAGAGCTAAAGACCTTGGAGGATGCCAGCAGTGGATTCACTGTAGGAAAGCTAATGCAAGGTTATGGGACTAAATGGCCCAACCAGGAGCACAGACCTGTTACACACCTCACGGTTTCACAGTTCTGCCACTGCAGCGCAGTATGGCAAGAGCAGCTGTCTTTCCAGTTTCCACTGTCAGTGCTTGTGGGAGGTGAGATACCTCATGCAGCTGTCCCAGCAAGCTCTACAGATAACCTGATAGATTTCTTGTGCCCTGAATCATGAAACTTGGATGATAAAGATGAGGTTCAGGTTAAGAGTTAATACTTCTTAATAATTTATCAACTTAAAGGTGTTGTGGAATTTACGGAATAGAGAAGGTGTCAGCAGTCAGAAGATGATAGTATTAACTCAAAAAGAATTAAATTCTTAACTTTTCTTTAATTAAATATTTAATTAAATAATTAAATATTTAATTAACAAATTAAATATTTGTTAATTGTTTCACTAAATCCATGCAGCATGTTACAAAAGTATCTCAGATAAAAGATTTATAAAATAAAGGGAATAGAAGCCAAAAAGAATAAAAACCATTTCAAAAGTTCATTCCTTCCCCCACACTTTCCCTCCCATCCTTCAGATCATAATACAAAGCTTTCTGCACACAAGGGATTAATATTGTAATATAGTGGTTCTCAAAGTGTGGTACCCTGGACTAGCAGCTTTAGTGTCACCTGGGGACTCAGAAATGCAAATTCTTGGGTCTCAACCCAGACTTATCAAAACACAAACTCTGGTGGTAAAGCCCAGTGATTGTTGTTTTAACAGGCCCCTCAGGGAATTCTCACACAAATGAAAATTTGAGAATCTGTGCTATAGAGTAGGCACTGCTGGTACTAGGCTAGATTCCTCTTACCAGCTGGTGCAGTTATCTGTTGGCAGCTGACAGCCCACAATTACAAATTTCTCCAAACAGTGGTGCTTGATTGAACAACATTGCTCAGACATGGAGACATCTCAGAGGTAATGCCACATCACCACTCAGAACCTTGGCCATCAGCCAACTGATAAGAGGAGACAATAGCCCAACCTCTTTACTTCCAGGCAGGATAACTCTCTGGTATGCTTTATGCTCCATAGCTCCTGTGTGGGATCAGGCCAAGTTTAGACCTTTATCACATATTATATTCTTGCTCAAGTCCTTGCCCTTCCTTGTCTTGCTCCCCCTATAAAGAGTCCTCCCTCAGTACAGCACATGTATCTGAATCCTTGTCTTAGGCTCTGCTTTCAGGGGATCTGTTCACATCCAATCATAGGTCAGAAAACTTTGGCCTGCAGGCCAGTCACCAGTTTGTGCAAATAAAGTTTTATTTATATGGTCAGGGAAAATAGCTATGCCCATCATTTACATATTGCCTATGGCTGCTTTTGCATCACAATAGAAGACCTAAACATTGCAACAGAGACTGTATAGGTTACAAAACCTAAAATATTTACTATCTAGCTCTTTAAGAAAACGTTTACCAATGTCTTTCTTGGACATTAGCCATGGTAAGATGGACAAAAACAAGAAGGGCAGAAAAGACTCTACTATGTATTAAGTATGTTATAGGTAGAGGTGTACTGGAGCCAAATATGCATTTCCGACTCTGCAAGTGACATCATGTTGGTGGCTTGAAATCAGCAATGATGGGAATGTTTCCACTGTGAAAATGGACAAATCCTACAAGTCAGATTTTTTTCCCATGGAGAGCCAAGTGCTAAGAATTTACCAGCACACTACTGGTTATAAGCCAGGTGTCTTACACTCTTTAGCATGGTACAAAGAATCAAGACTCTAATGGAAGGCAAGAGGAAATTGGATTGAGATTGTCCAAGTATATGTGGAAAGCACTCTTTAAACTGGGGTTTTAATTTTTTTTTACAGAAAACTTTTCTCTCTTGGGCACATGATCTCATGTTTTGTTTTAAATACTTGTCTATACTATTTACTAAATTTCCTCTGAGATAAGGCATTCCCTCATCTCTGTCTTGTAGATTATTTGTTTGTCTTCTTTTGGTCAGCCTAGTACTCACAGATTTTTCTAACAGATTCTCCTGGGCATCCCTTAGGTCTCAGGACTTCAATAATCTATATAAGTCTAAAATGTTGTTACTCCTCAGGAGTCCTATTCTCCATAATCTCTTCTTTATTCTTTCTACCAAGAGTGGCTAATGGTTAGTACTTTTATGTTTCAGGGTGTTAGGGAGTTATTCTTCCTCTAAAATAGAAGAGGGATAGGAGAGGAGTAAGCTCCACAAAAATCTGTTTTGGTGGAATGTGGTAGCTAGCCTTCATGGCGACCCCCAGTGGTTTCCACTTTCTTTTTTTTTAATTTTTAATTTTTTTATTTTAGATTATTCAGTACAGTTTCTATCTTTTATTCCCATTCCATCCCACCCACCCATCCCTCCCCTCCTCCCTCCCCTTTCCAACACCCCTAGTTTTGTCCATGTGTCCTCTATATTTGTTCCTGTAAACCCTTCCCTTCTCCCCTGAAATTCCCTCCCCTCTCCCCTCTGGTCACTGACATCCCGTCCTCCATTTCAGTGTCCTTTGTTATATTTTACTTGTTTCTGTGTTTTGTTGTTTAGGTTCCTGTGAAAGGCGAGATCATATGGTATTTGTCTTTCA
>CM052547.1:63986585-64013027 GCA_028533065.1 Trachops cirrhosus
TCAGCCAAGGAAAGAAGTCTATACAAAAAGAAGAGGAATACCAAAATACTATATAAGTAGGAATAATGAAATAATGATTATACAATTATGCAATTACTTGCAGGTTCAAAAAAAAAAAAGGAATGAACCAAGCAGAAGATGGAAGGAAGAAGAGATAAATTTGGAAAGCAAGGGAGAAGGGTCAACACTAGGGTGACAGAAAGAGAAGCATAAAGAATGGATAGATCAAAACATAATACAAATTGAAAGATAAAAGCTTACTTAAAGCTAATTAAAAGAAAATAAACAAAAAACCAACAAACAGCAAAAAAAAAGAAAACACACACACACACACACACACACAACAACACATACACCTATTATTGATTTCAGCCTGGCCCAACCGGTTTTTCAAGCTGGCTTCCGCCCACTGAGGGGTTACTGGAGACAGGTTTTCTCCGTCCCCGTTCAGGAGTCAGTCAGCCTCTGACTTACTGTTCTTAGTGCAGGCGCGCGCGCCTTCTCCCCCAGCTGGTCTGATGTCTCCTGGAAGGGACCCTTCCTGTGTGGGGGCTGGGTACAACTATGTGCGCTCTTGGGAGTTCACTGCAGTGTGCTCCGATGTCCTCGGAGCGCCCGCCCCTCTTCTGGGTTCACACTTTCTGGATCCCAAATGGCTCCCACTTGCCCCCAATTCACAACTTGGGTATCGTAGGTCCTGGGAAGCACCAATGCCTTTTCATTTTTCAATGCTGTGGTTTCTGAGATTTTCACCAAACCACGCTCTCTCTCCTGCTTAGGGGTGCAGGCCTAGAGGCGGTGCCTTTGGATGCACGGGGTGGAGTGCGCACCTTCACCAGGGCTTTGTGTAAGTGCTTGCAGATCCTGTGTGGGTGCCTCTTTGTCCTCACTCCTCTCTCTGTGACATCTTGTAAATTGGCCTCCCTGGGTGCTGCTCAGTCCTTGTTTGGCCAGGGAGGGAGCGGATGACCCAGCTCTCTCCCAGGAGCCCCGCGGCCCGACCCAGGCACGCTGCCGGGTCTGGAGCTGCAACCCCCCTGGTCCCCCACGCTGATCCACGTAGTCTCCTTACCCTCGGGTTTTTCAATGTCCGCCACAATTTTTGATCTCCTTCTCTCAGTTATGTCGTGACAGTGTTGAGTCCGTGCACAGTTCCTACCCAAATTGGCGATTATTTTCACACCCCTGGGTGTGGGAGATGAAAAGTCTGCTTCTTCCTACCATGCCGCCATCTTCCCTCCCCCCTCCACTTTCTGTGATATTTGCCCTGTGTAATTCCCTCCCATGTGAAAAGAGATGCTCCACATAATCAGTGAGGTATTGCAGAAATGTCCCTGTGTGCCTTCGAAGGATTAGTCATAAAAGATTTTGTGGCTTCTCCTTCCTCCTTTGGATCCTTCCTTCTAAGGGAGGCAGTGACCATGTTGTGAGGACACTCAGAATTTGAAATTATCATCTAAATTGGACAGCTAGTACATCCAACAGTTGTTTGAAGGCCAGATAACTTCTAGTCTGGTATACTTGCATAACTAAAAGTATTTTTGACTCAAAAGCCAAGGAAAGTGCCCTGGCCAGGTGGCTCAGTTGGTTGGAGTGTCATTGCATACTCCAAAATATTTCGGGTTCGATTCCCAGTCAGGTGCATACAGGAGGGAATCAATTGATGTTTCTGTCTCACATCAATGTCTCTCCCTCTCTATCTCTAAAAATCAATAAACATATATTTGGATGAGGGCTTTTTTAAAAAGCCAAGGAAAGTCATGATAATCTGTGAGTCCTCAGGTATGTTTTACTGCCTTGCTGCTGAACAACTCAGGCAGGTGTAAATCTCCAGCTCAGAGATAGCAATTTTGCTTAATAATTCTGGCTTGAAACTGACTTTATTCAATTATGATAGCTATTTGCTATTGGATCATTTGAAAGTACTCTTCCTAGCACTGGAGTCATGACAGCCATTTATGACAACTAAAATGCCCCATGAATTGGTAATGTTACAGCAAGCCCTTTGCCTGCAAGGCCACCTCTTCAAATCTGGCCTAGATAATAAATTGCTCTGTTTTCCTGAGAATACCACAAAGTGTATTCAAAGCTCAGTGTGCTTGGGCTTCCACCTGAACTATTGAATATACAATTAATTTTCCACCTCTACTGAGTTCCCATGAAGTTACTATTTTTTTCCCCATTTATGATGTCCTATACATTTTTTTCATCTTAATTTGACTCTTTTCCTTAATGGGAACTTTGTTTTTGAATATTTTTTTAATTTTAAATAAGAACTGTACTGAGAAACTGAGGTTTCTTTAAAGCAATGTTTATTGCATAGAATTTATTATTAGCCACTTCAAATTTCCCACCCCATTTGGAAAGCTTATCAGTTTGCTTCATAGGAGTCAGATCTTCTTCACTCTGTAGTGAAGTGGTCTAGGGTGCAATTTTCATGAATGACATTGCAGCCACAAAATAAAGTCTCCAATCATGCATGATCTCCAAAGGAAAAAAATTCCTTATGGTGACAATGCCGATTTGGCACTTGTGGAACTTTATTATAATGACCGCCTCTCTTCTGGGCATAGGTTTTACCTGGTAGAAGTTTGCAGAAAAGCTATCTGTGCTATTTTCTTCTTTACACCTCTCTTCATACCTCTCTTGCTCCCTCTTCAGGGTCCCTTCTTCTTCCACATCACCCCACAGCTCTGCCCAGGCCTCATCTGAACCCTTGCTCCATGCTCCCTGACCTTACTTCCCAATCAGATTCTTCCTGTCTTAGCTTTGCAAAGGCTGTTTATAATGAAACCCTAACAAAGTGTTATATGCTCCAATAGACACATAAAAGCAGTGTTGTTTTATAAATTTTATATTGATTTTTAGAAAGAGAGTGGGAATAGAGAGACATTGACTTGTTGTTCTATTTATTTATGCATTTCATTAGTTGATTCTTGTATCTGCTCTGACCAGAGGTTGAACCTGCAACCTTGGTGTATTGGAGTGATGATCTAACCAACTGAGCTACCCGGCCAGAGTCTGTTATTTTATTTGCAATTTCCAATTTCCAATTTCTTAGGTGTATTTATTATAAATTCAACCAGGAGAGTATTTAAGGATGTTGCCTGAACACAGATACAAAATTAGGACTTACTGGGGGCATTTGGAGTCTGATACCAACATGATCATATAATTTTTCTCATTTTCTAAAGTACAGTTAAAAAATCCTGATCTAAACAAATAAGCTGTGGCAAATGGTAACATATTTGCAACAATTTACCTTGAAATATTAAAATACAGTTTAAACATGTCCACAAATTTGAAAATAGGATAAAATAAAGTTTTGTTGCAAAATAGAATTATTTTAAGTGTCCAACTATCTAATTATTTTAAATATCAATCTTAATAAGCATTCATTTTGGAACAATAGAAAATGCTTTTCCAAATATACTTAGTAACATAAGATATTTAGCAATCTCATTTAAAAAATTCTATCTGCTTCTCTTTTCAGTGATGTATTAACGTTTTTTAGAAAAGTCAGATGCTATTTTTTCTGACATTCTATGAAATGTTTCAATTATAAGATGATTTTCTATAAGGCCAAATAGAGTTCATTCAGCTCAGGGACAAGAAAAATCCATCCAGCAAGGTGGGCAAAATTGGACAGCCATGTTAACTTTGAGGTTCAGTTAGCTAATAGAATCCCTTTATACTTCAGAAATTATCGACTCTAATTAATTTCTCTGAATATGTGCTAAGCACAGGGGTCATCTTCAAGGGAACTGCTTTCCCTTTACTCTCACTGAAGTATCCTTCTACCTTGGTGCAGCCAGTGCCCAGCTCCAGCTCAGGGAAGAATAAGTGAGGTGGTGGGAACCCAATTTGGATGCACCTTGGGATTCAATCTCCTCCTCCTCTTCCTCTCCTGGCATTTCCCCTCTTCTCATGCAGGTCCACTAAGTTGTGGCCATATGGGTTCTGCCTCTGTTGCCTTAACCCCATCAATGTATACAGTAGGTTGGCAATTTTTAACCCTTTTCATTTCATGACACACATAGACTAAAATTTTGTGGCATGCCGAAAATATATATTATATTTTTTGCTAATCTTATGAAAATAGGTATAATTTTGATTCATTCACACTTATGGCTGTTGTGTTGGCTGCTGTCATTTTTATTGGACAGTCTAGGGGAAAAGAGTTCAGCATCCTGACTAAATAGGTATATTAATAGGTATATTTTAAAAATCCTACAGCACACTGGTTGAAAGTCACTGCAGTAGGTCATCCAGATAAACTTACTACCAGAAACAGAGCATGTGTGTGCATGCAAAAAGCAGTGCCTTTTCATCCTTTATTCACACTTTATGAATAAAGAGATACAGGATATATATTTCAATAGAAATAATTTGAGTAACCCCTCACCATAAGGCTGTCTATAAATGCCTGCAGGAAATGATAAAACATGTATATCCTTATTCATGTGATTTCAGAGAATGCACACACATATAATTGGAAAGTCACCCTGTTATAAAAATGACAGCATTGATACTATCATGCAACACTTTTAACAATTAACCAGCATCAAAACATAGAGCTCACCTCACTTGAACACATTTCAGCAACATTTTGATGAAAGCCTCCATTCCTGTCATACTTTGCCACATTGCATTTTCACCATCAGCTCAGGTAGTCTGACATGCAAGTGGTGATTTATGATGGCAAGTTGCAAATGGACATAAAGATTTAACAGTATTTTCCCTACCTGTATGTCCAGCATTTTCCATCAGTCTTCCTGATGTTCATCTGCAAAAACACACTGCTCAAAAAATAAAGCCGAGATGGCCACAAGGTCAATCCTCTTTGAATTCAGTTGGATTAAATTTAAAATGAAAACTCATCAATTGAATGGGTTAGACAAAGGTTGTTACATGTTTCCTGTTAGCATAAGGTCAAGGTTCTGATGATGTTGTTGCTGTTTGTCTGTGATACATGTGCAGCACGTCCCTCTCACATTGCAGTACTTCCTTTGATGACATTATAGTGTTTTATTTTTAAAGATTTAAAATGTATTTTAGTGTATTTTTAATCTTCATATCTAAACTTTGCATATGTTTTTTACATAAAGCTGTATTTTTTTTATGCTGAAAGAAGCTGAAATCCTTATTTTTATTCCTACTATGTTTTCTTTATATATGGCATTGTAACCTGGGAAGAGCTATAGTAGAAGGTTGAAAATTTCACCACCTAAATTCAGTGAGCACTTGGGCACTTGTTGCTTCCAAAGGGGAACTCAAATGCCTAATAACTATTCTTGTGTGCTGTTTTCTTTTGGAGACTCATGACAATTTTCACTACAAGAAACTCATTTTATTCTGTCACAAATGTGACCCTCTTTGACTGAAAAACCCATTGCCACTCTTGTAGAGTAGTGTGTCATTTCCTCATGTGCCAGAATAACCTCTCAATTCTGTCCACACATTTTTCCTGTTTTTTTTTTTCTCTAAGTGTGGTCCATTTCCACTTTTAAAAGTAATTTTGTAACTGTCACTTGAAATTTTATAACATTTATAAATAAAAATAATAGGTCAAAAAACACTTGAAATTCATAAAGTCTAAAACTCTGACATCATCATGCAAAATGTGTGTGTGTTCACACAGTACATAATTTCCTGTACTGGGAGCAGAGACTGTACTATACCTTACCTTACCCAGCATGTGAGGGACAGGGTGAGCATGACCTGCTGTTTGGAACAGAGGTACAATTTATATGCACAGACATGCTTATTCCTGCAAAAACTTTTAGGGAAGAATTTAAACCTTCTCTCTGTGATCCCCTTAAAAGTGGGATATATACAAAGACTTAATAGGAGACTATAAGAACCCAGCATAAAATCTACTTGAATTGGCAACATGGCTTAAACTGGTAGCTTCCAACATGTTAAAAATTTGGATTCTAACACATTTCCATATATAGGTTATTAAATTAGATCTTTAAAGTATTTTAAAATAGAATTTGAGTCAAACATGTGCTAGGGCCATACAGCATATTCAGTATGCAGTTTGATAACCATTGCTCTAGTGTAACTATATGAGCTCCATTTAAATTCAATATTGATGTATAAATGGCTGAAAATATATTAATTTGCTTATGTATAAAAAATCCTTGCTAATCCAAATAAAACTCGTATTGGTAGTATTGCAGGAAGTATTGGGTTGGCCAAAAGTCCGTTATGTTTTTTTCTGCAAAGTAAAAGACACATTTTTCATTTTCACCAATAACTTTATTAATTTGGATATTTTGAGTATGTTGGATATCTTCCACTATTGGCTTCTAATGGGCCGAGGCCAGAGGTGCTGCTAAACATCTTCCAATGTATAAGGTAGTCCCACAGCAAAGAGTTATTTGGCCAAAATATCAATAATACCAAGAAACTTCACAAACCACTTTTGACATGTTTGATCAGTCACAGCACCTGCTCTACACAGTGTACAAATCTTTTCTGTGTGTGTGTTTCAGTTGCATTATTACTTTTCTCAAAATAATAAAGTATAATATGCCAAAAATTTTGTGTAATTTCTTCCATCTTCAATATTAAAATTGCTACACAAAAATTCACAAATTTTGAAAGCTTTTTAAAAATGCACAGTGGTATGACAGCCGTCACAAAACAAATGTCTAACAAAATTGTTTCTAATGAAGTTAAAGGCAGCCAAGCACTAGAAGAGCCATCGTAAGAAAAAAACTAAACAACCTTTTTGGCCAACCCAATACAAAGGGTTCTAAGAAGAATTACCCCAAATGCAGAGTCTGGGACCCCATGATTATTGATTCAGATACAATAATTCTGGATTTGATCCCAATATTACATATTTTCAGAGGATCCACTGGGGGTTCTGATGCAAATTGTATATCCATCATACTTTGAAAATACTGTTCTAGAAGCTCTAGTTATCTGAAAGATAGCCAGTGATGGCCATTTTCCCCTGAGAGCTGTTTCAGCTGTGTAATTTTTGTTCCTTCTAGTGCCACATGTTCACTCCAGGCTTTGTTGTGAAGTGGGAAGGTTGAGCTACTATTGCAGAGCTCATTACTTTGTTGTGCCAAGATAGCTGGCAGTGGCCTTTAAAAAAGACAGGTATTGTAAAATCCAGAGAAACCTCGTAAAGTTAATTAACTTTATCACCACATGTTTTTTTTTTTAGCTGTCAACTTACAGTGTTTCCACAAGCAGAAATTCTTCCCTCATGGTAGTAATTCTTTTAAATCAGAGTGACAACAACATAAATTTAACTTGTCATTTTGTTTTATTAAGAAAATCTTACTAGTCACCTATGGTGTTATCCCCGAACAACACAAACAAGAACACCCTGTGAAGATTTTGTCAGTGTTGGGGTGCAATACTGATGACTAGACAGGAACTTGCTGCCCACTCCTGTGTGAGCTATGTTGGGAGTCTTCATCTTTCTGTAGCTTACCTAGACAATACCTGGGTAAGACTGCTGCTGGAATTCCCCCTCCCCTCTCAATTCCACCATCATTTTTTGGATACTTTTCTCTCTTCATTTGAGTTTCCTTAGGAGAGGGCCTTCAGGGCTTGAGCGTGAATTGTTAAGTTGGGAGATACAGGAAATACCAGGGGACTAGCGAAGTGAGATAGGCCAGGGAAGATGGTCAATACAAGGTATAGGTTGGGTCATCAAGTGTGGAGTCTGCCCTGCCTGGTTTCAGGGGCCATAGCCCCCCTGTGGCTAAGGCTGAGTGAGAAACCTCCAAGAACCAGGAGGCCTAAGGAGACAAAACTTATTTCCCTGAACATGGGCACTGCCTACTCTGTGTTTGGCTCTCTTTGGCTTGATCAGATAGTCAATGATGGGCAACCATTCTCTGAAAAGAATGGACCTAAGACAGACACAATCACGTGGGAATAAGCCATCAGGGAAGAAACTCAGGGGGCTGTGGAAGTGAGGGAGTGATCAACCTCACCCCTGCCCCCTCAGCTTTGACAATAGCCTGAGTCCGTGTTCTGGATGTGAGAAATCCAAGTCTCCTGGCTGCCTTTGTCTTCTCAGCCTGACTCAGGGCCTGCGGAAATAGCAGGGGGGAGTGAGGTCCAGACCAGAGTCTGCGGACACCTGGGGTAAATTAGACCTGGGGCATAAAATATGCAAAATCCTGTGAGACCTGCTTGCTAGGATGCTCTTGGATGTGCAGGCACAGGCAGGCAATGAAACTAGGCCTGTATCTGTTAGTTGATAACAGCCCCAAAACTCAGTGTGAGCCTTTTGAATCCTTTATAAAGCATCTACCTGTTTTTAATCCTCTTTGCTAGATGATAAATCCACATTCTGTATCCGTTCACCTACCCAATACTACCTAATAAAAAGCCTACTGAGACAGCGGCTCAGGGTGCTTTCCCCTTGAGAGAGGAGCCATGCCGTTCCTATTCCTCCACAGGACTCGATAGTCCATGTGTATTCTTCTCCTGTTTCACAACAATCAAGTGAGTTAGCACTATGAGCAACTGGAGCTCCATGTGAAACTCTAGGAGATTGTGAACTGCAAGCCCCAGGGTTTACCTGTAAGTGGGGGAAGGAGCTGGAGTGGAGAACCATCAACTTCATGCTTCTGAAAGCTGTTTTGATTTCCCTTTTATGCCAGTGGAGCAGGCTTATTGGTTAGAAAATATCGCCCAAGCCAGAAAATTAGCTAGAAGCTCTCCCTAAAACACCTGTAAAGCAAACCCAAGTATGGTTAAAAGTAGCTCATTAGCAATAACAAAAGATGTTACTCTCACTTCTGTCATTCATGAAATTAATTACAAAGGTTGTAGGAGCTCTATTTCAGGAAGCAGGAACAAAAACCAAATATATATTTCTCATTATATTATATTACATCCTCTATTAAATTGATTATGCAGATTAATTCTCCAAAATATCAAAACTCAACACCAGAAACAAACAACCCAATCAAAAAATGGGCAAAGGAATTGAATAGACACTTTTCCAAAGAGGACACACAGATGCCCAATACACATATGAAAAGATGCTCAATGTCACTAATCACCAGAGAGATGAAAATTAAAGCACAGTGAGACATCATCTCACACCCATCAGAATGGCCATCATCAATAAATCAACAAAGAACAAGTGCTATTGAGGATATGGAGAAAGGGGGACCCTTGTGTACTGTTGGTGGGAATGCAGATTGTTGCAGCCACTGTGGAAAGCTGTATGGAGATATCCCCAAAAGTTAAAAATGGAACTGCCTTTTGACCTAGCTATCCCACTTCTCGGAATATATCTAAAGGAACCCAAAACACTAATTGGAAAGAACATAGCATCCCTATGTTCATTGCAGTGTTATTTATAGTTACCAAGATATGGAAGCAGCCCACGTATCCATCAGTAGTAGATGCATGCATGAAACAACTATGGGACATTTACACAGTGGAATACTACTTGACCATAAAAAAAAGAAAAATTTTACCCTTTGAAACAGTATGGATGGCCCTGGAGAGCATTATGCTAAGTGAAATAAGCCAGTCAGAGAAAGACAAGCATCATGTCATTTCACTCATATGTGGAATCTAATGAGCAAACTGAACTAAAGGGGAAAATGGGGACAGACTCATAGATGGAGAGCAGATGACAGCTGTGGCGGGGAAAAGTTTAGGGGGAGGAGGGGCTGAGCAAAAAAGAAAAAGGACTCATGGACATGGGCAACAGTGTGGTGATAGGGGGAGAGAGGTATAAAGGGACTAAGGAGACTAAATGGTAATGGAAAAAAAGGAACTGAATAATGTCCAGTTCCTTTTGAACTGAACATTAACAATTAAATTTAAAAATAATTAAATTAAAAAATAAAATAAAATCACTTACTTTTTCACAGAACCACCCTCTTTTCTCTGTTGTCCTAGTTCTTTCTGGGCCTCTTTATCTTACCATACATTAAATCTACATTCCTGGTAAGAATGAGGCAATGATTGGTTAGATGGGTGATTCCCTCTGTTAGTAGGTTTCCCAGCCCACCCCCCAAATTCTCCAAAACATATTTGGAACTCACCCCTCCATTTCTATTCTTCTCCACCTACTCTTGCCCCTTCTGAATATTTCTCCACATTTCTCCCAGTGATACTTTTCTTATAAAACTATAAATTTCTTCAAACATACAAAAGTATATAAAAATAATAAATGCTCATGTACTCATCATTTATTTTTTTAAATATATTAATGGAGCTGCATAATGGTGCTCTCTGCATACTCCCATTTTTCTATAAGTATTTGCATATTGATAATTTTATATGTATAATTACAAGATCATTTATTATAAAATTATAATTCTTTATAATTTTACTGCATATAATTGTATCACTAAACAGCATGTAGATTATATGTTTGAAAGTTGTATAGAATTTATAGTGTTCTGGGTATCTTCTGTAGCTTTATCTTTCCACTTAATATCTTTTGAGATTCTTCTATGTTGATACATATATTAATATTTCTAGTTCTTATATTTTTACTGCTGTGTAATGTTCCATTATGTGGACAAAACAAGATATTTATCCATTTTCTTCTTGGCGTATATTTATGTCTCCTATTTTGTCATTGCAGCTGCAACACAGTATACAATCTCACTTCTTTCTGTGCATGAGAGTTTGTCACAGACACTTCCAGAGAAGTTGCTGGATTGAGGGATAAGGATCTTTAATTTGACCGGTATTAACAAGCAGCTCTCCTAAATTATTTCCCACATTTAATGTTCTACCAATAGGATATGAGTGCTTCCACCATCTCACTTCTCTACCAACACTAAGTATTGTCAGGTAAAATAATGTGCATTCTAATGTTTACTTCTATCACTACTAGTGATTTGAGAAATCTTTTTGTATTTGTCAAGTTGAGCTTCTTTAAATTCCTTGCTCATATCTTTTGTCCACATTTTATGAAGTAAAAGATGGATAAGAGAGAAAGAGAAAAATATATATGCACAGGTAATAATGACTCCCAAAGATGTCCATCCTAATGCCCAGAACCTGTGGTTATATTACTTTGTATGGGGGGGAAAATGACTGCTGATGTGATTAAATTAAGAACCTTGAGATGGTGAGATTATCCTGGATTATCTGGGTGAAAGCAATGAGCCCTTAAAAGCAGGAGAGAGAAGCAGAGGTAGGTCAGAGAGATGAGGTGGAAGAAGAAATTCAAAGCATGAGAGGGACTCCACACACCCTTGTTGACTGGAATGGAGGAAGGAACAAGGGTGAAAACTGGCAATAGCCTTGAGCTGACAGCCAGCAAGGAAATGATGACCTCAGTTCCACAAATACAAGGAACTGAATTCTGTCAGGAATCTTAATGAGCAAAAAGAAAGTTCTTTAGAGCCTCTGAAATGTCACGCAGCTCTGTCAACACCTTGATTTTAGCCCGGTAAGACCATCATATCTCTAACTGCAAAACTATAAGATAATTTATGTCCTGTAAACTGCCAAGTTTGTAGCAATTTGTGCTGGCAGCAATAAAAAACTAATACATGCATCCAGAGGGTGCTACTACTTTGTTGTGTGTATACCTTGTATATATTTTCTTCTAATGCCTAGGTAGCATTGCACTTTTAAAATTGTGTCTTTTAATGCACCAAAGGAAGCTTTTTTAAAATAAGGGGACTCTTTTTTAAAAAATTTTTTTTAGTGTTGTTCAAGCACACTTGTCTCCATTTTTCTCCGACCCCAGCCATCCCCACCTCCCACCCTCAATCCTACCCACTTTTGGCTTGGCCCATGTGTCCTTTATACATGTTCCTTAACAACCCTTCCCTCCCCTCCCCAGCCACCATTATCCCCTCCCACCTCCCATCTGGCTACTGTCAGTTTGTTTTTCATTTCAATGTCTTTGGTTAAATTTTGCTAGCTTGTTTGTTTTCAAGAAACTTTTAAATACAATGTGAGCTTAGAGCCATCATTTCTTTTTTTCTCCATTGTTTGTGCATTATAGAAATAAATTCTTCCTATATACCAAGATTATAGAGACATTTTCTGTCCTTAACATTGAGGCATTTAATCCAACTGAAAAGGCTTTTTTTAATATTGTTTGTGTTAGGAATGTACAATGGATAATAATTGTGCCAATATCATTTACTGTCTGATCCATCCTTTCTTCACTAACCTTCACCTCCATCATAGATCAAGTTGACCTGTCTGTGATTCTCTTTCTGAGTTGTCTATTTGGTTTCTTTGTTTATTCCTACACCATACTGTAATATGTTAATTATAATACTTATATTTTAATAATTATTTTGTAGACCAATACCCCCTACTATATTCTTTAATTATCTTGACTATTCTTCATCCTTTATTCTTTCTTACGAATTTCAAAACAGTTTTTCACGTTCCTTAAAATCCTGTTGGTATTTTGATTGGATTGCATTGAATTTATAGATTAGTTTTAGGAGAACTGACATTTTTACAGTATTGAATTTGTTCATCCATGAGCTTGGTTTATATCTCAATTACTAAAGTCTTTTATGTTTTTGAATACTGTATTATAATTTTATCTGTCTTGAATAAGATTTATGAACATTTTACATAATGCTTTTTACAAGTATGTTCTGAACTGTTAATTCCTAGTATCTAGAGGTATATTTTTACAGAGATTTTGTTCCTAGTAATATTTTTTAACTCTTCTATTAACTCTACTAACTTGTGTTGAGTTTCTTATAATGTTGATAATTATAACAGCTGCAGCATGTATTAACAGTGAGTATTTTGTTTATAGTATTTATATTTTAAAATTCCTTTTCTCATCTTAATAAGCTCCTTTTAGGACTTCTTGTACAATACTGAAAAGAACATTCACAGTGAATGTCTTTATCTTGATGCAGTTTTTAAAGGAAATGCTCCCATTGTTTACCTAGAAAAATATAATTCCTTAGTTAAGATCTAACAAGTTTCTTTCTGTCCTTAGCTTGCAAGTATTTATTTTTAAATAAATGAATTTTGGTTTCATTAAATGATTTTTTGCATCTGTTGAAAATGATTTTTTCTTTTAATCATCTTATATCATATTACATTAATAGATTTTTCAATGAAAAAAATCTTTGCATTCCTAAAATAAACCCAACTTTCCCTAATGGTATTTTTATGTGTGTATATAAGTTACTATTTATGAAAAAGCAGAATTTGCTTCACTTGTAATTTATTTGGAATTTTTTATGCCAATGGCCATTAAGTGATATTAGTCTGAGTTTTATTTCTTTGTACTATGATCTTTAAATTTGCCTGTAGGGATTATAACAGCCTTAAAAATGAAATAAAGAGGAAAAGAGAGACTAAAATAAGATAATGGAGAGAAAAAAGGGAGCAAAGAGAAAGAACGTAGTGAAACAACAATATGAGCTATTAATAATTATTGAATATGGATGACAGACATGTGGGACATCGTTGTAGTATTCTTTCCATTTTTGGAGAAATATAAATAAATGAATTTTCAATTGAGATTTCTAGAATAGTTTTTGTAGAGTTGCCATAGAATACAATTTCTGAAGAATATTTAAAGGATATTCCATTTCTTGAATATTTCTTTCATCTTTGGTAAATGGTCAAATCTTCCATGGAAATACACTCAAATAGACTAGATATTTGAAGGCATTTGTACACATTTACAAAAAAACAATTGTATAAATAAAATAAGTCTTATGAATTTCTGTAACAGTCCAAAAAGTCCTTCTGGGGTCTCATCCTGCTAGTGGCCAACTCTCAGTTACCTCTGAGTTAAACTCTCAGTTTTGAGTGATTTGACCTCTTGTTTATCCAGCTTCACTTTGCTCTTCCTCAAATGGTGCATTGAAGGAAGACTTTTGTGGAGTATTGGTAGAACCCTTAGAAACACTTACTGTCCTCAAATCATAAATGATCTTTGCCATGGGTGACTGTCTTTGGGTTCTTGGGATGGTACTTGCTGAGGTGCGACTGGTCCTGCCTTGTCTTCTGAGTTGTTTTTTCAGGCATCTGCAGACTGGGTCCAACCTTTTGTTTCTGCTGTATGGCATATTATGGTTTCTTTATCACATAATCAGGCCATTGTCACACATCTGTGCCCATTCCTTTGCTCCCGTCCCAAGGTGTGAGTTTTTAAGTGCCTCCTGAAGACTCTGAGAAAATGGAAGATCTCAAGATCTCAGACTTAGCCTGTGGAAATGCTATTTTCCCAATATATGTTGCTAAAACACCATTGAGTGCATGGGGCTTCTTTTAGAGAAGTGCCCTCCGCTTAAGTCAACACCTATGACTTGAGTTCATTCACCCTCCTCCTGATGTTATCAGGTTCTCTTGCAATTCTGTAGGAGCTGATATATTTAGTGGGTTCCTTTCCCTACTTCCCAACTTGAAAGAAATCTCTGTATTCATGCCCATGTATTCTGTCCTTGCATCACATCTCTACTAAGGTTTGTCATGGAATTGTCATGCTCTGACTCCCTACTAGATCTGGCTTGTTATATAAATGGGAACTTTAGAATTGATATTTTTTAAATGATCAAATAAACCTTTGAACATAAAGCATATGCATTCTTTTACAGGTGTTAGAAATTTGAATAATCAAGAAGGTTCACAGATATTCTACTTTTAAAAATATGGTAGGTTTACACTTGCCAAAACCTCCAGAATTTAGTATGGCCTACATTTGGTGGGCAAAGGTGAGCACAAGTAACCTGTCACCTGCTGCAGAAGATTTAAGGTAGAATACCTGATATGCCTTGTTTCCTATTATTGTCTTGGCAATTTTGGAAGTATGTTTTCAAAGAAAATATGTCATGGTTTCCTGAGTGATTACAATGAAAAATTCCCCTTCTCAAACACATAGGGCTTTTACTGTGAACAACAACAACAAAAATATTTGTTGTATTAAGCCACTGAGATCTGTGGGTTATTTGTTATAGCTGAAGAAAACAGGCTATCCCGACTGGTACACAGGCCTATATTTATTAACATACAAAAATAGTCATCACATGTGTTTATATAACAAAAGCTAGTGTCTCAATTATGTAACCCTGAGTATGTAGGGTTAATAATTAACTACTTGGGATTAAAATTAAAAAGAGTGAATTCTTCATTTGAGAAGTTTTGAGAAACCAGCAATATGGAAAAAGTAATTATATCCATGGCTACCTTGTATGTTTTGAATAGTATTTCTGTATTTGGGAAAATTTTCTTGTGAGTTGTCTTTCCAAAGTAGAAATAAGAACTGTGTTCCTAGTTCTTTTGTAGCTAGGACACTGGTGTTTGATTACATTACCTGTGGAAGACATTGCTTTGGAAGTGGGGAACAGGAAGAAATGGTTTGAGTAGGGCTCTATTTTGCTCAGAGTCAGCCTATGGATTTGGAGATGGTAGTGGTTTCAAAGTCAGATTTTTTTGTCACAAAGTGGTGTGGCACTCAGGATTCTGTTTCTGTACATCTAATACACCTATCTCTGCAGATTTCTAGTTATCTGGATACATTTGTTACAAGGAATTGACATGCAATTGCGCAAGTCGACTGAACAAGTTTGGAATCTGCAGGACAGGCAGTCAGGAAAGGAGGATGGTGGGCAGCATGTAACTCCATGGGCATGGAGCAAAACTGTTAACGGGCAGAATTTCTTATCACTTTTTCAGGAAAGCCTCACTGCTGCTTTTTAGGTCTTCTGATTCAGTAAAGCCTACTCAGGTGATTCAGGGTAATCTCCTTTACTTAATATCAACTGATTACAACTTAAATTACAACTCTCATCTCCCTTTGTAACAAAACCTAAATTAGTGTTTAATTAAATAACTGGGGACTAGAGCCTAACCAAGTTGACATACTAAAAAAGCCATCACAGGAACAAGTATAAAGGACACATGGACAAAAACTAGGGGAGGTGGAAACGGGAGGGGGTGAGGAGGGCTGGGGGACGGGCTGGGATGGGAGTAAAAGAGAGAAAACTGTACTTGAACAATTAAAATAAATAAAATAAAATAAAATTTTTTTAAAAAGCCATCATAAGTGGCATTGATGCACATAACAGAAATAGTTGTAGAATGTCTGAGTTCCCTCATTTCAGTGCATGATGTGGCAGTGGCATTGATTTTTTTCCTCTTGACTCAAGCTCACTCTGTAGCATGGTTTGTGCTTTGTTTCGGGAGCTCAGTTTCATCTTTTCCTCCGGCTAACCACTAATTCTGATAGCTACTAAAATATTTTAATATTTTAAAATATGAATCTTATGAATCTACTCAAGTAGATTTTATTTACTTTAAAGCACCTGGCAATGCCAAAGTTGATTTTCATGGGAGGAAAAGTCACTTTTTTCTTTACGACTAAGATCTTGGTCAAAATGGTATCATAAGAGATTTCTGCTTTCTGTCTACAAAGCTAGCTTTTCTCTAGGCCATATACACAAGAGCATATGGCCTAGTATAGGCTAGTAAAATCTGGAAGTCATGCTATTTCTATGGAACGATACTTCCCTGCTCCGCTATTCTACTATTCTCTGTGGGTGTCTGCAACAGAAACAGTTAGTGAAATTACTGGAGATTTTAAAAACTTTTTGGCCCATGGAAATGTCAGTAGCTCCCTTTTTATTTTGGGTGTGCTTATACCAGAGGCTATAACTATAGATTATTTGGAAAATAAGAGGGAGAAAGAGAAGAAGAATATAATTGAATAGAAAAGGTGAAGGTGGAATAGGGGATATCAATTCTATTGTAATGGAAAAAAATTGAAGGATAGATTATAACTTTTTCTTCAAAAATAAATATGTACTCTTTTTGCTTATTTAGGATCTGATTAAAAGTTACTTTATGAGATATCATAAGACAGTCATACTCAAAGGCTCGTACCCACTTAACTTTAAGTTAATGGTGCTTTATATATTTAAGCATCTGTGTATATTCATACAAGTGTATATTGGTGAAAGTATTTTTGTTACTTATAACAAAATGGTGAAGAATACAACTTATGAGAATAAACTGCCTAGTTTTGTTAAATTACTTTTATTTTTTGTCATGGTAAAATGTATATAACATTTACCATTTTAATCATTTTAAGTGTACAGTTCTGGGGCATACCGTAAATTCACATGTTGTGCAACATCACCACTCTCCATCTCCAGAACTTTTTCAGTGTCCTGTAGTGAACCTCCATGCTCATTAAAGAGCAGCTCCCCATTTTCCTCTCTTCCCAGCCCCTGGAAACCATCATACTTTATGTCTCTATGAATTTGTCTACTATAAGTACTTTACATAAGTAGAGTCATACACTATCTTTTTGTGTCTGACATTTCACTCAGCATGATATTTTCAAGGTCATCCATGTTGCAACATGCATGAGAAATTTATTCCTTTTAAAGGCTGAATAGTATTCCATTGTGTGTATATACCACTTTTGCACTCATCTGTTGATAGACATTGGGTTGTTTCTATCTTTTGGCTATTGTGAATAAAATAATGCTGCTGTGAACCTGGTGTACAATTGTTTGTTTGAGTCCACACTTTCAGTTCTTTTTTATAGACATCCAGCAGTAGAATTGCTGAATCATATAAATTCTTCTTAATTTGTTAAGGAACTGCCATATTGCTTCCCATAGCAGTTGTGCCATTTTACATTTCCACCAGCACAAGGGTGCACAAGGGTACCAACTTTCTCACATTCTTACTAACACTTGTTTTCTGTATTTTGGACAATAGGAACTTAATGGGTGTGAAGTTGTACTGAGAATATTTTCTGTATTCTTGATGCATTTGCCATCTGATCCTGGAAAGACTATCCCTCAAGGGGCTAGCTAATTCCTACAGATAACAAGTGATTCCCTTATTAAAGCCCTTCTGACATACAGACTAACCAATCCAGAGCCCACATCTCCAAGCATCTTATTTACCAAATTCTCACACACCAAGATAATGTTTTTTCCTGCTTTAAGGTCCAGGAACTGGACAAATAGGGATCATCCCTGTGGAGTAGAACCTCCTGAAATTGTTGAAACTATCCATTTTCTTATCTTAATATATCTATGTTGCCTCAACCTTTTTCTCCCCAGGAGAACTTCCCTAGTCTCCTTTAGAGTCTAGGCCTTGCTCTCCCCCTACCTCCTGCTTCTGACTCACCTTGGTGCTTCTCCAAGCACCTAATGAATGGCATCCTATTTCTAGAAATCTGAGTATAAACTTCATTACATTCATTTCCATGTTGGTGTGTTCATTATAACTGATTAAAACAAGTCCCAGTTACATTTTCAGACTAGAAGTATTATCTCATTGTGGTTTTACTATGCATTTCCCTAATGTTGTTCTGCATTTTTCATAAGGTTATTGATCATTTCTATGTCTTCTTTGGAGAAATGTCCATACAAGCTCTTTTGTTTTTTTTAAATTAATTGTTTGTTGTTGTTGAGTTATAATTCTTTCTATATTTTGGATATTCAGATATGAAAGTTTACAAATATTTTACCTTATTCTGTGTTACCATTTTTCCTTTGATGCATACAACTTTTAATTTTGATAGAGTTCAATTTATCTATTTTTTCTGCTGTTACTTGTGCTTTGTTGTAGATAAGAAATCACTGCCAACTCCCATGTCATGAAACATTTCCCCTATGTTTTATTCTAAGAATTTTATAGTTTTAGTTTTCATGTATAGATCTTTGATCCATTTTAAATTTAAGTTAATTCTTGTCTATAGTATTAGGTTATGGGTCCAACTTCATTCTTTGGAATGTGGATATCCAGTTTTCCCAGCACCACCTTTCTTTGCTAAATGGTCTTGGAATACTTATAAAAAATCATTTGACCTTATATGCAAGGGTTTATTTTTGGGATCTCTGTTTTACTCCATTGGTCTATATGTCTGTCCTTTTGCCACTGTTTTAATTACTGCCAGGAAGTGTGAGACCTACAACTTTGTCCTTCTTTTGAAGACTGTTTTGGCTGTTTGGAGTTCCTTGACATTCATTACAAATTTTGGGATAGAATTTTTTTTAAATATTGGGATTTTATAGGAGTTGATTTTAATTTGTAGATTGCTTTGGGTAGTATTGGCATCTTAACAATATGGGATATGTTCCCAGACCCCTAGTGGATGCCTGAAACCATAAATGGTACCAAACCCTCCATAACATTTCACTTCAGGCTGGGGGATAGATAATATAGGTCAAATGCTTCCTGTACTTTTATGTGGTCATCCTCAGTTTTTGTTCTCCATGGAGTTTCTGATGCTGCTTTGTGTAGTCCAGAGCTTTCACAGAGCTACTTTCTTAAGTTTACAGTTGTTTATTCATTGTTTTTGTTGTTTTTCAAGGGGAAAGACTAGCATTGGAACCTCTTTGTCTGCCATCTTGCTGATATCACTGAGCTTGTCTTCTTTTACTGGCTAGGGCCTCCACCATGATGCTGAATGTAACTCATAAGAATGAACATCCTTTTCATGGAAATGATCATAGTGGGAACACATTCTATCTTTTTTCATTAAGCATGTTGTCTATGGGTTTTTATAGATGTCCCTTATCAAGTTTAAGAAGTCCTATTATTTCTAGTTTGCTGAGTATTTTTATTAATAATGTTTATTAGGTTTTGTCAAATGTTTTTTCTATGTCTGTGAAGATGATCCTAAGATTTTATCTGAAATTTTTAATATAGTGAGTTACATCAACTAATTTTTCAATAGTAAACCAGTCTTGAATTTTTGGTGTAAATGCCATTTGGTCATGATGTATTATTTTTCACATATTGTTGAATTCATTTTATTAAAATCTTACTTATAATTTTTGCCTCTATGTTTATGAATGATACTGGTTTATAGTTTTCCTTACTTGTAATACCTCACTCTTATTTTAGTGTCAGTGTAATATTGACTTTATAGAGTAATTTTTTTTCATAGAATGATTTTTGAAGTATTTTTATTTTTCAGTGTTCTGGAAGTTTCTGCAGAATTAGAATGTAGCTTTTTTTTTCCATGTAGGTGTAAGAATTAACCATGTACAGCCATCTGTGACTGAATTTTTCTATTTGGGAAAGTTTTTAGCTTTAAATTTCATTTCAGCAATAAATACAAGGTTATTTAGGTCATCTATTTATTCCTTGTTAAATTTTAATTGTGTCTTTTAACTAATTTTTTAAAAAATATTTTTTATTTTTCAATTACAGTTGACATATAATATTATATGAGTACAAGTGTACAACAATGGCTAGGCATTTATAAATCTTATGAAGTGATCACCATGATAAACCTACCACCCATCAGACACTATACATTGTTATTACAATATTATTGACTATATTCCCTATGCCACACTTTACATTCCCATTACTATATTGTATCTACCAATTTGTACTTCGTAATCCCTTTCCACTTTTCACTCATCCTCTCACACCCCCTCCAGTCTAGTAACTGTCAAAATGTTCCCTGTATTTATGAGCTTATTTCTGTTTTGTTTTATTTTATTTTTTAGATTCACATATAAGTGAAATCATATGGTATTTGTCTTTTCTGTAGGACTTAGTTTACTCAGCACAATACCCAGTAAATCCACCTATGTTATTACAGGTGGTAGTATTTTTTTATGGCTGAATCATATTCCATTGTTTATATGCACCACTTCTTTATCCATTCATCTGTTGATTGGCACTTAGGTTGCTTTCTTATTTGGCTATTGTAAATAATGCCGCAGTGAATATATGGATACATATGTGTTTTCAAATTGGTGTACTAGGTTTCTTCAGGTACATACCCATAAGTGCAATTGCTAAGTCCTTCTCAGTCTCCTGATAGCCTTTTTATTTTTTTAAGTCTATTTTGTCTGGTATAAGTATTGCTACCAGTTCGTTTTTTGTTTGTTTTCATTTTCAGGTAATATATTTTTCTATCACTTTACTTTGTCTGCGTGTGTCTTTTGATCTAAAGTAAATCTCTTATGGACAGTATATGTAAGGATATCATTTTCTTGTCTGTTCAACCACGCTGTGTCTTTTGATTGGAGCATTCAACCTATTTACATTTAAAGTAATTATTAATAGATATGTAGTTATTGCCATTTTATTATTTATATTTTGATCTTTTCTTTTTCTTCTTTTTAAATAAGTCCCTTTAACATTTCTTGCAATACTAGTTTGGTGGTGATTAACTCCTTTAGCTTTTTCTTGTCTGGGAAGCTCTTTATCCACCCTTCAATTCTAAATGATACCTTTGTTGGGTAGAGTAATCTTAGTTTAGGTCCTTGCTTTTCATTACTTTGAATATTTCTTACCAATCCCTTTTGGTCTGAAAAGTTTCCATTGAGAAATCAGCCGACAGTCTTATGGAAGTTCCCTTGTAGGTAACTAACTGCTTTTCTCTTGCTGCTTTTCAGATTCTTTGTTTTGAAACTGGCATTTTAATTATGATGTGTCTTTGTCTAGTTTTCTTGAGGTTCATCTTGTTTGAGACTCTGTGCCCCCTGGGCTTGTATGTCTATTTCTTTTGCCAGGTTAGGGAAATATTTTGTCATTATTTTTTTAAAATAGGTTTTTAATTTCTTACTCTGCTTCTTCTCCTTCTGGTATTCTTATGATGCAAATGTTGGTTAACTTGATATTGTCTCAGAGGTCCCTTAAACTATCCTCATTTTTTTTTGGATTCTTTTTTCTTTTTTCTGTTTTTATTGGGTATTTTATGCTACCTTATATTCCAAATCAGTGCCTCAATCCTCTGCGTCTTCTACACCACTGTTGATTCCCTATAATATATTCTTTATTTCAGTTTTTGTATTCTTCATTTCTGACTGTTTCTTTTTATGTTTTCTATCTCCATTTTTGTTTTTTATCTCTTTGCTGACATTCTCACTGAGATGATTGAGCATCTTTATAACCAGTGTTTTGAATTTGCAACTGGTGCATTTCTTGTCTTTATTTTGTTTAGTTCTTTTTGTGGAGTATTATTCTTTCATTTTGACATGTTTTTTTGTCTCCTCACTTTGGCTCCTTCTTTGTTTGTTTCTATGTATAAAGTAGAACTGCTATATCTCCTGATATTCATGCTCAGTGGCACAGTCTCCCTGGTCACCTGAGCCAAGTGTGGGTTGTGTGTGCTCTTGTATTGTAGTTGAGTCTTGATTGATGTTGGCAAGTGAATGGGAGGGATTTACCCTTGGGTTGATTGGTTGTAAAGATTGGTTGTGACTATAGCAGAGGAGCTGTTGTGCAGGTACTGACCCCACAGAGCAGAATTCACTTTAGCAGGGGCTCTGGTGCCTGCTGAGTATGTCCTTTGAGTGTGTCATTTGTGGAGGTAGTTAGGTAGTGTGCTGGTGTGGTCTGAAGCTGGCAACCCAGTGTGTTGGTCTGAGGCTTCTTGGAAGGTGCAGGCCAAGGTCAGCTGCTGCCTGTACCACTTGGTATGAGCTAAAAAGTGATCAGTAGATGGTTTTCCCCTGTGCTGGGCTTTAGGGGTTCTAAGAGAGGCTAAGCTGCAACCTGAGGCCAGGCTACAGCTAGCATCAGGCTTAGTACTGGTTAGCAAGAGTTATGGGGGACATTGAGGTCAGATGCTGCATTTTGGAGTTTGCAAGCCTTTGAAAGATTTTAGGAAAGTTCAAAGCATGAGCCAAGACAGACTTTCTATGGGAGGGCTACTGGAAGGGGCTTGGGTTGGCCCACAAATTAGGTGAATCAGGGTCTCACCAGGGCATGGGAAACAGTATTAGCCAGAATGATTGAGACTCAGATATGTGCCTGAGACTGTGTCTATGTGTGATTGAGACTGTCTGTGCCTGCAGGCAGTGAGCTCAACAAAGGAATGATGGCTTCTGCCAGAACTTCTGTTTGGGAGAAAGCTGCCCCTCTAGCCCTTGCCCTGAAGCCAGATAATTCAGTTCCTTTCCATACATCCCTGGTGCCTTTGGAGTGGCTGCATTAGTCCTGGAAGCTCAGAATGAGTCTGTCAGCAGTAAGCCCATGCACTGGCCTTTTCAGAAGATCATCTGGGATTCCAGGAACCCTCCATCTCACTCTGCCACAATTGTCTCTGGTTTTCACAGCCAAAAGTTATGGGAACTTCTCTTCCTGGCACTTGAACCCTGGGCTGGGGAGCCTAGTATGGGGCTGGGACTACTCAATCCTCAGTGCAAATCCCCACAGCCATGATATCTCTTCTCATTTTTAACCACTACATGTGGGTGGGAACCAGCTTGTTCTGCATGTCTGCTCCTCCTACCAGTCTCCACATGGCCTCTGTATATCCTTAGTTACCAAACTTCGATTCAGCTAGATTTCAGGCAGCTCTCAATAGTGGTTCTGTCGTTTAGTTGTAATTTTGATGATCATGTAAGGAGGCAAGTTCAGCTGTTACCTACTTTGCCATCTTGATTGGAAGGCTTAAGGATTTTTTTTCTGTTTCTTCTAAGGTGTTTAACTTATTGGCATAATGTTCTTATATAATCCATGTTTTATTTTTCTTATCTATAGAAACCATATGATATAATTCCTCTCATTTTTGACTTGGTAAATTGTGCCTTCACTCTTTTATCATCAGTGTGCCTAGAGGTTTATTACTCTTGGTAGTGTGTTCAAAGTACCAGCTTTTAGTTACATTGATTTGTCTCTCTTGTTTTGTTTTTACTTCTTTTATTTATACCTATATTTTTATTATTCTCTTTCTCTGGCTTAATGTGGCCTTTTGCTCATTTTTTTTCTAATTTTTTATATAGAAGCTGGAGTCATTCATTTGAGACCTTCCTTTTTTCTAATATGGAAATCCATTTCTGTAAGTTTATTTCTAATTACTGCTTGCATAAATTTTGATATTTTTGCTTTTATTTTTATGTAGTCCAAGAATATTTACAATTTTCTTTTTAAATTCTCCTCTAGGGATTATGTACAGGTGTGTCATTTAGTTTCTAAATATTTGGGGTATTTTCCAAGTCTTTCTGTTATTAAATTCTAATTTAATTCTTTATTGATGGAATAAAATACTTTTGTAACTTTCATTCTTTTAAATGAATTTAAATTTGTTTTATGACCCAGAATATGATCCATTTAATATGTTCCATGTGCCCTTGAAAAGGATATGCATTCTGCTATTGTTGGGTGGTATGCTTAATTAAGTGAAGATTGTTCGTTGTGCTGTTGAAATATTCTATGTCTTATTGATTTTGTATCTAATTTTTCTCTCACTATTGATTGAGAGGTGAAATCTTTGACTACAGTTGTGATTTTGTCTGCTAGAGAGTTCCATTTTAACATCCTGTTATAAACAACAGCGGTATTATCTCTACATGTTTGTAAATTGTATATTTTAGTTGTTCATTGATGCCAAAGCAAATTACCACACAGTTAGTTGAAACAATGTTCTTTATTATCTCAGTTCTCTAGGTCATAAATCTGAGCATGGCGTTGCTGGGTTCTCTGCTCAGCACCTTACAAGGTGGAAATCAAAGTGTTAGCTGGGCTCAGCTGAGGTCCTCTTCCAAGTTTTAGGTCATCAGTGTTTAGTTCCTTGCCACTATTGGACTGAGGTCTTAGTTTTCTCCTTGCTTATCCACTAGGGGTTACTCTCAGCTATGAAAGACTACCCTCAGATTCCAGCCAGAAAATCCTCTCCCAACTTGGCGATTTATCTCTTCAAAGCCAGAAGGAGAATTTCCCTCCTTTTAGAAAGGGCTCAATACTTCTTTTATGGCCTTACATGATTAGGTCAGGCCTCTCAGGACAAACTCATTTTTGTTAAAGTCAGTTAGTTAAGGACTATACTCATATTGGCAAAATCCCTTCCAATTCCCATATAATGTAATCTAATCACAAGTAATATCACATTCACAGTCTTGCCCACCCTCAGGGATTGAGAATATATAAGGGCATGGTTCTCGGGGGTTAGAATTCTACAAATCACAGATTACAGAAAAGTAATCTAAAAAGACATACACCAATGTAATATTGGTAATATTTGTTGTATTAGAAATGTGATGGGGTGGGCAGAGTACATGGGAAAGGGAAGGAGAAGTAGAAAAACAAAATCAAACAAAACAAAACATGTAGGAAAATGGGGGAAGAGCCACACTATAAAACTGAGCAAATGTGTAGGCTATAAAACCCACTATATGATGGTATAAAAATGTAAGCTTTGAATATGTATATGAACTAAGACTGGAATTTGTATTAGTAAAATAAAAAATACTAACATAGGGTAGAATTCTGGTTGATTTCTTTCTTGAATTTTATTTTAGTATAAAGTTTTCAGTAAAGCAAAAAATAAATAACATAAAATATTTTTTACATTCTGAATCAATCTTGAAATGTCAGTTTCTACAAGAGATGATAGAAGTTCATGGGTAGAACTGTTTTTTTCCAAATGTTTTCCTTATCCAGAGGCTTAAAGTTTAAGGTAGGTAAAGGGTAGTTTCATGATGCCCGGGAGGTGTAGGATCCTTGTGAAAACTCTATTTCTAAAAGGTAACAACCCAAAGTGCCTTTCATTTTTCATAGGATGAGACCCTATGATATCTGATTCATCTCATCAGCTAATACTTGAGGGAGGATGGATGCAAAAGCACCTTAAATTGGAGTTTAATAGTTGTTCGAAGCCCTGGCCTGGTGGTTCAGTTGGTTGCCCTCGTCAGAGACTGTATGGAAGGCAGTTTTCTCCCTCACTCTCTCCTCCCCTCCACTTCCTCTCTCTCTAAAGTCAATAAAATATATCCTTGGGTGAAGGTTTTTTTAAAGGAGTTATTTGAACATGCATTTGTTCTTTGTAGCTGTTTTTAAGCACATGGAAGTCCTGATTCCAAGTAAGAATTTCTTTCTTTTTTTCCTCCTCCACAAACGTTATATTAAACTATCATTCACAGCTACAGCAGGAATACAAAACTGTCGTGGAATAACTTAGATGACAGAAGCTCTCTCATGGTATGTGGCTCTCAAAAGAAATCACATCACAACAGATCTTTCTTTTGATGTGTTCAGTATTTCCAGATCCATCTTAAAATGATAAATTAAGACACTTGTGCAATGAACTCTGATACTGGTGTGAATGGAACTGTCCCTTCTTCTGTATAGTTTTTTATTTCTATTTTTTCTGGCCTGTACTGTTGATAATCTCAAAATACCTAGAATGCCTTGAATTTCTTCAAAACCAACTCACCAACTACTGGTAGTTTAGAATAATTTCTATGTTTTCCAGCTCAGCCAGTATAGCTGCCTTTTGTTGAAGTAGGTTTAGGTATGAAGCTGAACTCTGTCAAATGCTGTTACAGAAAAATCATATTCTAGAATTACTAATTTTAAAAATTTACATATTAGGTAATAACCTTGAAACATATAACTTAACATAAACAACAGCTTAATAATAAACAATCAGCTATGAAGTTTTTTACTGTGACCACAAACACTGGTTCACTTATTTCATTTTGCTGTATTTAGAAACCTGTGATTTGTTTATAACAATAATATACCAACATGATGTTTAGCAAATTTTTTTGTCAA
>CM052547.1:64013527-64069275 GCA_028533065.1 Trachops cirrhosus
CCCAAATTCATTTATTAGGTCAAGCAGTTTTTTGGTCAAGTCTATAGGATTTTCTATGTAAACTATCATGTCATCTGCAAACAGTGACAGTTTTGTTTCCTCCTTTCCAATTTGGATGCCTTTTATTTCCTTTTCTTGTCCGATTGCGGTGGCTAAAACTTCCAGTACTATATTGAATAGAGGTGGTGAAAGTGTGGGAGAGTAGAATCTGTTGCATCCTACCACGCCACCATGTTGGGAAAAACTCCCCTGTTATTTTGAAATTCTCACTAGAGCTTTTATATTTCAAAAGTTATTTTTTCTTTTACTGGACTGTATTTATTGGGTTATTAGTTTGTTCTACAATAAATAAATTTTGTGTTGTATTATGGTGCAAAAGTGAATACTAGAAACAGTATCTTTGCCTTCATGGAGCATATAACATTCCTGCTGAGACATTTAGCAGTCATGGGGCATATGTAAGTTATGATCATGCTTTTCTATTCACATTTGGTGAGTACCCATCGGTGCATTTCATTGGTCAGGAAGTCAGCATTTACTGACAGATAGAGGCCAGGCACCATGCTAAAATTACGTAAATGCATAAGGAATTTTAAAAAGCAGCAGGAAAGAGACCCCCTAAATGTAATTATACTTCCACATAATAAAATATATAAAATATAGAAAGTTACTGAATACAGCACACTCTTACCTGTTTAATGTATGTATCTATGTATGTGTGTATTTATGTATCTAGTTATTTGTCTACCTACCTATTTATTGGTATGAAAGCAAGATGACATAAGGAAGATTCCACAGAGAAACTCAGCCTTGAACTGTATCCAGGAAGTGAAAATGGATCCCATTTTATATACTGGAAATTGAGGGGGAGAATCATTTAATTTCTGAAAGAAAAATATTTCAGTCAGAAATGGACTATATTTGCAAAGATTAATTGCATGTCTAAGATAACCCAGATGTGAGACACAATCTTGTCACAGATACTGTTGGTGCTCTTCTGTTTCCTCTCAGTCCTTACCATTCCCAGACCAATTGACCCCTGTCCAGTATTCCTGTCCCTTTGCCTGAGTGCTTTCTCTCTTTACCAGAGCTTACCCTGGGCATACATGTGGCTGGGGGTATTTGGAAATAAACTACCTTCAAAATCAGCTTGCAACCAATCATAGAGGGAGGTTGATGGGATAAACACCATAGTTCCCTTACCCCTGAGGTAGGATAAATTTAAGGTGTATATTTTAAATAGTTTTCCAGAATTCTCCAGCAGGAGATAAATGTAATTGTTCATGGTGGTAACCTATTTGATGATGCACCTGTGTGGCTGCCTTCCTTTCTCTGTGTCACTTCCACATTCACTAAGGGGTCCTGGATCACTTTCCAAATAAACTACTTGCACTTGAGTATTTGTTCCAGGGTCTGCCTCTAGGGAAATTCAACCTAGGACACTCCCCATTCCTCATTTACTGAACACTGAGCCTACACCAAGCTCAGTGCTAGTTCTCCCCCAGTCACAGTTTCTGCCTTTAAAGAGCCTCCAGTGAAGTGAGGCCTCTCAATCATCTCATCATTGTGGCGGCACCCAGAGCAAATTCACTGTTTAGAATTAACAGAGCTTCTGGCCAAGATGGAGGCATAGGTAGTTGCACTGTGCCTCCTCACACAACCAAGATAGGGACAACAACAATATAGAAACAAAATAACAACCAGAACTGACAGAAAATTGAAGTGTATGGAAGTGTATGGTGTTCTTCGGTCACTGAAGAAGTTAAAATTGGACACGTTCATCCAGACCAGTAGGAGGGGCGGAGTCTGGCTGGGGGAGGGATGAGGAACAGAGAGCACAGGTCCCTGTGCACAGGACCCCAGCGGGCAGACCCTGGGCACACAAGCAGCAGTGGCTGGTGGACCCCGGCTGGGGGTTGGCAATGAGCAGACCCAGCGAGGCAGCCATTGTGAAGCAAGGCACTGTGCCCAACTCAGGGTCCCAGCGCCAGGAAATAGAGCTTTGAGCCACTGACTGAGGAGGAAGGTCCTACCAGGTGTGCCAGCCCACCCACATGGGAATTGGTGCCAGAGGGGCCCAGCTGGCTCGCAGAAAGCGGCAGAGGAGTCTGGGGTCCTACAAAGAGTGAAGCAAGCACCATTGTTCCTTCTTGGACCCTGCCCACACATACAGTGTCACAACCCAGTGACTTGGGTGCCCCACCCTGGTGAACACCTAAGGCCCTGCCCTTTACTACAGGTGCTCGACAAGACCAAAAAAAAAAAAAAAACAGCAAAGAGATGGCTCAAACAGAAGAATTAAAAGCCCTAGAACCCATCCTTCTAAGCGACAAAGATATAGCCAACCTATCAGATGCACAGTTCAAAGCACTGGTGATCAGGATACTCACAGAATTGGTTGATTTTGGTCACAAACTAGATGAAAAAATGAAGGCTACAATAAGTGAAATGAAAATAAATGCATAGGGAACCAATAGTGATGGAAAGAAAGCGGGGTCTCACATCAATGGAGTGGACCAGAAGGAAGAAAAAATATACAACTGGAAAAGAATGAAGAAATAAGAATTCAAAAAAAATGAGAGGCTTAGGAACCTCCAGGACATCTTTAAACATTCCAACATCTGAATTATAGGGGTACCAGAAGGAGAAGAGGAAAAACAACCAGGGGAAAAGATATTTGAACAAATAATAAAGGAGAACTTCCCCAATCTGGCAAAGGAAATAGACTTCCAGGAAGTCCAGGAAGCTCAGAGAGTCCCAAAGAAGTTGGACCCAAGGAGGAACACACCAAGGCACATCATAATTCCATTAGCCAAGATAAAAGTGAAGGAGAGAATCCTGGAAGCAGCAAGAGACAAGGGAACAGTAACCTACAAAGGAGTGCCCATAAGACTGTCAGCTGATTTCTCAAAAGAGACCTTACAGGCAAGAAGGAGCTGGAAAGAAGTATTCCAAGTTATGAAAGACAAGGACCTACATCCTAGATTGCTCTATACAGCAACGCTTTCATTTAGAATGGAAGGGCAGATCAAGTGCTTCTCAGATAAGGTCAAGTTAAAGGAGTTCATCATCACCAAGCCCTTATTTTATGAAATGTTAAAAGGACTTATCTAAGAAAAAGAAGATAAAAAAACATGTACAGTAAAATAACTGCAAATTCACAATTATTAACAACCACACCTAAAACAAAAACACAAACAAACTCAGTGAACAACTAGAACAGGAACAGAACCACAGAAATGGAGAACACATGGAGGGTTATCAACAGGGGAGTGGGAGGAGAAGAGAGGGGGAAAAGGTACAGAGAATAAGTAGCATAGATAGTAGATAGAAAATAGACAGGGGGAGGGCAAGAATAGTATGGGAAATGTAGAAGCTAAAGAATTTATGACACATGGACATGAACTAAAGGGGGGGAATGTGGGTGGGAGAGAGTGTGCAGGGTGGAGGGGAATGAAGGAGGGTAATGGGACAACTGTAATAGCATAATCAATAAAATAAATTAAAAGAAAGAATTAACACATAAACTGCCCACTTGTTACAAGATAAAAATACCCACAAACATATATCTGAGCAGTACTTCAGAGGTGGTTTATCCAATTTTTAAAAATTTTTCTACCAAGAACTTGAAATCTGAAGTTGCATAGCCATTGTTGCATAACAAATTGCCTTGAAACTTGGTGGCTAAAAACAATTATCATTTGTTATTACCATCAGATCTGTGAGACATGTGGGTGGTTCTGCTAACCTGAGTGAGGTTCAAATGACCTTGGCAAGTCTGGCTTATGTATCTTTGGCCAGCTGGTGGTTGGCTAAAGGCCAGCAGTTGGCTGGCTGAGTCAGTGGGAATCACTGATCCATGTAGCCTCTGATCTTCCAAGAGGTACAAACTCAACTGGTTCACATGACATAGGCAGGGGTCCAAGAGAAAAAGTGGGAATGTACAAGGAACTTTGAATAATAAGTTCAGAACTAGGAGAGAATCATTTATGCTGCTTCCTATTGGTTAAATCAGGCCATAACATCAAACAACCTAAATTCGACAGGTGAAGAAATAGCTCCATCCCTTAATAGGAATTGTTGCAAAATAACTTTGCAAAAGGATATGAATGCATGGAGGGAAATACTTGCAGTCATTTCATTGTAAATGACCTATCACTTCCTGGCTAGTGTGGATATAAGTGTGGTCTGGGCTTATCAGATGCCCAGGACATTTTGTGAAGGGGAAGATAAGGGTTCCCTATCAAGCACATTGTAACTGTACTCAGCTACCCCACAACCCATTTTTCTGTTATCTCCCCTTGGCCATTTCTTGTGCTGGTTTTCTAATATTTCAGAAATTCAAGTTTCTGGTGTATATACTTTTATTTTATTTTAATTTGTATTCTTAAGCTATAGATTAGTCTTCTAAATTGCTTGAATTATGGAACATTCATTAATGAATGTTCCATAATTCAAGCAATTGACTGGTGTGGCTCAGTGGGTTGGGATTGTCCTGCAAACCAAAAGGTCGCCAGTTTGATTCCCAGTCAGGGCACATGCCTGGATTGTGGGTTTGGTTCCTGGTAGGGGATGTTTGAGAGGCAACCAATCCATGTTTCTCTCCCTTTCTTCCTCCCTCCCTTCCCTTCTCTCTAAAAATAAATAAATAAAATCTTTAAAGAAAAAATAGTATGGCATATAAAAGTGTATTCTCTGATTTTTATAATAATTTCTAACAGGAAAACATGCACATTGTGGAAGGGATTGTAGGGGAAAAGGAGAAAAGCCATAAATATGTAAAGACTGTCAAGAAATAGCATCCTTGCCACCCTGTGGAAGTTTCTGAATTTGCATTATCCCAAAGCATTGAACATATGGCTACTATTGCATGTTTTGTGTAAATTTCTGTGCTGGGTACCAGTGAAGGTAAAAAGAACCATCAAGCAAAGAGACATTTTCATGTGGTAGAACTGAAGAGAGCCAGCCTGTTCATCTAGTTTTGTCAAGTTTTCCAATCTATATCAGCTCCATCTCTGTAGTAAGAGGGTGATATCTGAGCCTAATCCTAATCACCTGATCAGGATTTTAGAGCCAGAAGAAACCTTCAAATTCATCTAACTCAACTCTCAGAACTTCTGTAAAGTAAACTTAAAAAAATTACAATGTACATATAGAAAAATACACAGGTCATAACCTGTGACTCATTCAGTCAATGAGTACTCAAAGTGAGCGTACCAGGTAATCAACACCAGAACAAGAAATAGATAATCACCAGCATTCCAGAAGACCCCTCCTACTCCCTTCCAGTCACTGCTCCCATCACATTTAGCCTGACTTCTAACAGCATAGGTGAGTTTGCCTGTTTGGAAACTTTAAAAAGTGGACTTTTATCATTCTCTTTTACATCCATCCTGTCCACTGCCTACGATGTCTGTGAGAATCATTTTTATTGTTATGTATTCTTGTATAATTCATTTTTCTTTTATAATATTCTAATACATGAACAGATCACAATCTATTCATTTCTGTAGTTTATGGTCACTTCGGTTGTTTGCAGGTTTTGACTTTCAGAAATCCTGCTGTGAACACTCTAGTACAATATCTTTTGGTGGGTACAGGTTCTATATCTCTTGTGTATCTCTCCATGAGTAGAATCCCTGGGTCACATGTATGCATACGTTTGACTTTAGTAAATTCTACCCAACAGTTTTCCAAATATGGTGGTTGTACCAAATATGGTCACATTGAGGGTATGAATTTTGGGGAGACAATTCAGTCCATAACATTATGGACTTCCTTTTATTTTTTAACCTTTGTTTTCAAGTAATTATAGATTTATAGGCAATTGCAAAGACATCTTCAGGGAGGTGCTGTGCACCCTTTATCCATCTTGCATAATATTTTTAAAAAATAAGAGGCATACATACTAAAAAAGGCAAGTGATCTGGTTGAGGCCTAATAGGTGATGAATTACAAGGTTATAACTAAAGCACGGGCTTCCTGATGACTCATGAAAAGCTGTAGAAAGCTCTCTTTAACATTATCTTACAGTTTACAAAATTCCTTTATGTTTTTAAAAATTGGTAGTCTATATGTCTTCTCATTAATATGCAAAGAATATATACCTATTTTGTATAACTGGGGGAGAACTAGCACTGAGCTTGGTATAGGCTCAGTGTTCAGTAAATGGCAGTTCTGTGTTATCAGTAGCAATGGCCTCATCCCACATAATGGGCATTTCTATCTCCATTTCTTAGAAGAGGGATGTGATGCACAAAGAGTGGTATGATTTTTCAGGAGACCAAATTGATAAGCCACAGAGCCTGGACTTGAACTCCTGATTCTAAAATTCAATTGCTGATAGTGATAACTTGCTTGATAATACAAACTGCATTGTCCGCCTTCCCCTCCTGTCTCAGTTCCCCATACTCTTTACCAGTATTTCTGGGCAGCACATCCTAAATGAAGCACTTGCACTACAATTTTTGCTCAAGATCTCCCTCTGGAGGATCCAAACTAAAACACTCATCTGCACTGTTATTTCTCCTTTCATCCACCTCCCTGATTTCGGTTCTGATCCAAAAAAACAGTTCCCAAAGAGTGGCCTCCATATGGCAATTTCAAGGCTCTTCCAGTTCCTGAAAATATAGTATGTGCATGATTGATTCTTTCTGCAGGGTTGATATTTTCTGTGGCTACCAGCCTCATCTCATGATTTTTAGCTGCTTAATTGCATGAAGGACTCCGGCTTAGAAAGTTTTTGTTTTTTATCTGATCTCCATATGAGGAATATTTGTGTATTACAGAAAAGTCCTCTCTCATTCCCTGACCTCAACTACTTCAAGACAAAAGACCTTCCATATTAGAATAAAGGTCAGGCCTTCTTCCATTATAGCTAATACTGAAGCATGAAAGTTTAAATAATGTTAAACCCATGTTAAGTTTAATTACAAATAGATGAGCATATAGCATTACAGGTCATGCCCTAATGACTTATGGAACACAAACATTTTGGAATATTGTTGTTTAAATCCAAAGCAGGAAAAGAGGCTCCAAATTATGAGGGTAAGCTTAGGACAAAAACCATTGCTAAATATTAGTCAGCCAAGGTTAGCATGGGTGATAGAACAACCCTCTGTTAACTACTTATCAGCAAACAGAAAAAAAAATGAGCAGCTGTTATAGCTCTTTGGTTTATTTAAAAAAATTAGAAAATAGAAAAGTACAGAGGCTGAGCAAGGACCCAGGGTCCTGCATCCAGCTAAGCTGCTGGGCTGTCAAACATTAAGTCCTCTCAGTTTTAATCCATTGTACCAATAGGCATCACAAGGAATGTGAAGACACAAGACACTAAGTCAGTTATTTCAAGGTTTAGCATGCACCAGAATACCTAGGGGCTTGTTAAAACAGATTGCTGTGCTCAATCACCCGGAATTTCTGACTCAGTGGGGCTGGGATGGTGATGCAGACACCGGCATTGCAGTGTCCACATCATTATGGATGAAATGAGACATTCACATGGACTACGGAGTCCGGTGGAGGAAAAGGGACAGCATGGCTTTTCTCTCAAGGGGAGCAAAAAGCCCGCAGCCTCCACCATGACAGACCTTTATTGGGTTTCTCCGCCCATTACAAGATGGTCCTCATTTACTATGCATGGATTTGCTTTAGGTGGTTACCTTTTACAGAAAACAGAGCCAATGCTGCTAATCACATCACAGAAGAGGGATATTTGCAAATGAAAAGGCAAAAGCAGTTGAATTGGTTACACTCATCCTAGGAAGGTTTAGCATGGTTTTTAGGAAGTTGCTTTGCAGTTAATGTCCTCAATTCAGGGTGAGGGAGGTTTTTTTTTCATTTGTTTGTTTCTTAATTTTATTTTAATCATTGTTCAAGTACAGTTTTCTGTCCTTTACTCCCATCCCCAGCCCACCCACCCATCCCTCCCCTCCTCCCTCCCATTTGCAACCCCCCTAGTTTTGTCCATGTATCCTTTATATTTGTTCCTGGAAACCCTTCCCATTCTTCCCTGAAATTTCCCTGAAATTCCCTCCCCTCTTCCCTCTGGTCACTGTCAGCCTATCCTCTATTTCAGTGTCTTTGGCTATATTTTGCTTGTTTCTTTGTTTTGTTGTTTAGGTTCCTGTTAAAGGCAAGATCATATGGTATTTGTCTTTCACTGCCTGGCTTATTTCGCTTAGCATAATGCTTTCCAGCGCCATCCATGCTGTTGCAAAGGGTAGGAGCTCCTTCTTATTTTCTGCTGCATAGAATTCCATTGTATAAATGTACCATAGTTTTTTGATCCATTCATTTACTGATGGGCACCTAGGTTGCTTCCAGCACTTAGCTATTGTAAATTGTGCTGCTATGAACATTGGGGTGCATAGGTTCTTTTGGATTGGTGTTTCAGGGTTCTTAGGATATAGCCCCAGCAGTGGAATTGCTGGATCAAAAGGCAGATCCATTTTTGAGGAAGTTCCATACTGTTTTCCATAGTGGTCATACCATTCTGTAGTCCCACCATTTAATCTCCAAAATATATAACCAATTTACAAGACTGCACTCTAAGAAGACAAGCAACCCAATTAAAAAATGGGCAAAGGACTTGAACAGACACTTCTCCAAAGAGGACATACAGAGGGTCCAGAGACACATGAAAAGATGCTCAATATCGCTAGCTATCAGAGAAATGCAAATTAAAACCACAATGAGATACCACTTCACACCAGTCAGAATGGCCATCATAAACAAAGCAACAAACAACAAATGTTGGAGAGGTTGTGGAGAAAAGGGGACCCTAGTACACTGTGGGTGAGGGAGTTTTAGCAAAAAACAAGACTCATAGAGGCCTAGGTACATTGCAGGCCTGATTCCCCACAGGAGAACCTATCCGTGGGTGTGGGTCCTATTCATCTCCCAATGGGAGCTGGGCCCACACCACGCAGAGCAGCCTCCCACTGGTTGGGAGCTCTGAGAATTTGCATTTCTAACTAGTTCCCAGGTAATACTGATGTTGTTAGTCCAGGGAGCACATTTTGAGAATGATTGCTGTTATGGAATAGATTTTTTTCTAAGGTGGATTTCAGCTGATAAGTCCTGCAAAGGACCCTGCCTGGCCTAGCCTACTGGCAGACACTACGGGATGCTTTTCATCCATTGTCTGGGTAGCGGATGTTAGAGGTGCAATGCCAAGCAGTTAGTCTCAAAACTAGGCTGCTAGGGAGAATTTGAATTTGCAAAAATTAGAAAGAAGGACAGGCAGAAAATTAGACTGAAGGTTTGAATGCTAAGCTTAGAATGACCAAGATTCAGAATCACAACTCTTACTCATTCAATCAGTTTGCTTTCCATTTGGCTTCTGAAAACGGGGGAAAGAAACATTTGTCATCCTAGGTAAATGCCGAATTATGAGGAGTAAGGGCACAAATTCAAATAACCTCACTCCTTTTTCCTCTAACATCTATATCTGCTTGTTTCTCCTAGTGGGCACGTCAGATGAGTGTTTAGATAGAACCCCACCCCAAAACTGGAACTGCCTTGGGCTGTGCTCTTCTCCCCCATCATTTTCTGCCACCCCTTTCATCTTGTTTTCTGCTCTAGACCTCTGTTGACTTAACCTAATTGTGAGAAGTTCTTTCCCATTTTTCATTTAAATATAACACCTTCATTCAAAAATACTAGTTGGGAGATTGTGTATAATGCAACTATCTTAGACTTCGTAATTTTACATACTTGATTTTTAAATCCTACCTCTGCAATTTACTGGCTTTCTAATCTTGACCAAGTTATTAAACCTCTTTGAGCTTGGCTTTCTCATCTATTTTTTGCTAATCTTGGGTTGCCATAACAATATCACAGACTGGTGGCTTAAACAACAGAAATTAATTTTATCACAGTTCTTGAAGCTTGAAGTCCAAGAACAAGGTGCTGGCAAAATCAGTCTCTGGCTCAGGCTATCTTCCTGGCTTGCAGATGAGCACCTTCTTCTTCCTGTGTCCTCACATGACCTTTCCGCTGTGCTTAAGTGGAAAGGGAAAGAGAGAGAAAAAAACCCTACAAGAACAGGGACATGTCTCTCACTTTAGAAATTAGGAAACTTAAAGAATGGACCCTGTGTGTGTGTGTTTTAAAACTGTTTGGTATTATCTGGAACAGAACAAAAAAGCATTAGTGGAAAATAAAATGAAATCTGTAATAGCATTGTGCCAATGTTAATTGTTTTAAATTTTTGTACGTGTATATAAGATTGAAACTTTAGGAGAAGCTGGGCGCAAGGTGTAAAGAACTCTCTGTGCCATCTGTACAACTCCTCTGTAAAAATATCTTAACAGTTTCCTAAAAGCATAGCTTTAATCAGGAGAGTACTAGAGAGGTTGTAAAATAGTTTTTAATAGCCTTGTATGGGACATACATTTGTGTCTGTGAAGCCAGGTTTGTTTTTTCTGGGAACAGCTGAGATACATCCAGAAACAAGTTGTGGCAGAGGAATGCTCTGTGTTCCCCAAAATCAATTTCCTCTTTTTTCTGGGCTCAACCTTATGCTACATGTCCTAGCCTTCCTTGCAGTTATTTGCAGTCATGTGACCCAATCTGGTATGAGAAAAGTAACTAGCAATAATATGCAACTCTTTCAGACTTGGACCATGAAAACATCCCGTAGTGGATTCTCTGTGTTCTCTCTTCCCCATCTATCACCCTAGGAGAAGGAGAGTGAAGAGAACAGAAGGAAACTGGGCACTGAATGAGCATGCAAGGCTGCCACCCAATCAAACATTAATCAAAGTGTCTCAGGAGATGAGACACTTTGCCGGGAGTTGAATCACATAATGCAGAAGTCTGGCTATCATGCTATGGAATTTAACTGGTAAGTATTGTTTTTGATTAAGCATAATTTGGCTCTGGAAAAAAATCTCAAAGGAGGTAATATTCCCAATATACAAATTTGTGGTGGATATTTTGAAATGAGATATTATTTGAATGGGTACATTCTGGTATTTGTACTTTAATGGTTTATATTCACATGTAAGTTAAAGACTGTAAGCATCATAAAGACAGGGACCGTGACTGTCTTATTTTTGGCTGTGTTCCTAGAATTTAACACTGTGCCATGTATTCCATAAAATTTAATTGAATCAGTAAAATATGGAAATAACTGAATGATTGATTGGTTCGTGCAGAATGAGGAGAGGGTTTTTCTTTTTCAATTACAGATGATATTCAATATTATTTTATATTAGTTTCAGGTATACAGCAGAGCGGTTAGAAACATGTAATTTGTGAAGTTATCTCCCAGATGAGTCTTTAGTACCTGCCTGGCACCATGCATAGTTACTACAGTATTATTGACTGTATTCTCTGTGTTGTACTTTTTATTGCATATTTCTAGACAAACATAGTAGTGAATCTGGTACTTTTGTAGCTGAAATATTTTATATATCAGATGTCTTTGATATCTGATATCTGATATGTGGTTTCATAAGAGTGAAACCACATAATGCTTTTTGTCCCATGCTCTGTATTGTCTTATAGTTTAAATGTTTTTGCCTGGCATCTAGTAAGTACTGAGTAAGTACTTGTTTAATGAACAAATTTTACAAATACTAGTCAACTGTTTTATTAGATTGGGGTTGTGTGTAAGTGAAGATTACATCTTATATTGCTTTAAATAACTGTTGATAACTGAAGTTGGAGTTAAATAGAGTGGAAACCATAATTTAACATAAATTTGAATATGTATGTACATATACATACATACATATATCACATATATAACTGAAATTATGTGTGTGTGTGTATACACACATGTATCTTCTACACAGGCACATTATAGATTCTAGATAAAATGTAATTAGTGATTAACATAGGATGGCATTGGAGAAAAGCTTAACTCTTGTTTTGAGTGATGAAGAAAATTTCCAGCATTTTGTCTATTGGATTAAGGTAATTAAAGGAATAAGGATGAAAAAGTTAGCATGCAGTTCTAAGAATTAATTAGAGTAAAATTTTTTCTCTATAATAAATCCAGTTGTCACAAAAAGATCCATAAAACAAATTAAGCTGTGATATGTCCTCTTCTGAGGTATTGATATTCTAATTTTTGCTGTTCACAGGGTTTCCTGGAAGCTGCTAAAGTTAATTTTTTAACTATACTCTTTAAATTATAACTGCCAAGAGGAAAAGTAAGGGAAATTGACAATAGTAGTATATGTTATAACTAATGAACTAAGAATGTCTCCATATTAATAAAGTCTTCTAATTAACAGTTACATTGAATAAAGTAACATAGTATGAAAGACATGGAAGCACATGAAGTAATTTCACTCTGAAACTGACATAAAATAATAGTAAAATAAATACCTTTGTGGCAGGATAATTAGAGATTTATTAATTTGTGGTTTTAATTCACTGCTGTGTATTAAGCAAACTGAATGAGGGCTACAGTGTTTTGTTCTCTGTATTTCTACCTCAACTTAACCCATATCCACTCCAGTCAAGTAGATGTCATTTCCCCTTTGTTCTCTTGCCTCAGTTGAAATTTGTTTTAGAGAGAAAAATAAATCTCTTGAAAATATCTTTTCTTGTTTTATATTGTAAATGCTAAAACTCAGTAAGATTATGCAAGGCACCTCTCAGAAGCTAGACAGGTATTTCAATTGGAAGAGAGGTAGATGAGTGCTTGTTAAAGAGGAGAATCAAAAATAACTGGAGGAAAAAGAAATTTCCCAAGAATTGTAAAGAGACTGAAGTCTGTGTGTCCAGCTAGAAGAAGTAACCCAGGATTCCCCACCCCTATCCCTATACATTCCAGAAATTATTAGGACTACTGTGAGGATAGCTGTGTGGTACATCAAGGAGTTTTGACAGAATAGAGGACTTTTAACAGCACATGAAAATTTTTGTCCCAATTGCTTGGAATACTGCAGACTGTCAGGCTTGAGAGACCAGTTTAGCTGAAAGATAAAGAATATAATTGAACAACAATAAAAAATGTAAAAATAAAAAAGGAATTTACTGGTCACTAGTATGTGCTGGAAATCGTATGTCCTCACAAATTGTTCCATGGTGCCTGAGATCCCATTCACGTACCATTCAAGGCCCTGCCAATGTGAGGGTGGAGGGGCTGGGGCTGGGTCAAGGGAGAGTCATAGGATAGCTTCTAATAATGAATGAGATTTAATTTATTTCCAGACTTGAAATTAGATTTAATGCGGTTGAAAGAACATAAAGAAATATGCTATTACTTTGAATTTGAAATATGCTATTACTTTGAATTTGAATCACAGCAAATTTATATATCCTACAGGTTTTTAAGGTTATCTATACTATATGGTATATTAGCCAGTAATACATTTTACTTTAAATAAAGAATGTTTTTGATCTCAGAAGGAATTCTTAAAGCAGAAAATGCATGCATGAACAGAAATTTTTCTTTGAGTAATAAATTGATATCAAAGCTTTTCCAGTCACTGGTGTCATTTCAAAATTAAACTTTTTGGTGATTATAATTCAGCTGAACAGGATGAGAAAGGGACAGAAATGTATTTTCTGTTTTGCCATTTAAAATACATTCTACTAATGGATTTAATTATGTCACATTCTTTTCAATTGACCTATAACCTAGAATATGTATAAAATGATGGACTTGAGTATATTCACTGATGAAGCAGCATCTTTGAATTGAAATACTTCTCTTAGATCTTGTGAACTCCAAATACATCTATTTGCCATTCATTAATTTTCAAACCACAAGTATTATATCACTGTCCACAATTATTGACCCCTTTCTGGAATTGTACTCATCGTGCACTTATAGCTCCTCCCACTAGTAAGTAGAGTTTACTCCCCCAACCCATTGATGTTGAGCTTGACCATGTGAAATGTTTTTGTCAGTGGAGTGTTTGTGGATCTGCTGCATGAAGAGATTTAAATGTGCTCTGTGGCTGAACTTGACCTCTTGTGCTTCTCCTGCCTTTTATCATGAGAACCTATAACTAGTAGCCACTGATCTAAGAAGGACAGGAGTACCATGTAAGTCAGACCTGGACCCAAACTGCAGTGTGGCTCCAAGCCTGGTTGAACCCTATCTAGACCATCCAAAACACAGCTATCTAAAGAAATAAGTGTGTTTTTAGCCACTGAGTTTGTTATACACTATTATATCTTATGCAACAGACTGATATATTTGTCTAATCTTCTCATTTCAGTAGATCTCTAAGCTGCTTGTGGTGCCTTGAATATTTAGGTTAGTCTTTTCTATTTAGTCCTTCTTACTCAGGACAAAGGGAAAGTCATATACTATGGCTCCAATTCAGCATGAAATACACTTTCATTTGAGATTTTGACCCAGAAATTAAATTCAGTTTGTTTCAAGAAAGAGTTTATGATACTGTGGGAAGGAATAAAATTTTAACATTAGTTAGATATTATTCCAAAGGTCAGATAGAGAGACAACTAACTATGAAAATGCAGAAAGGTAATATGCTCATGGCGAGTTACAATCAATTTCTTCTGATTGTCACTTAAGCTGGCCCTTACAAAAAAAGTTAATAAATGGAAAAGAGAAATCTTTTTAATGGGAAGAGCATGAGTTTATCAAATTTTTATTTTCTCATAGAACATATGTCTAAAAAGCACCTTCTGTGAACCTGATATTAGTGATATAGAGGTAAAGGATACAATCCTGATGCCAGGTTCCTCAGCATAATGTGAGGGAGAAATAAGGTGGAGTGGGACAGAAAGCAACTTCTCTGGATGAGACAGAGCCTGGTTCAGAAGCCAGGAGCTGAGCTGTGGACAACATTGTGTCCACAGACCTTTGCAGCTTTGGGGAGAATCGGGAAACCATTGCTCTCATGTGATCTGTCCCAGGAAGGGTTCCAGACAATTATCTAACTCACAAGTCACACTAGACATAAACTAGTAATCAATATTAGGAGAACTGTTCATGTAGCCATATCCCCTTGAAGAAGGTATGGGGAAGAGCTTTTATCCCCAGGGAAGAAAATTTTCCAGGAGGTCCTCAAGATACCAGCATTCAAGTCACTGGGACAATTTGAAATGATGACTGATTAGCTTTGTAATGGGATACAGGGAGAGGAAGTAGTTAAAGTAGATAAAGATATTTCTAGTTTTGGTTTTGATGAATAATATTGATCATGATAGTTAAAGGAATTGGAGGAAAGAGCTATAAAGTTTATCATATAGATAGAAATCTACTATAACAAAGTAAACCACCCCCAAAATTAGTAGTTTAGAATAATAATCACTTAATGTTTTTCAAGAGTTTATAGGTCAGCAAGTTGATTCTGCTGATCTGAACCAGGCTAGCTGATCTTGGCTGGACTCATGCACACCTCTAATGTCAGCTACAGCTCAACAAGGGCAATTTGCTGATTTACTCTGGGTTCATTTTTGTATCTGAGGACTTGGCCAAGATAACGAGACTGCCTCAGCTCTGCTCCACAAGGTTTCTGTCATCCACCAGGGGAGTTCAGACTTATTCACATGGCAACTGGGCAGGAATCTGAAAGAGTGAGAAGTTGACAGAGCTTCTTAAGGCCAAGATTCAGAACTGGCTTTTGTCACGTTTACTACATTCTTTTGGCCAAATTAAGTCTCATGCTGTCCATATTCCCAAGTTGGAGGAACAGATTTGGCCTCTTGATGGAGGAACTGCAAAATCACATTTTACAGGGTAGTTAGACTGAATTGTGCCCTGCCCCAAATCATAGGTTGAAAGTCTAACTTCTGATGTGTTATTATTTAAAAATGTGGCCTTTGGGAGATGACTAGGTTTAGATGGTATCAAGAGAGTTGTACCCCTATGAAAGGGATTAATGTCCATATAAGAAGAGACACTAGAGAGCTTGCTCTTTTGCTCTCTACCATATGAGGGCACAGCAAGGCCAGCCATCTGCAAGCTAGGAAGAGTGCTTTCACCAGATATTCACCTTGCTGGCACACTGATTTTGAATTTCCAATTTCTATAACTGTAATGAAATTAATGTCTATTGTTTAGGCCATCCAGTCTACAGTATTTTGTTATGGCAGCATGAGTTGACTGATATGAGAGGCATGGAAACAGGGAGGGCTGGAGAACTAAGGTTCCTTTTGTAGTCACCTACTACAATGGCTGACCAATTTCGGTTCCCTGTTTCATGGCTGGCACTGTGCTAGGGCCTTTGCCAACTTGATGATAGCAATTCTACTAAATGAAGAAAATGAGTCTCAAAGATGTTAAACTTGTGTACAATCACACAGATGTTAGGTGGTAGAATTAGGATGGCAGTGATGACTCTCTAAAGCATAAGCTCTTTCTGCTGTTCACACTGCCTCCCCGAATCACTGGCTCCCACCTGTCCTACCAGATAGCTGATCATTTGAAATAATCAGTTTTGCTTCAGCAGAAATCTGAAGATAGGAAGGCTGTGTGGTCTGAGATTGCCATAGATGGTCTGGCCCATGCTGGGAATGCTTGACAGGAACGAAGGGTGACTTGAGGTTGACTTAGTGAAATGTACCTTTTACAAAGAGGTAATCATCATCTGAGGGGGTTGAATTCGAAATCTTTATGTAGAAGGAGGTTTAATAAATTCTGGTTCCAAGGAGTAAATATTTGCAAGAGAATGGGAGATGAGAGTGACTTCTAGGCGGAGACAATCCTTGCCCTCTAATGGGATGTCTGTGTCATATCATAAAGTCATCTGGTTGATGTCAGGGCTGCTGAAAATAGGATCTGCTGCAGGGGAAGGGGTTGCAGGCTTGAGGCTAGAGGTTTGTAGTTTCCTAGCTAACTGGGATTCTGGAATGGGAGCTGGGAAGAGAATTATAAGTTGGTGCAAGCATGGGCATTTTCTGTCTTATTCTTTGCTGTGCTATCAGTACCTTGAACAATATCTGGTACATGCAGACATGAAGTAAGTGTTGGTTAAGTAATGAAGATGAGGATATGACCTGATACAGGGAGCATCTTAATGACTAAATTATTATAAGTTCATCACACAGTTAGTGAGAATACCTCAGATATTTTTAGACCTTTATTGGTAAAGGAGGGGATGCTCCAACTACATACACATCAAGGTTTTCACTAGCCGATTCAGAGACCAAACTGATTCTCAAAGTGTGGCCTGCAAGCTACCAGATGCATACAAATTTATGCTGGGGGCATTCTGCAGTACCCATTACAAGCAAGCTCTCCAGTTATGACCACTTAAGATTTTGACCTATTTTTTGGCAAAACTGAACTTGCAGGTAGGAGATTATTATTGCTGTCAGCTAAACCAGTGCTCATCAAAATGAAGTTGCAGAAGAGCAGCATCAGCATCAGCAACAGCTGGTTCTGTAGTAGAGATTCAAATTATCAGGCTCCACTCCAGAACTATTGAATCAGCATCTCTGAGGGTGAGGCCCAGGAGTATGACTTTTAGTGAGCCCTCTAGGTAATTCTTGTGTGTGCTGATGTTAGAGAAGCACTTAACTCAGAGACTAGAGGTCTCATTGATGTCATTAGTAGTATGTCAGGTACTTTTGAATTTTCTCTGCTATTGCTGTCTCATATAACCTGAAATTGACCATCTATGGCACAAACATTATTGATTTTTGACTAAAGAGTAGAGGGAAACTGGCATATATCTAAACTAATTGTGAACTTGTTCATCTTGGTCACTTTCCATGTTGCTTTCTTTGTATAAACTTTCTTTGAATTACTGTGAGAAAATTCAATAACATTCACTGAGTTTGTATAAAATAATAGCTCACAGTACGGGTTTAGGTTTTACATGTCAGGACTCCTCGGGCAAGTTTATCTCTTTAGTGTCAGTTTGTTTACCTATAAAATATGCAGCATTTACCTCATTGCTTGTTGAAGATTTAAAAAGGGATTGCATATAATGCACATGGTACCATGTAACTGCCATGCTGAGTGCCCAATAAATGCTACTTGATATCATTATTACTATTGTAACTGCAATAAATATTAATATGTGATGTACTGCCCCAAGAGACTTCAGTTATATCATGGGTCAGTGTGAGTTTATGGCACAATATACATATTTTAGAAATAGGATCACTAGAATAGTGATCTATTTAGAAATAGATATTGATGAATATAATATAAAAATCATCTTTCATTCTGCACATCAAATTTTGCTTTTGTCATATAGTTTGAATTTAAGTCTTTTGGGGTTCAAACAACATTTGTGGGCAGAAATTTCTTTCTGATGTACCTGCAACATGACACAGGAAATCAAACAGAAATGAGTAATAAAAACACTTGCTGCACGAAAAGTGCCACAGGATACATTTGTTAATGAGTTGATGAATGTTATTCAGCTCTGAAAAGAAACAGCACAGGGAGCAAAGAAATAGCTTTTGTAAAACTCACCATACCCCTTTAAACTATCTTCTTTCAGCTCCCAGGTTCTGAAGGAGTGATTTGTGTGCACAATGAAAGAAAAGGAATAAGCTGAGTAGGGTAAAGATGAACCTGAGCAATGGCCCCTCTTTTCCCTCTCCTGCCCACCCCAGTATCACTGATGGCTCAAGAAACAAGGCAGACGCTGTAGCCTGTGCTGGAAAATAGAGTCCTTTCAGGCTCCAGGCAATCCTGTTAGGAAATGCCGAGGCCAGACGCCATGAACATCAAAGTGGAGAAAGGTCTTTGGGGTAAAGAAAGAGATTTCATCCCTGTGAAGAATAAAAATGAAAGAGCCCGAATTCATATTCTGTAGTTTTCTCATCAGAAACACACTGCAGACTTTGCCAGAGATTTGACTGGCTGTTTTACTTCTAATTTGTATTATCTGAGATCACTACCTTTTTATTGTTGAGGATTTAAATTAATATAGGAAGCAAACCTCTGAGCATGTTTACAAACATTCGTACTTCTTCACTATTTTAGAAGTTTAAAACTATGAAAATCGGGTCATTCACATTCAAATTTCTATCTCTGAATTTTTAAAAAATTTCTTTTTATTGTTGTTCAATTATAGTTGTTCCCATTTCCCCTCCACTACTCTCCCCTGCCATCCCACCCCCCTCCACCTCCCACATTCAGTCCTCACCCTCCCTGTTGTCTTTGTCCTTGGATCCTTTATGCATGTTCCTTATCCCTTCCCCTTCTTTCCCTTGTTATCTCCCTCCCTACCCACCTCTGGTTACTGTCAGTTTGTTCTTTATTTCAGTGTCTCTGGTTCTATTTTGCTCACTTGTTTGTTTTGTTGATTAGGTTCCACTTATAGGTGAGATCAAATGGTGTTTGTATTTAACCACTTGACTTATTTCACGTAGCATAATGCTCTCCAGTTCCATCCATGCTGTTGTGAAGGGTTGGAGTTCCTTCTTTTTTTCTGTTGTGTAATATTCCATTGTCTGAATGTAACATTGTTCTTCGATCCCCTCATTTACTGATGGGCACTTAAGCTGTTTCTAGCACTTAGCTATCATAAATTGTGCTGCTGAGAACATTGGGGTGCACAGATTCTTTTGAATTGGTGTGTCAGGACTCTTAGGGTACAATCTAAGCAGTGGAATTGCCAGGTCAAAAGGCAGTTCCATTTTTAGTTTTTTGAGGAAATTCCACACTGTTCTCTGAGTTAAAATAAATGTATCTCAAAACATCATTTTAAACTATTTGATTAATCAGTATGGTTTATGAGCTGGATACGTAAGTGGTTATATTCTTCAAATTAAGTTGAAATTTTTAGTGACAGTGTGGATATAGAATAAACCCATTTGGTCCTTTTAGAATTTAGAATGGGAGAAAACAATATTAGAAAATGGGTCTAAATATCTTGTAAGTTCTCTTGCCAAGATTTTGTTTTAACACAGTGAGTCTTTTTGAAAATGATCAACCCCTGGGTACCATATGTTCAGAACATTCAGCATTTTATTTCTCTGTAGTTTTATTCTTGACAAACTATCCTTTTGATCTTTTTCTAGTTATGGGGGAGGGGAAGTTCTTTTTTTTCTTAATATATGTGGGTTTGTCTGTCAGATGCTTTATTTCAGAAACTCCCTTGGTTCTTGGGGGGAAATGGCTTTATATACAGCTATAATTTAGAATTCAAATTATTTCTTCCTTAGAAATATAATAAATAATAACCAGCACTGATGTCACACTACTATATAACCTTTTGGGTTTAACAGTGAATATATTCCTTGTGATGTAGCAGATACAATATTTAAGTAGATTTATTTACATACAACAGCCTTTATCAGATCCAGGTTCTTTTGGAGTTAGCATATTTTTGCTTTCACATACAATGAATGGAGACCCCTTGAAGAGACCACCACAACTGCCTTCCAAGGTCTATGCTCTCTAGTGGTTAAGGAAGATCATTCCAAAGCTCTTTGTGCTATACTCAGGGAGAAACTGAGGATGAGCCAGTTACATGGTAACCAGGATTTCAGTTAATTTTCAGTGCTGTTAGGAATTGCTATTGGTGGAAGAAGTCAGAATTGGGTTCATGGGAGGGTGCTGGACTTTTACCCTATGTCCCCATGATTTTAAATTGTTTTTACAATTTGCCGTTCTGAGTAACTAGTTATTAGGTAGAATAGAAAAAAAAATAGCCAGTTTTATAAGATCTTAGAACAAGCAATATGTTCAGGCCCAAAAACAGAGCATTCAGAAAGAAAAAAGTTAGATATTGAGACATAGAGGAGAGAGAGAGAGAAAGAAAAATTTTCATTGGCCCTGTATCCTTGTATGTTACACAGTCTCTTTCTGTCTTCATTTTTTTTTTACTTGCTTCATGTGGAAACCATGCAAATGAGCCTTCAGATTTCTGACTGTGTTCACTGAGACCTCCCCCAGCTAGTGCATGAAAATAGCAGAGATATTGAGGGAAGCTCACTATAGAAAGGTGCAAAGATACTCTAATGGATGATTTAGCTTAAAGGTTGTGCGGTAGGCAGAATAATGGCCCCTTCCAAAGGTGTCCTCCTCATAATCTTCAGGACCTGTGAAAATGTTACCATACCTGGTAATAGGAATTTTGCAGATGTGATTAAGAATACAGCAAATTCACAATTATTAACAATCACACCTAATACAAAAACAAAAAGAAACTAAGCAAACAACTAGAACAGGAACAGAACCACAGAAATGGAGATCACATGGAGGGTTAGCAACAGGGGAGCAGGAGGAGCAGAGAGGGGGAAAAAGTACAGAGAATAAATAGCATAGATGGTAGATAGAAAATAGACAGGGAGGGCAAGAATAGTATGGGAAATATAGAAGTTAAATAACTATGACACATGGACATGAGCTAAAGGGGGGAATGTGGGTGGGAGAGGGTGTTCAGGGTGGAGGGGAATGAAGGGGGAGTAATGGGACAACTGTAATAACATAATCAATAAATATATAAAAAAAAGAATGTTGAGATAGGGGATTATCCTGGTGGGCCTAATGTAATCATGAGGTTCACTATAGGAGGGAGGCAAGATGGTCAAAGTCAGAAAAAGGAGATGTGGTAAGAGCATGGAAGTCAAATACAGTGGCAGATAAGAGTGAATTTGAAGATGCTGTGCTACCGGCCTTGAACATGGAGAGCCCAAGCCAAGGAATATAGATGACCTTTAGAAGCCAGTAAAAGCAAGGAAAGAATTCATTGATAGATCCTCCAGAACTTACCAACAACTTGTTTTTAGGATTTCTGACCTAGAGAATTGTAAGATAAATAAATGTGTGTTGTTTAAGCCACAGACTTCATGGTGACTTGTTACAGCAATAATAGAAATTCAGTATTGACTCTCTTATTGACCTTGAGATAATGCCTTGGAGTGAGCACTGCAGACAAAGAAAGACCCTTCTACCAAAGCTTATTTCTTCTCCCTCTTCTTTACTTGGGGTCTGATGGCTCTCTTAGGCTCTTCTGACTCCTAATTTTCTTTCACAGAAATTTCCCCAAATAGATCTCTTGTACATCTAATCCCAGTTTGGTATCTGCTTCATTGAAGACTTGGACTAAATCACCTCACATACCTAATTTGATGATTAAAGCCATGTAAAGTGCCAACCACTTGGTTTAAGTGTTCAAAATGTAGGTATTGTGATTATTAGTTGCCATAGCACCAATAATTTAAGGTAAAATGCAGTTAACCTGTACCACAGACAAAATCTTGGAAAGGCTCACAGTTTACTTCCTTGCACTCAAGCAATTAAATTTTCTTCAGTCATTTTGGCCCCTCACACTGCTTCAGTTCAGTCATTGGCATGTTCAGTTCATCATGAGAGTAAATTCCAAACTTCATTCAGAGTTAATGCTGTAGTTTTTCAGGGCTTCTCTGGATAGATTGGCAGCTCAAGTTTTGGTCTCAGAGTTAAGGGAGCTCCTTGTTGCTACATATCCAGGTCATGCCCTTAAATCCAGCTTTTATTCAGCAAGAAAGCTGGTATTTTGAAATCTATCTGCTTCAGTTCTTGATATCTCTATAGTGGGTTCCAAACTCAGGCAGGGAGGAGAATGTGTTTGCATGGGCATTCATGGAAAATAAAGTTTGTGTCTGCTGTTGCCTCATAAGTTTCACTTAATCAATGTAATTATTGAATATGACAGAAGTACCATCACAACTGAGCACTGAAATGATGGAATAGTTAATGAATGTTATTATAAAATTGCTTTTAATATATGAATTTAATCGTACCATACACTAAATCAGTTTCAGCTGGATTAGATGCCTTAAATGTAAAAAGCAAAACTAATAAATTTAGAAGAAAATATGGGTAAATACCTTTATGAAATCAAAGTGGGAGAATTTCTTATTCAAAACATAAAAAACACAGAATTTAAATTAAAAGAATAGTAAATACATTATAGATATAACATATCTATATGTAAATTCCTCCTACCCTGGCAGGATTCCTCTGAGCAGCATACTGTTCATACTTGGCCCATCAGGAGTCTGTGGATTTACTATTTTAAATCTGGGCTGACCTTGTGTATTGCTTTGAACAATAAAAAGCAGTGGGACTAATGTTGATGACTTTGAAGGTGACACCTCAAGAGACACGAAGCTTGTATCATCACTCTCTTCAACGTACCATGTGAGAAGCCCTGAGTAGCTGGGTGGAGAAACCACGTATGTAGAGGAAGACCAAAGTGACCCATCCAAAAACCTCAGCCCCCTGCCAGACATATGAGAGAGGCCATTTGGGACCAGCTAATTCCCAGCACACTTGCCAGATGGCTCCAAACACCTGAGTGAGACTAGCTAAAGCCACAGAAAGCAGAACTGAACCCTGCTCAAATTTGCAGATTTACATAATTTTAGCAAACAAATGATTGTGGTTTCATATTAGTGAATTTTGGGGTGATTTGTTTATAACTGATACAATAAATAAAAACATCTATGCTTCATAATGCACTGTACAAAAAGTAAAAGGTAAACCACAGACTGAGACATTTGAATGAAAATAAATTTTATGTCAAAAACTTACTACTGAAGACATATAAACATGTTGACAACTCAAAAAGAAAAAAATTAACAAATTAAGCATCATGAAAGGATATGAATAAGACATTCATAGACAAGAAAAACGTAATGTCCAGTAAGTAGATGAAAAGGTATGCAATCTTAGATGTAATCTAGGAAATTGAAATTAGAAAAGAGATAAAAAAAATCTCATGCCCATTATTTCAGTAAAAAGTAGAGTGTGATAAATTTTGCTAAGAAGATGGAGTAATGACAGTCTCTACACTAATTGTGGTACAATAAAAGAGTACCATTACTTTGGAAAACTTTGGCAATAAAGTAAAATTGACAATGCATACACTAGAAGTTCTATGCATTTGCTAAAGTACCCAGTGAATGCAAGGAGATAGATATAAGAATTAACATGGCTGCATTATTCACAAAAGCCCAAAATGGAAACACTCTTAATGTGTTCACCAAGAGAATGAATGTTATGATGAAGTGCTCTACAGAAGTGGAAATGATTAAATGAGTGCTTAGGTCTAGCAATGTGGAAATGATCACCAGATTGTAATGCTGAAGGAAAATGATATATGTAGATGCCACTTAAATTTAAATCATAAAATAGAATTTTATGTTTTATTGATACATACATAGGTAGAAAAATATTTTAAAAATGAGTGGGAATGATAAACACCACAGCTAGTAGTTGCTCTGGAGGAAGGAACACATAGAGGAAGTGACATGAAGAATGAATAATTTAGTCCTGTAGAGTTTAAGTTGGTTGTTGGGCACACAAGGCTCCATCATCTTATTCTTCATAAGTTCTCTCTCCCTGAGTTATTTAATAACTCACGATATAGAAAAACTAACAAACAGCCCAAGTCAAAACTAAAGATTTGCCTTAGTTTCTGAAAAGCTACTGATACCGAAGAACATGTGGAGATACAGTATTGAAACTGCTGTTAGCATTCCACTGCACTGAACTCAGGCTGTATCGGGCACTTTTCTGATTACCCATCAGTAAGATCCATCCTGATATTAAGGCCAGGGCCATTTAAAATCTTTAATAGAGTTAAGAATCAATAGATTTTTACTAATACCTGAAAAGCTGTCCACATCAGTTAACTCGTTTGACCTTGGCCCAGGAAACCACTTCCTTAATTATTATTTGTTATTGTGTGGATGTGAATATGTAGAAAAATAACTTAAAGATGTTTATTTTTATGACTGACAGACATAACTAACAGCTATGAAACTTGACTGTGGAAAATATCTCTCTTTCTCCTGATTTTCACACCAATAATAAAAAAAGCAATCAAAATTTCTTTCACCTGAAGATAAACAAGAGATCCCATAAAGAAGATGGAGCATTTGATGTAAATACATGAGATTATATTTTGTGTATTTCAGCCAGAGTCAAAAGAAATAGATTTTCATAAATTAGAGCAGCTCTCTAATTTTAAGCAAGCATTCTTGTTCAAGGGAACAGAGAGCTGGGAGAGAGAAAGAGGAATGCATTTTATGGGCAGATGCTTACTGGGCAACTCATATAACTTGTCATTATTAATGGAACGGGGCTTGGGAATGACTTGGGGATTTCAGAATATGGAGGATGAGTACTGCAAGGGAGTGAAGGAAGAAGCAATTAGGAGAAGAGAAAGCTAAAAACATAAAACAAAAAGAAACTATGTAATTTCAGCTAAAGTCTGGTCTCATGGCATTTTTATGGCAGGAGTTCCTGTATGAAGTAAATGGAGTCACAGCCTTTTTTCATCTTCAGGCAAAAGTGCTGGGTTGTTCCCTGAATCAGTTAATAATTGGTTGTAGGCTGCTTCCTGGACGTAAGGGTAGATGAGCATAATATCCCAGAAGAGGCAGCTCCCATAAGATGAAGGCAGTTCTCTGACAAGGAGAGGGCAGCTGTGAGTTTAGCAAATAACAGGTAGCAGAGCTATAGAATAGAGGTACCTTCTGGTGAAGAAGATCTGAGCAGAGCACCCTTGCATCTCATGAGATCTGAGAAATCAGTTGAGTTCTTCCTTCCACTCCCAGAATCTCAGCATAGGTGGGGAAAATTTAGAACCCTTGCAAAGACTAATACCCAATTTTCTTATTTTTTTTCTCAATTCTCATTCCTCCATGGACAATTTCCATTATTTCTAGCCCAGGAAGTTACTTTTACATTCTTGTACATTCCTTCCTCTGCTTATTATGTAAATGTCACTCCTTGAGTTGTCCAGCCTCTTTGTTTCTTAAAACTAGGCTTTGGACTCAGAATATGTTTTTTTTTTCCTTCAAAAACATGGCTGTTGCAATCAAATGTGTCTACTTCCAATATTATAATCTTCACAATCTATTTTTTTAAAGTTCTAGTCAGAAACTCACTTGATTTTTTAAAAAAATCTCAACTTTTTGTTTTCCTTTTGATGTAATAAACACCATTCCTTGAATGAGTGATGAGCCAACAGGTTGGTATAGATAGATGACATCAACTATCAATGGTGTTTCCAGAAAGTAATTTACATGATGAAAAAATTGAGTTTTAATTGTTATACTTTAGCATTGTCTGAATGAATTTACAATAAGTACAGTTAAAAAAGAAAAGGTTTAGGGGAAGAGAAAGCATCAGGATTTCCAGAAGAAACTTGGTGCAAAGGATTTCCTGGACCATGTGAATTCAGTATCATCGTTGCAATGAGATCTTTAGGTTACTTTATGCTGACTTGTGTAAGTTGACAGCTATTCACCACCCCCCACACCTGAAGATGGATGTGGCATGGAAAGGAAGAGTACTCTAGTCTGGACAGTCAGGATTTATGGTCAATAGTAGCTGTTCCCCAAAGCCAGACTGTGCCAGGTAGGAAAACAACTCAGTCAACTGATGGATGACCCATAGGACAGCATATGAACCATAGGACAATCCCTACCATTGCAACTGAACTATTCTCAGAATTGTCTCTCCTAGAAAAGAGAGGATGAAACAGTTGTGACAGGGACTGTGGACTGTAAATTCATAGAATGTTTCCATAGAAAGCACTAAAGGCTGTATTTAAACAAGGAATAGATTACTATGAAGTGGCAACTCTCTGCATTCACGCCATCATTAAAAATTGGTATTGTAGAATAAGTGATCAATTATAGGAAATAAAGAATATGATACCTACATATTGATTGTTGAAATTTCAGCTTTGTTATAGGGAGAGACAGCCAAAATTGCCAGTTGCTTATGGGGAAGGTTCATTTTCTCCCCAGCTGTACTAAGATATTATTAACATATAACATATGTAAGTTAAAATGTGCAGTGTGATGATTTGGTGGATGTATATATTGCAAAATAACTATCACAATAAGGTTAACTAACACCTCCTTCCCTTCATACAGTTACCATTTGTGTGTGTGTGGTGATGACATTTAAGAAATACTCTCAACTTTCAAGTACATACTATGGTATTGTTAATTATAATTACCATGGTGTGGATTAGATCCTCAAAACTGATTTATCTGATAGCTCGAAGTTTGTACCCCTTGACCAATCTCTCAATTTCTCCCACCTCTGCAGCCCCTGGCAAACACTGTTCTACTTTCCATTTCTGTGAATTCAGCTTTTTAAGATTTCACATATACATGAGAACATATAATATTTGTCTTTCTCTGTCTTATTTCACTTAGCATAATGCCCTCAGGCTCCATCCTCTTTTTTTTTTTTTTTTGCAAAAGGCAATATTGCTTTCTTATGGCTGAATAATACTCCATATTTTATATACCACATTTTATGTATTCACTGTCAATAGACACTTAAGTTATCTTGGCTATTTTTTTTAAATATATTTTATTGATTATGTTATTGCAGGTGTCCCATTTTCCCCCTTTATTCTCCTCCACCTTGCTCACCCCCTCCTACCTGTGTTCCCCCCCTCCTTTAGTTCATGTCCTTGGGTCGTACATATAAGTTCTTTGGCTTCTCCATTTCCTATACTATTCTTAACCTCTCCTTGTCTATTTTGTACTTACCATTTATACTATTTATTCTCTGTACCTTTTCCCCTTTTCTCTCCCCATCTCTCCCCATTGATAACCCTCCATGTGATCTCCATTTCTGTGATTCTGTTCCTGTTCTAGTTGTTTGCTTAGTTTGTTTTTGTTTTTGTTTTTGTTTTAGGTTTAGTTGTTGATAGTTGTGAGTTTGTTGTCATTTTACTGTTCATATTTTTTACCTTCTTTTTCCTAGATAAGTCTCTTTAACATTTCATATAATAAGGGCTTGGTGATGATAAACTTTAACTTGGTCGTATCTGGGAAGCACTTTATCTGCCTTTCCATTCGAAATGATAGCTTTGCTGGATAGAGTAATCTTGGATGTAGGTCCTGGTCTTTCATGACTTTGAATACTTCTTTCCAGCCCCTTTTTGCCTGTAAGGTTTCTTTTGAGAAGTCTTATGGGAACTCCTTTGTAAGTAACTTTCTTCTTTTCTCTTGCTGCTTTTAAGATTCTCTCCTTATCTTTCATCTTGGGTAATGTAATTATGATGTGTCTTGGTTTGTGCTTCCTTGGGTCCAAATTCTTTGGGACTCTCTGAGCTTCCTGGACTTCCTGGGAGTCTATTTCCTTTGCCAGATTAGGGAAGTTCTCCTTCATTATTTTTTTCAAGTAAGTTTTCAATTTCTTGCTCTTCCTCTTCTCCTTATGGCATGCCTATGATTTGAATGTTGGAACATTTAAAATTGGCCCAGAAGTTCCTAAGCCTTGAATGGACTTACATGTCCACACATACTATGAACATGCATGCACACACATGCATATGCATACACATATACACACCCACACGTAAACAAAAGTTCAGTACTATTGAAAGTTGAAAAATGTCACTATCTTCATGGGAATATCATACCACCTATCTGTTCACAGCCTTCTCTTAGTTTTTTTAGAGACTTGCCCAGTGTACACTTGTCCTGTGTCTAGATGCAAAACTGGAAGCTTTCAATTGACTTATATTAAATTTTGAATCAAAGAATGTGACAAATGAAAGACATTTTTTAGAGATGGGTTTTAGCCCAAACCCTCCATTTTACACATGGACTCTCTGGCCTAGAGAAGCTAGTTCACTTTCCCAACCTCACACTGCTTAGGAGTCAAGTCTCATCCCCCCCACACACACATTAGATGTGGGGATGAGACTTGACTCCTTGTACCCTAGTCCTAATTTTGTGACCGGTTGTACCACAAAACTTCCTCTGAGAGAGCTTCTAAACTTTTGATGTGGTACATAATATGCCATTTTTAAAGACATATTTTTTAAAGATTTATTTATTTTTAGAGAGAGGGAAAGAGAGAGAAAGAGAGGGAGAGAAACATCAATGTGTGGTTGCTTCTCATGTGCTCCTCACTGGGGACCTGGCCTGCAACCCAGGCATGTGCCCTGACTGGGGATTGAACCGGAGAACCTTTGGTTTGCAGACTGGCACTCAATCCACTGAGCAACACCACCTACATGAGCTACACCAGCCAGGGCTATAATACACCATCGTTTATTACCACTACTATAGAACTGCAGGCTTTGTTACACTGCTTCTTTTAAAGAACTGATTAATCTTTATGTGTAAATTTGAAAAACTCTCTTTGTTGAGCATGCTCAAGAAACTAAAATGTGCCCAGCCATCAAGGACTTGCCCAATATTGATCACATAATTTTAGGAAGGTAATGGTCGGAGGGAAGGTCCTATAATCAGGAGTTCAAAAATTACATGGAATAGTATGACTGCTGAACAGAAATGACTTTCCAGAATTCAGAACCTGTTATAAAGTAATTCTTAATTTCTTGAAAGATATTGTTCCCTTTGAGAAATGTAATACAAATTTTGGAAACTCTTTTCTTAAACATTCAAAGACACACAATATTTTGCATAAAATTTTAAACACTCTGTGCTCTTCCTAAATGAGTTAATCTCTAGTTGGGAAAACAAAAACCTCTTTAAGTATTGAAAATAGAGGGAATTTAATAAAGAGAATTGGTTACAAAGCTCCTGGAAAAGATATGAGCAAAACAAAAAAAAGAGGTTCTGGATGAGTCAAAAGAAAGGAGGAGAGATGGAATGTGAAGCTGCTATGGCCCCTGTGTGGGGCCCGGAAAGCTTCACATACTGGTGCATGATGGTTCAAGACCCTGGGCTCCCTTGCATCTGTTGCTAATGGAGACACATGCAGAAATCAGAAGATATTTGCTTCTCCCTTCCTGTCAACTTTAAATACCTCACAAGAGTCTCCTATAAGCACAAACTGATTAGATACCACTTTCAAGGAGGCTTGGAAAATGTGGTTTGAAGAGTCTCAGTCACCTACAGCTGAGCACAGCAGAGATGGATGAAAATGGGGATTGAGTGCAAATAGGCAAATGACCATCACAGTAGCTAAAGCACAAACAACAGATTCAAATAAGGATATGTGAGTATTTCACAAAACTCAAGGGCATGATTAATACCAAAACAGTGTGTGTTCATGTATATGTGTTTGTGTAAATTTCAACAAGCTCCCTCTGGGTGTTGATAGAATACTAATATGTAATTGTTGCAGAAAAAACTGACTCTTACACGATTTGGGGGGCGGAGTGAGCCTTTATTTATGCATGCAGACCCAGAGGAGGCAGACTCCAAATTCTGGGCCCCGAGGAGGGGTTTGGTGGGTGGTTAAGTACTCTCATAGCGGGGCAGGAAGGGGAGAGGCTACATGGCCCAAGTGGGGAGTGCCGAAGCAGAATGCGGAAGTTATCCGAAACCCCGAGCGAGGAGCTAGCCTTTGTTTCTTACTACATTCCCCCCTTTGATGCTAAATGGAGCCTTCAAAAGTTCTAGCATCACTATATTGGTCAGTGCCCTGGAGTTCTGGCTGTAGTTTCTGATAGTGGTACTGCTGGAGGGAGAGGACTTTAGCAGTAGCCTTGTGGGTTACTGCAGCCTCAATCTGTTAGATGAAGGTCTGAAGCATGCAGGGCCCTAAGGTTATAACTAGGAACAGGATAAGTAAGGGCCCTACTATAGGAGCTAGGACTGAATACATTATGGGTTGCCACCACGGATTTGGTATTAAGGCTTGGTATAAGTTTCTTTAGCAAAGAACCTCCAGACATATAAGTCAGCTGAGCTGAAGTCACCAAGTAGACCCACAGGGAGACTAGGAGGCTAACTCTCATGTCTGAGGTTTAGATGAGGCCTGGGGCATCAGGAAAGCTGAGGCTTCAATCTTCCACTGGTCCGGTTCTCCAGCCAGCTTCGGTTGACGTCGCAGTCTCAGGGCTGGAACCTTTTGGGCGACTACCCCTGGATCGACTGTCACCTTTGCTCGGCTGTAGTGAATCCAAGGGGTGACACCTGCAACTTTAAGGGCGATTGGAGTGGTTAATAATAGTAGGTGGGGACCCGTCCAGGTTGGCTGGAGTGGCTCCTTTTTCCAGTCTTTTACCCACACGTATTGCCCTGGCTGAAAGGAGTGTGCTGGCCTCCCTCGGGGCTGGGGTTCCTGGCCTAATCCGGCCTTACTTATGGTGTCCAAGGTTCGTCCCAATCGCTCTAGATACTGAGTCTGGTCTTGCTCCCCCCTTAGCCTCAGATCCTGCACTTTTCCTAACTTTGTTATGGGAGTAGGTCTTCCAAATACTAATTTGTAGGGAGTATACCCTGAGGAGTTTGGGGTGTTTTTGACTCTCAGCAAGGCTAGTGGCAGCAAATCAGTCCAAGGCAGCCCCGTTTCTTGATGGAATTTGGCCAGAGTTTCTTTAAGAGTCTGATTCATTCTCTCTACTTTGCCCGAACTCTGGGATCGGTAGGCCGCGTGGAGCTTCCACTTCATGTGCAGGAGCCGGGCAATGTCTTGTACTACCTGATAAACAAATGCTGGTCCATTGTCGCTGCCGATCATGAGCGGGAGTCCGTATCTGGGGATGACTTCTCTCAGGAGAACCCGGGTTACCTCTTGTGCTTTCTCTTTCCTTGTGGGGTAGTCCTCTACCCACCCGGAGAAGGTGCAGACTAGGACCAGTAGGTATTTGAACCCTTGACTGGGCTTGATTTCTGTGAAGTCGACCTGGAGGTCTTCAAAGGGCTGGCTCCACTTATGCTGGATGCCGGGCAGTGCCCCTAAGATAGCAACCTCTTGTCCCGAGGGAGGGCACAACTGGGGTGGTGACGACCGAGTGTTCCGCCCAGATGTCTACCATGAAGGAAAGGGTCTGGCCCCCAACAGTGGCATGGACCGTGGGCTCACGGGGACTGAGATTCAAAAAGCCCAGTCCCCCTCCATCTGAGTCTAAGCCTGCCAGGCTGAGGATGGTGGGGGCCAGCTCAATGGTGGGCTGGTTGGCTTTCTTCTTGCAGTTTGGACATTCCCTCTTCTAGTGTCCTCTTTCTTTGCAGTATGCGCACTGGTCTCGCTCTACCTTAGGGTGCCCTTTCCCTTCCTTCTTTCTCTTGTTCATCTCCTTGGGAGGGTGGCCTAGGGCCACTGCCAGCAGGGCTGCCTTTTTTTCTAACTTCTTCTGGGCCTCTCTTTCTGCTACTTCCTCCCGACTGTTGAAGACTTTGCTAGCGATTTCAATTAGCTGACTGATGTTCATTCCAGCAAACCCTTCTAATTTTTGGAGGTTCTTGCGGATGTCCGGGCAGACTGGGAAACAAAGGCAGTGTTGACCATCCGCTGGTTGTCCAGGCTTTCAGGGTCAAATGGAGTTTATATGTGATAGGTCTCGCACAACCTTTCCAGGAAATCGCCTGGACATTCATCAGGCCGCTGCACCACATTGGCTACTTTTGACATATTGGTGGGCTTTCGGGCCCCTGCCTTGACTCCTCGGAGCAGAGCTTCGTGATATCTGTCAAGGGCTGCTCTCCCTTGTTCACTGTTGTAGTCCCAGTCTGGTTGCGTCTCTGGCACCACAGTTCGGGCATACTGGGCTGGGGATAGAGTTCCGACTGGTGCTGTGGCTTCTAGATACCAGTGGGCCTCCTGCATGATTCTTCTTTCTTCAGTATTGAACAGGATAAGGAGGAGCTGGCAGCAATCATACCAAGTGGGTCGGTGAGTCTGCATAATCAATTCCATCAGGTCAGTGAGGGCCTGGGGTTTCTCTGAGTATGAGGGTGTGTAGTGCTTCCAGTTCAAGAGGTTGGTGGTAGTGAACGGCTGATAGTAGAAGACCACTGCTCCAGGCTGAGGTGTTCCAGCCGGGCCGAGCTGGGGTGGTCCCCAGGCCTCCCTGAGGGGCATCTGGAGGGGTGGCCGTTCCCTGAGGTGGGACACTATGGGTGATTCTGGTGGGACAGACGCTTCTGGAGGAGAAGGTGAGACCAAGCCCGGCAGGGTATCCTGGGCTGGCGGCCGGGGCCTTGGATTATTCATTGGGTATGGAGGCAGGAAGGCGGGTGATTTGTCTTCCCCCGCTTCTCCCCTGAAGATCAGGGGTCGCTGGGCCTTGGCAACCAGGATTCGGGGCTGATGTCTTGGTCGTGGGCAACAGGCTCAGGCAGCAGCCTTCTGGCGGGTCCCTGATGTACCTTGTAACCGGGGCGCCTGCCCAGCACACTGCTGGAGCCACTTTGGCATATCCTGCGCTAGCTCTTGCCACCTATCTATAGATACATACTGATCTAGGTGTCCAGGCTTCCCTGTCACTATTAAGTAGACTGCCCTAATAGTGGTCAAATTAAGGGGCCGGGAGGGGCCGGCCTACTCCGAATGTGGGCCATTCCAAAGAACAAAAAGTTTCCAATGATCGGGTGTCATACCGGGGTCCTGTCCCCTGAACCGGCTAAAGTTCCGGAGCTTGCAGTCTAGGACAGTAGACTGCCCTCCATCCATGTTTCCCAACTGATGTCGGCGCAGACAGACAAAGGAATAGGGGTTTTCACTTTCGCCAGCCTGGCCTCTCCTCTCTGGAGGGAATTGGGTCCGTCTTAGCTAAGGCTGCCCGTGTAGAATTCGGGTTCAACTCTCAGCTGTTATGCTGTATGATGGACCAAGAAATCGCAGGTTGGGGCCCACACAGGCCCCGTAGGCACAATGCTGGTGGAGCCACAGGCACATTCACTCCAACACGCACACACAGTCACACCAAGATTAATGCTTTTCCCTTCCGTGCAGGGAAACCCTACCTGAACCTGAGGCCAGCGGCCTGAGAGGTGATCAGTCTCTCCTTCCACCCTTAGGGTGGGTCTGTTCTTGGGCCTGGTCCTCGGGGCATTTACCGAACCGGCACCTTCCCAGATGGCCTTAGTCCACTTCCCCAAGTGCCGAAGAGCAGCCCAAGGTCCGGGCTAAGGGGGACCCAGCTTCTTGGGACCCAAAATCACTGGGGCATGTGCTTCCCTTCAGTCACCGGGTCCACCTTGTCGCCCCGGCCACCTTCACCGGAGGCAAATGGCCTGCCTGTGTGAGTTGTTTCCCGGTCAGGGAACCAAATGTTGCAGAAAAACGGACTCTTACACAATTTGGGGGGCAGAGTGAGCCTTTATTTACACGTGCGTACCCAGAGGAGGCAGACTCCAAATTCTGGGCCCCGAGGAGGGGTTTGGTGGGTGGTTAAATACTCTCATAGTGGGGCGGAAAGGGGAGAGGCTATGTGGCACAAGCGGGGAGTGCAGAAGCAGAATGCAGAAGTTATCCGAAACCCTGTGTGAGGAGCTAGCCTTTGTTTCTTACTACATAATGAATACCTACTAAGTGCCAGATACAGACCTCAGTACGTTACTAATATATATTCACAACTGTTGCATCCTAATGACTTCTTATTTATTTACTTTATTTTACTGAATATCTAAATATTAGTGTCTTTGCTATCAGATCCATTTGTTTGCATTCCCAGATCAGTTACTTAAATTAGAGAAGTTACTTGATATCTCTTAAGTCTCACTTTTCTTCCTTGGACAATAGTTTTTTTTAGAGTACTTACAGTGTAAATAAACTGTGTAGCAGAAATCTGGTGCATATTGGTATAATAATTATTGATTCTCCTTTAATATTAGGTTTAGTGAACTTGAAATCTTGATCGTAACACTGGTTATGGTTTCATTCTTCCCTAAATACATGTTCTTGGCAATGTGAATTTTCAGTATCTACTGTAAAGAGGTGGGATCTATTTCTCTACCCTTTGAATGTGTGACTTGCCTTAGCCAAATAGAATGCAGCAGAGGCACCGTGTGTCATTTTGAGTCTGGGCCTCAAGAAGCCTTGCGTGTTTCCATTCACATTTTTGGAACTTTCCCTAGGCACTATGAGAACCAGGCTAGAACTAGGTTAGAATGTTGGAAGTTAAGAGACCAGTGTGGAGCTGAGATGAGTCACCTGATGCAACCAATTAAGGCCACAGACATGTGAGAGAGCCCAGCCCAGAGCATAAAGACAAAACTTAGCTTACCAGCCAATTGACCAGTTATATGAGCAAGATTGTCACAGGACAACCAACCTCCAGCCAACTCATATGTTGTTTAGCTAAATAAATATTCATTGTTTTAAGCTATTAAATTTTGATGTGGTTTCTTATGTGTCAAATGTAGCTCACTGATACACTGAACCTACTTCAAACATAGTAGATTATAAACCTTTATAATTAAAGAACCAAAGGGACTTCACAGTATAACTTCTTAAATTTCTCTCTCTTCTTTATCCTTCTCAGACCATGTGCCACGCAGGGGTAGTTCCCAGGCAAAGTGGTGATGTTTGCCTTGTGAGTGGAGCTTGCTACATGTGAAGTGATAAGCAAGACTTTTAGAATGACTCCAGGAGCTTTCTGATTGCCTGACAGTGGCTTTCTGCCCAGACTCTAGTCTAGCCCAAACTCAGCTTCATGTGCTTTCCTCCCATTAGGATTTGCTGAAGCTTCTCCTAAGCCCTTAAGGTTTCTGGGAGCAGGTCATTATCTTTCCTAGAGCTCATATTATTTACATTATTAATTACCTGAAGGCTTGATTGGGACTGGATAGTCTATTTCCTACTCAGTTCACTCACATGGCTGGCAGGTTGGGGTTGGTTGTTGTCAGGAGGCCTCAGTTTCTCTCCATCTGTACCTTCCCACAGACTGCTTAAATGTTCTCACAGTATGGGAGCTGATTTCCCTAGGATAGGTGAGAGACAGGAAGGCAGAAGCTATGATGATTTCCATGCTCTAACCTCCGCTGTCATGCACACTCACTTTCACCACATTCTTTTTGCTAGGCATGAGTTACTCAGTGTGAAAATTTCAAGAGAGGATCATTAGGCTTCACATTTTGAAAGGAGTGATAATAATTGGACATATTTTAAAACTATCACATCCTGAAAATTCAGATGGCTTCTTGCATGAATTCTGCACATTTTTCCCACTCTCATGTTTGCACTATAAGAAGGTGGAGTAGCAGGAGTTCATAGATAATGGGAAGACAAAGGATCATACACTTTTTCTTGTTGACCCTTAGATTTGACATGTACCCAGGATAGTCTGTCCTTTATTCCATAATGTGTATAATGCCATAGTGATGCCTTGCCCCATCTTATCTCTTATGCAAAATTGCATTAAAAACATGTTATCAAGAGCTATTTGTTACTTGTTCTAGCAGGACTTAATATTCTAGCAAGGACATGCAACAGTTGGAGACACTGATACTTTCCAGCCTTGAGAGCATAGCAATGACATGACACTCTTGTCCTATTTACCTCTGTCATTACCCCAAGCCTTTTTCCTTCCTCCATCAGTCAGTTCTTGAGCAGTTGCTCTGCACCAGGTGCTGAGAAGGCAGAGTAGCAGCTCAGTCCCTGCTTTTTAGATGCACACTGTCTGAAGTTTGGTCCCTGAAATCTTCCAGGTTGTTTATCTAAAAGTTAGATTCATAGACACTACTCCAGATCTACTGACTTTAATTTCTTGGGTGGCCATTGGAAACCACACTTAATAATTTTGAAGACTAGTGAGTGTTATGTAGTAAAATTAAGTTATTGTTACCATTATGGTGGTTTTTTTGAGTTGTATTTCATGAATCAGTAGGTCTCAAACTTTGGCAGGCATCAGGTAACTGGGCCCCATCCCTGGAGTCCCTGATTAAGTAGGTCTGGGGCCAATAATATAGAGTTCTAACAAGTCCTCAGCTGATGCTGATATTGCTCATTCCAGGATCACACTTTGAGAACCAACAATATAAATATTAATTCATAATGTTTTTCAAAGATTGATGTGTATTTAGTCTAATTGGGTCTAACCCAAACTCCCGGAGCCATAGGACTTTGGAGATAAAGTAGGCTTTGTTGGTAATGATGCCAACTCCTTCCTTTGATACTTGAGCTAAAGGTTCAGCGACTTTGCCATGGTTATTAGGCAAGTCAAAGCAGATGCAGAAAGATAGCTGGGGCTGTCTGCCTTCTGGTTCAGTATGTCTTTCAGTGATCATTCTGTTTAGGAATATGGATCTTTATGTGCTTCTGGGACCAAGTGATCATTAAGTTATAAAGAGTAAGCATCATAGCTTACATCAATAAAAGTCATAAAGGATGTTAAAATTAGAGGTTTTCATAAAGCTGAGTACAAACCAAGAGGTTCTCTTCCTCACAGTTAAACAGTATTTTGAAAGACTTGTTTTGCCTTTTTGGGTATTTTAGTTAAATCATCAGAGGAAAAATTTCTTTTTATGAAGGGTATTAAGAAAAGTGCTGAAATGTGACTCTATTGTAAATAAAGTCTGTAGTTTTGGTTGCAGAGCCTGTGACCAATTGCCAAGAAAAATATTAACATAGAAACAGATAGTCTGAGAATATATGAGTAGTGGCATTTCAGATAAATATTCAGCATATAACCCCATGAGGCAGGAATATAGGACAGCTTTCAAAAATGTGTGGCTGGCTACACAGACCCAAGGGCATTGTAATGACTGTGTCCAGCTTGTTGGTTGACTTAAATTAAAAAAAAATTGATTCATCACAGATGAGCAATAATTGTTTTGATAACTAATTATTTATATCATAAGGCCATCTGTGATGTTTTTGTGATTTCCAAAAAAGTATGCACTAAACTTGAAGGGAGGAGATATTGCCAGTTTAGAAATGACATCTGGAAGGGTTTGGAATTAAAAGGCTTAGCAAGAAGAAGTAGACCTGCTTATAGATGCCAAAATTCAAGCAGGCCTCTAAGTAATTGCATCTGTTTTAGATGTCTGAGTTAGGCTGGCTTTCTCAGAAGTAAACCCCAGAGGCAGGGACATATGCACAGGCATATGCATATGCATTGTGTAAATTGGTGGTGCTCCCACGGGGAAGCCAATGAATGACCTGGGGAAGTAGAGCAGAGACAGAAGGAAGGCAAGCAAGAGTAAAGTCCCAAGGAAGAAATGTTCACTTGACCCCAAAGGGGAACTAGAGGCTGTAAGTTCTTCATCAAAGTTCTTGGCCAAAGGCTGTCTCAAGCACTACGGCCTCCATGTGAATGTACAGAGTGCTCCAGTAGCCCCCAAAGTCCCATGTAGGGGAGCCACAGATTCTGGGAGTTAGAGTTAAAGTGACTAAAGCTGGGGGAGGGGCACACAAAACATGTTATAAGTCTTTCTAAGGGAGCTCAGCATGTTCACACCAAGACCCAAACTCTCCCTTGGCATTAAGGTTCTCCAAAGGAATAACATTCAGGAGAATTATTGGGAAGTTCATTCACTCATAAATAATATCTTCTAATACAGCCTTACATGGTAATATTTTGATCACTATCTGGTTGATCCCTACATCTTTTCTTTTAACCTTATTAAATTCTTCTAAATATGTATTAGGGATTCACTTATCTTTAGAGACTGCTATTGTGGAATATGTCTTCTTGAAAAATATCTCTAGATTGTACTAGCAAGTACACAACACTTGGGTGTCTCTTACACAACCTTACCTGCTTATCTTGCAGTCACCTCAGTTCAACACATTCAGAAATCATAAACAAGGATCAGTACAGCTGTGCACCACACTCTGTAGTATGCTTCCCTCCTCAATGGTCTAACATTGAATTCTGTCATCAAGATGTAATGTCCTGATGCCTCAGGGAAGCAGGATGAGAAATACATTTTTTATATTATGGGACATGGATTTATCAATATACTTAAGTCATGCATCAATGTGTTGTGTCAGTGTAAACTTGTAATTATTTTTCCAACCAAAATGGAAATAGGAAACAAAGAAAATGTATGAGAGCCATCTTCTGGAGAGATCTGTTAACAACCATACAGGATTGTGCCCCTCTTCTAGTATATTCCTCCTCCTGCACCTCAGCCAAAACTGACCCAAGCATCCTTTTTATCAAGCCTGCTCCTTTATGTATGGCCTACTTCGATGAAAGGATGACCATTCATTCAGTTACCCCATTCAGAACTCTTGGAACCATCCCAGGTTCCTAGGTCTCTCTTATCCATACATCTACCTAATATGCCTTTAACTTCTCCCAGTTATACCTTTGGTCACTTCTCTCTTTCCCACCACCAATGCCTTTATATAATTTTTCACCATCAACCATTGGAATTGTTGGTCAAACCTCCTGTAAGGTCTCCCACCTGTAGTATTAACTCCATCCAATCTATATTCATAATGCTGTAGAGTCCTTGTTTTCTCTAAACATGAATTGGATCATGTGCTGATCCTCTGATTGAAGTGATTCCACACATCCCGTTGTGGAATACTGATAATGGCTTCCACATCCTAATCTCTGGAGCCTGTTAATGTTACTTTATTTGGAAAAAGAGTCTTTTCAGATATAATTAAATTAAGGATCATGAGATGAGGAGGTTATTCCATATTAGCTGGGTGGGCCCTAAGTGCCATCACCAGTATATTTATGAGAAAGAGGCAGAGGGAGACAGATTCATAGAGGACAAGGCCTTGTGAAGACAGAGCAGAAAGATAGGGCCACAGCCAAGAGTTGCTAACAGCTACCAGAAGTTAGAGTAGACGGGGCGGGGGTCGGTGGGGGGTGGTGCAGATTCTCACCTAGAGACTCCAGAGCCAGTGTTGCCCTGCTGACATCTTGATTTCAGACTTCTAGTCTCCACAACTGAGAGAGAATACATTATTGGTTTTTTTTGCAGTGTACATTACTTTAATAGAATGTCATAACTACAAGAGCACAGACTAGCTTGCCATTTTTCTTTTTCTTTTTTTTGATTCCAATTTATTCCTTTTTTAATTTTATTTTAATTGTTGTTCAAGTACAGTTTTCTGTCCTTTACTCCCATCCCAGTCCACCCACCCATCCCTCCCCACCTCCCTCCCATTTCTACCCCCCCCTAGTTTTTTTCCATGTGTCCTTTATACTTGTTCCTGTATACCCTTCCCCTTTTTCCCTGAAATTCCCTCCCCTCTCCCCTTTGGTCACTGTCAGCCTGTTCTCTGTTTCAGTGTCTTAGATTATATTTTGCTTGTTTGTTTGTTTTGTTGATTAGGTTCCTGTTAAAGGTGAGATCATATGGTATTTGTCTTTCACTGCCTGGCTTATTGTGCTTAGCATAATGCTTTCCAGCTCCATCCATGCTGTCCCAAAGGGTAGGAGCTCCTTCTTTCTTTCTGCTGCATAGAATTCCATTGGGTAAATGTACCATAGTTTTTTGATTTTAAGCCACCCAGTCTGTGGTAATTTGTTACACTCAGGAAACTGATAGATTCACTATTATTAAGATAATGGTCAAATTGTTTTTATATTATTCAAGGCTTTCTGTGATCTGAGCTCTGCCTTCATTTCCAAACCTAATCTCTCATCATTTCCCCAAATGACCTCTGTGCTCTAGTGACTGGGAATGACTGGAAGGCCTTGACTTGTGTCATTTCCTTCCTTAACTTCCTGCAATTAATTACATATGCTCTTACATTTCTCTAAAACACCCCAAATCCTCATGTAACAATCAGCTTAAGTGTACTAGAAAAATCTATGTGTGAAATGTGACCTTTCTCTTGAGCTGGAGATGGGAGGGGTATATGGATATAACAATCTAAACTTTAAAAAATGAAACCAAGGGTATATGACAATTTGTATAAAAATGAATTGGCACATGTGTAACTTATTGTCAAACATAAATGAAAATTTATCCTAAATTTAGTTTATAATTATCAGATTTATATTTATTGTGTAAGTGGTTTGGAGGGTGACAGTTGATGTCTCGAAAAGGTTTTTGTGTCATCTTTTCAAGGACTAATCCCTGCACAAATATGCGTGGCATGAATGGTTATGTTGGTGTCCAACCTGCATCTGGTACCCTTTACTGGGCTGTGTAACCAGATCTCAGCTGCTGAGATTGTTGACTGTTGTCCCCCCACACCCCAACTTTATTGAATATAATGGACATATAACATTGTGTGACTTACTATAAAGTGTACAACATTTTGATCTAATATGCTTATGTATTATATGATTGCCACCATAGTCTTAGCTAACATCTATTTCATATCACATAATTACCATTCCCTTTTTGTAGTGAAAATATTTAAGATCTATTCCCTTAGCAGCTTTCAAGTATATAGTACAGTATTGTTATCTGTGTTAACAATAAGTCAATACAGATTAGTTTATTCAACATGTAAATTAATATATACCACAGTACTTATTACATTGCAATGAGTATTGTATAATACATAATGATAATGCTGGGCATTAGATCTCCAGAACTTATTTATCTTCTAATTGGATGTTGGCATTTTTCAACCAACATCTCTACCGTATTTCCCACCCCTCAAGCCCCTGGTAGCCACCATTCTACTCTCTGTTTTTATGAATTTGGCTTTTTAAGATCCACATATAAGTGGTGTCATAGAGTATCTGCATTTCACTGACTTATTTCATTTAGCATAATGTACTCAAGGACCATTCATGTTATCACTAGTGGCAGGATTTCATTCCTTCTCATGGCTGAATGATTGTCTGTTGTGTATGTGTGTGTGGGTACACACCCCACATCTTCTAAATTCACTCTTTCTTTGGCTGATGGACACTGGGCTTGTTTTCATATCTTGGCTATTATAAATCATGCTACAGTAAACATTGGAGTACAGCTATCTCTTTGATAGTTTATTTTTATTTACTTACCAACTAAAAATGGGCAAAGGACATGAATAGAGATTTTTCTAAAGAAGACATACAAAATGACCAATAGATACATGAAAAGATACTCAATATCACTAATCATCAAAGGAATGCAAAGCAAAACCATAATGAGATATCACTTCAGACTGTGGGATGACTTATCAAGAAGATGAGAGACAAGTTTGGTGAGGATGTGGAAAAGAGAACCTTTGTGTACTCTTGGTGGGAACATAAATTGGTAAAGCTTTTCCATAGTAAAGCTACTGTGGGAAACAGTATGAAGGTTTCTTAAAAATTTTAAAATAGAGCACTAGCTATTGAAGGCTCTTAGCTGGCATCTATGGCCCATCAGCTGGCATCTAAAGACTTGACTGATAAGGAGGCACAAAAGACTGGCCCTCATACCTCAGCTAGAACCAACTCTGTGGTGCAGCGTGGTCCAGGGCTTCTTTGGGGATCAGCTGAAGCCCCCTGGCTGAGGCCACACCCTTGCTCAGCCCCTTCTCTTTCCCATCTGTCCCCTTCACTCTGTTCTCCTGAGCACTGCCTCAAGAAATCACTTATGCTCTTTCTCAACTCAGACTCTGCTTCTAGGAAATGCAACCTGAGATAGACAGAATGCCAAACTATTAGTTCTCGTCCTTATGGCCCAAGTCCAAAATCAACCAAGAGTTGCAGCAAAACCTCAGTTATTTAATACACTGTCATATGTGCTATGGTAATAAATGCAGGTGTAGTTTCAAGGAGTTTGAATCTCTTAAGAAGTAAAAAGTCCTTTCTACGGAGCTTTTTGTGAAATTCATTAAGGAGTGTGTGAATGAATGAATGTTCTAAAACTATAAATGGCCTGTAATATTCTTCAGGGGTGTTTTCCCAAAAGTAAACACAAGTGCGGTTGCTCCTTGGAGAAAGTGCATCATGAGGCAAAGAGTTTGAAACTCAGTCTCATCCTCACCTGAGCCTCCTCCTACGGCATCAAGGCTGAACTCCAATTCCTCTCCCTTAAGGCTGCTTCTAGAACTTGGAGAAATCCCATGGAAGGAATTTTGCTCTAAGAGATCAAAGTTACCCCTACTGAAACAAGAGAGTTTTTATGTTGCAGACAAATCAAAATGACTGATAATAACCTGGAAATAATTTCATTACTAAAGTCAAAATAGTCAAAATTTTACTAAAGTCAAAATTTCCTTAGAGGAAATGCAGCTTCAGAAGTTAAATTGAGGAAGGAGAAGGTGGAGGAGCTCGGAGTAAGAGCACTGCCCTAGAGAAGAGAATGTGTGTTCCCTTCCTTCTATGTTCAGTTTGAGTAACCTTGAGTGAGTTACTTGGCGACAGCACAATGTCATGGGGAGAAATTTAAGTCATAATGCTTTGCTTTGTGAAAGCATTACAAAATGCTGAGAGCTCTACAAATGTTTATTATTATTATTGATAGGACCCATGGCTCAGAGGATCACTCATCTGTCCTTTTTACATTGTTCTCATATAAATCAAACTTCAGGAAAGCACGTGAGTATTGTAGAAGTATTAAAAATTAATTTCTATAATAGTTCTTGGATTCAATACAAATTCATCTACTATTCTACAATAACCAATAAAATTCCATGTTAATAACCTTGTCTTTAACTTGAAAATAAAATTATATTTATCAATTTCTAATTTATTGCATATAGAGAAATTAATTACCTACTAGGTGCCAAGCACTATCCTAAGATGCATCTTATTGTTGAGAAGGAAAGAGAGCATTATACTTATACACTCAGAAAGGATTATGTATTTACAAATTGTGCAGTCTCTGGAAAGAGAAGAATGGATGACATGTGAAAAGCAGAAGACCTTCTGATGCATGGTGGTCAGGGAAGACCTCTTTGAAGAACTGATATTAGCTGAGATCTGAGAGAGGAGGATCTACACAGAGAGAGCAGCCTCTGAGATGGCCCAGAGTTAGGAAGAGCTGTGTGCAGTGGACTAATGGAGAAGTGTGGCAGATCAGTATCAATTTTTGGGTAGGGAATTAGGTGTTAATTTGTAGAAGCATAAGCATATCATTTTCGGCAAGATACTAAACCTCTCCATGTCCCAGTTTCTTTATCTGTAAAATCAAGCTAGTAATAATAATGTCTATTAAATTGATATCAGATAATATACATAAAGATTTTAAAATTTGCCCTGTACACAGTAAATTATTGTACAAATTTATTATTATAGTCATATAAACAATTTATTATTTTCAAGTTGTTGACTCAATCATTTGTAACAACTCAGAACATTTAATTATGTTTAAAAGCATAATGCAAATGTTTTAAACCTTGGAGCACAGCTGACAGAAATTGGTAGAAAGAAGAGGGGAGAAATGTAGGAAAGGTAGCAGTCTTAATAACCCATCTCACAAAGTAAGACTCAGGGGCTAAAACCAATAGAAAAAGAAATGGGGAGATAAGAAAGCTACCTAAAGTTACCAAAACAACTACAAGGACCATGAAAAACAGTGATAGAACTGTTGAGAAGAGGTAGGAAGGTGATAGCAGGGGGTTGATATTCATGGAGCTGAGAACAGTGACCACCTGCATCAGTATTACCAGCTATTGGAACAAAGAGCTGAGACAACCTGTGTCAACATGACTTAGTTGTTTTCACCAGAAAAACTTTTCCTGAGAAAGATAAGATTATTCATCAATAAATAACTTTACTGTTGCTTTCAGGAAATTCCAGCAGATCAATTTTTCTGAGATAACATTAGCTCACTTGGGAAAACATTTTGCTTGTCAAACATTTTCTTATCCAGACTCATTTTAAAGTGACAATTTATGTCCAATCCCAATTGCTTAAACCACTTAAGTGCAGATGTAAGGTAGGTTCTGACCGTCCCCTCTGAGACGCTGCTGAAACTACCGAGGTGCTGTCTCCCTAATGGGCTTATGTTTAGTGACATTAGCTTTGTTTTGATTACAGGTTGTCTGGTAATACTCTGGAGGAATCCAACAAATCTGAAAGTCAAAAGATAAGGGCTAGTTGATGACTCAACAGACATTGGAAGAAACAGTATTTTGGAGATTTGAGTGAAGCACCAGTAAATGTACAAAAGAAATGTATGAAAATAGTCACCTCAGAAGTAAAGCTTAGAAACAGTCACCTCAAGAATGGATTTCAGGCAGAGGATTGTTTTTCATCCAAGACAGTATGCATTATTTCAACTTGACATATGGATTTTGCTTTGACAAAAATTAAAAAGCTACACTAAATGCAAAGATAGAAATGATTAGAAACACAAAAATCATCACTAAAATATTATTCTTCAATTATCCAGAATGTGACACCATGTGGGCCTGTCAAGATTTTGCCTGATTTATCAATAACTTAATTCCACAGAACTAGCAGGTATCTGGTGCCTAGTAGGTATTCAGATTCATTAAACAGTTGTTAAATTGAGCTTACATTTGAATCACACAGCAGTTAAAATGCTTCAGTATTTCCCATGTTTAAGATGCTGTTCCTTAACTTTCCATTGAATCAGCTGTCAATTTGGGAGGTGTGTTTGGAGACTGTCCACTGGGATCAGGACTAAAGTACATATGGAAGAAAAATGGAGGTAATGAACCTACTTATGTGTTTTTTAAGTTCACTCTGGGCCCATTTTTGAGGATTCAGTGCTGCAAGGTATGTGTGTGTGGCAGTTCAAGGGAGTGTACGGTTCAGATCTCTCTTTAAGAGAGAACCTATCACAAGGAGTGCATTAGCTGACAGCCTCTGTCTGCTGCACATTTGGAATCTACAGCTGCTTTCATGTGGAGATACACTCTTCCCAGACTATCCCTAACCTGTTACAGTGAGGAAATAGAGCCAGGTTACTTCTGCCCAAAGAAGGACTGCTCCAAGGCTGCCCATCGGCCCAGCCAAGACTCCCTCAGAGCCATGCTGTGGTCTGAGGCTCACCCTGCCTACTCCTACCTTCTCTCTCCTTTCACAGTAGCAGACCCGCATTGAGGGCAAAAGGCTTTCCTCCCCACTGCTGCTTCCTCTTATTTTTATTTATCACAGAAATTTTCCCCAACAAATGTGCACATCTGTTTCTCTCGGCATCTGCTTCTCAGATGACCTGAACTGACACATGTGTAGAGAGCCAAGGGATTGGGTTATAGGAGTTCCCTTCCCTTGGGGAAGGGAATGTAAATGCTTGCCCTCCCCTTTGTGAGGGATGGAAGTGTGCCCCATGGCCCCTTCACCTCCCACTTCTTGGAACTTAAGCAACCTTTGGAAGCGCTTTAGAGATTCTACTGGATAAACAAAGTTAGGGCTCGCTCTTTGCCATGCCTCCTTCTCTGCTCAGCTCCTCAGAGGATCAGATTCCCTCATAGATTATGGACATTGGGCAATGCTCTGTATTTTAATAAATTTTCTAAAGAAAGAGGGTATGTATGTGTTAGTAGGTAGGTGAGCCCCTGGTTTCATGCAAAAGCACAGCTTGTGTGACATGGATTGTAAGAAAGACATGCCCTGTGTGTGAGGTGCAGGCAGGGTTTGTGCCATCCTGGTCAACAGGGACATAGGACACCCAGATGTCCCAACAGAAAGGTCTTGCTGCCCAGCTGCAAGGAGTGCAGTCATCAGGTAACCACAGCAGTCAGCTCCTTCAGGGTCTGCCTCACCTCGTTCATGCCTTCCTGGGGCTAGCCATACCCTGAGACTGAGTGAGACAGGTACAAAGGCATGGCCGTGTTTGCCTTCAGGGCCCAACTCTGATGGACAGCACTTACTCCAGAGCTCCTGACTGGGTTGGCACTACTTCCTTGAATCTTCCTTGTAGTTCAGCTTCCCCTTAGCCTTCTGCAGGCATTGATCCTGAACCCTGAACTCTGTGTTGGCATCAGATTCCAGAAAATCCAACCTGCAACAGTCACTGAGTGCAAATGTGAAAGGAAGAAAAATAAAAGAGAAAGTGTAAATGAATTTGAAGGAAAAGAATTTCCAGTATGTGGGAAAATAAAAGTAGTTGTAGGCATGTTGGTTTCCTAGGAAACATTACCTTGGGAAGCTGCTTTGTATTATCAGTGCCTGCAGGGTTACAGAATTGAAAAAGGTCACTGGCCTGCAGTATCCAATAACACAGACACACACGTGTGACTTTTTCCTAAACTGGGAACATATTCCTATGTGTGGAAGATGCTTGTGGAGCCTTCATTTACCATTTACGTGGAAGCATCAGAAGAACAATAATCGCTTTCTGTCTCTGGAAAGTACACTCTGATAATGGAGGAATGTTGGATATGGTTTTAGTGAACATTAGAGGGACACAAAGCAGACAAGCTGCCAAATGAAATTTCACAGGACAGTCATATTCCAAGGGGTCAGAGAGAAAGAATTCAGAAGAGCTTTTGGAATAAGTGATTTTGGACACAAATTCTCCAAATTTCAGAAGAGATGAATTGGGAGTGGGAAGTAACTCCTGTCTCCAAGCTGAGAAAGGGGAATTCTGTTCACTGCAGTTTGCACCAGTGCACACCGGTTTACTTGGAGAACCCAGGTGGCATCATGGTTAAGCTGGTGTTTGGGGCACTGTGTTGCAATGTGGACTCGGTCCTGGCTCTCTCACATACCTTCCCTGGGCCTCAATGTCCTCCTCTATGAAACAGAATTTTAGTAACTAGTTTTTAATGTTATTGTGAGGCTTAAATACACGTGCTTGGGTAAAGCCCTCCAAATAGGTTTGCTAATAGTTGATTAGCCAAGGTATGGCCCCATGGGAGGAGTACATTGGTTTAAATCTTCTGTGTTCACTGCAAAACATCAGGAAGTCCTGGACACTCAGAAGAGTGGATTCTAGAGGGAGATGGTTACTGTCACGGGGTTGAATGATCTGTAGTCTATCAAGGAGGAGAATTATACCAAGGCCTCAGAGAAGGCCACTTCCCATTGCACCCACGCTTATGCCCGTTCCTTTCATAGCTTTCCTTAATCCATGTAGTTGCTTGTCTATCTCCACTTCATCCTGTCTGTGATGATTCTGTAATTATAATTTCACTTCAAAATTAGAGAATATGGAGGCTCCAATAATTATAGGTGCCTAATATATGCTAAAGTAGAATACTGAAAAATGTAGTGCCCTCTTTCCGCATGCCCATGCACACGCAGGCACAGCTGATCTAAACATTTCCACCACAGCATCTCAAGTCTTTCTTTTGAAGAATTCCCAAATGTAGCCAGCAGATGGCGACAAACAATCATATTTGACCTGAAGCTAAAAAAAAAAAAAAAACAAAAAAAAAACGAGGTTTTCCATAGCTTTTGGAGATGCCACTCTCAGTTACTTTTTGTATATTTTGTCTTCCTTTTCCTTTCAGTGAAGTCAAGTTTGTATCTTGGGGCAGAATTAAAAGCACTTGTGAAGGTAACTCTAAGGAAAAACACCAACTCAAACTAGGGCTTAAAATCTAAAACAAGCACTCTCCTTCTTGGGAGCTTGCCCAGCCCCTTCCCTCCAGGCCCCGTTTCTGCGTCCCTCTTTCTCTCCTAAGCTCTAAGGGCCCCTTCCTTTGCCTCTGTAACTTGTTTTCTGAGCTCATGACTTCTACCACTCACTTCTACCTCTGTGACTTTATAAATAATCTTTCTCTTGTAGTTTGAAAGAAAAACCTTTAAAAAATGTTATGTTTACTTTCAAGTATTTTGGAAGAAGGCAGGCTTTAGAAATGGGAAGTACAAGGGTATTTTGGACACTTGCCCAAACATAGGTAGTTTTAGGAATATAGCTGGAGTACTCAAAGATACTGCTTTGAGCAGGTGTTCTTTGTATTTTACTCTCACATATAATTGGCCAAAAATTGTGGGTTCAGCCTTTAGAAAATTCATTTTACAGATCATAAATGTTCTAAATGTTTAATTTGTAAACTCAGAAAGCCCCATGAATTCCAGGGCTGAGTTTGGCTTCAGGTTATCTATGCTTCATCTCCAACTGCGTGCCTGCAGATGAGATGCCAAGGGGTCACTCTGTGTCTGGACTTGGTAAGAAGAGCTTTTGGAATGTTTCATTTGTTTCTGGACATAAAGCTGCTTTGTGCACAAATGCATTGCAATGCTGGGACATGCTGTTATCCATGGGGCAGAAAGAAGGACAAAGAGGAACACAGTGAAAATACTGTAAGCCAAGTGTACAGTCATTTGTGAAAATCAATGTCAGGATTAGGGAAGATGACAAAATATGTCAATGGCAGAAAATAAAAGTGTTTATTTTCTGACTGTTTCCTCACTCATAACAATTATATTAAAATGGAAGAGACTTAGCTGTTCTGTGTGTTAAATTTTAAAGTATTTTTTGCTTCAGAACTGTGACACCATAAGAGGGAGGGGCTGCCTATGTTTCCAAGTAAACAAGGTCAAGTCAGAAGGCCAGGGGAAGTGTGTGAGAATATTTCTGTCTCTGCTTTTTGCCACAGATCCCAGGCATAGCTATTTTCTGAGTTATGGCTCTGTTATAAACCTCACTGTTATTTCTATAGCTAAATGTTCCTACAAAAATCCTTCCAGTTACCTGGCTCATTGTATTTATTCAGTTAGCCAAGGTGTGAAAAACAAAACATAGACAAACATATATGAAAAACAATTTAAAATTTTGTAAACTACAGTTGACATTCAGTATTAATTTATATTAGTTTCAGATGTAAAGCATAGTGGTTAGACATTTATGTAATTTATGATGTGATCCCCAATTTTACAAGTACTCACCTGACACCGTACAAAATTACAATATTATTCACTGTTTTCCCTGTGCTTTACTTTACCTCCCCATGACTTTTTTATCACTACCAAGTTTTACTTCTAAATCTCTTCACCTTTTTTACCTACTTCGCCAAATCCTCTTCCATCTGGCAACCATCAGCTTGTTCTCTGTGTGAGTCTTTCTGTTTTGTTCATTTGTTTTCTTCTTTCGATTCCACATATAAGTAAAACCATATGGTATTTATCTTTCTCTGTCTGACTTATTTTGCTTAACATCATACCCTCTCAGTCCACCCAAAAGACAGAAATGGGGAGATATTTCTTTTTATTGCTAAGTAGTGTTCCATTGTATGTACATATCTTGCCTTCATCCAGTACAAAAAGAATTTTTAAAGAAAAGCTTCAGAATTAATTTTTAGTGTGCAATTTTTTCCAACTGATGTCTTCATTGAATGTCCTGAACAAAATTTTTAAAAGTCAACAATTAAAAAAATGCACTTCTAATATCTGTTTATCTGTGGAAATATAGAGTATAGTTGTGACTACATAAGGGAAAAAAAACCTAAAGAAAGTCACTGTAAAACAGAGAATTTTCAAGCAACACATTTAAAAAATTAACTTTCAAATATTTTAAAAAATTCTGAATTTAAAAGTTCTCCAGAGCATTGGTTGCATTTAACTAGTATTTTTATTTTTTTCATTTTATTTATTTAATCCTCACTCGAGGATGTTTTTATTGATTTGAGAGAGAGAGAGGAAGAGAGAAAGAGCAAAAGAGAGAAACATCGATGTGAGAGAAAAACATTGATCAGTTGCCTCCTGTATGTGCTCCAACCAGGGTTGAACCTTCAACCTAGGTATGTGGCCTGGACAGGGATAGACACGCAATCTTGGTGTATGGGACAATGCTCAAAAGCAACTGAACTTTCTGGCTAGGACTAACCGATTTTTTTTTAAAGCAAAGATTTGAACACAGAACGATTCATTGTGTTAGTGTGATACTAGAAACCATCTGAAAGTGAAAAATCAGGAAAATCATTTAGCAAATGAAGGCATGTTCATTTATGAAAATATTTTAATGTCAAAATAAGTAATTGCCATAAAATTTGTTTTTTACATCATCTAAAAGTGTAAGAATTCACACAGTATGTGGAAACAATATGAGTGCAAAAACACCATAAATTTAAAAAGTAATTATATATAAAATAAGACTAGCAGAAAAAAATCACTAAGGTGTCTATATTAGAAATACTTAGGAATGATGTTATGATTAATATTTTTTCCTGAATTTTTCTCTAATTTCCCCCCAGATTTAATGACTTGATGTATGTACATTTGCACAGTTTATCTTTTGCACAGTTCTGCTTCCAGCCTTGGTATATTCTTTTGCAAAACGAAGGCATTTTTGCATCCCATGGGTCTAAACATATCATAACAACCCTCTGAGTGTTAAAAAAGGAAAAAATACTAAAAATGATTAGTTGTATGAATTTTGGGATTAGCTTAGTAGTGATAAATTTGTTATAAAGTTTCTTATTTAGGGAGAGAACATGTCCTTGGTGATGTGAAAGCAGAAATAATAGCTCATTCTTATAAGGTTTTCCCCTCCCACAAGGCAGCACTGTCTAACTGGGGACACAGAGTTAAAACACTTTCCTTGAGAATCCTCCTTGAAAGTAAAAGTATCACCTGCTACAGTGCCAGCTTAGTGAGTTTTCTTTTTTGTGTGTGACTTTTTTGAATCCTAAACAGCAGCATGTGAATTTTCAGACCAAATGTTGGGATGGGAGGGAGGTCCAGGGTTTAGTTAGCCTAGGGAGGCTTCCCCCTATGGTTCTGACCCAGGCAGTTTCCAAATAACACTGATCACAGCTTGTTACCTAATCCCTAGTCCATGTGCCTGACGCTTCAAAACGCCAAAACTGAAGACATCAGATTTGGAGCAAGAAAGGTTTATTGATAGAAAGGGTGCCAACTGAGAAGATGGGAGAACCAGGGGTGCCTGAGATCCATCTTGCTCACTGGACCAGGCCAGGGTTTTAAGGGCCTGGAGAGAACAGGTATGTGGAAGTGCTGGTGGGGCAAGTTTTAATTGTAGATCTGGGAACTTGGCCATTTTATGGTAAAGGGGCATCAATGCTAGATCTTCCTAAACAATAGACCCTTGGCCTCTGAAAGAGTTCCGGTGTTCAAGTTCCAGTTATGATGTGGTCCTTTGGTTCTGTGGGGTGAGGGAGGGGAAACTTTGGTTGTCGATGCACTGGAAGTCAAAGTTCTTTTCTCTGCACATGCTTTGGCTGAATGACTTACACTTTTGGTCTGTTGTCTCTGAAAAACAACTCAGTACCATGTTGGCTGGTTCTGCTGTGGCAACCCACTCCAACCTGCTCACAAACTCAAACACAAGTACACCCAGGTCCACCTAGCCTGCACCTCGGGGGAAACAGGGCTGTCTAATGAGACTCAGGCACCTTGGTCCTTAGCAGGGCCAAGCACCATGCCTTTTCTTCCCATGCCCTCCTCTCTGCTCTGCTGTGTGGAGAAGCCACCCTTAGGCCTTTGCTCATGGTGGAAGTTTGGTCTGTCATTGCTGGTGGAGGAAGTGGTTGAGCCACAGCACCTAAGAGACGGAAAAACTTTGATAAGAGCAGCTGGGCTCCTTGCTTGAGGCTACAAGGAAACCTTATCTGGGCTTTGGATCCTATGCTCACTGCCTCCACCGTTGGTGCAGACAGACAATCAACAGTGGACTATATGCCACTGCATGAATGAGGATCCACAAATTTTCATTAAATTTCCCAGGGTCCTCCCTTCTCCTAGTAAACCCTTTTGTGTATACTTTCCCTACTGCCTGTATTAACAGTCTGTGAGAAGGTAGGGGACAGGGTGCCTCAAGCTCATTCAGAAGGCTTTCTATGCAAACCCAAGAAAGGGAGACCTATTTGCAATTCTGGCAAATTGTGCTCCAAGCCTGTCATTCTTTGTTCAGTTTCCTGGGCTTTTGTGGGGTTCTATACAACTATTTGTCTTTTTTTTTTTTTCCAGAGAGGAAAGGGACAGGAGGAGGAGCAGGGTGAGGGGGAAGAGTAGAAGGAAAACACAGTTGTGGCTTCAAGAGAATGTGTTTAGGACCCAGTCATCTTGGTTATGGGTTTGTGGAGTACTTGCAAATTCCAGTCTGATTTTACAGTTCAAGTATCTTTGGGCGGTTCATAATAAATATTATCTGTGCTACAGAATAGTCACAGAATAGACAACTCTTATGCTCAAAGTGCAAGCATAATCATTTAGAGGAATAAAATTCAGCATTAACATTATGTATAATAAAGACAGTGCCCATTGTGTGACCCCAAAACTAGTGAAATTACAACCTTTCCCCCTTTTTTTCTAATGTATATTGTATTTTATAGGATCACAATGATGACACAAATGTCTAGTAACTGCTGAAACTTACAGAGTATTTGCTAGAGGACAGAGAGAATTCCAAGTATCTACACACAATTTTTTTAACTTTATTCATTTGAATGTCTTGCAAGCTAAGAATTAAAATCTTTAGAAACAATCCTAAATTGGGATCACATGTGTTTGTGTATAAAGCACTTCTATGTGCTATTGAAACCTTTTTGTCTTAAATGCACATACAAAGACAATCTTAAAGATGTATATTTATAATACTTACAAACATATTTAGATATTTATGCTCCACAAAAGCACTGGTACTTTCATATGGCTTTCCGTGTATGTATTGTGGGTATTATTTTTTAATTAGTTTTGGTGGCTTATTAGGTCTGTTTTCCAATCTCCCCTCCCCTTTTCCCCCCAATCTCTGTCTCCTTAAGACAAAGCAGCTAAATTGCCCTTGAACCATTTTCAGACTTGAAAGATTTAGTAAACAAAAATGCTTTATAACATTTTTGGTGGGAGTTCTGAACAGATGTATTCTTCCTCTTGAGGTTTTCCCCGCTGTTTGATCTTCTCCTCCAAAGCAATTCGTTATAATATGATGGGCAAAAACCCAGGCGGGATAATTATGCTGAAATGGGCCAGCAGCCAGGACTCTGCATCTGTCCTTTGAGACGATAGCTGTCATCCCTCTAAGGCTGCTCTAGCCATTGTGGCTGGGGACTGCCAAGACACCCAGGGAACAGACAGGAGGGGATGGCTGTCTCGTCAGGTGATGGGTCAGAAGCTTGTAATTGAGCTGTGTTTCTTTAAAGCTACTGGAATAAGCATAACCTATGATGTTTAGGGAACAAAGCATGGAGTGAGGTGGAGGGTGCAGAGATAATATTGCAGAATCAGAGCGTCTGGCAGAGCGGAAATTTTGTTTTGTTTTTAGTTAGCTAAAGTTGCCAGCTGCTGTTCTTTCTAGAGTGAAGTCACTAAGTCAACATAGAGGACTCAAGTCTTCCAGGAATAAGTCCCACATTTGCTCTTTTAAGCCATGCTACTATAAGGCAAAAGAGGATATTTGTTCCCCTAGGCAGCCGTAGAAAGGGACTTTTGTGGGGGAGTTTCCAGTGAACATAGGCATATAAAGTCCCACCACCTCACTCAGATAGCTCTGTCACAGGATGGTGGGAACACCTTATATCTCCAGTTTCTGTGGTCCTCTCAACCCCCTACCCCTGCCCCACCCTGGCCCTCATCACTAAGAGCTGCAGTAATGAAAGCTCAGGCCTTATTCAGTGAACCCTGTGCTTGGCCATTGAAGATACTACATGTGCTTTGGTCAACCAGGACTTCTGACATTGAACAGTGCCCAGTGGGTTAGAGAGGAATGGAATTGAGATGGCTTCCTCCAGAAACCCTCTTCATTGTTCTACCAAATCTGTCTGTAGTCATTTTCTGTCACTCTTTAACAAATTGCCACAAATTTAGTGGCTTAAAGCAACCTTAATGTATTATCTCAGTTTTCATGGGTCGGGAGTTCAGATATGGGTTGAGTCTTCTGCTCATATTCTTACCATGCTGAAATTGAGGTGTCAGATTGGGCTGCAATCTCAGCTAAGATTCTCTTTCAAATTCACAGGTTGTTGGTCAAATTCAGGCCTTACAGTTGTAGAATTGAGTCCCTCAGCTCTTAGGGGGCTCCCACTTTTCTCCACCAGGTGGCCTTTTCCACAACAGGGCCATTTTGTGTCTTCAAAGCCACCAGGAGAGTGTCACTGCTGACTCATTTCTTTTGTGACCTGTACTTTCTCTTTTAGGGCCTTACCTAATTAGAACAAGTCCAACCAGAATAATCTCTCTCTTGATTGATTTAGCATCAAATAATTAGGGCCTTTAATTAATATATCTACAAAATCCCTTTGCTTTTGCTCGATAACATAATTAACCACAGGGTGGTATCCTATCTTGTGTACAGGTCCTGCCCACACAAAAGAGGAGGGGATTATACATATACCCCAGAGGATGAAGGTCTTGGAAGAATAATACCACACTTACTAGAACATTCCCTTTATTTCCAAATTAAAACTTTAATGTTCTAGATAGCAGATTCCCACTTGGTTTAGTTATTCTAACTAGGTACAGTAAACGTTTCATTATCTGTGCAGTTGTTAAAGAAATTCAAGTAGAAACTTCTCAACTGGCATAGTATCATATTCATTGAGAATAGTTAAAACTGTACTTAATTACAAGTTTTGTTAATATCACATCAGCTTTATTCAGTCCAACTTGTGTCTATCAGAGAAGCCTGAAGGCATGAATTAGAGATAAAAGTGACCTTAGATACATTTAGTTTTAAGGGTATAAGAATGAATACACACATATACATCATCCACTCAAAAATATGTCTATTAAAAAATTAAAAGCACAAATCTACAATAAATTCAATAACATTTTAATAACTTTGTATTAATCACAAAATCTACAGACATTTAAGAAATAGTTGTGTATGTATATTTCCTAATTTATTATAGTATCAAATGCATATTTTACATATATAAAATCTAACTTATTCCCTTTATCATCAGTTCTTAGAACACACAGATCTTTTATACCTCAAACAATTAATCTGTTTCTGCCTAGAGAACTGATCTATTTTCATTTACAGATGAGGAAGGTAGCATTAAATAAAAGGATAAGGAAAACAAGGTGGGTGAGTTATGTCATAGCCCCCAAGGTTCATGAGAAACTGAAGCTAGAATAAATATCTCCAAGCCTTGTAATGTGTTGAACATGTCATGCTGCTTAAACTTTGAACCACAGACATGTAAGTCTCTCTGCTTAAAGTCTGCAACTTAATGGATCCTTTTTTCCTGGTGTGTTTGAGAAACAACACACTCTACACAGTCAAGTCCTCACTTAACATTGTTGATATGTCTTGGAGAGTATTACTGTAAGCAAAATGACATGTAAGGAAACCAATTTTATGTTAGCCTAATTGATAAAAACAAGTGAAGTTCCTACAACATATTTCTCATGAAAACATCACCAAGCTTCTAAATAAAGATCCCAAACACTTCTAATACTAATCACTGAAATAAATGTGAGCTGCATATACATTTAATAAAGATGACTAAAAACAGGAGAATGCTTTTCCAAACTCTTTTTTTTTCTTTTAGTTTATTCAGTACAGTTTCT
>CM052547.1:64069775-64093988 GCA_028533065.1 Trachops cirrhosus
TCTGCAATCCCACCAACAGTGCACTAGGGTCCCTTTTTCTCCACAACCTCTCCAACACTTGTTGTCTGTTGTTTTATTTATGATGGCCATTCTGACTGGTGTGAAGTGGTACCTCATTGTGGTTTTAATTTGCATCTCTCTGATAGCTAGTGATATTGAGCATCTTTTCATGTGTTTCTGGATCCTCTGCATGTCCTCCTTGGAGAAATGCCTATTCAAGTCCTTTGCCCATTTTTGAATTGGGTTTCTTGTCTTCTTCGAGTGGAGTCGTGTAAGTTCTTTATATATTTTGGAGATTAAACCCTTGTCTGAGGTATCATTGGCAAATATGTTTTCCCATACAGTTGGTTCTCTTTTTATTTTAATACTGTTTTCTTTAGCCATCCAGATGCTTTTCCAAACTCTTATTCAAGTTTATAGTTGTGGATGGCCGGAGACTCTCGCAGCAGGTCAAAGTGTAAGACAGGACCCACCCTGGATAGGACGCCCTCCCATCACAGGGCCACTCACACCCCTGCCCCCGCCACTCACTCAGACCAGCACAATGGACACAGTTCATCTCGTGTGCACATCTTTGGGATATGGGAAAAATCGGATTTCCTGGAGAAAACCCATGCAGACATGGGGAGGCCATGCAAACTTCAAACAGTGGACCTGGCCAGTAATTGATTTTTTTCTCTCATTAATGTTATAACTTAATGACATTGAACAAAATGTCATTTGAAAACCTGTTTTTGGACGCAAAGGACAAACTGAGTAGGCAAGAAAGAAAGATAAAATTAATTCCAAGTTCCTCATGAATGAGGTTTTCCTTCATCATAATTTTGTTGGAAAGTGAATTAACTGAATCTAGGGCAAATTCAGGTTCAGTTACACATTGGAAAACGTATTAAAGCAAAATGCAATAACAGATCTTGGATAATCTAAAGCTTGGGATTTTGCATGTGGCTGTTCTCATAAATCAAAATGAGAATGGAGATTCAATTATAATTCTTAATGCAGCTTTATACAATTTTATTGAGATATATATTATACCATAAAATTCACTGATATGATTTTTCAGTGAATTTACAGAATTTTTCAGCAATCACCATAATCCATTTTTAGAACATTCCTATCATCCTGATAAAATCCCTCATCTTCATTTACAGTTAATACCAGTTCTGTTTCAAAGGATTCTCCTTGCCTTAGCTCCAGACAATTACTTATTTACTTTCTGCTTTTATAGATTTTCCTGTTCTCAACATTTCATATAAATGAAATAACATAATATTCTTTCCCATCTGTTTTCTTTCACTTAGTATCATGTTCTCGGGTTTTATCAATGTTGAATTTACGAAAACTGTATGCCTTTTTATTGCTGAATGGTATTCCACTTAATGGGCATACACAACTTGTTTAATCCCATTTACCAGTTGGTGGACAATAGCTTTGGTTCCATTCTGTCTATTACGATAATCCTATTATGAACATTAGAGAGTCTTTCTTGGCCTGGGCCAAGCTTTTAATTCTCTTGGGTGTATACCTAGGAATGGAATTGCTGGACTATGTGGTAAATTAACGTTTTCCTTTTAAGAAACTGTCAAACTGTTATCCAAAGTGACTGTTTCATTTTATTTTGTGTTCCAATTGATAACATTTAAGATTTTGGTTTCTCTATATCCTCAACAATAATTTGCCACTTATTTATTTACTTATAATCATAGCCATTTTAGTGTATGTGAAATGGCACCTCATTATGGTTTTGTTTGTGTTTCCCTAATGACTAATGATACTAAGCATCTTTTCATGTGCTCTTAGATATTTTTGTATCTTCTTTGATGAAATGTGTATTCAGATATTTTACCTATTCTATAATTGAGTAGTTCATCTTATATATTGATCTGTAAGACTTCTTTGTATATTCTTAATATAAATTTTTTATCTGATATGATTTGAATATATTTTCTCCCAGTCTATGACTTGTCTTTATTTTCTTAATGGTATTTTTGATGTACAAAATTTTTAATTTGAATGAAGTCCAGTTTGTTAGTTTTTTCTTTTATGTATTTTGTTTTTAGTGTCATATTATATAAAAAATATCTAACCCAATATTGTGAATATTTTTTCTATGTTTTCTTCTAAAAGTCATATAGTTTTAGCTCCTACTTCAGGTCTCTTGCCTTCAAACATAGGAGATGTTCTAGGATCTGAGCCCAACAAAAATATAGTACCATGAGGAACTGGAGGTTTCCAAGCTTCTATCTGTTTATATCCTCCCTCATCCCCCTTTATTGTTGGGATAATCACTGGCACCACTGAAACCTGAACAAAAGACTAGAGTGATTGTATATTTTGGTCTGTCCAGAAAAAGTCCAGCCATTGTAATATAATGAGAAGAGTGTGTGACATCTATGTAACCTGGCAGCCGAGGGGAGTGGACTGGAATGTGCATGCATGAACAGTCAGGGTGGTAGACACCATTGGGTGAGCATGGGTACTATATGGCTATTGCATTCAAAATGAGTGAGCAAGAAGAGCAATGAATCTGTATCATTTTTGCATTAATCTTGAATATTCCTACATGAAAACTATTCGGATGATTCAGAAGGCCACAGCTATGGGCAATTGGTGATTGGCAGCTTCATCATGACAACATGCTCACTGATGCATCACATCTTGTACAGAAGTTTTTGAGAAACATAAAATCAACCAGGTAACTCAGCAACCCTACAGCCCAGACTTGGCACCCTGTGATTTCTGGCTTTTCCCAAAACTTAAATCACCTTTGAAAAGGAAGAGATTTTAGAGTGTGGATGAAATTCAGAAAAATATGGCAGGGCAGCTGATGGCAATTGGGAAAACTGTGTGAGGTCCCAAAGTGCTTACTTTGAAGGGGGCAGGCATCATTGTCTTATGTACAGTGTTTCTTGTATCTTCTTTAATAACTGTCTCTGTTTTTCATATTACATGGCTGGATACTTTCTGGAGATATATAGTTTTGTTTTGCTTCTTTGTTTTGTTTCTTAATCAGCTTCCAACATGTTAGCATATACCATCCCAAGAAAAAAAATTGATGACAAAATGTTATTATTTTGAAGACTTTCCTTCTAATTTTGGGCTAGTTAGAGGCTACATCAAATAAGATAATGCATGTGATAATGTTTCAAAAACCATAAAATGCCAAACAAATGTTAGGAATTATTACTATTGCATGCAGGGAATAAGAGTAAACAGAAGCAACAGTAATGCTTTTAGAGGGCTTAAATAGACAAGCTGAATGACAATGTCAACATAAGAAGGTAAAAACTAGATTTGTAGATAATCCACCCGTGGGTTGTTGAAAGTTGGCTTTATCTGTATTACCTAAATTATTAAGGAGTTGGGTCAGGATCAAAGAGGTTCCTATTGCTTGGTTGGATACGGGGGATAAAGTTGTCTTAGTAATCAGTATGTTCCCTTGAACTGAGGTAGAAATTTTGCCCTGAGATATTGATTTCTCTTGTTAATGGATGGCCCTCTTCCACGGACGTAGGTGGAATTAACAACTGCTTTCATAATGCTGAAAACCCTGATAACCTAAAATCTCTCCTCTACATAGCAATGTAGTTATATTGTTTAAAATATCCAGGATTAGTGATCACTTAAGGGCAATTTAGGAAAGTGTACATATTTGTACTGAGTCAAGGAATTACTACTTAGCCCGAACAAAACACTTTGCTAGAATTATAACCCTTATTAATCCCCTTGCTATCTGCTGTCATTCAGCAGACAATGAAGGCCTGCAGGTTTGCTCATAGGCCAGATCAAACTTGGAGGGAAGGAATTAGGGGAAGGTGGTAGGACACTGTGCAGATTGCTGCTGGAGTGGAGTCTATAGAGATGGACAGGTCCTGACAATTAGCAGGACTAAAAAGGGCATCGTTGCCCTGGACATTGGGAAAGAGATCCCAAATGAAGAAAAGGTGAGGCTATGGTAGCACTGTGTTCCTATAGAAGAATCTTGTCTCTGCAAAGCCCTGGCTCTGTATTAATGATGGACGTTGATATTTGCAGTTAGCAGACAGCTCTGAGATCTCATTTCTTGGACTGTTCACTACATTTTATTTAGTGTTTCTCAGGCACCCCATTTCTGTATCCACGTCCTGGCATTTCATGGCAGTATTTATTAGTGTTTATTGACCACAGTTTTTCAAGGATGGTTACATCTATGCTCCCTATTTTACAGAACAGAGTGGTTCAGTGTCTTGCTCTAACACAAAGAATTAGAGGTAGACCCATGATTATAACTCAGAGACCTGTAAGCTACACTGCTTCAGATAATCCATCTAAAAAGCTTTTATATTAGAAAGCTGTGAGGAAACTAAAGCCACTGGAATTTCACAATGGCCCCAAATTCACTCCCTAAATTAACTTTCTGTGAATACTTAGGCAGTTGATGCCTACAACCTAGGGGCTCAAGAAGATTGGAAGAATGTAGCAAAACCATTTTTTCTCTTTTAGCTCTAAGGCTCCCTGAAGATCTCTTAATAAATCAAAACACATGTGAGGAGTAAAGAGACTGAGGAGATAGTGAAGGACTCAAGCTCTGAGATAAAAATTGCCAAGAAAGAACCTACCCTTGTAGAAGGGGAAAATAAGGAGCAAGAAGAAAGAGGAGAGAAATTATAGACAAGAGGAGTCTTCAAGGTGCCCTGGTATGTGAAACACAACAAGGGCTAGAAAACATTCAACATTTGATATTGAGAAGGTAGGAAACATGTCCTAGGAATAACCTTAGCACCTGTTGTGAAGGCCTCCATGCTGAGCTCATAGACAAATGCAAAAGAGTTCTCAACAGCCAGTGCCATACACCTCAAAGGTCTCACCAATATCATTGGGCTAGTCATGCTGGAGCAGACTTTACCCTGGTACCTTCCATAGTTCCCATCCACACTTTCTACTTGGCATCTTTCTGTTTATCATTCCATTATGATTCCTGTATGCTGACAATTTAATAGGAAGCTTTCATATTTCCCAAGTATGATGTATAGAAAAATTAAAATTAAAATGAGCTGTTCTCTTTGACTTGGCCCAACCATCCTGATTGGCCTCTGTTGGGCGATCCTGATCCTGTCTTGGCCCCAGGCATTTGGGCAGGTACAGTTTAATGGCTGATTTGGATTTCCTTCTATTGCACCACCCCCAGTATTTTTCTCATTATGGTTTCCTTTGGCAGCAATCCTTTTTTTTAATTGAATTTATTTGGATGACATTAGTTAATAAAACCATACAGATTCAAGTGTACAACTCTGTAACACATCATCTGCACACTGCATTGTGTGCTCACCACCCAAAGTCAAGTCTCTTTCAGTCCCCTTTCATCCCCAGGTTGCCTTCTTCCACTTCCCCCCACCCACCTTTCCCTCCAGCAATCACCAAACTGTTATCTGTTTCTTTTCTAATCCCTTCACCTTTTTCATTTAGCCCCTCAAACAAGTGGCAGTAATTCTTAATCTCATCCAGCTTGCTTTCAGAGTGATCCCAGATATTTTGGCTAATCAGGCCAGGTAATCAAATTCAGCAAAATAAAGAGACAGAGTAAGATTAAGAAGTGCTTAGAAAGGCACTGGTGATTTTATTACCAATGGCTCTTTATGCCTCTACCTTTAAGCAGTCTCCCTTCTCTGAGGTGTCCCTGTGTAGGCTAAAGCACCCCATCATTCTTCAAGCTTTGGTATGTGGTTTCTTGACTTCTTTTTTATACCTCTGTGATCAACCATCATCCTGCTTGTCTTCATCATCCATGTAGACAGATTCTTCTTACATTCCAATAATCTCTGTCCCACCCTATGAGCCAATCTCTACTGGGATTACATTTAGGACCTTGGCATGGGTTGGGAAACCTTAAATTCCATAACAAATTTCTGAACATAATTATTCCTACATTTTTTCTTCCCCTTGTTTCCTATATGCAGGTTTTCTGGATACCTTAAGACTTCTAATTGTTCAGCTCCTTTTATCTTGTCAACTCCACTCTTTCCTTCCTTCAGAAGCCCACCTCTCCACAATGAAACACCTGTTTCACTCACTTGTTATAAGTGTTCTTGCAAATCAGTATCTATCCATTCTAAAATGTATATGATACAAATTGTCTCCAATCTCCAGTGAACCTTCATTTTAGTTCAACTGTGTGTTTTTTTATACAACTCTAGTTTGCTTGCTTCCTTAATTGCCCATAAAGATATTCTATGTTATTAGCACTCTTAAACTCACTACTCATTTGTCTTTCACTAATGTCACTCACTGCAGGCAGCCTTGTTTTTCTTTATTAAGAAAATGAGAGCCATCAGGCGTAAACTCCATAAGTGTTCTACTCATTCAGTAGAGAGGCTAGACTAGCTTGTCAACTCTCTGTTTTTAAGGAGTCCTGTGAGTAGACTGGGCCAGAACCTTAATTGAGTTTCTAAAGTTTCTTTTGTTATATAAGTCAAAATATTCACAGGATTCAGGGACCAAGTTGTGGGCATTTTTGAAGGCCATTCTGCCTATCCCAGCAAACTAGAGATTCTGCATTTAGAAAAACAGTCACAATCCTGGGCTTCATGGAATTTACAGAGTAGAGGGATGTTTAGATCTAAACCAAATGTTCAGATCTAAATTAAATGGTTATATTTAAACCAGAGAATTATTTAATAATATAGTATGTTGAAATCTCTGAAGAAGCACCAGAGTATAAAAGGTATAGTGAAGAAAAATGCCAACTGCTCTGGTCTGTACAGAGAAGGAATTCTTTTACCAGGGACATGGAACTTGAATTGAGATCTGAATAATGGATGGGAGCTACCAAGATGAAGAGGGTTGAGGGAAGAGAATTTCAATTCATTCTTAATTGTTGTGATTCTGTCTCACTAGCACTTTTATATATGTTCTGTCCTCTATCCCAGTGCTATCCAAAATAATCCCTATATTAATGACTCAACCATCTGTATCAGCGATGGTCAAATTACGGCCAGGGGCTAAACTTGACTACTGTCTGTTTTTGTAAATGAAGTTTTATTGAAACACAACCACACCCATTTGTTTAGGTATTGCCTCTAGCTTCTTGATATTATTATGGCAGAGCTGAGTAGTCAGAACAGCAACTGTACGAACTGCAAAGCCTAAAATATTTATTTTCTGGCCCTTTACAGAAAAAGGTTCCCAAATCCTGGTCTAGATGGATAGATGTGTCTTTCAAGAGAAGGATCGGGTTTGAAAGGAAGAGCTCACATGTGGTTTTAGATATGTTGAATTTATAGTGTTTTTGGATATTTCAGCTTTGAGATATCCAAGCTGGAATGGCAAATACACGTTTGGATATTTGAAGTTCAGTTTTTAAAAATGGTTTGATGAGAAATTTAATAATTTCCCATACTCCTTTGAAAGACTTATTATTTTGTAGCCATGGTTACAAGTTACCATTACAACCAGTTTTAAATCAGCTTAATCAAACAATTATAATATGCTCAGAGAACAGATTGTTGAAAACCAGCCAATGAGCAACAGTGCCCCTCTTTAGAAAGACAGCCAGTTGGCAAGAGCTTTACTCTGGAGAACATACTAGAATGTCAACCAACTCACAGTACTCTTACCTAAACAACCATGCTTCTATAGCACATGCCAACCTTTTCTCTGAACTGTATGCTTCTTAAAAATCCAGTGTAAAATCAGTAGTCTGCTTTGCTTGGAGAGGCTGTGTCTATGAAGCATAAGTCTCTCTTACTTCAGTAATAAATTAATCTTCGTATTTCAGTTAATAAATGGTGGTTTCTTCCTTCAACTTAGCTTGAGATTTTTTTTAAAAGGAAATGTCTTAAATGTATAGATAGTTGTCATTTTGGGAAAAGTGATTGTTTAGAGAGAGCATACTGAGTGAGAGTCAAGAGGGGCTAGGAAGGGGTAATATAAAGTCCAACATTTAATGATTATGTAGGGAAGAAGGAGATTACAAAGGAGTCATTGAAAATGGGCCATGGAGATAGATCAAGAATAAATGTTGCCATGAAGCTGGGGCCAGAAACCATTTTAAGAATTAAAGAAGAGTCAAGAGTCAAGAGAGTCAAATGTCACTGAGAACTTCTTAAGAGAGAAACAAATTTGTCTACTGGGTTTGGTGACAGGGAGCTCTTTGTGACTTTTGTGAGATCTGCTTCTTTGCACCAAAAACACCGAGATGAAGGTTGGATATTGAGATGTGAGTGGGGGTGAGGAAATGGGAACAAAATGTATAAATAATTCTTTGGTAGATAGAGAAAAATATGGTTTGGTGTTATTTTGTTTTGTTTGAAAGATAGGAAAGTCTTGACCATGTTAACCTGCTGATGTCAGAAATTCACTAAAGAGGTTAAAAAATATAAGAGGAAAAAATATAATCAGTAGTCTGGTAAATACTGAGACAGTGATAGGGGAAGGGACCAGAATGGCAGTGAAGAAACTGAGTTTAGTTAAGACTGTTGGCACCTATCACAAATGAAACAACAAAAAGATGGAAGCAAGAATGGATAGAAATCAGATGGGATTATAGGATGTGTAGCCTAAAGATGCAGGAGTTCCCATTTGGTTGTTTCTTTTGTATTGTTAGAGGCAGGAAAATAAAGTTATCTTTTGAATGTGAAAAAACAAAACGGAAGAGGTTGATTGGAGAATCAGGAAAGTATAACACTGAGAGCAGGAAGAGAGGGAGATCCAAGATTAGGGCATTGATAAAACCATATTTGAAGAGGTGGGCAATAGAAGAAGAACCAGCAACTTAGGTCAAGAATGACTGAAGAAACAGGAAAGACAAAAAACCAAGAGAGTGGTTTAATAGTGTCGAACATGAGAAAGAAGATTCCTATTAAGAAGGATTCTTGGCAAATTTGGTTCAAATTTAAAAACAGCCTAGCACCTCTTCCTAAATAGGGGCTTCTCATGCAAGCCATGCTTTAGGGAGAAGCCTGCACTAAACTGCCTGCCACTTGCACTGAAACTGCTTGCCTGCACTGTGTTCCTGACATCTGAACCAGTCCTTAAAAGCTCCTGGAATTGTATTTCAACCAATAGGACTGATGCCTTCCATGTACAATCGTAGCTGCACAGCTATGTCTCCATCAGCATATTCTTTGACGAGTCAGAGTGGCTCATCTCAGACCAATTAGGAACTGTGAAGATTTGGAGTATTCATTTAGATGAGGATGGACTAATCAGGAACCAGGGGCAGGGGCTTCTCTCTGTATAAGCCAGTTCCCCTCTAATTCACAGAGCATACTTTCCCTTTCCACCTCAGACTGAAGACAATATTTCCCCAGATGGAGCTGAAACACTGATGTCTTGCTTGAGCAGAGTACACGGAGTGGACCAGAGCTGTCTCACAGGATAGAGGTCTTTAGTCCTACAGCTATAGGAGCAAGTTTCTGTCAAAAACCTGAATGAGCCTGGAAACAGATTCATCCCCCAACACTCCAGAAAGTAACCCAGCCCTGCCAACACAGACACCTTGACTTCAGCCTTGTGAAGTCTGTAGCAGAGGACTAAGCCCAACCAACCCAGAACTCTAATCAAGAGAACTGTGAGATAATAAATGTGTGGTGTTTTAAACTGCTAAATCTGTGGTAATTTCCTACCCCCCCCCCCCCACACACACACAAAAACAACTAATACACTCCTCGTATGTACCTGACATGTACTAAGTGCTCAGTAAACATTTAATGAATTGATAAACAAATCTCATTGGCCTCTAAAAATTCAACTGCTGACAGGGCAAAGTTTAGTGCTTATAGCCCAAATCTGTCTCTTTGTATGTCCAGTTGCCTTATAATAGAGAGATCTACCTCTATGCCCCATAGACAACTGAATTTTGACATGTCTAGGAATGAACTAATTTCATTCCACCATCTGTCCTGATCTTCTGTCATTGATGGTCTTTTCACTCCCCTCATTCAATCTATTCTTAATTCCTATGATTCTGCCTCATTAGCACTCTCGTATTCCTTCTATCCTGTATCCTATTGCTTCTTTTAGTGTTCATGTTCTAAGGAAGCCTTGACTATATAAGACTACCTAAGTCTTATATCTGTTTTCCGCCTTTCTCTCCCTGAGAAATCTTGCTATATGTCCCTAGAGATCTACATGCAATATTCTACTATTGCCTCACAATACTATGTATGGTGATGCCCTGCTGGTGATTCTGGATTCCCCTTTCAAGATGCAGCCCAAATATCATCTTTTCTTCAACATTTTCATGCCAGCTTCTGTCCCCACCCACACATCCAGATAGACTTGAGCCTTGTCTCCTTCACACCCCAATCTTTTCTGATCATATTTCTATTAATATCACCCATAACATATTATTATACTTACATGCCTATCTTACTGCCCTGGGCTTTATTCAAGTGTGTATCACAAAGCCTGGCAGAGGGCCTGAGACTTAGCCACATGTGACTAATACAAGTGGAATGAATACATGAACAAATCAGTTCTCTTATTGCCTGGCGTCATGTCTGTGAACAACTCTAGACAAGTGTGCTCTTCAGAATAGCAATAGAAGCAGCCCCCAGGGAGCTTGTTAGAAATTTAAATTCTCACTCTTCATCTTTTCCCTACTCTTCATCAACCAGAATCTCTGAGAGTGGGGTCCCCAGATCTGTGTTATTTACAAGCCCACCAGGTGACTGATGCACTCTAGTTTGAGAACCACAACTCTGGAATGTTCCTCTGGTTTTACTTTTAAAGAATCCAGTAGAAGGTTTCTAACTGAGCTGAGCTTCCAATTGCTTCCCACCAGAATTAGTGACTAGAGAAAAAAAGGGCAAAGGAGACACCCCAGTAATGGACAGGAGAGCACCAGTGCCTTCTACAAGAAGGAATCAAGTAGGTCAAAGCTCAGATATAGCAAAGGTCTGAAGGTAAACTGAGAATCACTTTCATATTCAGGAATTCAAATTGAGGCAGCACATTTTTGTGGCTTTGCTTTTATGTTTAAAAGGCACCACTGGAATGTTGCTTTGCCACAAAGCATATTAGAATAAAGGACAAAAGGGTGGAGATCTGTTTTAAGAACTCCAAAGGGTAGGCTGAAGTATTTGCATGATTTTCCCTCTAACGGTAGATTCTAGTCACAGCAAAAAGTAGGAAAATCCAGAACTAGTTTCTCTTTTTCTCAAAATTTGACTTTTCTCAGCCAATAATGGACTTCTGGATTCTGAACCTGTCTTGTGTGGTCCTGGTATACTTACAAGTGTAGTTTTTCATGACTCAGTGTGATTATCATTGGGACACACTGAAACAGTACAAATCAGGATGTGTCTTTGCTGTGGGGAGAAAAGGAAATACCTAACCCCTTTTCCAAAATCCTGCATGTGACAAAACACAAAATCAGATCTAGCCAACAGAATTACTATGTGCATCTCACTTAGTTTTCCTTACAAATATTGGTGGTGTGCATGAACAAGTGTTTTTATTTCTCTAGGACCATATATTTTTGTTTGGCTTTTGCTATAGAGGGTAGAGACAGAAGCATATACTTTTTTTACCTATAATTTCGTAACTAATTAATCACAAAGGGTAAAAATAAAATCTCTGAAAGTTTTCCCAATTACCAATTTATCTGTTCAACTTCCTTCTTTCTTCTAAGCAGTATTTATATAACACTCTCTGAAAAGCAATGCTTGTAATTGTACCCAAGTGAATCCTTGTTGTTTTCAGCAATTCCAGGAGGCAATGGAGAAGTATCAAGCCTTTGAAAAGAGACTGGATTCTTATAAGTTATTACACACACTTGGCCCGATTGAGGTTGCCGTGGAAAGAACACTAGCATTCCTCAGACCCAGACATGCTATTTTCCATTCTTTGGGACTTAAACATATTCTTCTAGTCAAAATATTAAGATTTAAGAAATATCTGTTGGGTTCTTTTAAGTGGGTTTTTAGGCATTTATTTTCTTGAGAGATTTGTGTACAACTATTTGAATATAAAACTAGGGAAAAGCTTTATATGATTCTAGAGAAACAATGATTTCCCAACTACCTAAAATAAATCCATAAAACTGCCAATTGCAGTTAAAATTATACTAATTATCTTCATGACATTTGATAATTATGCTGGTTATTGCCTTTCATTGGCCTACAGATTAAACAACACCATGAATGATTAGACATTTCTTTTACTAACATGTGGATATCTAATAAATTAGCTTCAGATTCAAGATTCCTTTTTGAGAAGATAACTGCCTTTGCTTTCTCTGCAAAAGTCAAATATACCAGAGAAACATGAGCAGATTGCAGTACAGTGCCCTGTATATTACCAGAAAAAAATGAAGAAACACTCTCTTTTGTGTTTCTGGAATATTGTGGAGTAATCAAGCTTACAGATTTTAGGCTATCATCATTCAGGACTCTAAGTTAGGCTGGTTCAGTGTGCCACTATACCAAAGAGAGATGGTCTCTGTTGTATACCCCAGCTAGTCATGCTGCTTAGAGGAAGACCAGAATGCAGCAGTAATTCTATCCAGGAGGAAATTCTATGACCAAGAAAATTTCTCCTTTTTTTTCACTTCTTTCCTGTGTGTTCTAGAAGTGCTAATTTTTTTCTTCTTCTAGTTACCGTTCAGCCAAGAGTTCTTTTTACTCAGTTTGAAAGTTGTGACTGTTAGGCCACAATAGAAGTAATTCATTTCTCAAGGCAGAATCTTCTTAAAATGACTGTTTTCCAGTTTAAAAAGAAACTAAATTCAGGGCTGATTCTCAATTCTTAAGATGGCTTTTTTATTAACACAAACCTCCAACATCTTTGGTTTCTGTCATCATTGATATTTTCCTTTCATTAACTTCTGGACTTGTGCTTTTTGTGCAATTCCTACAAGCTATTCTTCCTCCTTTTTTTGTTTTTGTTACCATTCCAGCTGTTTTTCCTGCCTTCTCCCAATTCTCCTGCTCAGATCCACAATGATGAAAATCCACCCTACTGCTTCTCCTTTTGGCCTCATTTCTGGATTGGACAGGACTGAGAAGAATCAATGCATGGGTGCTCCATTGGAAAGCTCCTAGCCCAGGAACACAATGAATCCATCAAGCACTGACGGGTATGGACTGCTGTGAATACTGGTCCAATATATGTAAAAACAACTTGGTGATAATGCTCCAAATTAACTTCTGATTCCCCAAGGAAAGTTCTTTGGAAGATTGGAACATAAATCAGGTATCCTACACATGTTTAGTTTTTTTTTTTCCTGTTTAGAAAAAGTAATGTTCATAAGACTGTAGTTTGAAAACATGTTATCATTTTAAAGGAGAACCTTCCCCTGGCAATGTATTAATGTAAAGAAACACCCCTGGGGAGGAAATTCAGACTCTGTGGGAGACATCTGAAGAAGGGGTTATTGGTAAGAAGGGCCTTTAGTTCAGCCTATGTAGAGCTTCTCAATTGTCCAACCCTACATATAATAGAATTTCCGGAGATGAAAACTTCCTTCACATTTAGCTGCATATTAGAAATGTATGTCTGATCCAACAAGGTCACCTGGTGCTTTTCAGACTGCTTGATAGCACTTCTCTTTTAGGCTGTAGGCTCTACCATGTGGAGGGAGACTCTTTTCCTTTCTCTCTCCAATGTGCTCGTTGTGGTCTGTCTCCTAAAGCAATATTTCTCCATGTTACCATTGGAACAAATGGCATTAGGATGATTTTTTGCCCTTAAAACACTCAGTCTTCTTATAACATGTTGTGTCATATACTTGTAATGTTTTGAATTTGCCAAGACTCACTTTGTGCGTTTCTTTTTTGTGATATGAACAATGAAGAGATTTACTGTTTTATCTTTTCAGTGTGTGAACAAGCCAAATAGATGTGATACACTCAATCTTTCCTACTATAGGTGAAAGACTGTTGTGCCACATAGCCTCCCTTACTTGGTTAGTATGTCTAGCCATGGAAGGATGCCCATTACAGGGTACATGTGGCTTGTTGGCCAATGATTGTATGGCCAGAAACTCCACATTTCTTCAGGTCTTGCAATTCCAGCTGTCTTCTTGAACTAATTAGGTGGATTGTTATCCAGGAAGTACAGTTTGCTCTTAATATTAGAAAGTCAGAGCCTTTCTTGATGGTTCCAGAGGCTCAATGAGGAAAGATATGTAGCTCTGTTTGACAAAAAATGAACAAATGACTCCTTAGGAACTTCAAGTGGATAATCATTTCTTTTTTGCTTCCCTAATGAATTGGTTGATTCTAAATTTCTTGGTAGTTCAAAATAAATCCTGAAGACCAGTAGTATCTTTTATTGTTCAATTTATTGATTTAAAATATTATTTGTAATATATGGTTAAACAATTACTGTATATTTTAATGTATTTTTACATATAATTTATATCTAATTGATCAACATAAAATATCTAGTGTTTACACTTGTAACCCCTGGGGAACTTTGAGGAAATGTTTTACTCTAAGATTACCTTAAGTTGTTGATATTTGAGTTTTCTGTATATCTTTATTACATGACAAATTATCTTTTCATCCAACAGATCTCATAGAAATGTTGTCAAATTAATTTGACCTGGTATCTAAATTTTTTTCAGGGTCCCTGTCACACTGTGATGTTGTGATTTATAAAAATATATATTTGATCTTAGTCCCCATTCCTGGCATAGAGCCACTATAACTCTTGCTATTTTCTATGAAGAGAACAATAGAGGTATCTTTTGTTATACTAGAGGGATCCCTCAAAAAACAGAATTATTTTCTGGAGAGTGGGCCCCTTGTAGTATAGGCTTCCCCCACTAGATGAGTGTTCTAGGAATCCATCTGTACCAGTGTACCAGCTGTTGTTATCATGAAAGGCTGCGTTCAACTTCAGCAAATTTTTTTTGAAGACTCTTTCAATGCGTTTGCCCATTTTGTGATGGGTGATTTATGAGCATACTTGTCCAAACTGCACTGAATGTGCAGCAGGTTTTGACCCAAAATGGCATGACCTCTGTGCCCCATCCTCCCTATTCACAGTATCTCACCCCAAGCAACTTTTTTGTTTATTTGTTTCACTGGAAGATAAAAGTATTCAAAGGGAAACATTTTGCTGATGTGGAAGAGGTGAAACAAAAAAAAAATGTTAGAAGTACTAAAAGGCATCAAAATCAACAAGTTAAAAACTGCTTTGAGCAGTGGGAAAAAAACATCTTGTTAGATGTATTACATCAAATGAAGAGTACTTTGAAGGTGACTGAAGCTTAAATGTTTAAGAATAAATACACAATTTTTTGTAAATAAGTTTAATTTTGGGGGTTCCTCCTTATGTGAATGAAATGACCTTTTGGAAAGTGCCTAAGGATAGAAGCTGGTTGCTAACCTCAAGATCAGCTAGTTAGAATTTTCAGTCCCACCCACAGATCTCCTAGGAGGGAGAGGGGCTGGAGGTAGAGCTCAATCACCAATGATGGATAAGTTAATCAATCATGCCTATATTACATAGCCTACATAAAATATTCATTATGAAGCCTATATAAAAATCCAAAGGATAGGATTCAGAGAGCTTCCACAGGGAGATTCCAGGAGAGTGGTGTGCTCAAAGAGCATGGGCACTCCACGGTACTTCCTCTGTTTCTGCCTGATGCATCTTTTCCACCTGGTTGCCTGTGTTCCTCTTATAGGAAACTGGTAATATAGTAAATAAAATGTTTCTATGAATGTTGTGAGTCTTTTTGGTAAATTAATAGAATCCATGAAGGGGGTCATTGAACCTCCCATTGATAGCCTCTCTGTCAGAAGCATAGTTAACAACCTGAACTTACTATTGGTGTCTGAAGTTGTGAAAGGGGCAGTCTTGTAAGACTGAGCCCTTAACCTGTGGCATCTGAAGCTATCCTCCAGGTAAATAGGGTCAGAATTGAGTTTAAAATTGTATGACACCAGCTGGCATAGGGAGAAATGTTGGATGCAGAATTGTAGTTGCTATTTGCATATGCCAGCTCAAGTAAGAACTTTCTATTATTTTCTCTGATTTTGTGTCCACTTACAATTATTGCTAATTGGCATTCTCTATAACTTTTATCTGTTTATTTTGCTATCTTTTAGCTCTTCACCAAATTGCACTGCTCTTCTCCCACTGTTCTATTTAGGCTGGTGCCTATTTTCTATTTTCCAGCTCCCCTTCCTTGGTTAGTTGATTGGGCCATGGATGGTGGGTTGAGAGTCAGTAGAGAGGCACCCCTGGTGTCTTCACACCCTGCAGGGCTTTTCATGCTTGGCCCATTGCTCTTCACCCTAAACTCTTATTGGCTCATTTTCTTTTTTAAAGAAGACCCTCAGCTTGGGGAGCTCCTTCCTCCCACATTTGACTCTTGTCTCACTTCTCTAATGCTTCATGTATGTTGTTGAAAAATCATGTTCCCAGGGAAGCCTTCAATGACTCCTTAAGACTAAATGGACAGCCTTTTCTGTGTTACCAACACATCTGTATTTGCCTTATAATAACACTTTATTCTCTATATTTTAGTGCCTGGTCAACCAGTATCTCTTCCCTGTTATACTATGAGCTGTCCCAGAATAAACACAATGCCTTAATTAATAAACATTGAATGAATAAATGAAGAAAAGAAGAAGTGAATAATGGTGTTAGAAAGAAGAATCAAGGGTGATTCTATATCTGAGCGTGACTCCTCTTAAGCTTTAAAACTAATCTAGTCTCTAGGTCAATGATAATGAATCAACCACAACAGCCCTTTCTAATTCAATCACAGCCAAATCTGTGGAGAATTTTTGGAGTGCATGGAGCACGTGGATGAAAGTTTCTATCAGAGGGGTTGGGAGGAGGATAGAGCCATAAGGGAGATCTGCCTACAGCACTGGGATGGGCAGTGTCTTTTCTCTTTTGTTTCTTCCTTTTGTTGAGGTGGGTGACTCTTAAGAGGCTCCTGAGAAGGCACAAGCAAAAGCTACATCTGCTGTCTACTGAAGCCAACAGTTCTGTCTACTGATATTAGACCCTTCTATTCCACATTTCAAACCTCACCTAAGAGCTCCTCATTGGTGGAATATAAGCTGGCACTCTGTAGGCAAAGCAGTCTGGAAAATGCAGTTTTCAGGTTTCTCACTCCAATGATACAGGGGGGAGGGGGGATTGAAGAGAAATAGCAAGCTCCTTAGACAGACAATTTTACCAGGGATGCTGGGCATCTCACAATGCTTCCATGCCAAGTGCACATTCCATCTTTCTCAATAGAGCCTTAAATATATGGGTATCCATCACACTAGTCTTTAAGGAGGTGGAGGTCCCATCTTATGCCCATTCTCTGCCTAAAAATAATACACAGTCACATTTTTTTTTAATGTGACTCACAGAATTTCAAGGAGAAAACAGTCCAATGTTTGAGTATTTCTTCTTAGCTAGGCTTCTATCATCTCACAGAATTTCAAGGAGGGCTTCTCAAAATGTCAAGGAGGAAACACAGTACAATGTTTGAATTTTTCTTCCTATTTACATTTTTATCGTCTCACTACAGCCAGGCCATGGTGGCTGAGCCACTTCTTAGATTGAGCCCCTCTGAATGACTCTGTGATTTCCTTAGCCTAAGAAAAGTTTTATGCACATATATTTTTATGGTGGGTGACAAGGAACTGTACCCCATTATATCCTTCATCTTTCTTCTCAAGGCTAAAAGTAAAACCCAACTTTGAGAGTTCTAAGAAAATACTGTTCTAGCCCAAGTGTATGTGTGCATCCCTTCCCAACACTGTATTCAATGCTGTCACATCAGTGGATTGAAATCAGGCTTGATGGGAGTATTTTCACCACAAAAATCATTAGGGGCTGTAAAATAGAACTTTATTTTTAAAGAGCTGCTTGATAGCTAAATATTTACCAGCATACCATATTACTTTCCACAGTTGACCCTTGAACAATGTAGTGGGATAGAGCTGGGATGGGGCACCAACTGCCTACACAATTGGAAAACCTCATATAACTTAAGTTGGCCCTCCACATGCATGTATCCCCAACTGCCAGGTGACACTTGAACACCACACAGATTTGAACTGCATGGGTCAATTGAACTTTCCAGGTCAGGTGAACTGTGTAGGTTAATTGAAAAAAATCTGTGTACATGTGGACCTGTGCAATTCAAACCCACAGTATTCAAGCATCAATTGTATTTTGAAATATAAACCTAAGCAATGAAGGCAATGCCCTTTTTATTCTTGTCGGGGTCTGCCTTCTTGCTGAGGCAATCAATGGCTGTTTCAGTTGTTATGGCCAGAACAGTGAATGTTACTGGGAGTGAACAATATATGGGCTGTCATTTCCAAAATTTATTCTATAGCAACTACTTTCCATTTGTTATCACATTGAAATCTCATACCAATGTCCATCTATCAATCTCCACATTTTTTATGAAGAAATAGATGACAGAGATAAGTGAATTATTCAAGGTTCATTTGATTAATTATTGCCATTGCCAAGAACCTAGCCAGGTTGATTTGACATCAAAGCCTGTGATCATGCCACTTCTTTAGCTTCCCTGAATATTGATGAAGAAGACATTTAATTTCTGTAGGGGTAGGATTCCCAGTGTCTTCAGCAACTCTTTTCTGTATTCAGCATACCATATTTTCCCTTTTGGAAAGCCTAGATCTAAAAATCATTGAGTTTTGGTATAGAGCTAAAGAAAATACTTGAACAAGTAGTTCAAATCTGAAATAAACCCATTGGAAAAAAATTTATTTAGAGGTTTTCATCAGTAGGGGTTGTTGAATTTAGAGGGTGGAGACTTTTAAGAAACCCAAGAAAGAGTAACATAGGTACCCATCTATGTTTTTGCTAAAGAAGTGGGGGAAAAAGCCATTCAAATTTTCTTATGAGTGATGACAAAGTAAAATTTGAGAATGATTTTTACTATAAAATGCTGTGTATCCTAGTAGCATAGAGTTGCCAGACTTAGTAAATAAAAATGCTGGACACCAAGTTAAATTCAAATTTTTATTTTATTTATTTATTTATTTTTTGAGAACCATCAATGGGTGTCTTTATTTTATATGAAAGTTACATTGAAAGAGGAGGTTGAAAATTCAAGTATACTTGATTTGCACATACTTGCCAAGTCTCACAGGATTCAACCACTTGGATAATTTTTCTAACTGATAAACAAGATATAATTGGATATAATGCTTGTATAAATATTGCATAAATCATATCTGACAATAATAGAGTAGTACAGAGTGATAGTAAATATTCTAAAGGCATAGGATGTATACTTTCTGCAGTCCAGTGACTGATATTTTTGGATGATTAAAATTATTCATTATCTGTGATATCTAGATATACCCCAGATTATTTTGTTTATGTGTTTTAGTGGAAATATAAGGCCAGACACAAATATCTGAAGATTCAATTGCTCTTTATTATAATGCTGACATTTGTACTTTTGTCTTCATTAAAAATTATGAATTAGGAAAGAAGTTATTATAAAAAGGTAAAATATCACCAGGCATCAGGAATGGAGTGTGGAGAGAGCAGGAGGAGGAACAAAGGAGAAGGAGGAAAATTTACAAAATGTAAACTACACCTTATTAAAGCGGTGGGCAAGAACTGCTTCCAAGGAGAATGCCTTAGTTTGGCTGCTATAACATAGTACCATAGACTTGGTGGCATATAAACAACAGGAACTTATTTTTCACAATTCTGGAGGCTGGATGTCTGAGATCAGGTGTCAGTGTGGTTGGCTTCCAGTGATGACCTTCTTGGTTTCACACCACTGCTTTCTCACTGTTGTGTCCTTACGTGGCAGAAAGTGTGCTAGCTCTCTGTGGGCCCTTCTATAAGGGCACTAATCCAATTTATGAGGACTCCACCCTCATGAGTTAATTACCTCCCAAGGGCCCCACCTTCAAATACCATCACATTGGGAGTTCGGATTTCAACCTATGTCTTTTGGAGAGGACATAGACATGGAGGCCAAAACAGAGCACACATGTCATAAGCCAAAAATGAGCTAATGCAGATAAAAATGAAATCTAATAAAATGTCAATCCAGAGCATGTAACATCAACGCACATAATACTTCTTCTATTTAGTTATTTAAATATGTAAACAGTTTGCCGAGCAGATTTGGTACAAGTACCTTAGACCTGGGGAAGCAATTCAGAAAAAATGACAATTCCTATAATGTCATAAAAGCCACACATATTAATGCTTGAGTGTGGGGCATATAGGGAATCATCACAGATGCTGATATCCTCAGGATAAAAAGCACATTCCAGGGCAAACAGGATAAACACACAGGGCAGGCCTGGCTGATCTTTCATGTTAATCAGGTCTCTTTATACCTGCAAGACACAGCAGGCCCAAAGGAGCTGTCACAATGCCAGTACACTGTGAGCCTGGGCTGAACTTTCTCAAGTTCAAGATGACCATATAGGGATAAGCTACTGGCAATTTGCATGGTTCCTTCTTGATCTGACATGGCAAACTCACATTTGGAGGAGATTTTCCATTTCAATATTAGTGTCACCTGAAGGACATATGCTTTTTAAAAATATGTTTTGTTTATTTTTAGAGGGAAAGGGAGGGAGAAAAAGAGGGAGAGAAACATCAATGTGAGAGAGATACATCAGTCCATTGCCTCACACACTCCCAGCTGGGGACCGGGTCTGCAACCCAGGCATGTGCCCTGACAGGAAATTGAACTGGCAACATTTTGGTTCATAGGCCAGTGCTCAATCCATTGAGCCACATCAGCCAGGGCAGGATGTATGCTTTTTAGCACATTGATTTCCTACAGAATCATGCTCTGGCAGAGAGTAGTAAATTCTCTGTTTTCAGATGATTGATTATTAATACTACAACTAAACTTAGGGATTCTGTGTAATGCATATCTGCTACTTTCTACCCCAGATACAATCATCAAGATCTAAGATATCAGGAATTGGTGACAGTCTTCTCTTATTTCTGAATCTCCCCTTGGGTTGCCCAATGACATCCCTCATGAAAAAAAGCCACACAACAAAAGGACCAGCTACTTAAAGAAAAACAAAGCTAACTAACTATAGCAAAAGCTGCCATGCTGAATTGGAATTAAGAGATGTACATGTGTATTTTAAGAGACTGTCTATTTAGCTGATTTGAAAAACTATTTATTACCCTATTGATGAATCACAAACAATTTGTGCAAGAAACTTTTCATTTTCTTTCTTGAATCCCTTAAAATTTTAGGATGAGAGTACCTGGAAATAAATATTTTTTGCTTGTTTGTGTGTTTTTTGTTTGTTTGTTTTGCTGGGGTCCTTTAGTGGATTCAGCTGCCTACATTTTATCTGAGTCATGCTTTGGGGAGCATAATGACACTTTTCACTTTTATGGAACACCTCACTAATGATTTGAAAAGTCAACTATGAACATATATTAAACATTGATCATACCTAGGGGGCACATGCATGCTTTTCTTTCAACTCAATTTCTGCATAAATTCACACTACAGTGAAAGCCTAAGACCACATGACAAAACTTGGTCTTAAATGGGGGCAGAGTATTGGGATAAGATGAGGGAGTGTTGGCTTTGAGCCTGTAAAGGCATCAAAAAGCAGCTGTACTTTAGCAATTTTACCAATTTTCTTTTTGCCTGTGTCCTCTGCCCTATGTGCCATGCTCTTGCCTAAAATGTTTTTATCCTTTTACTATGCATGGTACAATCTTACCTTGGCTCTTAGTTTCTTAGTTACAGTGGTTCTCAAACTTTATTGTGCATTAGAATCACTTGGAGAGTTGTTTATGCTCTGGTGGCCTGAACCCTACCTTCTGAAAACTCTGAATTGGGTAGGCAGGGCTGAACATCTATAGACTAATAAGCTTCCCAGATGATTTAAAGTTTTACAGTTTTACAGCTCAGTAAAAGGGCCAAATTTCCTATCCCAGTATTACAGGTCCCCAGAAAGTGATTTTGTTCTATTCAGGTATTCTTCTGATGACCACTCACTTTTTTTTTACCAAAGTGTAGCCCAGGCCAGCAGTGTCTACACCTGGAAACTGGTGAAAATGCAGAATTCTAGGACATGTGCCAGACCTACTGAGTCACAATCTACATTTTAACAAGATTCCAGTTACACATTAAAGTCTGAGGAGCACTGCCCTATAACAAAGCTGCCTGGATTCTCTCTGCATCCATTGTGCCCATTTCCAAACTTGACTCTTAATTCTCCGCTACTCTTGTCTGTAATACCCTCCTCCCCTTTTATTTCTTCCAAGGGTAGCTTACCATCCCCTCTGCTCTGGGATTTTTTCCAAAATAATTCCTGCTCATATTACTCTTTCAGATTTCTGGCAGCTCCATAGCAGGTAAGATCACTAAGTGTCTCCCACAGTGTTTGCACATAACTTAGAAGAGCTCAACCAAAGTCAAAAAGAAAATTATTTCCTCATGTTTGTCATTCTCCCTCTTGCCACAGGGCACTTGTATATGTGGTTTTCGCTACCCAAGACTCTGCCTCTTCACTTTTTTTTAAAAACCTAATTAACTCCTAATTTTTCGTCAGAGATCAGCCCAAGGCTTGATTCCTCAGAGATTTTCTGACTTCACCAAGTAATACTTTCCCAAATACAGATCCTTCACAGTTCAATACTTCTTTACCATTTACTTCAGTTGCAAATCTATGCAGCTTAAACAAAGGTAAAAGGTAGACTGCCCCTGAAGGCAGATGCCCGTATTAGTGCTGTAGTCAGGAAACCAGATGTTAGACTTGAAGCTACCAAAACGAAGAGCCAGGAATTAATCCTTGTGGACCTGGAAGGGGGACTGGAAAGACTACCAATAGGAGAAGTTGCTCCTTTGAAAGAAGGCATTCTTAATTTAACTCCTAGTTTTCCACAGATCAAGATTAGTAAGATTAAATAAGGAACCAAATTACCATGTGAATCAACAAAAAACACAATATTTAGATATTTAGATAGCTAAATAATTGTGATATTGAGACTATCAGTTGGGAAGTATAGAAAAAATACAAATGATATAATGTTTAAATATATAAAAGAATCATTAAAAAAAGGAGTAACAGCATATCATCAATAGTAACCAGAAGGATTTAGAAAATAACTACACAAGATATTTGGAAGTGAAAAATATAATTGCTGATTTAAAAACCTGAATGTATAGTTTAAACATTAATTGAGACAGTGCTGAACAAATAATTAGCATGAGAAAGCCAAGATGTGATGAAATTACATAGATGACAACACAGAAAAGAAAGGAGACAAAAGAGTAGAAGGAAGTTAAGGGTATAGGTGATGGAAAAAAATCTAATGGGTATGTTTAACCTGTGTTACAGGGAAATAAAGAATAAAGGAGGGGATGAAAATTAAAAAGATATGCTGAAACCTTTCAGAATCAATAAAATATACCAATAGGAGAATCAGGATTTATACAAATAGGATAACAAAAGTAAATTCACACAAATGTTGAAACTGCAGAAAGAAAGGACTATTAGGACTTCCGGCCAAGATGGAGGCATAGGTAGACACACTGTGCCTCCTGGCACAACCAAGATAGGGACAACAACAATATAGAAACAAAATAACAACCAGAACTGACAGAAAATTGAAGTGTATGGAAGTCGGACACCCAAGGATTTAAAAATAGACATGTTCATCTAGACCGGTAGGAGGGGCAGAGTCCGGCAGGGCGAGGGATGTGGAGCAGAGACTTGAACTACTGGGGTGGCGCCCAAGTCTGCAGTAGGCAGACCCTGGACTCACAAGCAGCGGTGGCTGGTGGGCCCCGGCCAGGGGGTGGCAACCGGCAGACCCAGCGAGGCGGCCATTGTGAAGCAAGGCACTGTGCGCAACTCAGGGTCCAGCACTGGGAAATAGAGCTTTGGGTCACTGACTGAGGAGGAAGGTCCCGTGGGGTGCACAGGCCCACCCACACGAGAATTGGTGCCAGAAGGGCCCAGTTAGCTCGTGGAAAGCGGCGGAAGGGTCTGAGGTCCTACAGAGAGCAGAGCAAGCGCCATTGTTCCTTCTCAGACCCTGCCTCCACATACAGCATCACAACCCAGCCACTGGGGTGCCCCACCCTGGTGAACTCCTAAGGCCCCACCCCTCACTACAGGAGCTCAACAAGACCAAAAAAAAAAAAAAAAACAAAACCCAGCAAAAAGATGGCTCAAACAGAAGAATTGAAAGCCCCAGAACCCATCCTTTTAAGCGACCAAGAGATAGCCCACCTATCAGATGCCCAGTTCAAAGCACTAGTGATCAGGATAC
>CM052547.1:64094488-64203573 GCA_028533065.1 Trachops cirrhosus
AGTCATGAAAGACAAGGACCTACATCCAAGATTGCTCTATCCAGCAAAGCTTTCATTTAGAATGGAAGGACAGATAAAGTGCTTCTCAGATAATGTCAAGTTAAAGGAGTTCATCACCACCAAGCCCTTATTGTATGAAATGTTAAAGAGACTTATCTAAGAAAAAGAAGATAAAAAAACAGGTGTAGTAAAATGACAGCAAACTCACAATTATTAACAACCACACCTGAAACAAAAACAAGAAGAAACTAAGCAAACAACTAGAACAGGAACAGAACCACAGAAATGGAGAACACATGGAGGGTTATCAACAGGAGAGTGGGAGGAGGAGAGAGGGGGGAAAGATACGAAGAATAAGTAGCATAGATGGTAGGTAGAAAATAGACAGGGGGAGGGCAAGCATAGTAGGGCAAATGTAGAAGCTAAAGAACTTATGATCCAAGAACTAAAGCGGGGGAATGTGGGTGGGAGAGGGTGTTCAGGGTGGAGGGGAATGAAGGGGGGATAATAGGACAACTGTAATAGCATAATCAATAAAATATATTAAAAAAAAGAAAGGACTATTAGAAGACATTAAAAGGCAGAGAGAAAATATGTATATAATATACATATACAGTGTCCAGGAGAAATAAGGCCTGTTTGAGTGTGGTTGGTAGGGTAATAATATGGGTGTAATAATTTATACTTTTAATTTGAACATTTTACCTACAATATCATATGGTGTGCTTGAGTATATTGTTATGTTACAGAATTGTTATATTATGTTACAGCATGCTTATGATTTTGTAATAAAAGATTTTGTAATGAGACATCATTTGTGCCAAACCCTATATAATAAATAAAATATGTAAAGATATATAAAAGTATATAATATATGAAATATAAATTTATAATATATAATATATAATGAAATATGTAAATTATATTAAAATATATAAAATATATATAAAATCAGGAACTACACAATTTTTTCAAGGACACATGAAACTTAAAAAATAATTAACCATGTACTAGGTCATAGTATCAACAAATATGGAAGGCTTGGCATTATAGGATCTTCATATTTGATGCAATTAAAATAGAAATCAACAATGGACACATAAACCAAAAATTCCCATAGATTTGAAAATATAAAAATGTACTTTTAAGGATTTTGTACTTTTGTGATGAGGAAGAAATACCAACATAAATTTAAAATATTTAGAATCTATTGATTCCTTGTTATAGTTTACAATTTGTTACCAAAATTTCAAGTGCAGCATTAATTTCTGTGACCGTTGTATCACTAATTACTATTCTGTGCTTAGATGTGATGTTCTTCCTGTGGATCTATTTCTATTACATCTGCTTGCTCAATGAGCCTGTTTCTATTTTTTTCTGGTAATTTATTTTTCTATGATTGACATTTATTTAAAATACTATTTGCAGGAATATTTTGAGGTCTAGAATAATGATTACTTCTGCAAGGAAAGAAGGAACAAAGGAAGGGAAGAAGGAAGGAAGAGAGGGCGGAGAAGGGAAAGGAAGAAAAGAGGATGGAAGGGAAGATGAACCCTGCATGTCCACTAGCCCCAGGCAACCTTCATTCATTTAAGGCCTGAGGTCTCCTGGATCATCAGATCAAAGGAAATACTCAAGGGAGGCTCATTTTACTCTGTTATGACTATTTGAGGAAATAGAACTCATGGATCTTTCCTCAAGGAGGGGTGGTTTTTCAGTTTTCCTGCCCTTGGTGGAGTCAAAGTTTTGATTTTTGCTTCTGTCCCTGGCATGGGGGGGTGCTGTGAAAAGTTCAGTTCAGGTTTTTGGCTGGCTGTTTTCTTGTGATCAAAAAATTTTTGCTCAAGACATAAGGAGCTTTGATTACCTGTGCTTATATCCCTGGACTTTGTCTTCTCCAAAAATTGGACAGGTAGTTTTTTTCTGTCTTCTGAGATCTTTGATGCTTTTAAGTCCGTTTTGTTTATATGTTTGTTTTTTGGCAATTCAACTAATTTTTAATGGTCCTCAGTGGAGAGTTTATATGAATCTGATTTAGCACTACTGGGACTTAAACTTCAGCATTCTTTTTCTTTAAATAAATAAATATATTAAAATATAATAGTTGAAACTAAAAATATATACATAGATTAGATTAGATTTTTCTTTTGTAGGGACACCTCTTCTGCCTACTGTTATATCTTCCTAGCCTACATTTTATTACAGTCATTGTCATGACTATATGCTTCACACAGTTGTAATGGCAGAACTTCACTTTAACTACACTGCCAATCTCTTGCCTTCTTCTCTAGTGTCAACAAATTTCCCAGTCTTAGATGCAGAAAGAGAAAAGACTATTCAGGTGAAGGGTTAGCTAACTGGGGAAACACAGCCTGCAGTGAAAACCAAAAGTGCACTCTGCTGATACAAAAGGGAAGTCAAGTTTTATAGAGAATGTTTCCACCCAGATTCCTTTTATTGAAATGAGGAATTAAAATTCATACAGTTCTGATTGGTCCAAAGTGTATAGTCCTGATTGGTCAACATCATGCATTCTGATAAGTTATGGAAAAGTTCTAATTGGTTGGTAGAGATGCAAATGAAGATATATTTGCATGGTTTTAGTTGAATGGGGCAAGTTGCAGTCCATTGGTTGAAGACAAAACCAGGAATTTCCTTATGAGTTGATTGAGACTACAGGAGGCTCAGTCTGTGGCTTTTCCCTGAAATGGAGAGTGCTTGACAGGCCTCTGTCAAGAATGGCTGCTGACTCTGGTTAGGAATTTGTTCTCAATTAACCATGAGGAGTCCTTGATAGTTACATTTCTTCTCAATGTTCACTCTGGGGTGGAAGGGGGTTCACATCCCATGGAATAATATTTGATGAATGGAGATTATATGTTCCCCTCTTCTGTTCCTGATATGAACAATTCTGAGGTGCATTCTTCTTGGCTCCTCAGATTGTTCCACTGGTGCCAAGCCCTAGTTGCCCACTTGCTGTCATCTTTCCGGTTTTACTCTTCCCAGTCCTTACTTTGGTTCTTCGGGATTTCTTGTCAGTATAATCTACTTGTATGAAGCAGGAAGCAGACTTCTTTAAAGAGGTTCCATCAACTTCTGTGTGGTTTCTTTTAATAGAAATCAAACACATTCTTTCAGAAATCATCCTCAGGGAGGGGATGAATCTCTAAGATGTATCTAGTTTTATATCTAAAATTTTTTAAATGGCCATTTACTATTTTATCAAATGTTAAATTGGAACCTGAGAAAATAAAATTTAAAAATGTTCTAGAGAAAAAGGAAGCCCAGGTTTGAGATACTACTATGTTGACTCCCAAGCACCTGAGCACCAGATAAAGAGAAACTAAAGACAACTTCCATTCAAATGTATTGTCCACTAAACTTTTAAGCTGTATATATGAACTTCTCATCCCCTTCTATGTCCTAACTAAATCCAAGGCACAAGAATTCTGTCCTCTGCCCTTTCTATCATTAGCTTGTAGCAGACTGAACAAAAGGTTTAATCACTGACATAAAAATTCCTATTAGGAAAGAACTATCCTTTTTATAAAAAAATCTTAATGAATTAGCTTCATAGAGGCCATAGACTTACAGTAAAGGACAGAGCATACATAAATAAAATCTGAGGACTAAAATGAGTTGCATTTGGAAAAAAATTTTAAAAAGGTATATTGATTTGTGAGCAACAGAGCAAAGTTAACAGAAGTTCTTCAAAGCAGGTATCTCTAAAATTTAACGTAAGGTCATTTGTTTCATGAATTATCTCCTTAAACTTCTTGGGTGACTGTAAAATTATGCAAACCCTCGTACCTCTGGGCTTACAATAGGGACATGTCAAGATGATTGAAGGCCATGGTAGAAGCAGGAGTTCAGAGTGAGGGGCAACCAAGAATATATCCCTTCCCTCTTCCTAGGGGCAATTATAATGGGACCTCTTCTAAGCAAGGAGCAGGAATTAGAGGCACTCTTATTTGTATCTAAAAAGTGGATGCCTCAAGCTGACCCTGGAGGTCTCATACAACTTTAGTGATCTCAGCACTCAGCCTGATGCTGGAAATGCAGCAGGTGATTGCTGGTTACTTAACATCATATCTGATATCAACATCATGAAATTTATTCATTCAGTAAAAATTCATATAGAGCATATTATGTGTCACATCTTGTTCTAGATAACTGTGAACAAAGGAAATAAAAATCTTTAACCTCACAGGGCTCACAACTTAATGGGGGAGGCAGAAACAAGGTAAATAAGTTAAATTTATAGTTTAACAATGGTATGTAATGGTATAGCAATGGTATGTAAGGGGAAACAATAAAGCTGGAACAGGGATAAAAAGGCAATGTGTTATTGTTAAAACAGATATGCATCTCAGATGAAATGAACAGAATAAAATATTTTACCTCATCCTTTTAATACAAAAGGATAGGTTATGTTGGACTAAAGGAGCCAGTGTGCTAGTATATTAATTCCTCTTATTTTTGTCCTTTGCCTGATGATTTTAGATATAGGGAGTTGCTTTGAAAAGAGACCCTTGGAAGACCTGGAAGAAAAGTGAGTAGATATTTCTTAGAGTTTTGAGACTGTGCTGTATTATTTCTAAATAGATTTAGAGTTTTGAAAGGAGACCTGGGGGGATTTCTTGCAGCCCCACAATTTGGACGCAGAATGAAAAGTCTTCCCTCCACCTCCAGAAAAGGAGCCATATGGGGAATGAAGGCTCAAGCGATACCAGAGGTATAATTAGGACTTGCAGGTCATGAGAGCCCAAGAGAAAATAGAAAATCTTAGAATCGCTAGGCAGGCCCTTACATGTGTTCATTGCAAAATATAATTGCAGCAGAAAGGAGAGATAGTTTGAACACTTCCCAAACCCAGAAGGCTTTAGGAGGGAATAATTGACACATTGACCCATTCAAAGAAAAGACAAGGCAGAGTCCAGACTGAATTTTAACCATGTACATACTATGAGTATAAAACCTTTTCCATTAATGGGAAGCATACCTGCTAAAATTAACAAAAGAGAATGCAGTTATACCTTGCACCATCCTTCCAGTGGGAGAACTTCAACCTCATTGACATCTATACTCCAAATGAAATGGTCTAGGCTAAGGGACTGGATATACAGATGTCTTCATGGTTTTCTCACTTATATTTGGAAAAATAGCTGGAATGCTGGTCTGTTTTCCTTTTATGTGGAACACAAATCAAGGCTATTCTTGGTATACAAGTTATAAGTAAAGCATTCTTTGCCTGAACTCAACAACTTGGCTTACTAATGGATGATTACCAGCAATGCCTAAGAAATTATGGTCTCATACTGCTTTAAGCAACCTCCACATTGCCTCCTATGATTACATGCTTTTCCAAAACACCAAACAGCAAATTTCACCCCATATTACTGCAGTGCAGTATGGAAAGTTCAATTAGAAACTTTATTTCAGAAGCAACCTCATTGGAGATGATGGCTTTTTATTTTTTAAGGCAGGAACTCACTCCCCTCATCCAACATCAGGGTGCCATGAAATAAATATTAGCTTATACCCTCTATCTGAAGACAAGCAGACAAAAAGAGATTTTCAATAGCATTTTGTTCACGCTAGAGGTGAGATTGCAGCAATCCCATCTGTACTACTTCTATTTTAATTGTGAAATTACCATTGAGAAATCTGCTTGTTGATAGAGAATATTAGAATTTCTTTTGGTTCTTAGCAATTCTAAGAGGCTTCCTTAATAGGAACTATTGGGTGACTTTGGCTCTTTCTGATAGTCTGAGTTCAAGATGAAATGGGAAGGGAAACAGAGAGAAGTATGGTTATGTCTATATGGAGCCTACTATTGAAGATTTAACTGATATTGGCAGAACAAGGGGATCACCCACATTGGCAAGTCTCAAATGATAGTGCTTCAAGTCCCACAGGTCTGGTGGTATAATGTTTCTAAAAAAGAAGCAATGAGCCCTCCAAGCTGGTACTAATTATTTAACACTTCACCGCATGTAAAGGTATAAAAAATGTCTCTTGAGATATTGATCAAGACTGGTCTTCTAGGGATATCAAGGCAGTAATCTTTAAAATTTGATTTATATGATTTAAGATACTGCATCTGGCATAGCCTGCCATCTTACTGCTAAAGATTCACCTGACTTAAAAGCTTTCTCTTCTCCAATGCAGGTCTGGGTGGAGGTAATTAAGCCTCTAAGCCAGCTTCAATGCCTTCCTGTAATGACTCAGCTTTTTGTTATAATCCTCACTGAACACCAGCTCTTTATAAACCCTGAAATTTTGATCAGTAGGGTGGAGGCCAAAGCTAGATGGAAAATGTGTGGAAGCCAAAGACAAACATCTGTCACTTCATGTTTTGCCCATGGCCTGGCCCATTTTCCATACAACTTCTCAGAGTCTCCTCAAGGGAGACCTGGATTACGTTAGGAAACAGCAACACTCCCTCTGAGGAATTGTGGCCCTGGGATGCTGATGAAAATGTGTGTGTCCTTTGCAGACTGTCAAAGGGAAAACTAAGCAAGCTTAACAGTATATGTTTTCTTTAGACAGTAGAGAATGGGCTTCTTTTTTGTTCCCTTATGCCCATTTTAGTCTAACTTTTATACAAAGACGTACCAGCAGTCATGTGTTAGGGGTCTCCTTGGCCAAGGTGGGTGCTCTGCTCAAATGCTCCCAAGTGGCTCCTGGCTTCCCACACTCAAGTCATTCTTTGTAAAGGGAATTAACAGAGGGCAATGTGAAAACATGACTCTAATTTCAGTGTTAAAGTAGCATAAATCCACCCAAGAGAATGGCAGAGCTGTCTCTGAATGGTTTTTCAGGATAAAGCCTCCAAGACAAACAGCATCAAAGCACATGGGCTAGCAAGGAACACGCCAAGGTTCCCAGCTTCTCTGCTACAAGGTGGACTGGTTGAAGCAGTGACTCTGGGCAAAATGTTTCCTTACCTGCTTTCACGTGGAGCGAAAGAGAAGAAATCTAGAGGAATTTTGTTTCTCAGAAATGAACAGGAGCCCTGGCTGGTGTGGCTCAGTGGATTGAGTGCGGGCCTGTGCACCAAAGGGTTGCTGGTTCGATTCCCAGTCAGGGCACGTGCCTGGGTTGTGTGCCAGGTCCCCAGTTGGGGACACATGAGGGACAACCACACATTGATGTTTCTCTCCCTCTCTTTCTCCTTCCCTTTCCCTCTCTCTAAATAAATAAATAAAATCTTTAAAAAAAGAAATAAACAGGAAATAATATCATGCTGAATGACCCTGGTACCCAGAGAAGATACAAGTTCTGGCTGAAGCAAAGAATTTATTAAGCGTTTTTCCCCTTTTTTGCCCAGCTGGCAGTATTCCCTTCAGATTATCAATTGGAACAGAATGGAACATATTGTCTGGGCACTGAAAGTAAGAACACAAATAAATTCCTAAAGATTAATGTTTGACATAAGGAATTCTATTCCCCTCCTCTCCCTTATCCTCTCTTTTTCTCCTCTCCCCTCCTTTCCCATTCCCTTCCCTCCCTTCCTTCCCTTCCCCTCTTCTCCCCTATCCTCTCTCCTCCCTCTACTCCTTTTCTTTCTTCTGTCTCTGTTTCTGGTTGGAAAAAATATCCTTAGAAGCAGGCCAATTTTTGAAATGCCAACATGATTCAGGGACAATAGGCACTGCTCTTCTTCCCAAAGGCCCCTAAGGAATCTACCACATCCTTAAGGTCTTCAGGGATGTGTTCCCATCAGTAACACCCTTTTTTACATGGAAGAGCCCTTGGACTAAATTAAGATTAAATAAAGATTTGCACTGAAAACTTGCACATGGGGAATGCAGAATGTGTTTCCTATTAAGGCATTTTGAAGAGAGCAGAGGGAGAAAGCCTATTGTTTTTGTTCGGTGGAGCTGCCACTAAATATTGAAGGATCAACAATGGCAACCCAATTCAGTTCAAGGAGAAAAGACTCATTAAAAGTCTTCATTTTCTTGATCCAAAAAAGTCAATCAAAAAGATGGGCAAGAATGTAAGAATTAGGTTGTAAAAATAATTGGAAAATGTGTTCTGAAATAATTAGAAAAAAGGTCCTTATGCTTTACCTTCAGAATCAAGGCTGAAACTAAAGTTAGGCAAACTAAATTACAGTCCTGGCTAAAAGCACAAGATGACTAACATGACATCAGTTTGCAAACCCTCCTGAACATACAGAGCTACCAAGATCCTGCTCCTGTGATCTGTGTTTTCCTTAGCATGGATTAACACACAGGGAACATTCTGTGCACCAAGTATGCATCCAAACTGCTCTTATCACATTTTTGTCGAACCTCTTTTGATAACCTGAACTGTTTTCAACATCTGCTATAAGTAAATTGGAGGAGAGAAATTCTCATCTTCCTTTATCCCTCTACCCTTTCATTCCTCCTTCCTCCTTCTCTTGTTCTCTCTTCTCCTTTCTTTTTCACTCTTCTCTTTTTGTTCTTCTGTTTTCTTTTTCTATGTGTCTCTGTATTTCTCGGATTGAAATTGAGTGTGTTGTCTCTAAAACAGGTGCTGTTAATGGGGATCTGTCACCTTCAGTTCAATGAGCCTCAAGTTTCTCGTTTCATTATAAGCTAGTATCAGTCTTTTTTCCTGTCTCATAAAAGCAGCTCTTGTTTTAGAAATTCCTCAAGCAACTCAGTTTTTCAGTTTCCCATAAAATGACCAGCTTTTATTTATTTTCTATGAAGTGGGCAGGCAATGCTTTGTCTGATTGCCAAGACGACAGTGAAAACTCAAAAGAAAAAAACCTTAATTAGAAGTCATTTGGTTTGGAAAAGGAGACAGAGAAATATTCTCTGTTCCAGAGATCTGAAGGTCCAGGCAGGTGGCCACCTCTTAGAAAGAAGCAACCAGTCTCTATGACAGGTGAGAGCATAGGTCACTTTGATGAATAACATTTTGGTGGGCCCCGGTGTAAGGAGGAATTTATGTGAGGTGAGGAGTTGACAGAATGGCAAAGTTGTGAGAAACCCAGAGAGAAATTGCCATCAGCTAACAGATGCCAGCTCACAACCATCACAGGGCACTGAAATGTTGACTGTACCCACAGGGAACTTCAATCACAGCATCTACTGAAGAATGGGCCTTCAGTGTGCAAACAGGCTGATCTTGTGTCATTTGGAAGAGAAGGTGGGATTGTGGGATCACAGTTCTTAGAACTGAAGGTGAAGTTCCAGCCAGGAAGGGATCTGCACTTCCAGGAATAAGGCAATAATGCTTATTCCTATATTCATGAGGCCAGTTAAGAGATTAAGGTCATGCCTGTGCCAAATGACAAGGCTTATGGAGGTGCAAGGAGAGGAATGCTGAGCCCACACCACAGACACATGAAGGGACATTTGTACTTTAGGCCAAAGCATTGTTCCAGGGTTTACAATTAATTATATGAACACTTCATTGGAAAAATGCATCGAAAAGCAATTCACATGATTATTGAACCAGTGCTACAGCTATCCTTTCCAAGTTTTATTACAGACCGTTGCAAATCATGTAATGTTTCCTAAGGGAACAAAGCCTTTAGAAGGTCATGTAACAGGGTTATTAAGCAAAGGAGGGGGAAAAAAGAGAATGTTGTATTGCTATTACAATGCCAATTCCCCAAACAAAAAGATCTTTAATATTTCACAAATCCTTACAACAATTCCATAAGGTTTTTACACAGTACTTCAAAGGGAAGACTTTTGCAGAGGGGAGGGGGGCTTATTTCCTTACAATACATAGTTCTGTTCTTACCTATTGGGAGCATACAATGGCCCAGTCCCAGTCCCAGATATCAACACATTGGACTCAGTTGGACTTGAACAGAAAGTGAATTCTCCATCTATGGACATTGCATGGAAATCAATTTGGTTAATTCCTAAACTCTAAGACTGAGAATTGTTGGAAGTAACCTATAGGCAGCATGCCTTAAGGTTGGTCAGTCCTTGATGGACTTGGAAAACAGAAACATAGTGTTTTGAATTATGCCTAGATGAAATGCGTCTGTTTTGATTACTGAATCCAAAGGTGTGGCCAGCTCTGAATCTCCCAGCTTTTGGGCCAAGGGGAATATATGTTTGCTCCAGGTGAAACTATTCCAAATGGAGCAAATCTAGCATTTTGAGACTGTTTACACAAGGAAAGATAAAGAGGAAAAATGCAGTCAGGCAAGCTATGGTATCTTTCATACAAAAACTCAGCTCAAACACAAGCTATTAGATTAGGGAAGGTAGTCAGACTGGTTATATGGGTCTAAATAAGGATTAGGAGAAAACACATTTTCTTTCATTTACCTAAAAGGATGGAGTTTTGGAGCACAGAGGCAATACCTTTTCCTATTTGACTTTAAGAGGTAAATAGTAACAAATACTTTTCCTATCTTCGCCCCACTTGCCTAGAAACCAAACATACACATTCATTTGTCCTTGCTTATGTATCACCATGTTCCAAACCATCCACTCAGAGAAGACTTTCAAAAGTGCTTGCAAACATGTAAGAAGTGAATCAGAAATCCTGGTTTCCATTTCCTAGAAGGACAATGAAGGGTTTCTGTCTCTCAATTGGATTTTACTTTCTGGACATTTTATATAAATGCGATTATACAACATGTAGCCTTTTACATCTAGCTTCTTTCACTTAGCATAATGTCTTTGTTGTTCATCCATGTCATAACATGTAGTGGCACTTTTTTCCTTTTTCCTGTTGAATAGTATTCCATTTTGTGAACATAATACATATGCACCAGCTGATAGATATTTATTTGAATTTTTCTATTTTAGGATACTAAAAAGTATCTCATGTTTTGCACATCATCTATTCTTTGCTCATCATGGTTTGTATTCATCTGTTCTTCATTCTTATCTTTCTCCCTTCATATTTACTTTAAAAATTTTCTAAAATATAATGCATTTTTCTCATTCTGTCCCTCATAAGATCTAAATATACTTTTTTATTTTTTAATCTGCACCCAAGGATATATTTATTGATTTGACAAAGAGAGACAGACAGACATTGATATGAGAGAGAAACATCAATCAGTTGCCTCCTGTGTGCGCCCTGACTGAGAATCAAACATAAAACCTAGGTATCTGCCCTAACCAGGGAATCTAATCCACAACATGTTGGTGTATGAGATGACACTTTAACCAACTGACCCACCCAGCCAGGACTAAATATACTTTTAAGAATTATTTTGAGAATGCTTTATCATTTTAACTTTTTCCAAGAGTTGTTTTATATCTTACTTGTTTGGTATTAACTACTTTATTGTGTTAGTTTTGTCATTTACTTTGAAATTCTATCATGTAGAGTTAGGATTATTTGTTTGCTTCCCCCCTCTATGTTTTTCTGGCTCATTTCTCTTTGGTGGCTCTGAAGTTGCCTCCACCTGGGTCCCTACAGATTCTCAGTCTGGGAGCAGGACTTATATTGAGACTCAGAGCTCCTGGTCCATGGCGATGAGGGAAGTAATAATTCAATCATTGAGCCAGCCCTAAGTTTCCCCAGACTCTATGCATAGCTGCTTCATGTCACCCCTCAAACCAGTAAAATTTACAGTCATCATTTCAGGCAGGGACTTCAGCTTTTTCTACCTCCCATCCTGAGAAGTGAACCACCCAGGCCCCTACAGTTTTACAAACTCCCATTAGTGAGCCTAATTTTGGTACTTTGCCACCTCTGAAGTGCTTTAGGTCCCACTTGACCCATAAAATTCAATGATTCAAAGCCTCCAGATGCTTCTGGAGTCTAGCAGTGTGCTGGCCTCTGCTTTATTTAGTAATGTGTGGGTTAGTTTCGCATTGATTCAACTAGATTTTTAACTTATTTAGAGCATGGATTTTTTAGAAAAACATAAAGTATAATACACTCACAGAAAAAATACACATAAAACAAAACAGCTGGATAAGTTTTTACAAACTGAATACACTCTGTTTAAAATCACCTAGAAAAATTAAAAACACCTAGAACCTTCCTTCATATCCCCTTCCAGTCATTCACCACCAAAGGTAACCATTATCTTGATTTCTACATGCATAGATATGGTTTGGTTCCCATTTAGGGCCATTATCAATAGCGTTATCATACATATTTTAGTACATGTTGGTGAACATATGTGCTTATTTTTGTTGGAGAGATTCCTAAAAATGGAGTTTGGGGATCATAAGGAAGGCTTGTGTTCAATTTTATTAGATAATATTAAGGATTTTTTTACAAAGTGAGTGAATCAATTTACACTTCCACCAACAAAGTATAACTTGCAATGTCCCTATATCCTCGCTAACTTTAGTATTATCTGTTTTTTTCCTTGTAACATGTCAATTTTTAAATGAAAAGAAAAATATCATCTTACCATTGCTTTTTTCTAAAGAGAAAGAGAGGTGGAAGTTCTCAACACAATGTCCCTGCTCTATCTATACCTCTTCAGACTAACATATTTTCTGAGGCAGTGTCACTGCCAATGCAGCTCCCTCCTCCTACTTTAATTGCTTTTCTCAGACTCTAAAGGAAGTCTCCTTCTAATAAGAACAGCTTTGCAGGTGGTTGATGTTCTTGTACACATAAGGAATCAGGTGGGAACACCTGATATTTCTTAATGTCTGATACCTCCTTTTTAAAAGAAAACCTTAGATGCCTCCTTTCCAACCTTTAATTTTGACATTCCCTCAAATTGGTCATTCTGTTTTGCTCTCAGTAAAGTGGTTCAATGAAAATAATAGAAAAGGCAAAAGAAACTGTCCTATTCACAGAAGGCTGCATCAGCAGATTTAAAGCTTTCAGTAAACATTTTGTCTTCCCCATTCAATTACAGGACTTTGGAGAGAAGGAACTGTGTCTTATTCTTAGATTTTGAGGTATAGTATAAGTGACAGTTATTTGAGGCATATGTTTTTAAAAACAGTTGTTAATTAGTCTCAGAAATGCACTTTGTGGCTTCTGTAAGTAGCCACATAATGGCTTAAGTCTTCCTATGATATTTTTACTTTGCAAAATGCAAATGTTCACAAGGTAAACAAGTAATACATCAAGTGCCGTCATTCACTTATACCTTAGTAAGAACAAGTCTGGCTCATTTTTATGAGAGTACTGTGGTTGCTTTTTTTTTTTTTTTGGTGGGGGGCAGGGATTCTCTACTTTGCAATGTGGTATTGTACAATAGCTCCTCATTTTAAGAACTGGATTCTATTTGTCACCTGTTTGAATCTAGAATGTCCTACTTCTAAGTTCTGGCCTCATGAATCCTTGTTGCTCCCTTAGAACTCTGCCATCTCCGTGTTGACAAGCCCAGACAGGCTGTAGAATGAGACCAACAGAAGGAAAGACAAACTCTACCAGCCAACAGCTGACTGACCCAAGTATAGGGGAAATCAGTTACAGCTGTTCACATCCTGCAACTGATCACAGATATTGTACCTAAGTCAGCTCAGCCAAGGCCAGACGATGTATTCAAATGAACACTAGACTCCTGAACCACAGTAAATGTTGACTGTTTTAAGCCATTGACATTGGAGTGTTTTGTTGTATGGCAAGTAGGTAACTAATGTGGACAGATGAGGTATAGGTCAACTAAAGGATGGGCACACACCTATAGAAAATTAGTCTATCACAAACTTTCCTCATTTCGCTCCTTTTTTTTTCTCATGGCTGGTTATTAAGTTCATCTACAAGGCAGATGGTTTTACTCCTCCAAAGAAAAATTCAACTTATTAACACTCTGCAGCTAGAAAAATCTCAAATATAAATGTTTTCTGTGATCAAATTTTAACCCAGATTTACATTTAGATCCAAATTTTGGCCATTATTAGTTTGGGGCAAGTCTCTTATGATCTCTAAACCTTGTTTTCTTCTCAGGAAAATGAAGAAAATGACAATATTAACCTTTTAGGGCCATTGTAAAAAGAATAGAACAGTAGCTAAGAGCCTAACCATAGGAGAGGGATGTGGATTTCACTCCTGGTTCCATAATAGATCAGTTCTGTGACTTTGGCCAAGTGTTTCAGTCTTTCAGAATCTAGTTTTTGCAGCTTTAAATTGGTCATAATAGAATTCTTACCTCAGTATTGATCTGATATTAAATGAGAGAAGGCATATAAAAAACAATGTCTGGTCTGATAAATAGTACCCATCATTTTATTGCTCATCATAGTATGATCCTTTATTCAAGTCCTGGACTATGTAAATACTCTTGACCTCTCTGTACTCCATCTCCAAACACAATTCTTAATGCCCTTCCTCTCACTGTTACTTATTCAACACATTAGGCATAAAACTAGTTCTTTCCACAAAGAACATTTGCGGTACCTTTCACCTTGTCTTTCTTGACTCTTCTTCAAGTTAGAGTGTGTGTTTTGGGGTTGGGGAGGCAGGTGTGCATAATACATGTATCCTTACAAAAGACAAAAATTATTATTATTTTTAGAGATTTTATTCATTTTTAGAGAGAGGCAGGGAGAAAGAAAGAGAGGGAGAGAAACATTAATGTGTGGTTGCCTCTTGAGCACTCCCTATTGGGGACCTGGCCTGCAACCCAGGCATTGGACCTGACTGGGAATCGAACCAGCGACTCTTTTGTTTGCAGGCTGACACTCAATCCACTGAGCCACAACAGCCAGGGCAATTTCTAAAAGTATTTATTTGTAAGACAAACCCTTTAACAGAATGATTAACATAAAACAGCAACCAGCAACAGAAATGTTATACTAAAGGACTAGAGCCAGAGAAGAGTAACCAAATATAGCTAAATACATTTGGGCTCAATTTCTTAGCTTTTATCAATGATACAGTGAAAAGAAAAATTTTGACTGTGATAGTAGGCATGAGGAATAATTATATCAAATTTTGTTCTAATAAGTAGAACAGAACCTTTTTTTGAAAATTGAGATCATTTATTAGAGGGATACCTATGAATAGGCTCTACATATGTGTATATAGATAATGAAGTGTTATTCACATACATTGTTACAATCTATGGGCAGCATTATTTCTATAATAATATGTGTCATTTACTGAGAGCCTTTTATGTGCTAACCATTTGGTTTTAAATACCTCTTGGAGCCCTCACCACATGTCATGTGTAGAAAATGTAATTTACTATTCTACATAAGAGGAAACTGAGGCACAAGGCTATGGTCCAACTGCCTCAAGATTACATAGTATGTGGTAGATTAAAGATTCAAATGGGAATTATCTACGTCTAGTACTCATGTTCTTGAGATTATGCAACATTGGTGCTTGACATATCTATATTCATAGCATCATATGTATATTTGTATGTTTCATTTTATCCCTATACTTAATTCAGATAGGGAAAAATAGGTCATGAAAATTAAATTTGTGGCTATGATGTATGAGGCATAATGATAGAAAAGTACTTTGAATATATTTGTACATTTAGTTATTAAAACAGTTTAAGAAGTGGATTATAACTTTGCTTTGCAGTTTTGAGAACCCAAGACTTAAACAATTGAGTATTTGCCCAAAGTCACATAGCAAATTACTGGCAGAGTTGAAATTTTGACACTATTGTGACTCTAAAATGCCCATTAAATCACCTTTTCCATGAACACATTTCATCCAGCATTTTGTGTGTATATGTTGCACCTCAATTTCCTTGGTTCATGCAGAATAGACCATGCAGGTCTATTCTGATTTTGCCTTTTCTTACAAGCTGTTTCCTCTTGCCTTTTCTGCTCCTCTATAAATTCTCCCTAAGTACATTTTTTTCTTGCTGAGTTGCAATTTGATTTGTTGGGATTTCTCTCCTCTAGCTAGAGGGTGAGTCAGTGGTTTAAAAAGAAGTGTTAAGTGCATGCTTTTGGTTTTTCAAGTTTCTGAATTCCTCCCAAAATTCACTTCTGAATTTTGAAAGCTCAGAGGGGCACAAGCTATAAATATTTAAGATAGGAGTATATTGTTTTAGTTAAAATTTATGGAGTGATTCACAATTCCAATTCAATTTTCATAAATCAACATCACAAGGCTTGGATGGGAAATCTGTCTGTAAATTATCATGTGGTTCTCTGGAAGATGAGCATTTTAGAAATGCCATTTGACTTGTTAGCAAGTTTGTGACTTCACAATCAAGCAGATCCAAGAACTGAACAGCCCCATCCTTGTTTTCATTATCTTTCTAATCTCCCCATAAGCAGATGTGATGGAGCTTTGTGTGTCACCGCCTCCACCCTGTCAGTTATGTAGGCTGGTAAGGCAAAGAACTTAGTGTATCTGAGCAAAAATTTTATTCCAATTTTAGAAAAGTCTCACTTACTTTTTACAAAACCCTCAGGAAATCTAGGAAAGAATTAGAAATAATTTTAGGATGCAGTATGTTTCCTGCTTGTGAATTTGAGTGTCATTTCCTAGTGATGTTATCATTGAATTAATACTTTAGTTTTCATTATAAACTTGGGGGTTTGGGAGTTTGATTAAAATATCACTGAGTTTCTAGGAGTAAATAAATCTGACTAATCCAACTGTAACCTGAGTAACAGAGTAACCATTAATTAGTCAGGGACTGGGTGCTGTGATTAACATGGTACTTGACGCATAGCAGTACCAAATGACCATTTGATGAAAATGACTTAAGTGCCCCTGAAGAGCTCTCCACATCCAGTGAAATAAATTTATGCTTTTAGATTTTCTCCAGAGGCTCTCTCTGTGATCCAGAACCTTGCCTTAAGGCACTGATTGTCAGTCTTGGTAGATTTTGTCTTTCAGGGGACATGTAGTAGTGTCTGGAGACATTTTTATTTGTTGCAATTGGAGGATAGATGCTACTGGGTATCTAGTGGGTAGAAGCCAAGGATGTTGCTAAGTATCTTACAATGCACAGGACAGCCCCCCACAAGAAAGAATTAGATTGTCCCAAATGTTGAGAAACTGTGTTGTAGTCCTTTAACTGGAGCTAGACTTAAAATCCCAGGATCTAAAATTTTAGAGATGAAGGTATATGGCAATGAATCTTTCTTGTACTTTAAAATAGTACTACTTCAAGAGTTTCAGGGAAAGCAGGCATAACTTATCTTATCTAAGAACCCCTAGGGGAAATGTGAAGGTCATTTGCTGAACTCAGTAGAAAGAACCCAAAACTTATTTTTTCTATCTTATTCTCTCAGCAATTTGCCTTGAAGACTTCTTCCTCAGTCAAAACTACAGCCCCTACGGGCATTCTCTAATACACAGCTTGTAAAATTCCTTGGGTAAGATGAAGATCACACCCCAAGTAGAAGTGAGATGACACTGTAAATCACTTAGGGAAGTGTGCAATTAGTCTTTATACCCTATAAATCATCTTCAAAACATCTTATTATGCTTCTTCTCTTTATTTTTAATGAAAAAATTAAAGAACTGCCCCCTCAGATCTCCATTTCCTGTTTCCAGTGGGATTAAGTAGTTATATTGTATAATTTAAAAAATATTGTTATTACTTCTGATAAAATCCAGAAGGAAGTATAACATGCTCTTACTTGTCAGTCAAATATCAAATGGAGTGATTGGACTGACTTTAAGGTACTGGTCAAACAGCACAATTAATCTCATATAATGGGGCAAATGTTGGTATGGAATTTGGGGTACTTGGGTTCCCTTTCTGGCTCCTGCATTGACTGTGTGGCTATGGGAACATTCCATAATCTCTGTGGGTTTCAGTTTCTTCATCCACAAAACAAGGACATTGGATTATAGGACCCAAATCTCTTTGATTCTACTTTCTCAATGGAATGATTTTCATCTGATGCTATGACTAATGGAGGGAAAAACAAACGACTTATATTGGTATGTTGATACCTTTCAAAGGATTACTATGAATACTTATTTAAGAAAATAATCTTCTGGAAATGTGAGAGATTAGGAAGTTATGTGGACACATGCCATGGATTTAAAAAATGTGATCTTGAGCCTAGTCTCACCATCATTAAAGTTTGTAGAGTGTTATTAAAAGTTCCCAGGATTTGGAGACATCATTGCAATTAAAAATTTTATAATTGCCATAATCAAAGTTGAATGTCAGGAATATAGAACCTGATAAAAAAAAGTATATTGTCAAAGGGATACTGCCAAATTCTTGTGACCTTTTCTCTCAGAAGTTATTTTTTCTTTTCTTTTACTTTTTAGAATTGTCCTTAAGGATACATAAAAGCAGCCTGTACTTATTCAACCAAATCAGGTATACCAACTGGGTTTTTGTGGTTGCAAGAAACAGAAATTAACCCCATGTGGTCATTAGACTCCAAGATGGCTCCCAAATAATCTTTGCCTCCTGATATTCACACCCTTATATATACATACACTTCACACACTGAATCAAGGCTGACACTGTGTGGCCAATAGAATATGACATAAATAACAATATGTAACTCCTGAAGGTACGCCATAAAAAAGCATTTCAGCTTCCAGCTTGGTCTCTTCTATACTTTGTCTGGAAGAAGCCTGCTATCATGCCATGTGGACATTCAAGAAAGCCCTTGAGGAGCAGAGCTGAGGCCTCCTGACAAAATCCAGCAACAACTTGTCATCCATTTGAGTGAGCCACTGTTCTGGAAGGAGACCTCTTTCCTCTCTGGTCAAACTCTGAAATGATTACAGGTTTGGCTGACATGATTGCAACCTTTTGAGAGAGACCCTGAGACAAAAATCCCCCAGATAAGCCACTCCTGAATCCTTTACCCACAGCATCTGTGTGAGATAATAACATATTTACTGTTGTTTTAAGCTACTAAATTTTAGGATACTTTATTTTGTAGCAATAAATAACAACTGTACAACACTGACAATGAAATGTAAATAAAAAGCATTGCATTGAAAGGAAATTTAGAAGTTCAAAAAAATTGAAGGAAACTCCAGAAAAGTCTCAGGGACTGAGAATAACTCTGGGGATCTAGGAAGCAGGAAATAATGATTTGCAGATTTCAGCTATCAAAACTATTTGGCGACAACCATTATTATTTCCTTTTATATTCCGTACTGTGTTAGAAATTCCAAGTAAGGAGGGTCTGGTCAACTTAGATATGTTTTTGCTCAAGAATTGACCAAGAATGAATGGAGTCCCATGACTGGCATTTATACTAGGGATAAATGAATGAAAAATAAGTTGTTCTCTAAAGGAAAATTACCAAGAAAGGCATTATGGATGTTGAGTGGGTAAAGAAAGAGATGTCAACCACCAATAGACTGATAGTTCCAGAAATTGCCAAGTGGTTTGGTAAAATCTGAGTTTATCCAGCTCTGTAGAATGGCCATAGTCCCACACAGAACTTTTTCAATCACTGTGTGTCCTCAAAAGTGTGATGCCATTAAAAGTGATAAGAAAAAAAAAGTAGTAAATAAAATTTTTCTGTTTAGTTTAATTTTGGAAATATTAGGGGTTGTCTTAAACTTTGGTGATTTTCACCATTGCATTTTATATTAATTAGAATAGGCTGTAATGAGTAAACTATAACATGATAGATTCTTCTTTCCTGCTGAAACACGAGTACTAGATGGGTAAATAGGGTACCAGGTAGCTCATATCCTTGTGGCAGTTGGACCTAGGCTAATGGAAAATAATGCCATATTTAACACATGGCCTCCAAGAATTTTTCTGTGAAATATTTAACTTCAGCCAGTCAGAAGGGGAAAGGATCATAGAGAAGCACACTTACATTTTTTTGAAGATTTCAGTTTTTAGAAGTGGTCTTCATTTTTGCTAACATTCCACTGGCTAGAACTCCATCATATGGCCTCACCTAAACTGCAAGAGGGTGCTGGGAAATGTCATCCCTGGCACCCGCTTCTAGCTCAAATTTATATTAAGGAAACAATAGCATGTTTTTTGTTTTGTTTTGTTGTGTTTTGCTTTGTGATCTCCCACCTCCTAGCCATTTCTGCTATGTATAAATCCCATGGCCACTTTTTGTTTGTCAGCCTGGTATGTATTACATTACTAATTTCCTTGGAGAATAATCAAAGTGCTTGCTTAACACAATATATATACAAATGAAATCCAGGGTCATCTCAGTATATTTATAAATTAACAGTTGGTTCCATGACATGCCTGTAGAAACACTGCTTAGAACTTATGGTGCTTCTGATTCCATCATCATTTTAAGAATCTTAGAGTGATTTTCAGGCCTATACAATGAAGCCAGAGAAATGGGAGCTTGTTCTCATGTCTTATGCTTTGGGAAAAGTGACATCTGGTTGCTACAGCACTTCCAGCTGATGACAGATTCACTTCATTCAGCTGCAGGCTTGAGGCCTCTGAACCTAAGGTTATTTCAGTTCTTAGAATTTGTGAAGGCAACTTGGCTCAAGATCCAAAATTGGCTAAAGATGCAAAAAAATATAAATAGAATCTACTTAAGGCCAACTATTGCACATGCTGAAATGTAGAAGAAAGCATTCTAGGCAAATGTATAAGTTTTGGGGCAGGGAATGCCAGGTTCTTTAAAAGTCATGACTTTTTATTCAAATAAAGTGATTTGAGAGAGTCTACAACCTAAAAGTAGAACTCTTGGGCTGAAGTGTGTACAGCATGTGTTTAAGTGGGAATAGTAGAGAGAGATGGCTGGGGCATTTAGGCACCAGCCTCTTAAATGCTGTTTCTCTATGCCTGCTCCATTTATTTACCACTTGAGAACACACCATGGAACAAAATGTTTTGTCACCAAAACTAGTATTTTGGGCAAGAGTTAGTAGGGACTCCCTTAAAAAAAAAACTATGTATGGCCCTGACCAGTGCAGATCACTTGGTTAGGAGTCATTCTGCAAAGTGAAAGGCTGCTGGTTCAATCACCAGCCAGGGCACATGCCTGGATTGTGGGTTCCATCCCTGGACAGGGTGTGTGTAAGAGACAACCAATTGATATTTCTCTCCCATATTGATGTTTCTCTCTCTCTCTTTCTCCCACCCTTCCCCTCTCTCTAAAAATAAAATCTTGAAAAAATATAAACTACATATGCCTATGTTGCATTTTGTGATTGTGTGTTCTGAGATGATTTATAGTCTTATTAAATGACTATAATGATTGTGGCAGGAAATTCATCTAGTATAATTTAGAAGACAATGATTAAAAATACAATTGTATTTCTGAGAAGCTCCTAGCACCTGCAAAGCAAAAGACTTTTTTTTTTCCATATTAAACTCCTGAATCCAAATTTCCCTGTATTTGTCCTACTTAGGTTGTGTATGTCAAAATTGCATTTCAAGGACTCTGGCCAAGATGGAGGCATAGGTAGACACACCGTTCCTCCTCGCACAACCAAAAGAAGGACAACAATAATTTAAAAACAAAAAACAACCAGAACTGACAGAAAATTGAACTGTATGGAAGTCCAACAACCAAGGAGTTAAAGAAGATACATTTATCCAGACCGGTAGGAGGGGTGGAGTCGGTCAGCTGGGGATGAGAGAGCTGTGGCAAAGTGGTGGCTGGTGGACCAGTGAGGCAGCAGACTGTGGAAGGGGGTGTGGTGTGCAAGGCAGCTGGTGGACTGGGCAGTTCGACTTTGGCACACAGATAAACCAGGCAAAACTGGGTAGCAGGACAGACCGCACAACCCAGGGTCCCAGTGCTGGGAAATAAAGCCTCAAACCACTGATTGAAAACACCTGTGTGGGTTGAGATGTCGAGAGAAACTTCCAGCCTCACGGGAAAGTCGGGTGGAGAGACCCACAGGGTCTGAGAATGTAGGCAAGCCAACCCACATGGGAATCAGCACCAGAAGGGCCCAATTTGCTTGTGGGAAGTGACTGAAACCTGGCAGAGAGGGGAGCAAGTGCCATTGTTCCCTTTCAGACCCCTTCCCCCCATAGAGCATCACTACCTTGCAATGTGGGTTACCCTGCCCAGGTGAACACCTAAGGTTCCACCCCTAACTACAAAACAGGCACATCAAGACAAAAAAAATGTCCCAAACAAAAGATCAGATTAAAACTCTAGAAAAAATACAACTAAGGAACAAAGAGGTAGACAACCTATCAGATGCACAGTTTAAAACACTGATAATCAGGATGCTCACAGAATTGGTTGACTTTGGTCACAAATTAGATGAAAAATGAAGTCTATGCTAAGTGAAATAAAGGAAAATGGACAGGGAACCAAAAATGATGGGAAGGAAACTGGGAGTCAAATCAATGGTGTGGACCAGAAGGAAGAAAGAAACATCCAATCAGAAAAAAATGAAGAAACAAGAATTTTAAAAAAATGAGAGGCTTAGGAACCTCCAGGACATCTTTAAATGTTCCAACATCTGAATTTTAGGGGTAAAAGAAGGAGAAGATGAAGAGCAACAAGTGGAAAAGTTACTTGAACAAATAATACAGGAGAACTTCCCCAATCTAGCAAAGGAAATAGACTTCCAGGAAGTCCAGGAAGCTCAGAGAGTCCCAAAGAAGTAGGACCCAAGGAGGAACACACCAAGGCACATCGTAATTACATTACCCAAGACAAAAATTAAGGAGAGAATCCTAGAATCGGCAAGAGAAAAGGAGGCAGTTACCTCAAAGGAGTTCCCATTAGACTGTCAGCTGCTTTCTCAAAAGAGACCTTGCAGGCAAGAAGGGGCTGGAAAGAAGTATTCCAAGTCATGAAAGGCAAAGACCTCCATCCAAGATTGCTCTATCCAGCAAAGCTTTCATTTAGAATGGAAGGGCAGATCAAGTGCTTCTCAGATAAGGTCAAGTTAAAGGAGTTCATCATCACCAAACCCTTATTATATGAAATGTTAAAGGGACTTATCTAAGAAAAAGATGAGCAAAAATATGAACAATCAAATGACAACAAACTCACAACTATCAACAACTGAACCTAAAAAACAAAAACTAAGCAAACAAGTAGAACAGGGACAGAACCACAGAAATGGAGATCATATGGAGGATTATCAACAAGGGAGTTGGAGGGGAGAGAGGGGGAAAAGGTACAGAGAATAAGTACCATAGATGGTAGATAGAAAATAGACAGGGGAAGGGTAAAAATAGTATGGGAAATATAGAAATCAAATAACTTTTATGTACATCACATGGACATGAACTAAAGGGAGGGAATGCAGGTGGGAGGGGGTGTGCGGGGTGAAGGGGAGTGAAGGGGGAAAATGGGACAACTGTAATAGCATAATCAATAAAATATATTTTTAAAAAATTGCATTTCAAAAATAACACCGACAGAATAGAAATACTCTAATTTCCCCACAGAATCAGTTATAATCTCTTGTATTTCTCATATCAGTTATAAAATCATGTTCTACACAGTAGCTCAGACCATAAACTCAGGAGGATCCTGCTTCTCCATGTATACCAGTCTACATACATCCTGTTTGACTCCTGATTCCAAAATTCTGATCTGACCTCTTTATACCATCTCAGCTGCCATCATCTCTGTCTGGATATTTGCAATACCTTTCTATTTGGTCTTTCTGCTTCCACTATTACCTCCCTACAATTCTTTCTCTCATAGCTAGCTGCCAAAGTGATTGTTTATACAACATGCAAACCAAATTATGTCACTTCCCTGCTTGAGACCTGCCAATGCTATTAATTGACATTAGAAGAAAATACAAATTTCTTACTCTAACTTATAAGACCTTAAACAATGTGGTCCCTGACTCTTTGATCTCATCTAATACTTCTCTCCCCTTCATTTTCTATGTTCATTATGCACTGATGACTTAATTCTTCAAAATCTCAAGCTGTTCCAGATTCAGGGTTTTTGTGCTTGTTACTATGCTGCCTGGGATACCCTTCCCCTGAATCATTCTATGTTACTAAGTTTCTTTCAAAAGTCTTTCTCTAGCCACCCCACACTATCCCTATAACTCTTCATTATATCACCTTGTTCTCATTGCTTTATTACATTTAACACTATCTGAAACTATTGCTTTTCATTTTAATTCTTTATAGTTCATCTCCTACTAGTAAAACAAAACTTCATAAGAACAAAGACACTTATGTGGATTAATCTGTCATATAGTGTGTCCCCAGCACCTACAAGAGAAACTGCCATGTAGTAATAGCCGGTGCTTACCTTGGTAAACTGCTTTCTTAGTTTTCCCTAGAATGTAGAGCTCAGTTTGCATCCTAGAAATTTCCTAAGGGATGAGGAGCAGATCAGGGAGAAACAACTGGAAAGACCTCAACAACAGAAAGATATATCCCTATTAGAAATTGCCTTTATGTAGGTTTATGGGTAAAAGCTTAAATGACCCCCAAGCCTAAAAGTAGCCTCCTTTTCTTTCCTTCACTACTCTTCTTCAAGAGGAGTGACAACATCCCCTGAACAAGCTGGGAGTCATTGGATCAATTTATTCTCCCTCATTACTTCCATATCTACAACACATAAATATTAAGTGAGTTGATAAAAAATGGTTTACTGTTTCCTACTGATAGCAGCAGAATTATTGTAGTCATACTGTTTCACTGCACTATTGTAGTTAAGGAAGCTATTGAAGAAGTGCTTTATAAACTGATCTGCCTGAAATTTCTCGACAGTTCTGTTACACTTTGGGGAAGCAATGTAAACTTAAAAACAAACAGTCTTTCTCTGTCTGACATGTGTCACTTAGTATAATACCCTCTAGATTAATCCATGCTGTCGCAAATGGTGAGATTCCACTCTGTTTATGGCCAAATAATATTCCATTGTATATATATACCACAACTTTTTAATTCCACTCATCTCTTGATGGGCCTTTTGGTTGTTTCCATATCTTGGCTCTTGTATATAATGCTTCAGTGAACACAGGGGTTCATATATTCTAGGGAACAAAATCAACAAACAAAATAGAGACAGACTCTTAGATGCAGAGAATAGACTGGTTGTTGCCAGAAGGGAGGGGTGTTGGGGCATGGGTGATATAAAGTACAACATGGGGAATATAGTCAATAATATTGTAATTGTGTACAGGGTAAGGTGGGTATTTGAACTATCAGGGGATCACTTTGTAAAGTAATGATTGTCTAATCACTACACTGTACACCTAAAACAAATACAAAATAATATTGAATCTAACTTTAATGGAAAAATAAAATTTAAATAAGTAAATAAATAAACAGTAATGGGGAGATACATCCCTGATTTCAACATAAATGTTTCAATGGAGACTGATGGTAACATATTCAGATGAGGTATTTTTAACATGTCAGAAAACTGAGCATGATATTTCAAGCAGTATCACATTCATGATATTCAATCATGTGTCCTCACCAGTATCTGTGGATTGACTAAGTGTTGGTGTGCCCAGGATGGGTTCTGTTAGCAGTTCTGCTTTGAGGTAAAGGTCTGCCTTAACATAATGCCTTCATTAGGGCTGGGCTCTGGCCTGCTCTATGTGTATGCACCCTGGAGTCCAGAACTGAGAGACAGCATTGCCTGGGGAACGTTTGTCAAGTTGCTGACAGAAGTGGTGGAGATCAAGCAGACTCCCTTAACACCTAGACTCAGAGTTGTCATACTGTTAATTCTAACCACATTCCATTGGTGTACAAAGTCACATGGGCAAGCTGCCCTAAACCAAGTGTAGGGAAGTATATACTCCATCCATGATGAGGGCACAGAAATATGTGGATACAGAAATGAATTAAAGCCTAAAATTCAAAATAAGTGTATAGTCTAATAAATAATCCCATAAAAAGTCCTACCTAGTAGTGGAATATATTTACATGTATGTGTGAATACATACTTCCCATTAAATACATATCAACATTTAAGCCCATTCTAACTAGGTAACCTGATATCCTTCAGAACCGGGTTTCAATGGTGAACAACATTGTGAGATTAAATTATGATGGATTTCATGTCATCATGTCTAACTATGGGTACCAGAGGAAAGACCTTTTTTTGAAGAGTTGGCACATGGCTGGTCTTCTGCCTAAGAATTTTAATAACACCCAGCTATTGAGATATTTTTTTAAATTTTATTTGGTTTAGGAAATAGGCCTTAAAAACACTTATACTCTTTTTCAAAATGTATTTCTTTTTCTTCATTCCTGCCATTCAAAAGGAGACCTCGCATACATTGATGAGGCTCAGTATGGGTTGGCAGATAAAAAAGTCTTTGGAAACTTTTGGCAGGGACACTTAGGTTTTGTTTAAGTGGACTTTCTTTGGTGTGAGCTGCCAGGTTAGGGTTTGGGGCTCAGGCTCCCATTCTAGATAAATTGTGGTTTGTTTTCCTCCCTCTGAAAAACTGGGCTGGTATTTATGCTCACTGTCAGGGTCGGTAGATGAGACACATCTTCTCGAATCTGAGCAACCATCCCATGGATGATAGTGGCAGAAGAGACTTGGCAGTCCTCACATCCGCATTTTCCCTCACTTCGTGTCTCATTGCCTAGTGTGCACTCACTGTGGAGACTTGTTTGAGGGTCAGGTGTCAATTGTTTATGCACATCAGTGAATCATTTCTTTACAGCACAGGTGGCAAACACAAGCTGAATCTGGCCCCCCACCTTGTTTTATTTGGCCTGGCACCTTTTCTCTACCTGGCGGCAGTGCTGAGCTCTCGCTTAACTGTTAAGGATAATTAACTGTTAATCAGTTAACTGTTAACTGATAATCCTAAAATAATGTTTGGCCCTTTGAAGGCAACCTTGAGGCTGATGTGGTCCCCAGTGAAAATTAGTTTGACACTCCTGCTTTACAGGATATTAACATTTAATTTTCCTTAAAAAATGATAAAATGGAAAACTTTTTCTGCAGTAGTTAGAAGTAACAACTATATGTAAATAAAGAAACATGGGTGGATTTAAAATTTATAACTGGGAGTAAAGGCAAACATAAATGAAAGAGACTATATCAAACTAAAAAGTTTCTGCACAGCAAAAGAAACCAAAGACAAAACTAAAAGGCAACCAACCAAAGGGGAGATGTTATTTGCAAACAACAGCTACAGCAAGGGGTTATATTTAAAAATTCATACAACTCAACACCAAACAATCCTATTAAAAAATGGGCAGAGGACCTGAACAGACACCTCTCTCAAGAAGACATACAAACAATCAACAGATACATAGAAAGATGTTCAACTTCCCTACGTATTAGGGAAATGCAAATCAAAACCAAATGATATGCCATGTTACACCTGTTAGAATGGCTGTTTTCAACAAGACAGGTAATAAGAGTTGAAGAGATTGTGGAGATAAAGGAACTGCTGGTTCATTCACTGCCGGTAGGAATGTAAACTAACTAGGACAGCCACTATGGAAAACAGAATGGTTGTTTCTCAAATAATTAAGAATGAAATCACTGTATGATCCAGTGATCCCTCTTCTGGGTATCTACTGAAAACTGGAAAACATTTATACACAAAGATATAATGTACCCCAATGTTCACTGCAGCATTATTCACAGTGGTCTAGACATGTAGACAACAAAAGTGTACCCAGAGGACTGGGTAAAGAAGATGTGGTACATATACAGTTGAATACTACTCAGCCACAGGAAAAGATGAAATGCTGCCATTTGCAACATCAATGGACCTTGATAATATTATGCAAAGCAAAATAAGTCAGTCAGAAAAAGCTAAGAATCATATGATTTCACTCATATATGGATATAAAATGGAAACTCACAGACAGACAACAGTGAGTGGTTACCAGAGGGAAGGGGATGTGGAATGGTGGGGGACAAAAGGGGCCAAATATATGGTGACAGAAGATGGTCTGACTTTGGGTGGTAGACACACAATGCGGTGTACAGAGTGTGTACCACAGAAATGTACACTTTAAACCTATATGATCCATTAACCACTGTCACCCACAGTAAATTTAACAAATAAATAAAATTAAAATGGAGACAACTGTACTTGAACAACAATAAAAAATGTTAAAGTTTAAAAAAAAAACAAAAGCTTCTAGTTTAACAGTATCATCTGTGGGCTTACCTGGTATTCTGACCACTTGACTAATAAAAAGCCTTCAAAGTATAAGGGTAATAAATAAATAAATAAATAAGTAAATAAATACTAAGCTATAATGCTATTTAAAAAGTTAAAAAATAAAAAATGAAATAAAATCTATAACAGGGAGAGGTAGTACAGTAAAAAAACTAAACTATGTATATGATATATAAATTTATAAATATAAAATATACAAAGATATTATATATACATATACAACTTATAAAAAGTAAATTCAAATGCAATATGTAAAAATATATCCTTATAAAAGCATATACAAACAGAAAGACACTAACACAGTCATGTTACCTATGGGGATGAATGAAATAAGATGGAGAATGGAGATATAATGAGAAATAATTAATTAAGGATGTGGGACAATGATGATAATATGCTTGGAAATGAAGAATATAATTAACTCTACCCCCCTACAGCTGAGTTCAAACTCAAAAAAGAAGAAATGAGGGAAGAAAGGCCAAAAGGATAAAGAAGGTTTTGCATACTTTTTACAGCATTTTCAGGTGGTGGCCTAGCAGGGAGGAAACTACTGTTTTTGGTTTGTCTGGCTGATGCATTCAAAGCACTTAGAATAGCTCATTGTAAGCACTAAATGAGTACTTATTGAATTGAGCTGCATTGAACTTAATTGCCTTGAGAAGGCTGATTTCCCTGAATCCTGAATTCACATCCTTTAGACTTACTTCATTCCTTCTGTGAAGAATGATTGAAACATGTCAGAAAGGACCATGAAGTTTTTTGGTCTAATGGCATCTAGTAGAAGACATGTTCTGTTTTTTTTGTTTTTTTTTTTTTTTTTTTGTAAGAACCCATTCCTATTGTTTTCTGGTGATGGCTCTCCCATTTACTTTGGGGGAGCACTTTACCCCATTCTTATCCTATATAATTTGGATGAGGTTGAATTTTCCTTATTCAGTCATCTCTGGCAATGAGCACATGACCCAAGCCCCACCATAGCAGTGGGCATTGTTTTGTTTAGGGATGGATGTATGATCCAATTCAGGACAATGTGGGCTCAATACCTTTTGGGGGAAACATTTAAGAAAAAAGACATTAGTTTTTAAAAAATCCTCACCATAGGATATGTTTATTGATCTTAGAGAGAAGAAGGGAGTGAGAAAGGCAGACAAGACCTTGATTGGTTGCCTCTCATATGAGCCCTGACTGGAGATGGAACCTGTAACCTAGGTATGTGTCCTGATGGAGAGTTGAACCTGCAACCTTTTGGTGTATGGGTTGACATTACAACCAACTGATCCACCCAGCCAGGGTAACTTTGAGTTTTTATGGGGATTTCTATAGTACACAAGGTTTGGGAGCCCAGGGCAACCAACCATACATGAAGAAAACTTGACTGAAAATTAGCCAACACAGAGAAAAAGAAAGATTTATAGATAAAGAAGGATGGCGGAAGACCAAAGTGGGGTAGGGGGAGAAGTATCTATCTATCATCTATCTATTTGTCTGTCTGTCTGTCTAGGATTATTTTTGCCTAAGCAGGTTTGAGTTGGACTTTTGTTTAATCACTTAACCTTAAGAGTGGTGATTAACACATCCCAGAGTGATTATAGTCCCTTGAAGAGCTCACCCTTCAATTGAACTTCACTAAACTCATGGTGACAAGAGCCTCCCTCCACCAACTCACCAATCTCTCTACAGCTTGGACTATCAGGAAAACTTTTCAAAGATTTTATTTATTTATTTTTTTAAACAGGGGAAGGGAGGGAGAGAGAGAGAGAAACATCAATGTGTGGTTGCTTCTCGTGTGGCCCTCACTGGGGATCTGGCCCGCAACCCAGGCGTTTGACCTGACTGGGAATCAAACCTGTGATTTTTCAGTTCTCAGGCTGGTGCTCAACCCACTGAGCCACACCACTTTATGGATGCATGAAACGGTTAATACTTGTTTCAGCTATCATGTACCCCCTACCCCATTCCCAAGTTAAATCTCCGGCATCCCAACTAAATGACATCAAGAACTTTTCTCATATAGTAAGCCAGTCTTACAATCCCTGCCTCAGTTATTCTACCTGTGTTAATAATTACTGTTGCATAACAAAACTCTAGTGTCTTGAAAATCAGTGCACACATATTGTGGTTTATAGGACTATTGGTCAGCTGGCAGTTTTTCTGTCTTGACAGACTGAGCTCAATGATACATTCCTGATCAGCTGTGGATTGAGCAGGCAGCTTTGCTGATCTTGAATGGACTATCTAATATATTTAGGGGTCAATTGTCCACAGGCTGGTCTAGCAGGGTTTGGTTCTCTTCCACATGGTCTCTCACTCTCTAGAAGGCTACCCCAAGCTTGATCATGGGATGGAAGGAGTTTTCTTAAAGATCAAAATATGCATGGCCTGGGAGGCCTGGGCTCAAAGGTCCATTAGTTTTCCACTTTCTATTGGTCAGAGCAAATAAATTCCAGAGATAGGAATATAGACCGCACTTGCTGTTAGAATTGCTTCAAAGTCACATTGCAAAGGACATGGATTTAGGGTGGGGTGGATCATTGTGGCCAATTTTACAGTCAGTGTAGTAGAGACTAAAACAACAAAAAAGCATACCCCTTAGGAGTTTGATTTCACTGAATGACATTTTTGCACCTAAGTCCAAAATTTGATCAGGATCAAGAGCAAATCAAGTGAATTTGGAAAATTTTAAGTTATATCTTATCTCTTTTAATAGTAACTAAGAAGAAACAGAAAACAGAAAGATCTAATGTCTATTTGAAATTCACACTTGAAATTCAACTGTTGTGTTGAATCAGGGTTGAGTTGAGGGAATAGAATTACTTTAGAGCCTGTTAAGATGTGTTGAATAAATACTTTGTTTACTGCCCAATAGGAGCAAATTATCAAAACTAAACCTTTGGAGACAGCAGTTTAGTAAATAATGAAGACCTACTCCAGTATTAAAAAATCTGTCCTCACTGGCATAACCTTAAATCTACATTGGATGATGGTTTAATACTTAACAGATTACCTCAACTATAGTCAGCCCTCATATCAGAATAGAGTTGAATCTTCTGTAAAACATTCATTCATCCATCCATCGAACAAACATTTACAAAGTACATCTTGTATAGAATATCAGTAAGCCATATGATATAATAAATTAACATTTGTCACTTATCAAGAGAAGGTAGAATGGATTTTATCCTTTATGTGTTTCCTTGGTAAAAAATCAAATGTTAATGTGGCTGTTGAGTTGGGAAGAACCTGCTAGGCCTATGATGACTGGATATAAATGGCATGGCAGGGACCCACCTAATGTGTCCTGGGGATATGGGCTTGGTGTCACTTTTAGTCTTGCCTGATATAGTGTTACTTGGGCTGGAGCATGGAGCTTACCTTTAGTCCAATAGCCATCTAGCATTTGACTCTAAAACACTTTTAAGTTATAGAATAATGTTCTGGAGCCTGGTAGGAAAGTTCAAAACATCTCTTCATCAGTCTCTGAAATAATCAAAGTGGGAGATGTATCTGCTACAAACTGTTGAAATCAGCTCTTGTGGAGTCTGTTGAAGTGAATGTACAGAGCTTGGCACTCCATAAATTTAAGACTTTCCTAGTGGGAATTTTGACTACATGTGATTTTTCCCTTGCATCCTAAGTTTTGAATAATTCTGCTTAGTTAGAAAAGCCAGGGTGATGAGACCTGCCTACATTACAGACTATGACTAATCCCTCATTGTTAATTCTAGATAATTCTATGAACTGTTCTGAATTTATTTGCTAATAAATTAAATGAGAATTCTGAATAAGTCAATCTGAATATTGCTCTTGGATTTACAAAATTATACATTTATGTTATTCATATGAACCTCAGAGCTACTCCACCATTCTGGGAGGGTGGGACATCAGTGGCTTCATTTTACACATGAGAATGCCAAGGTCACAGCCAAGGTAAAATGTATGAGTAGGGTCTTACACAGGAACTTAGAGAGCTGTTAAGAAGTCTTTCACAGATTGCATCCAACTCTTCCACAGATTTCATCAGTATGCTTCTGTGTAGAGTTAATGGATTCCAGTGATGCTTTGATCATAACAAGGTATTTAGTTAAGTTACCACCACCCCAGGGGGATTGATTCCCTTCTGATCGGCTGTCCAGATGCATGGACTCTTTCAAATGTGTGTAAGTGAACTAAGCAAAGCTGTTTGGCCTGGTCATCAGTACAGTTACCATTACAGAAAGAGGAAAGCACAAAATACCACAGCCTATAAGACCTTGACCTCCATGGATCCTGGTTTCCTTATCTGTAAAATAAGAGTCAGACTAGATGATGCCCAAGGTCCCTTTGTGTTCTGAAGTTTTGTGATCTCCTTTCCTAATAAGATTGAAAGTTGAGTCATAAAGAACAGTAAATAGATTAGATTGCCTTCCCTTTTTTTACCCAAATTCAAGTCAAACATTGACAAAGAATAAAGAGAGCCATTGCAAGCAAATTCATTTTTTTCTTTCTGCTCTAATATTTTAATTAAATGTTTATCTATTGTCTGTTCTGTGGAAGGTATAAGACCATGTAGCTTCATCTAAGCACATCAATATGAAATGTGGGCCCTCCAGGACCAATAAACCATATTATTTAGGCTTCTTCTAAGGCTTACTAGAGCTAGATTTGGAGGTTCCTAGGAATGAAATAAGCCCAACAAAGGCTCATCTCTGGAAAGGTCCCCTTAGGGGAAAGGATGGCAGTGTTCTTCTGAACCATGTTGTGAGCACTCTTGGTCCACTATCAAATCCTCTTTACCAAACTAGCGCACCCATCCTCCAGCTGCTGTGAGTATTGAATGCTAAATGCTCACACTCCATTTCTCGTATCTTTCCTGAAGGTTTGCTCTTGACCCAAAGTAACAACTTTCCCAGAAGTTTATTCCTTCAACCTGGGGCATCATGCAGCTAATATCTAATTGATGAGAATAAACAAAGGCCACCTCCTTGTTTCCAGGAGAGACAATCTCTGGTATATCCCATGATTCAGAAATCCCCATTGGACCAGGTGGAGGCTAGATAGCCAAGATCACATCCTAGCTCCTTCCTCTGCCCTCTCTGTTATTCTTGTTCCCTTTCTCCTCAGAAACCTCCCTCAATGAATAATATACACTCAAATTCCTGTCTTAGGCTCTGCTTCTAGGGAACTTGACCTCAGGCCCCAAAGCCACTTAGCTCTTCCCTAGGATTTAGGCATTGCTTCCTGAGACTATTGTCAGGTTTTAACAAGTCTTCATAATTATTAAAGCCTCTACACAGGAGGCTTTATGGAGGTTAGGGAGTCAGCATCTCACTGTCTCTAGAACATAAGGATACATTAGGAAGTGTTCTAGACCCACACAGAAATTTACCTCAGGCTACAATCTGAGGAAACAGGACTTTAATGCTAAGTGGGAACTCTCAAGACCTGAGAGTAGCAGAGCAAATCAAAATAGAGATCTTCCTTAAGACAGTAGGACTCTGGTCTGGCCCTTCACTCTGGGACATCATTAAACAAAATCTTAACTGGAGATGGCATCCAGAAGGTAGGAGTAACTGGAGACCCCAGCTGGTAATCTTTGGTGACAGTGATGGGCCTCAGAGCCAGGATATCTACATGAGGAAGGTACTGGTGGCTGAAATCCAGTTTAAGTCCATCATCTTCTTTTCCCTGAGATAGTATCTATGGCAGTTGGGGCTATAGCAGGATGGAAAGCAGAAAGGGCCTTTGAGGGAGACAGGATTCTGTTTGAAAATCCAAAACACCTGGGAGAAGAGAGGATTTGTGAGAATAGAAACAAAAGCTGAAGAAGGCCGGGAAGGAAGGAACAGAGGCAAAGGTGTTGTTCTGTGGGAAATATAATAGGTAGCCATTATGAGTAGGTGGAAAAGCTGGGGAGAAGGAAACAAAAATAGAGACACTGGATTTGGGATTTGCAAAAGCTTAGATGGGGACCCCTGAGAGACATTCATTTGGGCTGATGAATTTTACCTCAGATAACATTTTCTCTTTTAGTGCCAGAGGATGCCTTAAGGCAAGGACGGTGGAGCCAACAGTCTGGGTTCAGATATTAGCATGAAGAGTTATCTGTATGACCTCAGGGAGGTCAGTTTTGAATCTCTGAGCCTGTCTCCTCAAGTACAGAATGGAGATGATTGTCCTTACCTTCCCAGGTGGTCAGGGTCAACTGCTTTGTTTACACAAAGTGCACAGAAGCATATGTGAATTAAAGGTCTTTGCTCTGCTTAAGATCCCAGCTGGTACTGTCCTGGGCTGAGCAGTTGTTCCAAGCTCAGATAAAGTGAGGTTTTGGATACAGATTTCATTTGTTTTTTTTTGGAAACAGATTTTAAACAGAGTAAAATTAACACCTATTAAGATGAACCAATTCATATCCACCACATCAATTTTCTACAAAAGGTGCATTCACTAAATTGTTTTTTGTTTCAGTATAACTTTATTTAGTTTTTATTCTTTAGCTTATTACCTTTCATATGTTATTTGTATATTTGTCTTTGAACCTTGAAGATGGTTGGAGAGAAGAAAGAGCAAAGCTTCAGCTTCTCAATGAAAACTCATGAGTTAATTTATTATAAAATAATGCTGTTTGCTCTCCTCCAAAGAAGCTGTTTACCACTAGGAAGTGACAAAGGCAAGAGTGGGAAGCAAGAAACTGAAAAGAGGAAATGGTTTACAAGCCCCCGGAAAACACACAGATGGAAGTTGATGAAAAGTGATAGGGGAAAAGGATGTCCCACGTAATTCTTTTTTCCAAAAGTTAAGGCATATCAGCCAGTACTTATCTTATCTCTGCTGTTTCACATTCTTGATGTGATTTTGAAAATCTAACTGCTTTAGAATCCTCAAAACCCTACTAGTCAACAAATAAATGACTCATGTAAATTTGAATTCTATAAAGGATAAAATCAATAGAAACTCTGAGAAACATGTAAAGAAAGAAAACTCTAAGGTACTATTAGAGATTTTACAAGCCTAAGCTAGGCTCCTTTTTTATTTTTTTCATTTTCCTTTTGTATGATCACAAACTAGTCCAGAGCAGGGAGCAAGACCCAAGGTTCACACATATATTTATTTAGTTAGCAAGACATTCCTATTTTTATAGCTCAAAGTTCTTAACTTTCTTGTTAGCAAATGTTAACAAGGTTTAAACTGTATAACGTGAGCTGTGGCATGTAAAAAATTTGGTCTTATCCTGGCTCCTTCTTTTTTATACCTATGTCCAATGAAAACGTCCTACTGACAGGCAGAATGTCTGGGCAACTTTATAGATAGTGTTCCCACCTCAGGGCCACAAGGTCACAGATTTGTTCCTGATTCTATTTAAAAAACACTCAACAATGGCAAGTTTGTGTGTGTTTTTATGAGAGGGAGCTGTTTTATGTGATCCCAGATCTTAAAGATACTCCAAGGAATCTTGCATGTATGCTGGGCTATGAATCAGGAAGGCTGCTATGGCGCTTGCTGTGAAATTGGGAAGCTTCATTGAATCATAAGGGGAGACTGACTATAAGAATTTTCAGACGTTGTGTCTATACAAAGCCAAAAAGCAATTTGTTTTCATGGTGGTAATCAAAGCGCTTGAAAAGCATTTCAACCTGCTGTTCCAGCATCAGTTTGCCAGTTGTCATAAAATGAAACAAGGCAGAGGAAAAAAAAAAAGGAAAGAAAAAAGCAGACCCTACTGGAATCTCACAGACATTTTGTAACTATTTTAGACACTGCAGGACTTTCCTTTTTGGGTTATGCATCAATATAACTTCTGAGAAGTAGATCTCAAAACCCCTGAAGGCTATCTAAATATGAAAGTGAAATAAGCCATCAGCACCATAATGAGCAAACACAGGGACACTCCTAACAGGAGGGCATTAGAAAATAGCCCAGTTGGGTGGTTACTGTGATTTTCTGAGGCATGTTGACAAAAGAACCAAACAATCCAAATTTTATTCCTGGGTTCAGTTACTGTGTGATCTTAGAAAATGAATCCCCTCTGAGTCTCTACGTTGTCCTTTCTAAAATGAGGAATAATGGTGAAAGTTTCTTACATGTCAACAAATTTTCAATTAAAAAAACTTCAAATGAAATGGGTAACTTAAAATGTGGCAATGATCCATCATTCTGTATAAATATGCACATACAAGTATCACTCTCAATTTAGGCTGCCACACAAAGTCTGTGGTGTGGATAGTTCCCTGGAATTGTGCGCCATGGTGGCCCTGCTTGGACCAAAAATCCCAGGTTCCCCGCCCCATGGTAACCTCTGTTACCTGTGGTTTGTGAAATCTAGGGATAGTACATATTTATACAAAAATATACACACTTTCTCACAACTTGCTTTTCATTTGCATTATATTCTGGATCAGAATTTGTGTGTGTGTGTGTGTGTGTGTGTGTGTGTGTCTTCACAAAGCTGAGAAGATGAAAACCTCAATCTTTTTCCTCTCCAAGTTCCCCATCAGCCAAATCCCACCCCTCTATGGACAGCAACCATCTAAAGCAATTTCTGGTTCTGCAGCCCTGCCCCCACAATGAATGGGTGAATTATCAGCTTTTCTTTCTCTAAAATTCCATTTTTCAAACATGCCCATATATAACCACCACAAGTAATTATTAGATCTTTCTGCCAGCTAACCACAAAGCCAAATTCTTGTGGTAATATACTCCTTGTGAAATGGTAACAGCAAATGGCCTTTTAATGGCAGCTTTGACCTTGTGTCCAGCTCTTCAGCATGATTTTAATATTACAGGACTATTACCTATAATATTAAAGGGAATATGTATGTATATTAAGGGAAAGCAATTAGCCAGATTTGGTAAATCTCATCCAGAGGGACCAAATGACTGAAACAAATCAGAGAACAGGAGGATTAACTTTTGGACCATTTTATATGTAGTGCTGTAGACTAAATTGCAGAGCTTTTGTGTAATTAAGGGAGTAGTTAATGGTAACTATTCCTCCCAGCTATTTAAAGTTTTACAGTTCACAAAGCATTTTATTTTCCTCCAAATCATTCTGTTTGATCCTTTGAGATGAGAAAGTTATGATGACCCCCATTTTATAGATGAGAAAACTGAGGCTTCCAGAGGTTAAGTGATTTGTTCTAGGTCTCAGAGCTATAACATGTCAGAACTTGTATTAAAACACATCTTATTATACTGCTGTAGTAATTTTGCCTTATCAAAGGAATTTGAACAATTGAATCATATTACTAGGGCAAATATTCTTAACTGGGGGAGACAAGAGAAGGAAAGGCATATTAGAATCATCTAGGGGTTGTTTGAAACACAGTTGCTTGTCCCCATTTTTCTTCCTCTGGCAATGAAAATATGTTTCACAATCAGAGTAGTTAAATAATTTCAAAAATACTTCTCAGATAAATTCTAATATACCATCTGGTTGAAAAGTACAGCATCAGGTTTTTCTTGTCTGAAATGGAGGCTTCTGCTTCCCAGATTTTTGCTTTGTGCAATACTGTTTTGAGTAATATATTCACTATACTTATTATAAGATGGCTAATAAATTGTGTTCAAGTCTTTCATGGAAGTTAAGAGGCTGAGGGTATAAATGGGAAAATAGGCAATGTCAACTTTTGGCTGACTCATTTGAAAAGGTCATGGATTTAGACTATGAATAAGTAGGTATGAGGTTATGTGCAGTATCTAAAGCTGATGAACAAAGAGGTGATGCGTGGATTTATTCTTCACTAGTTTACTTTTTATTTTCCTAGGTGATGGAATATATAACCTAATAGTCACTTCAAATCGATGTAGAAAATGGTTCTCCTGTATTCCTTCTCTTTGAAATGTGGCTTCGCAGCTCTTCCCATCAAGAGGTAGAGTTTTTGCCCACACTTTGAATCTGGGCTGGCCATTATGACCTTCTTCATCTGATAGTATGTAGAAATATTGTTATGCCAGCTTTGAGCCTAGACCTCAAGAAGGTCTTACATTTCCACTCATTCTTTAGACCCTGCCCAGCCATGTAAACAATTCAGGATAGTCCACTGAAATGTGAGAAACCATATGGAAGCAAAAAGCCATCCCTGGTGGGGCCACCCTAGACCAGCCAGCTCCTAGCTCACTTGGGTGGCCTCAGAGCCACAAGGAAGTGAGCCCAGATTCAGAAGGTAAGGATATTGATTGTACATCCTAACACACAGTCACAAAGTTGGAAAGTCACATTGTAAAGGAGTGAAGATACAGGGAGGGTGGATTGCACTTTTTTTGCACAATCTACCACATCTATTGCATGGGCTAGTATGCATATTAAACAATAAAATATATGTAAAGCATTTAGAACATGGTTCAGGACTAAGTAGGTACTCAATAAATATAAGCTATTTTTACTGTTTCTAAAAATGCATGTCATAATGTGTAGATGACCTAATTAATGACACCAAGCCCCTTCATCTTAGGAACTGATATTGATAGTTCTCATAAACCCATGGTTCAATCTAGCAGCACACATAGGAAGTCAAGTGAGAGAAAATGCCATGAAACCACATATTGAGTGTTAATACCCTGTAACCATCTTTCTTTCCTCAATGGAAATACCACCTTTGATAACGCCCTCAAGAAAAAAAAAAAGCACTTCCAAAACAAAACATATTGTCTTCTCTATTCAGACTTTGGCCAAAAATTTCAATGTTAAAGATGACTCATACCTTAAAGAATTGAATTTTTTTATTGTTTCTCCACCCATTGTCTTGCTCTCATGAAATTTCTGAATGACACCAGAGACTATGAGACCTTGCCAAAGAAATAAGCACTGAAGGACATGTGGCAGGGTTTCTAACTCATCAGGGAAAAAACAAAACAAAACATGTTTCTCTAGAGACAGCTCACATCCGGGGCTATCCCTGTTCCCTGAGTCTCATAAATCTCCTATCTCCAGGGCACAGGTGAGACCTTCACATTCTTTGAGAACAACAGCCTGTTCATTTCCTCCATGGCTGTAAAGTTACTTTATTGAACTTCAGTATCTAAAGGAAACAGAGCTCTAGGTCAGAGAATGCCTTTAGAGAGTCATTTGCCCCATTTAGAGTCCTAACTCTCAGGGATGTGTGGTTGGGGGATGCTCTTAAACTCTTTGAAATATAAATTAAAGTTCAAAGGAATCTCCCTTCCTTGATCATTGTGATTGAGGGCAAGACACATTTATATGTAGTTTTTTAAGTGCTTAGAAAATTAGCAGTACAGCATTAGCTATTAGTAAGTAATGTTTCCCTATTATTCATATATATATATATATATATATATATCTTAATATATATTCATTCATATACATACATATATATATATATATTGCTCCAGGAGGAAAATGAGTTCAAATATTAAAGAAACCCTCTGCCAAATAGAGAGAGTCAGTATTTGACAAACCCAAGGAGCAGTTGGCTTCAACATACTTCCCTATACACTAACCTCTATATAAATTTGGGCACCAGAGTCTCAATTTGAAGAGATAAGTATTTATTTATGTGATCAGAAAAGCACACCTTCTGCTTAAAGCATGATTCAACCTACTGACTTAATCCTAGGTCTGTTTTTGCTAAAGTCTGCTCTATAGCACACATGTCTCTAGGCAGGCTCTGGTAACAAATAGGTCTCTGTGGGGATAAATTGTAGACACTGCATACTATGTTTCACTCTAGTGCCTTCTCAGTGCATGTTGACATATTAAAGGTTTGGAGAAGTTGTGCAATATAGAAACATGTTTTATACCAACCCAATGGCTCTAGAAGATGTATAACTGAGGAATCCCCCTTTGTTTTCTCTTTCAGTTGTGTTACATAAACATTTTTAGTGATCAAGGAGAGTTTGAGAGATATTAGAGTCTGAGTAAATCAAATTACCATAAGATACTTTTAAGGAGGCTACTTAGGTACTGAACCCAATCCAAAATTTTTAGAAAATGGTAGGCACAAGTATTAGGGGACTTTTAGCTTTAGACTTGTAGTTATAAATTGTTTTATAATTTGGGTCTTCTGTTTGAATCTGAAGAAGTCTAAACAATGCATTGGAAATAAATCTAATTGAGCAAAAAGAACTCATGGACATGGACAACAATGTCGTGAATGCTGAGAGAAAGAGGGTATAAGGGGATTAAATTGTAACAGAAAAATATAATAGAAATTATATATTTAAAAAAAGAAATTTAAGTAAAAAATGTAGGAAAGAAATTACCAATAAGTTTCAGTTACATATATTTAGTACACAATATTGCTAAAATTGAAGGTTGGTAAAGTATGACATTGGGGCTACCAGTAGTTCTAGAAATATCTGAGAAGGGTAGGGGATTCTTTCTCATGATCTCCCTTGTTTCTTACTACCCTTGTTCCCTTTTCTTTCTTGCTGGACTCTGCTATTCCAGCCATCTACTTTGTCATTTTTCAACATGGGTTTTATGCAGTCAATCTGGATGGATACCAGTTGGTGTTCAAAGTCCTTGCCAATCGGTTCATCATATTCTCTCTTCATGGTAGTCTTTGTCTTGTATTTTTGAAGTCCTCAAGGCAGATGTTGACTTTTCTTTTTTTCTTCTTCTTATTTTTACTATTATTATTTTAATTACTTTATTGTTCAATTACAGTTGTCTGCATTTTCTCCCCACCCCTTCCCCATCCCAGCCAAACCCCCCTCTGTCCCTTGCTTCCACCCTCCCCCTTGGTTTTGTCCAAGTGTCCTTTATAGTAGTTCCTGAAAACCTTTCTCCCCACTATCCCCTCCCAGACAAATATGTGAGTCCCTTCAGGGTATTTTTTTTCCCTTTACCCTGAAGGGACTTACACATTTGTCTGTGCTGTGGCTGAAAAGATTTCAATCAGGTTTCTTTGCTTTGGGTTGGAATTTTATCACCTCATCTCCTTTTGATTGAGTCTCCTTATAAGTCCTGATTGAGATTTACATTTTTGAAATAAGAAAAGTTAATAGACAAAAGTTTTTCAAAAAACACATAGTCCATTTTGATGATAGGGGTTTGAAATGATAAAGGGAGATTTAAGGGTTAGAAATCAAAGCTTCCGCCACTTTTTTATCTCCTCTCTCAAGCTCATTTTCCCCCTTTGGCTTCCTAGCATATAAAGAACAATTTATCTTTATTTGTTGCATTCTGAAAACACAGTTGACTTAAATTTTATTTAACATAACTCTGACACTTGTTTTCTAGAACAAGTCAGTCCATGCACCTAGTTATTATTATATAATGGTATAAACAGTGAGACCAACTCAACAATAGAAACAGATTCCATTTTTAAATAGCTAGTATTTTTTTTTCATTTCTAAAGATGTTTAATAGAAATATCCCCTAAAATTCAGGACTAGATTCTGACTGGTTTCTCCTCCACCCATCAAGATGAACAACAAAGAATCTATCATTAATCATATGCATATATCTGATTTTCTGTTGGGTTAAATTAAGACCTTTATTATGCTGTGGAGTTTGGCAAGACATGTATGAAATTTACTTTCTTTTAAGTGAAAGAAGAAAGAGTAGTAGTTAGAGGAGTGGTCGTATTCAGATTTCTTAAATTTTATCTGCAACGAGTTGTAAACCCAAAATCAACTTTGCTGTGTATTGTGTGAAATCTAACAAGTTTCACCAGCAATTTCTTTCTAAAGGGCTTTGCATAAATTGTTAGTGTGTGTGAGAGAGATTTCATGTTCCTTTGCTGTTCTGTAAGTACTTCCAATGTAGGTAAATTCTGTGAAATGTTTTTTCTCTCCTTTAAATAATCCATTCCCAGTGACTCAGCAATAAACACGTTAATGCAGTGCCATCTCTTACTCAATGAGAATCTCTTTCAGTCCACTGCTGGATCTACTTACTGAGAAGATTAGCTTTATAACTAGGGGCAGCTGTGGTGGGGGTAAAGCAGGGCATGCATCTGGTCATCTTATTTGAAAGTGTTAAGATAAAGCCCAAGCTGATTGAACTCTTGGTTATGAGTGTGTGTGTGTGTGTGAGAGAGAGATTGATTTCATTTGCTTTTTAACTGAAGTTGTTTGATTTCTAAGAAACAAATGTAAAACTCAGTCAACTGGTTTAGCATAGTTCTCTTGAGGCTAAATTTAGAGTCAAACTTGTAGTCTGCAGTGACATCTGTCATAGACCCATGGTCCCAAAACTTTCTGATCATCACAAAATATGCAATTTGCTTGAAGAACTTTTCAAAGAAGCTGGGGTGGGGATGAAGGAGAACTTTTAAAAATACAGAATATCCCTGAGAATAAAGTGAAATAAAAGAGTGCCTACCACAAGAGCTGATAGTTAATTCAGCTTCTCAAATATTCACAAGTATTATCTGAAAGCTTCTATGTAGCAGACTCAATTTTAGATAGTAGTGAAATAAAACAAAACTCCAGCCTTCTAGGAGTTGATTCTCTAGTGGACGAGGTGGAAAATATCGAAAGCAAATAGGTAACATAATAGCATAATAAATGACATAAATAATAGATAATATAATAATATACACTATATTGTTTTCGTTGCAATGCATCTTGCTTTTTTCATTCATCTTTAGGATTTCTATATTTATAAGTTTTGATCTACATTGCTATAGTTCACTTGTGTAAATTGATATATTGTATTCTATGGAATGGCAACATCATGATACCTTTTACTATTTTCCCATTGGTGGCCCATTAGAGTGTTTTTGTTTTTCATTATCACAAGCAATGTTTCAACATGCTTCTTTGGGCCAGCCTTCTTGTGCACATGTGGAAGATTTTCCCTAGCATTACTAGGTTATGGGAAGGGAAATATTTTTAATGTAGACTTCCAAAACTCATCCCAGACTTTCTGAATTACAGTATCTGAGAACAACACTTGGGCATCTATGTCTCTTAAAAGCTCATTGGGAGATTCAGATGCAACCATCCAAGGGACCAGTATTTTGGGTGCTCATTGCTCTAACCCACATGAATTTATGCCACACATGATCTAATGAAGGACTGAGAGATGAATAGGCACTTCTTGCCAATGATACTCAATTTTGGCTGTCACTCCATTTTGCCCCAGTTACTGTCGGTGTCCTCCTGGATACCATTTACACACCCATTTGCCAACTGCTGTGTGTATTGACTGCTGAGGACTCACAGCTGCCCCATTTTCAGAGAACTGCTCTCAGCAGGAATCATCAGCCTGAAGGTTATGATTGCTTTTGCCCCCTTCCAGAAAGTTCAGCTAGTGACTTACTGACACTGAGGTACAAAAACTTGTCCTCCTGTCCCACGGGGAGACCGATACTGTGGTTCAAGTGATGCTGCAGAGCTCTTAGTGGGCTGAGGATAGACTCAGTCTTAGCCCACTCCTTCTCCTCTTCCTGCTCCCCTCACTCCCCTTCTCTGGGGGACCTGTCTCAATATATCATGTGCGCCTTATGTTCTGTTTTAAGCCATGCTTCTAGAGAACCTACACCAATACATTCCTTTGTTCATTTTTTCCCCAATTTGTCTTTTTCTCTACTTTTTATTCTATTGCTTTTGCTTTCCCTCTTTCTTTTTTGCTGCTCATTAGCTCACCTGTTTTATCTCACCTGTGAAGAAAACAAGACAATGATTTCCATTTTCACTTACCTTTAAGAAATGTACTGAGCTCATTCTGCCCCAAGGACCTGAAGACTCATTGCCCTGGAATTTCACCCTCCCATCTAATACTCTGGTGGGCTGATGAAGTCCTGAGCTCTTGGTTTGGTTAACAGTAACATCAGGTTCCCTCTCCTAGTTCCTTGCAGCTTCCTTTGAGTTCTATGAATCACGTTTGTGCTGCATTCTCATGTGTCAACATGGCACAGGCATGCGGTCAGTGACCATTTCCTACTAAAAAATGCACTGTCCACCATAAATAAGGAGATGCTGCCACCCCTCATGTGCTCAGGAGGGATTTTCCTCTATGGGATTGAATCATCCCTGCTTGGACTTGGAACGCTGTGGCAAAGCACCCCCACCCTCTCCTGTGCAAGCATAGCCTCATGCTATACCTGCAAGCCAGTGAAGTTTGCTGTCATGGGACATTTATAAACACGTGGCAAACTTGCTCTTATGTTATAATGATGGTGATGGTGATGATGATGATGATGATGATGATGATATACATGTAGGCCTTGGAGCTCTAAATCAAGCATTCATCTAAGCTTTGAAGTCAGAGCCAGGAAGTAACTCCTGAGGCCCTTCCAATCCAGCCCTCTTTCAAAGGGAGTGGCAGAAGCACTTGGAAGATCAGCCTCTTCCTCTCCAGGAGGCTAAGCTGGGGGTGTGTTGGACACACTCAAAACCCAAATCTTTTCCCAAACAACAAAAGCTTGTAACTTCCAAAGTCATGGGCTAGTGGAGAGAGAAGCTGGGAAACCGTATGTTCAGTTATGCCCTGGAGAGCATTTTGTCCAATAGGAAATGTGATTCCTGAGCCTGAAGCTGTTAAGAGTTATCTGGCCTGCCTGGCAACTCAGATCTAATCCTCCCATGGCTGTAACCCCACAGTTGCAGCCTGGCAACCACCCCAAACTGACAGGCACAGATGTGCTTTCGCAGGTTGAAAGGGATTATGTCAGTCCTACTGCCTTTGTTCATATCTTCACTCAAAATTTTCCATTGTGCAGACTTTGACAGAACGTTTGTTGCAATCCTGCCTCCAAGTTCCCACCTCTGTTAGGGGGAGGATTTATCTCAAGCCCCCAATATCTTTCCTACTACAATAAATCCCTAGGGCCTCAGGCAAGGAAAAATTAGAAGGCTCATCTTCCATACCAGAATCCAATTTAATTGTGCTTCCAAGTGCAGAACTTACAAATCTACATTCTTCTGGAATCTGGATTCTTAACTGCTGAGCCATTTTTTAAAAAGTCTCTTCCTACTGGCAGAATTTCAGCTCCCTGAATTTAATATTTGCTTTTATGGCCCTTCAGTATTTGCTGAAAATCTAAATAACTGGACTTCTAGTTATAAGCCTTCTGGCTCAAACTTGCTTTATAGCCACAAAATGCTCAGTATAACATATTTAAAATTTCTTTTCTGTGCTCTTAGGCTTTGGAATGAAAATGTATTAGCAACTCTGAGAGAAGATTTGGTGTCAAATTCCTTTCTTACTAAAGCATGTCATTCTTGGATAAAACAGCCATGAGTTTCGCATCAACATAAGTCCTCACTCTTCCCACGTGGTGTCCCTCCAGGCCCTAGTGGCCTGTTCTTTTCTTACCCACCATCGATGTTCCCTTCCGGGCAAGCAGCAGCAATCAATCATTCCCAACTGATAGTAGATTTAAGTCATTGCACTATTTCACCCAGGGGCCCAGTGCTTACTGTGAAATTAAAGACATTGTTGGAGAATTTTTATTAGACATCAAGAAAGAGGTATAGATTATATATAAGGGTGGAGTGTTGCAAGAGGCCTTTCTGAACCACTGAGATGAAATAGACTTTTCTGGATATAAATCAGACTGACTTGTGACAATAGAAATAAATAGATCTCTGAAGAAGATAGGAATTAGAAGTGCCAACCTACCCTTTTCCCATTATTACTCATTTGGGTCTCTTCTAAACATTTATGATGAGGTTGTATCATTACCTCACATTATGGGAAACTGTCATTTGTCAAATAACAAGAATAACAATAATACAACCACACAATAGAATAGCTTCTTGGCTTTTCAAACACTTTTTATGTTAATTATCATGCTAACCCGTTGAGGTACATAGACACATAAATTTCAGATTCTTCTTACACTGCAACATTGATGTATAGCAACTAGGGCAGCGTATTGAAAGGAGCAAGCTGAGACAGACACTTCAGTCTCTAGATTTACAGTTCAGTACAATCTCTGCTATATCAGGCAGACTTTATTTAAGCTAATCATTTAAAATCAAATTTTATCTGGGAGAGGACAATAAAATGCTCTCCTTCCCAAGAATCAGTAATATACCACAAGATGCACTGACCATAAGAAAAACTGAATCTATGATGTGCCTATGACTTGTTTCTTTTTCTAATGTATTCACTCCAGTAACTGTGCCTAGCTAGCATGGACAGATGGAGTTATCTTTAGTCCTACACTCCTTCCCACCTCCACTCTTCCAAGTGACAAATGAGGGCATAATGGGCAAGAACAAACTATATGATTTCTTATAGATAATGGTGAAAATTCTGGGGAGATAACAGAGGATTTAAACAAAATTATTCTAATTTTAGAGATAATGGTTCACCAAATATAGTTTTGTTTATCTGAGTTTCTAATTCCCTTTCACGATTATCTCTGTCTTAACATGTAGACAAATCCACATATGAGCAAAATTACCTAGTAGGTGGACCTAATTTTTCTCTAGTTTGGCTTCTTAAGAACCATAACTACCATTAAGTCAGATCATACCTATTTCAAACCATGTATGCTGCTCTTGGAGCATTTAATCCTCTCATATATCTAATGTATGGTTTAGTTTTGGCCAAAGTCAGTTTTTTTTTTATTTTTAATTTAAACAACACGGAATAAGGAATATAAATTTTTTGAGTCAACATGAGCCCAGATTATATAAATCAGGTGAATGAGCAAAAAAATCCTTCTTCTGCCCTGTAAGTCTTCGTTAAACTCACACCCTCAGTGCAGAGAGGTTGTTTTCCCCTGCTTTTCTGAGTCCAAACCCTCAGAATCTTTGTTGTCACACATACGTGGTGACAACACCTGTCCACTCAATCAGAATAGATAGTATAAATGTTAGTCAGTGATTTTAGTGGTTTATTGGACACTGTAATGCAAACTTCTGTCCAGCAGACTATTTCAATAGTTTAGATAGTAAGAGCCCCACTTATCCTGATAAAATGCTCAAATGTTTTTTTAAATTATTCCAGAACCCTAATTCTTCTGTTATTTTCTGACCATGGTCTGAACATATGGTGTTTGCCTCCTCTGGGTGCATACATCTTTGCTTTTTAAAGAAATCTATGATTTTTACAAGAAAAGTCGTATTTCTCTATTTTTGAAGTGCTGATAATTCTAGAAAGAGCTGTATTTTTTTAATGTGGATGCTGTTTTAGAAGCCAGGAATAAACTAAAGGAATGAAGCAAATATTTCAGTTATTAAGTGGGCCCTGACTCCAGAGAAGCAGGCTGGTGAGCTGGCACACCATAGCACACCATGGCACACCCCAGGGCAAAGTTTTGAAAATGTGATTATTTGGCTAAAGAAGCAGTAGGAGAAATGCTTGCCAAAAAGGAACTTCAGAATCTCTGCTTGAACATGAGTTTGAAGAAGCAAAAAGACTTTAAATGAGATTTCTGTTACCATAGCTGACAATGGGTTGGCTAGATCTCTGCTGGCAGATGGTGCCAGAGTGTTCTTATTGAAGAAATAGACTGGGACAGCTGGGAGTTGTTTGTGAAGCTCCACTGTTGCTGACAAGATGGCAAATAGGAAAGCATGAAGTAAGAGTTCCTCTTAGAACACTAAGCCACTCCTTGCAAAATTGAGTTGTCAGACTGATACCTTTGGTGGAGATTTAGTTATCTATTGCTGCTTAACAAATTGCAACTTAAAACAATGTTTATTATCTCACAGTTTCTCTGGGGTAAAAAATCCAGGTACAGCTTAGCTGGATGTTTCTGTCTCAGAGTCTCTCCCAGGCTACAATGGAAGTGTGCTCTGGCGCTACCATCAGCTCCAGACTCCACTTGTGGAGAATCTGCTTCTCTGATCACTCACATGGCTATTGACAGGCCAGAGATCCTTGCTCCCTGTTGCTGGACTCATCAGCTCATTGACAAGTTGTCCTCTCCATAAGGATACTCACAAAATCAGAGCTTGATTTCTTCAGAACACGGGCTCCAAGACAGAGAGAGAGGACAGAGAAGAGAGGGAGAATATGAGGGGCAGAAGCCCCAGTTCTCCTGTTACCTAACCTTGGAACTGACATCCTATCAATTCTCCCCATACCATTTATTGAAGAGATTGTCTTCACTCCATTGTTGCTTTTGCCTCCTTTGTCAAATATTAATTGATCATAAAGTTGTGGGCTTATTTCTGAGCTCCATGTTCTGCCCCCTTAACTATGCCAGTACCAGGCTGCTTTAATTACAATGGACTTGTAGTATAGTTTGATTTGATATCACGTAGTGTGATCCCTCCAACTTTGTTCTTTCTCAACATTGCTGAGGCTATTTGTGGTCTTTTGTGGTTCCATTTAAACTTGGGGGATATTTGTTCCAGATCTGTGAAATATACCACTAGCATTTTAATAGGAATTATATTGAATCTATAGATTGCTATGGGTAGCATGGACATTTTATTTTATTTTATTTTATTTCTAAAGATTTTATTTACTTATTTTTAGAGAGAAAGAGGGAGAAAGAAAGAGGGAGAGAAACATCAATGTGAGAAATATTGATTGAATGCCTTGCCTATGTACCCCAACTGGGGACTGAGCCTGCAAGCCAGGCATGTGCACTGACTAGGAATCAAACTGGCAACCTTTGACTTTGCTGAATGATATGCCCAACCAAATGAGCCACATGGGCCAAGGTGATAGTATGGACATTTAATGATGTTAATTCTTTCAGTGCATGAAAATAGTATGCAAGTTCTGTCCAGAAAGTATCCATCCATGTAATATGAAAAATAGAGACATTTATTGAAGAAGATAGAAGATACAAGAAACATTGTACACAAGACAATGGCACCTCAGTCCCCTTCAAAGTAGGCACCTTGGGACCTCACACAGTTCTCCCAATTGCCATCAGCTGCCCTATCATATTTTCCTGAATCTCATCCATGGTCTGAATTCTCTTCCTTTTCAAAGGTGATTTCAGTTTTGGGAAGAGTCAGAAGTCACAGAACACCAGATCTGGGCTGTAGGGAGGCTGATTCACCTGGGAGATTTGATGTCTCAACAAAAATCTGCACAAGATGTTATGCATGAGATGTGATGCATAAGTGGGTGCATTGTGGTGATGAAGCTGCCAATCACCAGTTGCCCATACTTTTGGCCTCTGAATCATCTGAATAGTTTCCATGGAGGAATGTTCAAGATTAACACAAAATTTGATGGAGATTTGTTGCTCTACTCTCTCAGTCTTTTGAATGTGATGGTCACACAGTACACATGCTCACTCAGTGGTGTCTACCACTCCCACTGACTAGTATGGTGAAGTCATCATTGTTCATTCTTACATATTCAGTCCACTCTCCTTGGCTGCCAATTTACATTGATGTCACACAAACCATTCTCATTATACTAACAATGCCTTGTGTTTCCAGACAGACCACCTGTGCTTTCACTTATTTGTATCTTGCTCAGTTTCTTTTTTTCAGTATCCTATAATTTTCTGAGTACTGTTCTTTTACTTGTTGCTTAAATCTATTTGTAGGTACCTTTTTTTTGCTGCAATAAGAAATGGAATTGTTTTCTTAATTTATTTTTAACAGTTTATTACTGTTGTATAAAAATGCCACCAATTTCTAAGTATTAATTTTGTACCCTACTATTTTACTGAATTTATTTATCAGTTCAGGTAGTTTTTTAATGAAGACTGTAGGGTTTTCTATGTACAGTATCATGTCATCTGCAAATAATGACAGTTTTACCTCTTTTTCCCAATTTGGATGCATTTTATTCCTTCTTCTTATCTGATTTCTGTTGCTAGAACTTCCAGTATTATGTTAAATAAAAGTGGTAAAAGCAGTCACTCCTATCTTGTTCCTGATCTTATCAGAAACACTTGTAGTTTTTGCCCATTGAGTGTAATATTTTCTGTATGTTTGTCATATATGGTCTTTATTATGTTGAGGTATGATCCCTTTGTTACTGCTTTGCTGAGAGTTTTTACCATAAGTGGATGCAGGATTTTAGTAAATTCTTTTTCTGCATATATTGATATGACCAGGTAATTTTTATCCTTCGTTTTGTTCATATGTTGTATCACATTTATTGATTTGTGAATATTGTACCAACTTTTCATCCCTGGAATAAATTCCATTTGATCATGGTGTATGATTTTTTAATGTATTCCTGGATCCACTTTGCTAATATTTTGTTAAGGATTTTAGCATCTGTATTTATCAGGAATATTGGCCTATAATTTTATTTTATTGCAGTAGCTTTGTCTGGTTTTGGAATTAGAATAATGCTGATCTCATAAATGAACTTTGAAGTCTGCCCTCCTCTTGAATTTCTTGAATGACTGGTAAAATTCACCTGTGAAGCCATCTAATCCAGGATTTGATTATTGGGAGTCTTTAGATTACTGCTTTGATTTCATTATTTATAATTGATCTTTTCAGGTTTTCTGATTCTTCCTGATTCAGTTTTGTAAGAGTGTATGTTTCTAAGAATTTATCTACTCCACCCAGGTTGTCCAATTTGTTGGCATGTGGCTGTTCTTAGTATTTTCTTATGATCCTTCGTATTTCAGTTGTTACTTCTGTTTTATTTCTGATTTTACTTATTTGGGCACTATCTTTTTTTTCTTGATCAGTCTGGTTAAATGTTTGTCAGTCTTGTTTATCTTTTCAAGAGCAGCTCTTGGTCTCATTGATCTTTTGCATTTTTTTAGACTATGTCTTTTATTTACACTATAATTTTTATTCCCTTTCTTCTACTTCCTCTGTGCTTCATTTATTGTTTTTTTTCTAGTTCTTTCAGGTATAGGGTTAGATCATATATTTGAGATTTTTCTTGCTTCTTGAGATAAGCCTGAAATGCTATGAATTTCCCTCTCAGGACAGTTTTTGCTGTTTCCCATAGACTTTGGGTTGTTGTGTGTTCACTTTCATTTGTTTCCACATAGCTTTTTATTTTTTCTTGAGCTTGTTGTAAATTCATTCATTGTTTAATACCATGTTATTAGCCTCCATGTGTTTGAGTGTTTTTCAGGGGATTTTTGTAATTGATTTCTAGTTTTATAGCACTAAGGTCACAGAAGATGCTTAATCCTTAGGTAATTTCAATCTTATATTTTTTGAGACTTGTTTTGTGTACTAATATGTGGTTTGCCCTAGAAAATATTCCATGTATACTTGAAAAGAATGTATATTCTGCTGCTTTGGATGGAATGCTCTGAAGATATCAATTAAATCCATCTGATCTGGGTGTCATTTAAGCCTCATGTTCCCTCTTGATTTTCTGTTTGGAAGATCTATCCACTAGTGTCAACAGGGTGTTAAAAATCCCCTGCCATGACTGTATTACTATTGATGTTTCCCTTTATGTTCATCAGGATTTTTAAAATATATTTATGTGTTCCTATGTTGGGTGCATAAATGTTTACAAGGGTTATATCTTCTTGTTGGATTTCTCCCTGTATCATTATGTAGTGTCCTTTGTCTCTTGCTCTAGACTTTGTTTTGAAGTCTATTTTTTTCTCTTATAAGCATTGCTACTCCAGTATTTTTCAATTTTTCCATTTCCAAGAATATAATTTTCATACCTTCACTTTCAGTCTGTGTGCATCTTTATTCTGAGATGGGTCTCTTGTAGACAGCATATGTATGGGTCATGTTTTCTTATCCATTCATCTACCCTATGTTTTTTGTTTGGAGCATTCAATCCATTTACATTTAAAGTCATTACTGATAGGTACTTATTTATTGTCATTGTATTCTTTATACCTATGTTCCTCTCTATATATGTATATTTCTTTTTGCTTTCTTCTTAAAGCAGACCCTGTAACATTTCTTGCAATACTGGTTTGGTGGTAATGAACTTCTTTAGCTTTTTTTTTTCTGTCTGTGAAACTCTGTATTTCACCTTCAAATTAAATATTTTTTTTATTTATTGATGTTTACAGAGAGAGGGGAAGGGGGGAAGAGAGAGAAAGACATTGATTTATTATTTCACTTATAGATGCATTCATTAGTTTTTTCATGTGTGTGCCCTGACTGGAGAGACAACCCACAACCTTGTCTCTGTGTATTAGTTAGATCAGCTAACTCCCAAATTTGTTGAGGGCTTTCTGACATAGGTGCCTTATGGATTTCAGTGGCACAGTCTTCTAGGTCACCTGAACTCTGTGCTCCAGAAATGATTCTTGTGGGAATTATGTGCCCTCTTGAATGCTGTTGGCCCATCCATTGGCAGAGTTAACCCTTAGGCTGGCTGACTATAAGGATAGACCTCATTTACTGTGTATGAGTCACTATTAAGTTGCTGCCCCTCAAGGCAGAGTTGTTCCCAGCAGGGTCTGATGTGTGTCGGAGGGTCCCTTTTTGGCTGTGTCATTTGTGTGGGTAGTTGGGTCAAGCTCTAGCTTGGTTTGAAGCCCACCACCAGTTGTGTCGGTTCTGGGTCCACTTGACTGGGTTTCTGGTGCAGGTCAATGCCAGACATTGGATGTAACTGACTTGGGCTACCTGTCTGAGCTGCCACGTTACTCACTGTGACTGTATCTACTGGACCTGGGTGTGTGCAGGTGGGGCCAGGCTGTGTACTAGGCTTGGCTTCCTAAAGCTCCTTGCTGGGTACACATTAATAAAAGTCCAAAGGTCCCTGAGGTTGGGGTCCACCTGTCAGCAACTCTGCCTACCCTGCTCCCACCTTAGGTTGCCTGGACTTTTTCCATAGTTTTATGAAGTAAAGCTGCGGAGTGAGCCCAAGATGGCTGTATGCCACCGACCATTCCACATGGCTCAGGCTTAATAGGGTGGAGCAACCCTGCCGGGAGTATGACACTAGTGGGTCCCCTACTTCAGGGCATAGTGATTAGGCTCTCAATGGGGAGAATGTTGCCCCTACTCCAGAGCCATACCACACAGTCTCTGCTAGAGTCTCCAATTCTAGCTCCCCCAGAAGCAGTGATCTACAAGTTAAGGTTGGGTGCAGCTGGCTGTCGCTGTGGCAGGAGCAAGCTCATTAGGGTGGAGCCACTGGGATTTGAACAAAACTGAAGAAAGTCTTCTGTTTTGGTGATACAAGCTGGGCCACAGGAGGAGGATGAGCTGCACATCTGCCCCAGCTTGTCAGCCATGCCATCAGAGACCTTTGCGTAGATGCACTCCAGAGGTCCCAAGTCCAGCTGTGCTCCCTTTACCCTGCCGAACTGAGCTGAGCAGGATGGGTCCAGTGGGACTTGTAAACCAGATCAAGGCAGTCTTTTGTTGGGGGTGGTGCTGGCCTGTAGGAGGGCAGAAAGCTGCCTGCCTCCCCCTAGCTCTACAGACACACCTCCAGAGACTCCAACAAGGGAGTCTTCCATTGGGGGTGATACCTTCTGAACCCCCAAGAGCATGGAAAGATTGGCCCCTGTTCCAAAGCCACACACTTCAATGACTGTCTAAGACTGCCTATAGTTTCTCCAGAAAAAGTATGCACCACAAGTCTCTGTTAGTTACAGCCAACAGTCCTTTCTGCTGTACTCAAGCTGGCAGGGTGGCGTTGCCAGTATTTAGAGGATGGGGTTAGTGAACTTCCCCAGCTGGTGCTGTAAGAATAGGAGTTCCCAGCTCTGACTGGTGTGGCTTAGTTCGTTGCGCATCACCCTGCAAAGCAAAAGATAGTCAGTTGGATACCCTGTCAGGGCACGTGCCTGGGTTGCAGGTTCAGTCCCTGGTTGGGGTGTATACAGGAGACAACTGATTGATGTTTATCTCTCATATCAATGTTTCTCTTCCTCTCTTTCTGCATCCCTTTTCTTCTGTTTAAAAAAAAAATGCACAGGAGTGCTCAACCCTGGGAGATGGTACCTAAAGATGGTGTGGGATGTTGACTTAGATCTCAGTAGCCATCCAGATCTTCTTTTTGTAACTCCCATGTTCTCTGAGTGCCCTTCCTTTTACCAGAGTCCCAAGTGAGTGCTGGAGAGCAAGCTCCTGTGTAATGGCCTTTTACAAGGGCACCTGGGGTTCTCTCCTTCCTCTTCCCGGCAGACAGAGTCCCCACTGATTTTCACTGTCAGAAATCATGCAGGCTGCTATTCTTGGCCCTGGTGCTCTGGTTTGGAGGGTTCAGATATGGGGTTGAGAGCCTACACTCCTCAGAGGGTACTTTTGCAGCTGATGTATCCCTCTAGCTTCCCAGCTGCTGCACCTGGGTGCAGGAGGCAGCCCTTTCCATTTCTCCTCTGCTTCTCACCAGTCTCTGTGTAAATTTTTGGATATAATACCTCTCATCAGTTGTTCTTAAATGGTGATTCAGGTTGATTGCTCTATAATTTAGCTATAAATCCAGTTTGACACCAGAAGATGGTGTGTGTAACTTCTACCTATTCTACAGTCATCTCATCTTGGGTTCTTTGGGTGCTGATCTAAATGGTATATAACCACTGATGAATTGCATACAACAAATGATGAGTGAAAATGTGCTTATCTTAATGGCTTCCAGACACTGGTGCATTGCATATTCAATTATTGTCATTCTGGTTTGGAAACCCAAACAGGGGCTAGATTGACTTCTATAGTTGCTATTATGTGGTCCAGTTGGCTGGAGGGTGGCTGGGGGTAATTAAGTTGTAGATGTTGGAGGCAATATTTCAGAATACCATGGATGAATTGAACTAGAAGCAAAAAGGCCTGAGTTCCGGGCTCAGTTTTATTTCAGAGTTTTGAAATTAAAAAGAAACAAACAAACAAAACAAAACTCAGGTTTTGGTTCTGAACCTTTCATAAGAAGTAGTTTAATCTTGGGTAAGTTACTAACTTTGGGCCATTTTTTAAAAATAAAATTAGAGAATTGAATTGTATCAATGATTAACAATCAGCATTGATAGCATATAATTTTGGAAGGAGGGTGTATATCAAAATTTCTGAGATGTAGTAGGAAGAAACATATACATATAAAGAAAAATCCTGAATTCTAGTAGTCAGAAGAACCTACCTTCCTAACGAGAGATAGGGCATAGTGGCATCCATGGAGGGTATGTATGTTTATTAAAACGTGTTCAACTAGGAATACAGTGGTAAACTCTGGCTAGGTTATTTCCAGTCCTAAAGTTGGAAGAGTCAGTGAATAGAAGGACAAGGTCACTCAAGGAAGCAATGTTAAAAACAGAGAAAGTACTGAGGAAGGAAAGACCTAGCCCCAGCAAAAAGTACCATGAGATGGTGTCAAGATCAGACACTTGCAAGCCCAAACAAAGTCTTCAAACAATGAACAGTGCTATTGGAGGCTTCCATCTACCTGAGTTCAAAGAAAAAAAATCAAGATCCTAACTTCAACTACCTTCTGTGGCAGGTCTACTCTCGTTCACTGGTGTATTTCCAGGAATGAATGTCACTTGTTAAGTTCCAAAGTGTATAGCCCAAAGGAGCTTAAACTTAGGAAAATGTTTCAAGTATGTATTGGCCTCCAATGTGAAGCCAAACTGAACTGTTATTGGCCTCAATGTGGAATGACAAAAAATATCACTGCAGTTATTAAATCTGTTACTTCAATTAATTATATTAGCACACCCATACCTTTGGATGGTGAACACATTGAACATTTTAAAACATTTTAAAATGACTTCTAGTTTATTTGTATTGATGCAATCTTATTATAGACCCAGCAACATTTTATAAAAATCTAAAATAAATTTACTTATATATTGATTTATTTATAGTTCTTCTAAACTGAAATCTAAATTCTGGGGAGATTCCTGCAACACATCAGAACTTTTGCTTACAAGTAGAAGGAGATTTTAACTAGTTGTCCTGCCATAAAAATATATGGAAATGCTATTCTGTGACCAGAAGGTGAGTTTGAAGCAATTTCTTTTAACCTATAGCTGACCTATGAGGAAAAAGGAAACAACAAAATCTGATAAAGGAATAAGATGTTTATAATGGAAAATGAAGGAGCAGAGTGTAGAAGAGAAAACTGGCCTTTAAATAAAAGTGAGCAGGCTTGGTTTCTAAGGTGATTCTTCTAAAATATAGGTTCTGGCAAAAGTAATGCCATCAAGTGTGGTTAGTAGGGTATGTGAATGTCTCACACAAGATGAACAGAAATTTGAACATTTCACCTAAAATGTCATATGGTGTGCTTGAGTGTGATATTGTTATGTTAGAGAATTACATGCTTATGATTTTGTAATAAAATATTTTATATAATAAAAGGGGCATTATTTGTGCCAGACCCTGTACATGGCTAGGTCACTCACTGGGTGTTGGCCATACCTCTAAGTCATTTTTATGGCTGAGTAATATTTCATTGCATATATGTACCACCTCTTCTTTATCTATTCACCTATCAGTAGATACTTAAGTTGCTTTCATTTCTTGGTTGTAAGTAATGTTGCAGTGAACATTGGGATGTGTATGTCCTTTCAAATTAGTGTTTTGTGTTTCTTTAGATAAATACCCAGGAATGGAATTGCTGGGTCCTTCTTGGTCTCTTGTTATAGCATTTGTTTTAAAGTCTATTTTGTCTGAGTTAAGTATGGATACCCCAGCTTTTTGTTGTTTCCATTTTCATGAAAAAACTGTTTCCATCTCTTTACTTCCAGTCTTTATGAGTTTTTCCATTTGAAGTGAGTCTCTTACAGGCAGCATATGTTTGTGTATTGTCTTCTTATTCAGCCACCCTATGTCTTTTTATTGGAACATTTAATCCACTTACATTAAAAGTAATTTTTGATAGGTATGTAGTTATTGCCATTTTATTATTTATGTTTTATGTTATTTTCTTCTTTTTAAAGAAGTTCCTTTAACATTTCTTGTAATACTGGTTTGATGTTGATGAACTCCTTTAGCTTCTGCTTGTCTGGGAGGTTTTTTGTCTGTCCTTTAATTCTAAATGATAGCTTTGCTAGGTAAAGTAATTTTGCTTTTCATCACTTTGAATATTTTGTGCCAATCCCCTCTGGCCTGAAAAGTTTTTGTTGAAAAATTAGCTGACAGTCTTATGGGAGCTCCTTTGTAGGTAAGTAACTGCTTTCCTTTTTATGCTTTTAATATTCTCTGTTTGTCTTTAACTTTTTGCATTTTATTATGGTATGTCTTGGTGTGGGCCTCTTTGGGTTCATCTTTTTTGAGACTCTTCACTTCCTGGGCTTGTATGTCTATTTTCTTTGCTAGGTTAGGAAAGTTTTTCATCATTAATTCTTCAAATATGTTTTCAATTCCTTTCCCTCTCTCTCTTCTCCTTCTGATGGAAACCCTTATGAGGGAAATGATGGTATGCTTGATGTTAACCCAGGGGCCTTTTAAACTATCCTCATCTCTTTTTTCTTTCTTTCTTTCTTTTTTTTTTTTTTGTGCTGTTCTGTGTGGTTGTTTTCTGATGCCTTATCTTCCAAATCATTGACTCATTCCTCTGTATCATCTACTCTACAGTTGATTCCCTATAATGTATTTCTCAGTTCAGTTGGTATTCTCATTACTGACTGGTTCTTTTTTGTTTTCTATCTCCTTTTTGTGTTTTATATCTCTTTGTTGAAGTTCTCACTGAAATCATCTATCCTTCCCCTAGGTTCATGAGCATCCTATAACCAGTGTTTTGTACTCTGCATCTGGTAGATTGCTTGTCTCCATTTAGTTTAGTTTTTATGGAGTTTTGTTCTATTCTTTCATTTGGGACATGTTTCTTTGTCTTCTCATTTTGAATGCCTCCCTGTGTTTTTTTTTTCCTATGAATTACATAGAGTTGCTATGTCTCTTGGTCTTGGTAGAGTGGCTCTATTTAGTATGTGTCTTATGGGGCCTAGTGGCTGTCTCCCTGGACACCTGAGCTGAGTACACCAGTTGTGTCCCTTGTGTGGGCCCTCCTCTTATAGTTGAGCCTTGGCTGCTAATGGCATGTCAGTTGGAGGCACTGACTCTCAAGCTATTTGATTGCTAATATTAGCTGTAACAATAGTATAGGAGCTGTTGTGCAGGGGATGACTCCATGGAGCAGGATTGACTTTAGTGGGGCTCAGATGCCTGCCAGGTTTACTCTTTGGATATGTCATTTGTGGTGGTGGCTGGCTGGTGCTCTGGTGTGATCTGATGCTGTCCACTGGGTTTGTTGGTTCTGGGGCCTCTTCAGAGGGGGTCTGGTGCAAACCAAGGTCATGTACTGACTATGCCTTGTTCAGGGCCACTTGTTATGAACTACAAAGTAATCAGTAGATGGTTGCCTTTTGTGATGGGTTTGGAGTTGCCTAGAAGAGGCTAAGCTATAAACTGTGGCTGGCTGCTGCTAGTGCTGTACTTGGAGCTGCTTAGTAAGTGGAATGGGGCATAATTAGGCCAGATGCTGCTTGTTTAAGGTTTGTGAATCTGTGAGAGATTTTAGGAAAGTCTATAGTATGAGCCCAGACAGGCCATTTGTATGGAAAAGCCACTGGAAGAGACTTGGGTTGGTCTGCAAGTTGTGTAGGGCAGGGTCTCAGGGAATCTCAGGGTTGGGTGAATAATGTTAGCTAGGTTGGTGGAGACACAGATATGGTGGTGGGGTAGGATGAGTGCTCAACAAATGAACCAAGGCTTCTGCCTGTACTTCTGTCTGGTAGAAAGCTGTCCTTCCAGTCTTCACCCCGAAGACATACAGTTCATTCCTCACTTTACATTCCTAGTGCTTTCATGCTGTTGCCCCAGTTCTGGAGCTCAGAATAAATGAGTTTGTTAGCTTGTAAGTCTGGACTCTGGCTCTTTAGGAGGAACAATTGGGACTTCCAAAACCCTCCATTGCACCCAGAGGGAATCCCCTCAGCCACAATCATCCCTGGTTTTTACAGCCAGAGTTATGGGGACTTCTCTTCCAGGCACTGGAACCCTGGCCTGATAGATAGAGCAAGAGCAGAGATGACTTTTTCAACACTTTTGACAATCCAGTATGGATTCATTGTCAGTCATGGCAAATATATCAAGTTATATGTCAAGACTGAGGTAACGGAGTGTAATGTACCTTGGGAGGGGCCCAGAACACCCCAAATCACAATTCTAGACAGTTGGATAAAATATTCCACCTGAACACTGACATGAGTGGGACTTCTGCCCCAGTGATCTAGCAGAACTCAGAGGTCCAACCACCCAGTTCTCGACCTTGGCTGTATCATGCATCATACTCAGGTTCCTGCAAGACTTCCACTCCATTGGAAGTGTGCCTTTGCTTCAGCCACCTGGCTTGAGATTGACACCCACCTCTCAGTTGCCACCAGTGACTGGGACTTCATGAGTGATGCTCGCTCTGTTCACTGCTAGTGTGTCAGCTCCTTCTCTCTGTGAGTAACCTGAATGTGATTCTATTGGGTTATTGGGGAGGTCTCCTATAATAATTTGTGGAAATAAATAGTATGAAAAGACACAAATCTATATGAGTGATGTCTTTCAGGGACTCTTCCTTGCTCACAACAGCTGGGAGCCTGTTGGGATACTGGCACCCCTTGATCTTCAGGAGGACCTTGGCATCAAAGGTAAACCCCACCCCCCCGATTCTTAATATGTGGGTGTGAGACCAGCATGTTCCAAATCCCCACCACTCCTACCAATCTCCAGGAGGCTTCTTCTGTGTATCCTTAGTTATAGGACTTCTTTTCAGCTAGACTTCAGGCAGCTCTCCATGATGCTTAGTTGTAATTTTGGTGTAGTCATGGAAGGGGGTGAGCGCAGAGTCTTCTTACTCTGCCATCTTGACCATAAATACCATAGCTTTCTACCTTCTGTCCTTTTCCTCTGTTGTGTGTTTGAGGATGTGTATGTGTGAGACACTTTCTAGAAGAAAAATTAGGAGAAAACAAGTTTGTCTTATAACTCATTCAATTAAAATTTATATAATGAACAATTTCATGTCTTTTACATTATTAAAAATGATTCAAATTGATATTAAATGAGTTAATGAGCTTATGTTTATGCATTTATCAATATGACTTTATTGTAATATATGTATTTTATATGATGAGTGCTTGAATATATATGTTCTCTCAGGTTGCTTCTATTTCTCCACAAAATTAATAGCATCCTAGTGACTGTCTTTGCAACTAAATTTCTGTGGATGGTCTACTAGGGAAGGAGAGAAATGGGGAGATATGTGGAGTTCTGGATATACATATCTAATACATGTACTTTGATTTTTCACTATTAAATCTTAAAATTAAGAGTATAGAAATTGCATCTTGTTGGATTCAGAGAAGAGTTGGGCTGAATAATGCAGGAACAATTAGTAATAGGAACAACCTGATTTGGTTTTCATAGAATTAGGACAGTTTTCTCTGAATAGAGCCATACTCCTGGGCTGGAAAACCCAATTCCCCTGGAGAAAAAAAGGACATTATAGAGAGGCATAAAAGATCCAGAAACAACCTACTGTAATAGCCTGGTAACACTGATGACCTTACAACTAACCCTTGGTAAAGAAATTAGAAAAGTATGTGAAAGAATTAAGAGCTTCCCAGGAAGGTTAGAGAGTCAGAGAAAACTCCAAACAGAATTACTACATTTGCTGTTTTACCAAGTAACAAGGTGTGATCATCTTTCTGGCTTCACCTGTTTGTAACTCTTTGCCCTGAACTTTTTTTTAATGGTCTGGTTTAAATTACCTACTTATGATTTCCTCCCCTTTTCACTCGCAGGCCATGCCTTTCTCATGTTGTCTGGCCTGCTCTTTTTTCTTTTGTTCCTCCTAAGTCAATTCTACATAATCTTTAAGAATCAGCTGAAGCTCCATATAACCTATTCCTCACCTTTCACACTAAAGTAAGTTACTTCCTTCTGGTCTCCCACCACACCCTGTGTCTGCTTCTGTTAATTACCTACCACATGATAATCAAATTGGATATTTACTTATCTCTCTCCCTGGATTGAACTTCTTGAAGGAAAGATTTAGCCTAATTCATTTTCGTAATTCTAACATCTAGGATAATAGAATATTATAGAGACTTGTTTGTTTAGCCGGGCACATGGGAATAAATAAGAAAATACTTGTGTTCAATTTCAGTTATTGAAATAAATCAACTACCATAACAGAGGATAGGGGAAGACTGCCATCATGTATATTTGATAATTATTTGCTTCTGCTTTTTGATGTCCTGTAGAGTAAGTTGACCTGGTTAGTTAACTTGACACTGCATTAGCTGAATGTAAATAATATGTAGCTGACAGAGCTCCAGGATCCTGGAGAGTGCAGTTCAGTGCAAAATGAGGCACAAAATGAGAAAAAGATCTCCTTTCCAAAAAGAGCAATTTTTCAATCCCTTGAGACAGAACCCAAGATGTTTTATTTCATTTTCCTTGTACCATTGACTATTTTTAACTTTTAGTGAGTCCCTCAACTACTTTCTCTTTTGAAAAGTGAGTTTATATCTACCATAATGAATAAAGAAGAAAAAAATAGGTGAGTATATCCAGAGAGATAAGATTAATAGGCAGGCTGCCATTGATATTTTTTTCTGAATGGCATTTCAAACACAATTTGAGTATCTGTAGTCAAAGAGTCTTGTGAAAAGTTCTATTAGAATTGCTGCACAGTAAATAAATAACATAATAAAATGGGCATTTTCAATAGACATACTCCTTATTTCATGTAAATTAACTGTTTTACAGAGATAAGGAAAATATCTGTGGCCATGGTGACAGTTCAACTGCACTGGATGTGAAACATTGAAGGAAACTTTGCTCTTCAGTTTGAACCATTGGATAATTCAGTTTAGAAAGGTGAGGTTCCAACTTGCTTATGGGCCTGCCTTCTGCATATTGTGTTTTAATCACTATTATTAGGATTGGTGAATATTTTAATTTATATAAGCAGAAGAGATGTATAAAACAGGAGATGGGACTTCCTGGAAAAGTCCAAATGTGCAACAGTTATTAGTCTTTCACTAACAGACTTTACCTATAAAAATAAATGTGTGGACATGATCTAAATGTCATATCATTGTAAATTACTTCCCTTGTTCTCAAGTCTAAAGGTTATTCAAGATCCTGTTAAGAAATTAAAGTCACATGACATTCTAAAATGCAAGTGTGCAGATGTGCCCTGACCTGTGTAGCTGAGCTGGTTGGGCATTGTCCCACAGAGCAAAAGGTCACCAGTGTGATTCCCAGTCAGGGCACATTCCTGAGTTGCAGGTTCAGTCCTCAGTTGGGGCATGTACCAGAGGCAACCAATTGATGTTTCTCTCTCACATTGATGTTTCTTTCCCTGTCTTTCTCTGTCCCTCCACCTCTCTCTAAAAATAAATAAATATTTTTTAAAATGTGTGAAAATGCTTAGGATATATTCATCAAAGCATGCAAAAATATTGCTGAAGTGATCTATTTTTTAAAATGATTTTCCTACATGCATATGAAGTATCCTTTCTATCAAATTTTGTCTACAGAGAGAAAAAGAACCTTTTATATGTGGTACTGTGCTGATTTTTTAAAGCTCCTAGACAAAACCTGACTAGCAAATCTTGGAGAAGAGATATTCCCCCTTTCTTTTATGGAACTTTTGGGTTTTTACTACATCAAACTCCAAAGGCAAAGGTGTTGGAGTCTACTGTCATTTTTCTTCTCAGCCCATCCCCTCCAAGGCCCCCTGATGATGTCCCTGCCAGTCCACACTGCCAAGTTTGCTCTGTGGCCTCACAGTGTGAGCTTTTACCTTCTTCCTTAAGATTGGAAAGTCCTTTCCTCCTCAGTATGCACTTGTCATAGTCTACATGGAGTCACAAATTTAGTGTGGCAACATGGAACTTCAGAAAGGTGCTTCTTGAGTCCTCTTGCAGTACTTTTGTGAACATGCAGGCCTGATTTTCCCATAGATCTCCTCTTGGATTCTTATGTCCATTATGTTCTCAAGTCTACCATAGTGTTTTACAAAGTCTGAGAAGACCCTCACTGTACTCTTTGTCCAGATTCAACCATCCTTTAGTATAATATGATAAAACATGACATGACATATAACCTTTGATTACCTCAAAAAATGGACACAGCTCATTCTCAATAGGTTGCTTCTATAAAATGGATAACATTCAAATAATCTATATTACTAGAGGAAATTTCAGGTAGTTGATGGTAAGAATATTTTGAAGCTAATGTAGAGCTCAAGATAGAGTAAAGTACGCAGGTATTTTTGACTCTTATTCTAGAAGAAAATATAGAGGTAAGCTTCCTGACAACGGTCTTGGCAAAGATGTTTGGATTTTAAACCAAATGCAAAGGCAATGAGCAAAAATAAACAAGTGGAACTACATCAAACTAAAAAGCTATACTCAGCAAAAGAAACCATGAACAAAATAAAAAGGTAACTTGTGAAATGAGAGAAAATATTTGCAAACCACATGTGTGATTAAGGGTTAATCTGATAAAAAATAGAAAGAACTCATATAACTCATTAGCAAAAAATCAATTTAATTAACAGATGTACAGAAAAAGTCATTAGAAATTTTCCCAAAGAAGACATGTAAATAGCCAACAGGTACATTAAAAGTACTAAACATCACTAATCACCAGGGAAATGCAAATTAAAACCACAGTGGGATATCAACTCACAAGTGTGGCAAAGATGTGGAGAAAAGGGAACAATTGTACATTGTTGGCAGGAATGTACATTGGTTGCAGCCACTATGGAAGTGTATGGAAGTTTCACACACACAAAAAACAAACCCTAAATAAAAGGATTATATATGGTCCAGAAAGTCCACTTCTGGGTATTTATTACTTATTTTCCTTATAACTTTATAACTTTGGGGACATGAAGAGAATGAGGGAAAAAGCTGAAGTGTGTTTTCTATTATGAATATGGCAGAAGAGGAAGGATATTTTTCTTTCTGCTTTTTTGAAGTGTCCATGAACAGACCAAGGGGTCTCAGTGATCACTTGGGACCAGCAAAACTCAATGTTCCATGATATTCATTGACACTTATTCTCTCTCCCCAGTACTTCAGCCAGCTCCTCATCTCTTGGTATCTTCATCTACTGTCATACAGACAGAATCACAATTCACATTTTGCAAGTGTTTTGCTGTAAATTTAGTGAGCTAATCCTAACTCTATCTCAGTAAGGGAGGTTATATTTTTAGGTGGGTCATTTTACAGAAAGAAAAAGAGAGGCAACAGAAATGATAGGAACTTTTGAGTTGTGGTATAAGTCTGCACTAAAACAGACAATCCCCCACCATCACTTTGAAGCTGCTAGTGAGGAGTAATATAGAAAGTTAATTTCAAATGTTATAGTATAGTAATTTAAGAAACTAAAAGTTAATAATCATAGTCATCATGTATCACTTTTTGCAATTAACCTTTGCTTCTTTTCACATTTCTTGAGGATGGATTATCTATCGAGTTCTATTTAGCTATGTAGATTTACCAGCATTGTGTGTGACTGAGTCATTAAACAATAATGCAGAATAAAGCTTTTTTTTTCTTTTGTTACCTGACAGGGTGCATTGGGATTACATCTCAGTGCATCTGAAATGCTCAAAAATAAAAAATAAAAAAGAAAGAAAGAAAGAAAGAAAGAAAGAAAGAAAGAAAGAAAGAAAGAAAGAAAGAAAATCACCTGAAGTCTCAGTATTATGGTAAATATTAGTAGCAAGCCCTACATGATTACAATGAGCCTAGTTGTGATCCGCAACTGAAAAAAGGTTTTGTAGCTCATCTAATCCACTTCTTTCATTAAAAAAAAAATCTAGTCCAATCAATTGAAGATGGTGCTAGGTTATTCTTTGGAAACTATTCCTCTTTTCAAAATGGGTAAAACTGAAGGTCTGTACTAAAGGCCTTCACCTTAGCTTATTGATTTCACCTTAGCTTATTCCTAAAGCATGAATAACTAAAGAATCTATGAACCAAGGATGCAGGATCCAGTCTTTAATTGTAGCTTATAGCAGTAATCCCAAAATTTGGCTATCCTGGCAGCATTTGTAGGGTAAGATATTTATTAGGTCTAAAAGATCTATAATACGGTTTTGTTGTTACTTACATGCTGTAAAAAATATGATGCTTTACTATGAAAAATACCTGAAGTTTGCTGTGGATGGGGATGTGGGAGCTTATGAGCTATTGTGAATGGTGGAAGGAGAGTTCATTGAAATTAGAAAGTTGTAATACTTGATGTGGATGGGTGTGGCTCATAACACCTGTGGTGAAACGAGGTAATCAGTAGATACATAAGGTATATGCTTGTGTGCATTTTGTGTATTCCTACACAGTTAGATTTAGTTGGGTGCAATTTTCTGTACTCATATAATATTTCTCATGGATGAAATACTACAAATGCAAATATATTATGCTCAGATTCTTTTTTTAAGATTTTATTTATTTCTTATTAGACAGAGGGGAAGGTAGGGAGAAAGAGAGGGAGAGAAACAGCAATGTGTGGTTGCCTCTCATGCACTCCCTACTGGGGACCTGGTCCACAATTCAGGCATGTGTCCTAGACTAGGAATTGAACTGGTGACCCTTTGGTTCAAAAGCTGGTGCTCAAGCCACTGAGCCATACCAGCCAAGGCTCAAATTCTTACATAATATGTTCATTCATTTGTTTTCAAAACAACAAGAACTGACCTGTACCTTTTAGTGTCTCTTCATGGATAGGCCAAGTTATGAGCCTCTGTGTTATTCCAACTCCCACAGCTGGCTATTGTAAAAGCAAGGGCTGTACCAGCTCTCTAGACCAATAGGTGAACTATCTCACCAGATGAAAAGATACCTTATTCCTTATCTTGCCAAGGAATAAAAGTATAGAGCATGAACATGCTTTGAAAGGTGTAAAGTGCTCAGTGTAATATATTACTAGAAATTACATAAATTCTTTATTCTGGTCTCAGTGACAAGAAGGCAATGTTTCTGCCCTGTTCCTCTTTAAAAATAACTTTGCTTAATCTTCTAGGAATCAAGTGGGTGGAGACAGATTAACCAAACCTTAGCTCATGAGTGAAATAAGGAGACCTAGCCAAAGAAAATAATAATTCCTAGGGTTGGAAGCACCTACTCAACTAAAAGTGTATAAAAAAGAGAAAGTGGAAAATGGAAAAGACTGACAATATGTGTCTAATCTCTTGCAAATTAACTTGTGTCTTTGTGAAAAAAGCATGTCTAGGTCGAGAGTTCTTACCTTTTGGAACACATCAACATCCCTAAGGAAGTTCTGTAAAAACACAGATGTCTGGGTCCTCCTAGTCCTACTGATTTAGAATTTCTGGCAGTGGGACTCATGTATGTGTATTTCTTAAGGACAAGTAATTTTGATGAACCATTTGGATAACAGCCATGAGAAGTAGAGGTTGTGTAACCAGAGGCCTCTCAGAACCTTGGTCCCTGAGTCCATAACCTACCCTGCTAACCACACACCATTTGTTATGAGAATTCAGTACGTTAAGACACATGACAATTATTTACAATCTGTGAAGCACTATAAATGTAAAGTTTAAAAATAGAAAAAATCCTTCTTAATTTATAAATGTTTTATTGGCAAGATGACCTTATCATCCTAACATTCCTAAATTAACTGATTTGTTTTGATTTCCCTTGGTAAGATAGAAAATAAACCAAAAACATGGTTTATTTTGAATAAGGATCGTCTCTTTATTTGCCTAAAATCAGACTTGATGAATGACCTGCAAATCATGATTGCAATGCTTTTTAAAATAGTGGTTCCTTGTATAACTGCCATAACTCCTCCATCCCCCTTTCTCCACAGATAACCTGTTTGGTATGCTTAGTAGGCTTATATTTATTTGAACATGTTACATTTGAGCACCTGCATTTTTTATTTTTATAAATGAGATTGTTATATTTTCCATTCTTCTTCCAGTGTTTTCACTAAGTACTATGTTGTTACGATCCATTCATGTTTCTTTATATTCAGTTAATTCATTGCTTTTACTGACAATTTCAATGGTATGTGTCTATGATAAGGTGGTCCAAATCTTCATTCCTCCTTGCATTTATGCTCTTTGCTATGCAAATTTGAGGGCCCTTTCACATAGACAGGGTGATCTGCCCCACCCCTTGACTCTAGAGTCAGCCATGTGACTTTTTAAAAAATATTTGCTGACCTTACATAAGCAAAAGTTTTAAAAAAGCATTTGTATATTTTCACTTGCTGCTGTGCCTCTGCCATTACAATAAGAAGACCTGCTCAGGTTAACCTGCTGGTCCCAGGAAGAGACATGTGGAGCAGAGCCAACCTAGAAATATATGGGTAGGCCAGCGGCACTGTAGATGTATGAGCAAGTCCAGCTGATATCAAATGAGCCCACAGACAAAAAACAAATGTATGCTGCTGAAATCTTGTGGCTGTTATGTTACATTGTAGTGACAATAGCTGAACGGTTAGAATCTGTACTCTCATTGATTTTGAGTTCAGGATCTCAATTATGGAAACCTAACCATTTGATTTAAAGATAAAACATTTTATCACATTCATGTTCATTTCAAAATGTAATTTAAAGTACAATAGGTATATAAAACCTTTCATTTATAAAGTCTTTCCTTTTTATTTTATTTGATCCTCTCAATTCAAAGCAGCAGGCAGAGTAGTTTTTAAGCCACTTTATGTCTCCCCAATGATTAAAAATTTGTCTTTGATTCTTTAATTATTTTTTCTAACTTTTTAAGACACATTAATTTCCTCAATACTTCAATCTAATTCCACCATCCTTAACAAAAATATTTAAAACAACTTTATATCCATGCACTGATATGAAGAACCAAGTGTTTATCTAACACAGAGAGAAATTTTACAAATGTGCATATTTTAAGTGGTCTATCTTGTGGTCACATTTCTGTATCAGTCAACACAAAATCTAGATGAACACACACACACAAAGAATGCTGAAATACATAATCACTCTTACCTTTTTAATCCTTACCCGAGGACATGTTTATTAATTTTAGAGAGAGAGGAAAAGAGAGAGAGAGATCAATGTGAGAGAAACATCACTTGGTTGCCTCCCTTGCATGCTCTGACTGGAGATCAAACCCGCAACTTTTGGTGTATGGGATGACACTACAAGCAACTGAACCACTGGGCCAGGGTCCTCTTATTTCATAATAAGGAGTGTCATTTCAGCATAATAAGTTCATAGTCCCTTGTATCTATGTTAAAATGATCACTGTGAACACTTGAATACCAAAAACATTCTTGGTAGTTGTATGACATAAATTTGGATATGAGAAAATTACTTGGGTTATAGATTGACAATGTAAAATTTGGGGGAATTGTCCAGCTGCAGAAACAAAAGGAAACAAAACTCCAACTCTCTAGAACTGAATATTAAGAGGAAATTTCTATGAGATACTCTGTGAGTCTCACTGGAAAGTAACCAAGAGAATCAACAACAGTCCCAGTTTTTTTGGTTTTTGTTTTACTTTGGACTTGCACAAGGGGCAATTAAACACCCCTAAAATGCACCTATTTCAAATGTAATAGAGGCAGGACCATTAGCTCCTGATCAGGGAGCTGGCTTGCAACTGATAATCTAAGAGACTGTGGCAGCCACAAAGTTCCTGGAGAAAATGGGATTCAAAGGGGACTTTCTATAGAGGCCGTATCAGCAGAGGCAAAAGTACTGGAAGAAAAGTTAAGAGATCTGTTTCTAGTTCTGGCTCCATCACAACTCCTATGTGATGCTGGGTAAGTTATTCAACTTCCCTGTGCATCTCTTTTCTTATCTTTAAAATGAGAATATTGACTATGAATAGGAATGGTAAACAGGCTTTTCCTAGGGTGCTGATTTCTATTACTTTTGAAAACCCAGGGAAAGTGGCTATGTGGGTGTCTTGCTTTTGCTATACCTATAGAACCAATCTGGGTGACATATTCCTAGTTCTGTGATGAACTATCTTTTCTGAAAAAGTAGCCTGTTAATTGTACAAATATGCAAGCAAACTTTAAAGGCCAGCATTTCTCCCAACATGCCACTAAGAAGATCAAAGCCAGGTGGGAATAATGCAAAGAAAGTATTTTCCTGTGCTGATGGATTACACAATGAAAAGAAAGTCAAAGTAATCCATCTCCATCAGCTTCTCAGGCTTCCTTTCACATTGTTTGTTTAAAATGCTGCTGACCTACCATGAAGAGCTGCTTTGAGCATCAGTAACTATTGACCACTTGAGATCCCCAGAGGAAATGCTAGAAACCTGATTTGCTCCTCTACATTTCCAGTTAGAGCAGATTGTGTGTGTTTTAAAAGTGATGAGTTGTTTGGAGGCCACTGCTTTGATATGGTCCTCAGTGGCCCTCTTGTCAAACAGTAGCCTTGAACACCACTCCAGGGAAGAGAAGGAGCAGAGAGGTCAATGCATGGTAACGTCCAGGGTAATGTGGCAGCTCATAAGTCTTCAGAACCTCCGGCCACAAAAAACAGCTGCAGCTTGCAAATGTCTGAACCCTGAGCTTTTTCTGTCTCCTTGTTTTGTCCTTGTGTGAAAAACTGTAACTGGATCTATTCCTGCTTGGCCTCAAAGACAACCCATTTAACATGTAGAGGCCCTGGGCCTGCCAGGTATTTGAGAAGAAATGCAGTGTATCAACACCCTGCAGTATTTCATCTTCCAGAAGCTCAGGCTGGCCTGTTTTCAGCCTTGCTTGCTCTGCTTCTGGCACTGGGTGTGCTGCCCTGTCTCCATTAGTGTGTCATTAGTGCCACTAATGAAAATCCGGTTTTACACACTGAAAAGTGATCCGAAGCAGTCTTGAGGAAATGCTATAAAGGCTGGCCCTGCTGTGAGCAGGAGCCATGGGCACACCTGCAGTTTTGACAGGGCTCTTAAAAAGTTATCAGCCCTGGATGGAAGGAGGTGCAGCAAGTATAAATAGTATAATAAATAGTACAATCATTTCATTCTGGGACTGTGAAATCCCTCCTCTGCATCTTTATGAAGCCCATGCACTCTATGATGGAGAAGTGAAACCTTAAGATTTTGAAGCGTGTGGAAACTGGTCATTAACCCTAGGAACAGGAACTGTGTGCCAAACCCAACAGTCTTAAACAATCCTCTGTGGTATTTTCCTCAAAGAAAACTAAAGAAATATAAGTTGTTAATTTCAAATAATTATCTGTTTAGTAATAAACTCAAGTATTAACTCAAGTATCAGGGAATATGTTTTATACTATGCAGTAAGTGAAAAGAAGGCAGAGCCTGTAGTTTTAATCCAAAGACTTAGCAGAGAATTGCTCAGTGAAATTAGAAAGTTGAAAGAAAAAAAAATAGGTGATTACATTATAAAAGATACTCCTGTATTGAAAAATAGAAAGAAGGGGAAGTGGTCCCTGAACATTTATATACATACTTCTATATGCAAAGCCCTGCCACTTCTTAGAACAGCATCTTTGCAAAAGGCACTTAAACTGTTGCCATGAGAATGGAGAAAATGGGCTATATGAATGAGACTGATAAAAACAACTAAAATGACAGGAATAGGACTGTTTCTTTTCCACCCATGGGATTTTAGGTCAGCTCAAAATCTGAGACAGAAAAACCAAGGAACCAAACGACAAGTCACTGAGATCAGGAATTAACAAAGTGAAGCAAGGATGCAAGAAAGACAAAAGATTGCTGATGTGGCTGAACTTTTCAGCACCTTCACCCTAACTTGAAGCCTTAATGTGTTTCTGCCTGTGAATCTACACAGCTACTCCTGTTTCTGTGTCCCTGCTGGATCGCTTGTTGTGGGTCCTTAGGCAAATAGTTTGACCTCCCTGACCTCCCTTGTTTCATCTGTGGTGGGAATAGTAAACTACTTATCTCACGGGATGGTTGTGATGATTACACAATGAGACAGATGTGGCAGTTTATTTGCCATAGTTAATATTAAGTGGAGAATTTTCTAATGATAGCTTTGCCAGATTGATGGGGAAAATGGTAATATGTTTAATACTTTTTATGTATATACATCAAGGGCAAAAATATTGGGACTGGTTAGACACTATGTTGTGGCAGTTAAGAATCTTAGCTCTAAAATTAGATGAGCATGGGTTTGAATCAAATTCTAAATCTTACCAACTGGGTAATTTTGAACATGAGGATAAACATAAAAGCCTCAGGTTCCTTCTCTGTAAAATGTGATAATGATAATATCTGATGGGACTCAGTAAGATGTTACATACACTATGTAAATTTCAGCCTAGTGGTTTACAATAGGAAATGTTCAATAACTTTGTTTTATATTCAATAAAAAGTTTAGGTGCATAATATATATATATAACTTTACTTTTGAAAGATGGTTGAGAATGGATATAACCACAGCTTTAGAGCTGTATTGAATATTGAAAGGGTATTGAAAAATTAAGCCTAAAACTACAAAGAAAAAAATCTCATAGTAATAGATTCATAAGGAATCCACCTAAGAAAGATAACTGAATCAATCATAAAGGAGAGTTGGTGTTTTGATCCATCCTGAAGTGGTAGTCCCTATTTAAAGACCTCTCCCTAGTAGATAGTTATCTGTTCATTGCTTGGTTGGATGTTTTCATTGACATGGAATGCATGACATCTCTAGTCATTGGATTCTGTTTTTCAGTAATTCTTATTTTAAAATTGATTAACCTTATATGCTCCCCAAATAAGCATACATCTTACTTCCACTCTTCTGACCCAGTTTCATACCTATTACAATCCTGAATAATCTAAGCTCTTTTCCATTGATAACCCTTCACATATTTTAAGTGATAGGGCAAACATTTTCCTCTCTCTTTAGGAAGTCATAACTTAGCTCATAAAGCAGTGGGATAGGGCAGCAATACCCTCACCACCAGTTCCCTCTCCTGTGTAAATACAGTTAGAGGTTAGTGGGGAGGCCCCTCTCTCTCTGTCCTCATACTGGGGCTTGGTGGGAATGGGGAAGTAATACCATTTCAGCTTGTGTGTAAAGGTCAGCTCTTTGTATTACTTTCTAGGGGTGTCATTCTAAGGTCTACAATTAAAAAGAGATCTAGTAGGACTCTGGCTATGACTACTGGCAGGACCAGTTTATAATCTGCAGGGCTCCCTTTTCAAAAATGATTAATCATTTGAAAGTGTTGATGGCACAGCATCAAGGCCCCTTACACTTGCACAGGTCTCATGCACATGAGAAGGTGGCCCTGGCTACTAGTTAAAGGGATTCTTTGAGACTTAGTTTTATAAGTTGTAAAGTTAATATTTCTATTTCCATCTGTCTTACACCTATTTATATCTCTTAATTGACTATGTACTCAAGATGTGGTTTATTGAGCCACTTGTAACCCTAATAGAAGACTGATTATCTTTCCAGAAGGCTGTGTGATATGTAGTGTGTGTGTGTGTGTGTATTCATTACATATCATAACTAGGTGTGTATATATACATGTCACATACATATTTATGTGCACACACATATATATCACATATACATATAACATAATGGGATAAAAGCAAAATATAACATTATAGTCATTTAAATTACTTTAAAATTTCATAGATACAGCTTATAAGATATGTTGATACAGTAATGATAACAGTTAATATATTTGGAGACAGAATTATGGAGGATTTATTTTCTCTCATAAATGTCCTTAAATATATTACTAAATTAGTAAGAAGCCTGAAACTGCAAAAACATTAAACACATAGACTGAAATTCTCAAACAAATGAAAGAAAATGTCTCAGGATTAAATAAGCCATAACTCATCAGGATGAAAGGGTCCACTGATTAGGATGCATCCATTAACTTGTAAAAGATGCATCCATTAACACATTGTGGTGAAATTTCAAAACAATGAAATAAGAGAAAATTATGAAAGCTTATAATGTTTGGAAGTTTGGAGGAGATTTGTTCAAGGAGATAGTGGAAGGGAAGTAGATTGTTATATCTCCCAATTATATTATTCAAATGTGAAAATGAAGAAATACATCAGTTCAGATATGCATCAATTCATAAATCTTATCACACCTAGACTTTCTCTAAAATATATATGGTGCTGGATATGATCCAACAGAGAGACAAATGAATCCAGTGTGTAAGAAAAACTAAGGAAATCGAGAAATCATGTTGATAACTCTAAATAAGCTGCTGCAAAATATTTGGAAGTATAATGCCTTCTGAAAGACACAGTGTAACAATATGGTAGAGTCACTGAAGATACTGTTTCTGGAAGCAGATTGCCAGGAACAAAACTCAGTCTGGGTTGAACATAGGCAAATTACTTGATCTCTCCATGCCCCAATTTTCTCCTCTATAAAATCAGGATAGTATTTTTTCAGATTTTCTCCATAGGGTTAAATATATTAATGTAGATTAAACATCTACAAGAATATCTAACATTTAGGGAACTATAAAAATTTAATTATAATTATCATTATTTAGTTGGTAGTAGAGACATACTTGAGTGTTAAATGTTTTCATCTTATTTACAGGGGGGGCATTAAAATGGATTAGCTCTAGATTTTTTTTTTTTTTTGTAAATCATCAGTGACATATGACTAGGATAATATATCATGAAGATAATTGAGTTTATTCCAGAAATACAAGTTGGCATAACATTCAAGCAAAGCTATTCAGCATAGTAACAGAAAAAAAGAATACTTACCTCAATTAATGTAGCACTCCTGACAGTAGGGCACTGTGCTTGGAGAAGAGTTTATGGCGAGAGTGTGTCTCAGCCTTTTCAATATTTCCTGGGACTCCCCTTAAAAACTGGGTGATAAAAGAAGGCATAGCAAGTAGCTTCTTCCAAACAAGCTGACACAATTAGTAAGTGAAGAAGCCAGGATTCAGACACATATTTTTTTTTTTTTTCAAATTGAAGGCAATACCTCCAACAGTAAAAAGAGGACAACTCACTTTATTGAGTGCTTGCTTTATTGCAGTAGTCTGGAATGGAATCTGCAGTATCTGTGAGGTGCTCCTTTATTCTCCTCAAAATATGCAGAGAGATCCAAGAAGGCACAGGAGTAAGTGGAAGCTCCACTAACCTCTTCACAGGACCAATCTGTGATTACGACTAAATTGTAGAGAAATCATCCTGAATAACCAACTGAACACCACCTAGAAAGAAGCCTTACAACCACAGACAGACAGAAGAAACCACTTCACCACAATGAGAGTGGTAGGGAGTGCAGAGCACGCACGAGAGAGCTGGCTGGGCTTCCATGGGAGGCAGCTAAAGTTCTGGAGGGATATTTCAGCAGTCAAGGAGATCCCCTGGAGAAGTGTGTGTTTTAAACCCCAAGCTGAGCTCCTCAGCCTACAGCACCAGTGCCAGAAACCCAGATAACATCCAGCTGTGAAAAGTAGCAGGGTTTCTGTCTGCCAGAGAGAGATGGCTAGAGACTCAGAGAGCCTCTTAAATGGCCAACACACACAATTTTGTTTGCAGCCACTTATCCTGGCCTTCAGTAGAGGTAGGGCAGAGTAGACTAGAGATGCTTGAAAAGAGTCTGGGGTTGGTGGCCCTGAGGAGAATTGAAGGAATAGCTGCCAGGATCCCTGTGCTGAGTCATTCCCCATACTGCAGGGACCATTCTTAGGCACAGCACTCCTTTCTGAAAGGCATCAGCCTGAGGGGAAGCAATAGTCCTGCCCACAGGAATTACTCTGCCCCACCCTGTGGAGTTTAAGCAGGGCTGCAGATTATAGCTTGAGGCTGTATCATTGATTCATAACAACTAAGGCATATCTCTGGGAGCTCTGAGAGACTTTAGCTGACCCTCCTGTACACAAACAGGCCCAACAAAGGGATCCACATGCTGTGGATCGCTAATAACTCCAAACGGGTTGCCCAGGGCCAGTTACAGGCATAATTTGACTTAGGGCTGCATTAGAGTCTTGCAGATCTACTTAATACATAGAAACAAATACAGAGAAGCAGCCAAAATGGGAAGACAAAAGTATAGACCTCAAATGAAAGAATAAGAGAGTTCTCCAGAATAGGAGCTAGATGAGATAAAGGCAAGTGATTTATCAAATAGAGAGCTTGGGCAATAATTATAAGCATACTCAAAAGCATGAAAAAGACATAGAAACCATAAAAAAGGATCAGTCAGAAATAAAGAATTAAATATCTGAAATAAATAATACACTGGAAAGAATAAGTAATAGGTTAGATGAAGCAGAAGATCGAATCAGTGATTTGGAAGACAAGGTAGAAAAAAAAACACCCAAGCAGAGCAGCAAAATGAAAAAAGAATTAATTAACACAGAAAAAGCTTTAAAAAAAGAGTTTTACATCCATTCATGATTTAAAAAAATAAAAACTAACAGAATGGTAAGGATCTCTTCTCCCCAGCTTTACAGGGATATAACTGACATATAACATGATATAAGATTAAAACATATTTGTAACTTGTAAGGCAAATAAAGAATTTGATGTTGACAGACCATTGAAAACTATTCTGAATATAAAAATCATAAAGTATACAATTGATGATCTGAAATACATACGTAGTAATCCTTTCTTATTCATGATTTTGCTTTACACAATTTCAGTAACCTGTGGTCAGTCATAGTCAAAAATAGTAAGTGGAAAATTCCAGACATAAACAATTCATAAGGTTTAAATTGTGTGCCATCCTAAGTAGTGTGATAAAAATCTCACACTGTCTGGCTTCATACTGGCCCAGGATTTGAATCATCCCTTTGTCTACCATATCCATGTTGTATATATAACCTGTCAATTAGTCACTTAGTAGCTGCCTCAGTTATCAGACCAACTATCACAGTATCACAGTGTTTGTGTTTAGTAACCCTTGTTTCACTTAATAACAGCCCTCAAGTTCAATAGCAATGATGGAGCAATTCTTATACACCAAAGAGAAGATGTAATATCCTTCCTCTAAATGAAAATATATGTATGTATAGGAAAAAGCATAGTACAAATATGATTCATTACTCTCTGCAGTTTCTGGCATCCACTGGGGGTCTTGCAATATATCCCCCATGAATATAGGGGGACTACTGTATATTGTGTAATGACTGACACAGGTATCTAACACATCCATCATTTCACATAGTTACTATTTTGTTTGTGTGTATGCTGAGAACACTGAAGGTTCACTCTCTTAGCAAATTTCAAGTGAATAACATGGTATTGTTAACTATAGTCACTATGTGGCACATTAGATCTCCAGAACTTATTAATCTTTTTATTGTATTTTTTCCTTTACTATTTATCTCCCTTATACCTTCTTCCACCTCTACCTACCCCTGTTCATACCCAATCACCACACTGTTGTCTGTGTCTGTGAGTTCTTTTTCTTTTTTGCTCCATCCCTTTACCTCCCACCACTCCCACCAAGCTGTCATCCTGGTCTCTATTCATAAGTGAAATTTTTGTCTGCTGACCAACATATCCCCACCTGCCCCCGACCCGGCAACCACTGGAAACCACAAACTTATTCTGTTACTTTGAGTTTAACTTTTTTAGATTCCACATATAACTGAGATCATACAGTATTTGTTTTCTCTGTCTGATTGATTTTGCTTACCATAATGCCTCCAAGGTTTATGTATATTGTCACAAATGACAGGATTTTGAAAGAAATTTTGAAAATCTGATAATGGTATCTACACAAAACCTACAAAAAACAACATACTGGATGATAAAAATTGCCACTTGTCCTCTTAAAAACTGGAACAGAACAAAAGTGTGATCATAGACTAAAGGTTGTAGCCATTTCAATAACACAAGAAAATAGATAAAATGTATCAGAATTTAAAATAAAAAATTAGTATTTGCAGATGGCATGATTTTATGCATAGAAATACCACAATACCCAATAGCACACTAGTTTTAGTAAATGAATTTAAGAAAGTCACTGTGATGGAAGATGACTTGACTTTGGGTAATGGGTACACAATATATACAGGTCATGTATCATAGAAATGTGTACTTGAAACCTATATATCTTATTAATCAATGTCACCCCAATAAATTTAATAAGAAGAAAAAAATAAGGTCATTGAATAAAAGGCAAATGGAAAAGTTAATTTCACATCTGGTATCAGCAATAAATAATTGGGAAGTTACATTTTAATGAAATGGTATTAAAATATCATCAAAAATATTAAATACCTCTAAGTGTATCTAATGATAAGAATGAAAGACTTTTACATTGAAAAGTATAAAATATTATTGAGAGAAATTTTTAAAAACCAAAACAGACCATGCTTATTGAAGTCTCAGTATTTTAAAATGACCAACTTTTACCAATTTGATTTATAATTCAGTCCAATTTTCAGCCAAATTTTATCAGAGTTTTGTGTGCAAATTGATAAGGTGATTATAAAAAATACATGGAAATGCAATGGAGCTAGAATAATCAAATTATTTTGAACAATAACAAGTTACAGTATGTTGCTATCAGTTATTAAGGCTGAATATAAAACTAGTAATTAAGATATTGTGGTGTTGGTATCAGGTAAATCAAGCAATCAATCAAATAAATAAATGAAAAGGAATAAAGAGACCTGATTCATATCGAAAGTGAAGAATGAATGGTGTTTTTAATATGTGGTGTTGTATCTTTTGTTTAGTCACATGGAAGAAAAGACATTGTGATCTGTACCTCACACCATACATAAAACAATTCTACAAGGATGGAAGATGTAAATATGAAAGGTAAAATATACACATTTCAGAAAAAATGAGAGTATGTCTTTATGACATTATAGAAAGTTATTTCTTGAACAGGGCTCAAATATGTTGTTATTCATAAAAATATTGATAAACTGAATTGTATTAAAACTAAACCTATTTCTTAATCAAAGAGAGTGCAAAGCCAAAGCAACAATTGAGATAAGTTATTTTTAGGACCTATTTCCAAAAAGGAACTTATGTCCAAGGAACCATTATACAAGGAACATCTACAAATTAGTAAGAAACTAGTGGACAACCAGTATCCAAATGGGCTAAAGACTGAAACAGTCCCTTTCCTGAAAAATTAGTCAGGTGGTTAGAAAACACATAAATATGCCTAAACTTCCTTAGTCATAAAGGACATTCAATTAAAACCAAATTATGTAAAACTGCCAATATTTGTGAGGATGTTTATCAATCAGAATGTAAACCTTGTGAATGTAGGTTGATAAAAACCCCTTTGTAATACTGACAGTTTCTAACAATGACAAGCTTATGTCATAGTGGAGCAATTCAACTGCTATGTCTATACCCAAAAGAATTGTATATATACTTTCAAAAGTATTTGTGCATTGTGTTTACAGCTGCACTATTGGAACAGTAAAAAACTGGAAACTACTCAATTCCCATCAATAGTAAGAGGATATATAAAAGGAGGGATATAAATGGTGGTATATTCACAGAATTGAATATTACATAGCAATGAAACTCCATGAATTAAAGTATATACAACAACATGGTAGAATCTCAAAAGTGTAATCTTCAGAGAAAAAAAGCCAGAAACAAATGAATATTTATGGTACAGTTTCAATAACAAAAATTATAAAAACAGTTTACAAAACTACAGTGTTAAAAGTCAAGAAAGGGGTTACTCTTGATTGGGTACAGAGAATAAGTGTTGGCATCAAATAGAGTTATGCTGCTGGCATACGGATTACACCAGTGGTTTGTGAAGATTCATCAAGCTGCACATGTATTACTTGTATATTTTTCTGTATGTATAGATTACTTCAATTAAAAGTTTATGAAAAAAGCAAATTTATTGTATATATATACATATATACCAGCAAAAGATTAGAAAATATTTTAATATGACATTTATATAATAGCATCAAAAGAAATAAAACAATTATGATAAATCAAAGATGCACAGGATTCTTTTTTTTAAATTTTTTATTGTTGTTCAAGTACAGTTTTCTGCTTTTCCTTCCCATCCCAGCCCAACACACCAGCTCTCCCCACCTCCCTCCCCTGTTTCCACCCCCCCATTATTGTCCATATACCCTTTATAATTGGTCCTGCAAACCTTTCACCCTTTTCCCCTGAAATTCTCTCCTTTCTCCCCTCTGGACACCTTCAGCCTATTCTCAATTTCAGTGTCTTTGGTTATATTTTGCTTGTTTGTTTGTTTTGTTGATTAGGCTCCTGTTAAAGGTGAGATCATATGGTATTTGTCCTTTACTGCCTGGCTCATTTCACTTAGCATAATGCTTTACAGTTTCATCCATGCTGTCACAAAAGGTAGGAGCTCCTTCTTTCTTTCTGATGCATAGAATTCCATTGCAAAAGATGCACAGAATTCTACCCAGCAAAGTATAGAACATAATTTAAGAATTATTGAGATCTGCCAGGTGGTTACTAGAAATATCAGGGGGAACACTCTGTAAAGTATGTGATTATCTAACCACTATGCTGTACACCTAAAATCAATACAAAATAATATTGAAAGTAAACTGTAATTGAAAAAGATAAAAACAAATAAAAATAAAGAGTTTATTGAGATGAATTTATCAAGACTCCTTGAGCTTGTCTGTCTTATCTGTGGGTATGGGAAAGGAGAACCGTCAACAGCACAAGGGCTTCAAGGAACTAGATTGGAAACACTGCTGCCAAGGAATAGAGTAATGACCACGGGGAGTAAAAAAAGTTATACCACTACAGAAAGGCTTGTGAAAGTCAGAGTTCTGCGACAAAGGTCCCCCTCCTCAAATGACTTTTATTGGAAGATTATAGAATGCTCCCCATCTCCCACACCAACAGGGCTCCAAGTACCACAATTTAACAGTGGATTAAAACTGGAAGAGCCACAAGACAGGTTCTCTGAAAGGAGTGATTAGGAAAGTCAAAAGTCAAGAGAGGAAAAAAAACAAAGGAACTAGAGGAATCTGAACAGTGGCATTCATAGCTAGAGCAAGCATTAAACAAAGGCAAACTTCTAGCCAGATTTGCATGCATAATGTATATCCTCTCACTAACAGTCTGTTTACTTCAGCCCCTATTGCTGAACATACATGTATAGCTTTCATCAAAAAATTACAAGCCTTGACAAAAGGCAAGGGGAAAAAAACACATTTTGAAGAGGCAAAGCAATCATGATAAGCAGATTCTGATGTAAAAGAGATCTTAGATTTATCACACGTGGAATTTTAAATATCTATAATTAATATGCTAAGTGTTTTGAGGGAGAAAAGGAACACTATGTGAGATAAGAGTAACGAAAGCAAAGAGATGAGAACTAAAATGAATCAAAAGGAAATTCTAGAAATAAAAACATTGCAACAAAAATGAGGAATTCCTTTGATGTACTCATCATTAAACTCAACATGTCTGAGGGTAGGATGAATGAGCTTGAAGATAGTTCAATAAAAACTTCCAAAACTAAATTGCAAAGAAAAAAGAATGAAAAATAAACTCATAACAAACATGAAATAATGTTGGGGCAATTTCAAATGGTTTAACATTTACATAATTCGAATAGAAAGAAAAGAAAGGAAAAAAGAGTAGAAAATATTTGAAATAATAATGGCCAAACTTTCACAAATTAATAACAGACACCAAAACATACATCAAGAGAGTTTTCAAGTAGTATAAATACCAAACACACACACACAATAACAATTAAGGAAATTATTTTTAAATTGTGAAAACCAAGACAGAGAGAAATCTTGAAAGAAGACAGATGGAAAGAGAAAATCACCTTGCCCACAGAAGCAAAAAGATAAGAATTACAGCAGACTCCTTAGTAGAAACCATGGAGGCAAGAAGAGAGGGAAGTGAATAAAGTGTTGAAAGAGAAAAACAACTCTTATCTAGAATTAACACCAGTGATATTATGCTTTAAAAAATTTAAGACACATGAAATAAAGACTGTCAGACAAACAAAAACTGAGAGAATTAGTCACCAGCAGACCTTCTCTGAAAAGAATGTTAAAAGGAATTCTTTAGTCAAAAAGAAAACTAAGCCTAGGAACTTTGTTCTACATAAAGAAAGAAAGACCTTTGGAGAAGAAATAAATAACAGTGATATGAAATATTTTATTTTTTATTCTTAGTTGATGTAAAAAATAACTGTTTAAAGAAATAATAGTAGCAGTATATGGGCGATAAACAACATAAATGACAGCAATGTCACAATGGATGAGAGTGTAGTATTGGAAATACTCTGATATAACTTACCTGCACTACATGTGAAGTGGTATGGTATTATTTGAAGTTGAACTTATATTGGATAAAAATGTATATTGTAATACTCAGTCAACTACTAAACAAGATTTTTATGGTAAGTATAAATGATGTGCTAAGAGAAAATAAAATGGAATTATAAAATACTCAATTAAAATCAGGGAGGGCAGAAAAATAAGGAAAGATTTAAAAGGAATCATTGCAAGCAATAGAAAACAGTTATAAACATGGTAGGTAGTATTTTAACTATGTGAAATGTGAATGGTCTAAAAACTGTATTAAAAGATAGAGATTGCTAAGTGGATAAAAAACAACAGGACACAACTCTATCTGATCTACAAGAAAACTTCTTGAAATACAAAGACTCAGATAAGTTAAATGTAAGGGGATGAAAGAAGATAAACTATGCTAAAAATAATCAAAATAAAATTCAGGTAATTTTATTAGTTTCAGACACAGCAGGTTTTAGAGGTAAGGAAAATGATAAAGGATAAAGAAGGGCATTACATAGTGACAAATGGGTCAATTCTCCAAAAAGACATGACAATTCTAAATATAGGTGCACCTATCAACAGAGCCTCAGAATACATGAGACAAAACTGATAGAGCTAAAGGATAAATAGAAAAATCCACTGTAATAATTAGAGACTTCAACATCCATTTTTAAGTAATTGATAGGTTATGGAAGCAGAATATCAGTAAGAACATAACTGCTCTGATTAGTGCTATTGATCAACTTGATCTAATGAATTTTATAGAATATACCAACCAACAATGTCAGAGTCTGTATTCTTCTCAAGCTCACATGGAACATTCATCAAGGTAAGCTACATTCTGAGCCATAGAATAAACCTTAAAAAGTTGAAAAAATGAAAAAATAGAAATCATACAAAGTAAGATTTTAGATCACAATGGAATTAAACTAGAAGTCAATAATACAAAGAGCTGAAAAATCTAAATCATTTGAAAATTCATGCAATTCTAAATAACACATGGTCAAAGGAATGGTATAATGAGAAATAAAAATATTTTGAACTAAACAAAAATGAAAATATAACATCAAAATCTTTGGAATGCAGCAAAAATAGTGCTAAGAGGAAAACTTATAGCATAAAAAACTATACATAAGCACTGTACTGACTTAATACATATGTCTTCAATGACAATATAGTTTAACAATTCAGAATAATTATTTATATATGAATACTGGAATTGATAAATTAAGTGAAAGGCAGAAAGGGAGAGCACGTTTTTTCAATGTTGGACTGGGGGATTACTGATAATAGAAGAAGTCTAGAAGTATTCAGGAGGTTCTGGGTTTCATTTGGCATGATGCATGCATTGATGTTGAGCTTAATTTAAATATAGGTGCTTTACAAAGAAATATTTATACACAGGTTAGTACCCACACATATTTTCAGGCTCTGTCAGCTGAGTAGACCTAGAAGCTATGACACCCCAGTTACAAGGAACACACTACATTTTGTATTTTGTAACACCATAAAGTAAGGAAGTGCTACAAACACAAAACAAAAACAAAAATCCCATGATGATGAGGCTATGTCATTGTGACACAGTAGCTAAATGAAAGAGCTCTCAATGTCCAAGGCTGTAACAAGTTGAGCAATATAATACGTAACAGTATTGTTCTAAAGTTTAAAAAAAATACTTTATTTAAACAAAGCTAAAATGGTAAAAATGGATTTAGGAGATGAAAAAAAGCAGTGTAGAAAACCAACATTAATTATAGATTATATCTCTGTTTCAGGCAGGAGATTCTTCTGGTTTTGTGTGGTCTCACTCATGTGTCTATCATGCTAATGTAAAATATTAATAATAGGGAAAACTGGATGTATGGGAACTCTATAAATATTTCTAGCTTCACAATTTTTCTGTAAAGATAAAACTATTTAAAAATAACGTTCATTAAAAATAAATAAAATTGGAAATAAACACGTATTTTAAAAGAGCAAAGATTTACTCACACTGGTGGGTCTGTAGTTTGGCTGGGGTGAATCTAATTTAGGCTCAACTTTGTGAGTTAGGTGGCGCAGCCTATGTTTACTTGCTTTGACCCATCTAGACTAGAACCCAGGCTGGAAGACAGCCCAGAATGTTGTCTATTCATGATCATATTAGGATTGCAAGAGAAAGAAGCCAACTAAGCAAGCATGCCTGAAGCCTTTGCTCATCTCATATCTGTCAATTTCCTATCAATAAAATCAAGTCAAACAAAAAGTCAACAAAAATATACGCTGTCAAATTTGAGGACAGACAAGATGGTTGTATAATGCTACTACAAGGGACAGAAGAAAAGCGACAAGTATTTGGCTGGCGGCAAAATGCAAACAACCAGAAACACTCATGGCAATCTTAACAAGAAGAGCCAAACTGAAGGACTGATACCATTAGATATCAAGACATAATATAAAATCCTAAATATTAAAACCATATCATGTTGACATGAGGAAAAATAAATATTCCACTGGAGTAGAATAAAGAATCCAGAAACTGACTTAGTTATTACAGCAAAAGAGACATCAAAAGGCCTTGGTAGAAAGACATTCACAATTACAGGTGGACTGTCAATCTAATACAAATGGTAAGTTAATAAAGCTTCTAAAAGATACCTTACACAAACATCTTTATAAGTTCTGGTAAGCAAAAGATTTATTAAATAGGACTTCAAAAACACAAAACACCAAGGTTGAGTGTGGTGAGAATGTAGTATTTTGGAGTCACATTTGCATTTACTACTTGTATAGCTAAAATTAAATATGATTACCAAATTTTAAAGTAAGCATTTAAATTGTATTGACTTTATTTATTCCAATTTTCTTCTTAGTTTATAATATTTAAAATTTTCAATCTTACTATTTGAGGTTCAGAGTGTAAATATGGCCATGAGTGTGGCATGTTAACATTGCTATAATTTTTAGTTAACTTTGAGAGGGGTTTAGTTAAAATTTAATCTTGAAAAATTAACAAATAGTAAAAAATTAGGGGAAATTTTAGAAATGTGATGTATGTTTAATAACTGGTGGATAACTTACAGTTGTTCAAGAAATAACTTTTGGTGCTACCATATAACAAAATTTTCAGTTAGAAACCTTATTGCTTTGAACCTACAGTGACATTTCCCATGCTCTAAGAAATGTTGATGTCAACAAATTTCTGTAATTTCTTCGTTTTGTAAAATAATTCCATTTTTTTTATTTCCTAAAAAAAGCTTCCTATCTCCCTTGAAAAAACACAGTGGAACATTTTATAAGCATAATGAGGTCTCCAAAGCAAAAGACTAACTGCTAATACATCTTTGTTCAGAAGAAACCAGACTGCCAAACTTCTGAGATGAATTACAGTAGTTGATTTCTAGATTAGCAAGAAATGAAATTCTTCTTTTTATTTTGCTCCCTGTTTCAACAACTGTAGTTTAGGAAGTTAAGTTTTATCGTTATTATTGTTGATTTTGTATTCATTACCCATCTCACAAGAAAGTCATGAATGTTAGACAGCAATGGTTGTTTATCTAATCATATTTCTTATCACTATTGGCAGTACTTTCTTTCAAACCACTAAGCATCTGACTGCCTCCTAACAGTTTCTTAAACTAGAAAGGTTTGCTAAATTGTAGACCAACACCCACTACCATTGCTTTGAAGAAGTAAAGACAGCACAACCAGCTAATGATTCAAAGTCCTTTTCTCACCTGATTTCCATTTGAAAACAGAGATTTTTATTTTTTTACAACAGTCCTGTCAAAACACCTCTAGTATGTCCCTGCAACTGAGAGATTTTGTCCTAGTACAAGTTCTCAGTGTAGGTTATAGTCATTCACTAATGAAATCATAATATTTATTATTTGTTCACATGGGTATTTATTCACTGAGGTGCTATAATTAATAAAGGCTAATGGAAGTGCAACATAATACCAAATTACATAGACTTTACATTTTAGTGTTTAAAGATTGCCAAAAAAAAAAAGTTAACTTTAAAGTCAATGGTAAATGAAATTGTATATATTTTATTACTTTGTGGCCATTTTCACAAATCAAGTCTGGGGAAAGATCACTAATCCACATATGTAGTTTTCTGTTCTGGGTACAAGAAATATTATATTTCCAGGCTCCCTGCATTTGGTTGGCCATATGACTAGTTCTGGCCAGTGATATGTTAATAATAGTGATGCATTCTCTTCTGGGCAAACCCAGTGCATTAGTTATGTATTGCTGCATAACTAATTACTACAAAGTAAGTGACTTAAACAACACGCATTCATCACCTCACAGTTTTTGAGAGTCAGGAGTGTGGACAGTTTAACTGGGGACTCTGCTTCAGAGTCTCACAGAGTTGCAACAAGGTGTCAGCACAACTGAGAAAAGATTGGCTTCCAAGTTCACATGATTGTTGGCAGCCTTCACTTCCTTGAAGACTGTCAGACTGAACCTGTTTCTTGCTGACCGTTGGCCAGGAGCCACCCTCAGCTCCTTGCTGCATAGCTCATTCCATATAAGAGCTTAAGGCATGGCCACTGCTTCTTCAAAACCATCAGGAGAGGGAAAGTCTTCTACAAAGCTGAGTTAAACATCTTACATAATGAAGTCACATACATGAAATGATGTGCATCCCTCCATCTTTATTGTATTCTGTTAGTAGCAAGTCACAGTCTTCCTACACTCAAAGGGAGAGAGTCACAAAAGGTTGTGAAATAGGAGGTGAGAATCATAGGACCACCTTAGACACTGTCCACCATAGACAGTAGATTTCTCTGAATGATTCTCTAGTTCCTTCTACTCTCCTTGGCAACCCTGAAAGACTGCTGATCAAATGTCAGAAACAAAGATGGACACACACTGGTTCCCCAAATTACTACTTGGAATGGGGATATCTTGAAGAGCTGCCTCATCCACAGTAGATTTTAAACAAGAAATTTGAGAAGTGTTATAATCTGATTTTTTTTGAAAGAGAGAGGAGAAAACCTTGACCTGATCCATGAAGGAAAAGGAAAAGAAGGAATATATGGATAACCAAGATGAGTTTAAAGAGAAAAGAAAAATGAAAAGTATGAAAACATACAGTTGAGTCAAAAATGTGAAATGTTCATAGAGACTTATGATGAAGGAGAAAATGAAGCTGATTGAATGCACTGAGAAAGAGTGAATATCAAAGCAAAAAAAAGTTGCTGTAATAAGTTTTCATGATATTAGTAGAAACAATATAAGGAATTATTTTAAAACCTATAAAATGGGCTAAATAGAGTAACACTAACCATGTGAAAACAAGTGGCAATGATGGATTTTATACCTTAATGGTACATCAAGGTCAAGGTCAAATCTTTCTTTCTTCTGTGCTAAAGTTATTGCATAACCAGCAGAACAAAATACATTAAGTTTTTGATGGAAAACAAACTAGCAAAATGAAAACATAATGTTCAGAATACAATAAGACAAGAATAAGTTTTTTATTTAAAATTGTAACTGATACAAGCACATACAATGGACTAAAGATAGTTTATTCAATAAATGGTGTGGGGAAAATTGGACAGATATGTGCAGAAAAATAAAACTAGACCATCTGCTGATGCCACAAACAAGAATAAATTCAAAATGGATTAAAGACTGAAATGTGAGACCTGAAACCATAAAAGTCCTTAAAGAAAACATAGGCAATAAAATCTTGGACTGCTTGTAGCAAGTTTTATCTTTTTCTTTGAATCTTTTTAAAAATATTTTTATTGATTATGCTATTAAAGTTTTTCCAATTTCCCCCCTCTGTTCCCCCTCTGCTTTCACAACTCTCCAGCATTCTCCCCCCTTAGTTCCCATCCATAGAGTGTACATATAAGTTCTTCGAGTCCTCTGTTTCCCATACCATTTTTATCTCTCCCCATCTATCTTATGCCTACTAACCATGCTTCTTCTTCCCTATACCTTTTCCCCCTATTCCTCCCTTCCCTCTCCCGCTGAAATCCCTCTGTGTATGTCCATTTCTCTGATTCTGTTCCTGTTCTGATTGTTTGCTTAGTTTTTGTTTTTGTTGCTTTTCTTTTCCTTTAGGTTTATTTGTTGATAGTTCTGAGTTTGTTTTCACTTTACTGTTCATATTTTTGATCTTCCTTTTCGTAGATAAGTCCCTTTAACATTTCATATAATAAGGGCTTGGTGGTGATGAACTCCTTTAACTTGACCTTATCTGGGAAGCACTTTATCTGCCCTTCCATTCTGAATGAAAGCTTTGCTGAATAGAGTAATCTTGGATGTAGGTCCTTGCCTTTCATAACTTCAAATACTTCTTTCTAGTCCCTTCTTTGCTGCAAAGTTTCTTTTGAGAAATCAGCTGATAGTCTAATGGGAACTCCTTTGTAGGTAACTGTCTCCTTTCCTCTTGTTTCTTTTAGGATTCTCTCTTTATATTTAATTTTAGGTAACTTAATGATGATGTACCTTGGTGTGTTCCTCCTTGGATCCAACTTCTTCAGAACTCTCTGGGCTTCCTGGACTTCCTGGAAATTTATTTCTTTCACCAGACTGGGGAAATTTTCCTTCATTGTTTGTTCAAATAAGTTTTCAACTTCTTGGTCTTCCTTTTCTCCTTCTGGCACCCCTATAATTTGGATATTGGGAAATTTCAGGTTGTCCCAGAGGTTTGTAAGAGTGTCTTCACTTTTTTGAATTCTTGTTTCTTCATTTTGTTCTGGATGGGTGTTTATTTTTTCCTTTTGTTCCAAATCAGTGCTTTGAGTCCTGGTTTCCTTCCTGTCTCTGTTGGTTCCCTGAACATTCTACTTTATTTCACTTTGGGTATCCCTCACTTACTTTTTTTCATTTTTTAACCAAGCTCAATCATATCTGTGAGCATTTTGATTACCAGGGCTTTAAATTCTCCATCAGGTTGGTCATTTCCTCCTCCCTTAGTTCTCTTTCTGAGCCTTTACTTTGTCCTTTCTTTTGGGCCATATTTCTTTGTCTTGGTGCAGCTGACAGATTGTACAGGGGTGGGCCTTAAGTATTCACCCAGGCAGCACAACCCTCCTTGCTGTGCTGCCTGCTTCTCTCTAGCTCACTTTTCAATGGACTCTCGGACTCTCGTGTGAGACTGGGAGCTTCTTCTACCTCTGCAACTGCTGTAGTCCACAGCCACCTCTGAGTCTCCTTAAGTCAGCCCCTCCCACATAGCCCACTGAGCTCAGCAGCCAGCCCTGCTCCCAAGGTCCTCCACGTCACCATGATTTTTCTGAGTCTGCCCGCATGGTCTGCCGCCTTAACCATCTGTTTGTTCTGGTTGATATTTTCTTTAATTCCTTTGTTGTTGGAGTTCCACGTAGCTTGATTTTCTGGTGCTTTTGGTTGTTTATTGATTTCAGATTGGTTGTTATCCTCCTTTTGGTTGTGTGAGGAAGTGAAGTGTCTCTACCTACGCCTCCATCTTGGCCTGAACTCCCAATGAGTTGCAATGTTTTTTCTGATGTATCTCCTCAGGGAAGGGAACCAAAAGAAAAAATAAACAAAAGGGAATACAACAAACTGAAAAGTTTTTGTATAGCAAAGGAAACTATCAAGGAAATAAAAAATAACCCACTGAATGGGAGAATATATTTGCAGATATATATGATAAAGGGTTAATATCCAAAATTTATAAAGAACTTATAAAATTCAACACTAAAAAAATTAAGCAATCCAATTTGCAAAGTGGGTGAAGGACCTGAATAGACACTTTTCCAAAGAGGACATACAGATGGCCAATACACATATGAAAAGATGCTGAATGTCACTAATAATCAGAGAAATCCAGATTAAAATGTCTCACACCTATGAGAATGGCTATCATCAATAAATCAACAAACAACAAGTGCTAGTAAGGATGTGGAGAAAGGGGAATCCTTTTGCTTTGTCAGTGGGAATGCAGACTGGTATAGCCACTGTGGAAAACAGTATGGCGCTATCTCAAAAAATTACAAATGGCACTGCCCTTCAACCTAGCTATTCCACTTCTGGGAATATATCTAAAGGAACCAAAACACTAATTGGAAAGAACATAAGCATCCCTATGTTCATTGCAGTGTTACTTATAATTACCAAGATATGGAAGCAGCCCAAGTGTCCACCAGTAGATGAGTGGATAAAACAATTATGGTACAATGGAATACTACTCATCCATAAAAAATAAGAAGGTTTTATCCTTTGCAACAGCTAAGTGAAATAAGCCAGCCAGAGAAAGACAAATACCATATGATTTTATTCATATGTAGAATCTAATGAACCAACTGAACTAACAAACAGAATAGAGTCAGACTCATAGGTGGAGAGCAGATTGACAGTTCTGGGGACATGAGTTGCAGGGTGGAGGATCAAGCATACAAGATAAAAGACTCATGGACATGGACAACAGTATGGGAATTGTGGTGAGGGGGTGGGTGGAGGTACAAGAGGTGTAAAGGGGATAAGTGATAATGGAAAAAATTATAATAAAAATTTAAGTATTAAAAAAATAAAAGTGTAACTGATACAATTATATTCAGATCACTACTTAATTCCTATATAAAATTGTCAAACTCCTTTTATTTCTAATGCTGGAAAAACCTTGAAAAAACTGAACTCCAAATCACTGATTCACAAACTTTCGTTCATCATCACCTGATATCACCTGAAAACTAGGAAGAATGAAAATTCTTGGGCCCCACTGCCAGGCATTCTGATTCAGCAGGTCTGGCTCAGGGTCTGACATTCTGCATTTCTAATAAGCTTCCAGGTATTAGTAATGGTTTATAATGCAGTATTGTCGACTATAATCACTATGCTGTCCGTAGCTCTCCAGGACTTATTTATGTACTAGCTTAAATTTTGTACCTGTAAAAAAACATGTTACTGATTCCTCTGTCCCCATCCTCTTGGTAATCACTACTTTTCTCTCTGTTCTTATGTTTGGCTTTTTGAGATTTCACACATAAGTAATATCATATAGTATGTCTTTCTCAGTCTGAATTATCTCATTTATGTCCATCTGCGTTGTAAATGGCAGGATTTCCTCCTTTTTCAAAATAGTATTCCTTTATAAATTTATACAGCACTGAATAGTAGTTCACTATAAATGTGTGTGAGTGTGTGTATACCACTATTACTGCTTTTTTGTTCATTTATGTGTTGACAGACTTAGGTTGCTTCCATATGTTAACTTTTGTGAATGATGCTGCAATAAACATGGAATAGTGTATGCCTCTTTAAACTCCTGTTTTTGTTTCCTTTTAATATATATCCAAAAATGCACCAATTTACAGAAATGGTGCTCATTTCTGCAATTCCATTTCCAAAAATGGAATTGCTGGATCATATGGTTGTTCTATTTTTAATTTTTTGAGAAACCTTCATACAATTTTCCATAGTGGCTGCACCAATTTACATATCAACAGTGCTCAAGGGTGACCTTTCTCCACATGTTTGCCAACACTTCTCTCTTGTCTTTTTAACGACAGCCATTCTAATAAGTGTGAGGTGATATCTCACTGTGGTTTGATTAACTTTTTCACCCTTCCAACAGTCATTTGTATGTCTTCTTTGGTAAAATGTCTACTTAGTTCCTCTGCCCATTTTATAAAATCAGATTTCTTTTGTTATTGAGTTGTATGAGTTCTTTATGTAAAGTGGAGATTTTAAAGTATTAAAATGATTAGGGGTGGGTCCTGGGTACAACATAATATAATTATGTATCATTCAAATTTCTGAAAACAAACAACTATGTCATCAGTTCTGTGGTTGAAAACATTCAAATTTTCAGTCCTATCTCCATCAATGGGGGAGAAATTTCTAGGCTCAACAGTCTTAATTCCCTGGCTGATCTTCATGTTTCCTTTACCACAAGGTCCCTAACTCTTATGATGCACAAAATCAATTTTGTATCACTGCGACTCTTAAACTAATTTCTTTCTTTAGAAAAAATGCTGTTTAAAAAAATGTAATGGTTCAATTAAATGTAATTTGAATGAAAAAAAATATTTCTCAGTGTGTTATCTCTGATTGACTAAAAGACCAGGGAAATGAGAATCATCCAGTTGCCAAGTAAATCCAAATGAACTAAAGAGCCAAATGTAATATACAGTTTATTTTATGTATTTCCTTAAATTGTTGAAAACTCAGTGATTTTTCATGCATTTCAAAATTAACTACATGGAGGGTTAGCAACAGGGGAGTGGGTGGAGGAGAGTGGGGGAAAGATACGAAGAATAAGTAGCAATGAAGGTAGATAGAAAATAGACAGGGGAGGGCAAGAATAGTATGGGAAATGTAGAAGCAAAGAACTTATGACACATGGACTGAAGTAAAGGGGGGAATGTGGGTGGGAGAGGAATGAAGGGTGGAGGAGAATGAAGGGGGATAATAGGACAACTGTAATAGCATAATCAATAAAATATATTAAAAAAATTGTTGAATATAACAAAGGGAATTGAGAAAGTCTAGAAACTAAATATGAAATTATATATGGTTTTTAAAAAGAAACTGAAATTCTAGAGATGAAAATTAAAACAATCAAAATTAAAAACTCAGTTTAACAGTATTAGAACTACTGTTATAGCTGAATAAAGAGTTAGCAAACTGGAAGCTAGATTAAAAGAAAAAAATGAAGAAATGAAGGAGAGAGGGAGGATGGGGAAAGTGTGGAAAATAAAGAGATTAAAAGATGAAGAGGATGCATTGAAAAAAACTCAAGGTGTAGTTAATTGGAGTCCTAGAAGGAAACAGATGAGAGGATGGGACTCAGAAACTATTTTAACAAATAATGGTTAAAAATTTAAAATATCAGTCCACATTTTCAAGAAGTTTAACAAATTCCAGACAAGATAAATAAGAATATCTCCTCCTGTATATTTCATAAAACCAACCAAATGAACAAACTACAACAATAACCAAAGGCAAGAGTAAGATAGTATGATGAAATAAAAGGGGGAAAAGCTATCTCCTTTAAAGAAAAGACAGTTAAACTTTTAGCTGACTCTCCAATACCAGGATTTGGCTAGAAGACAAGAAAATGACTATCCTCATAGAATTTAATATGCAAGAAAATTATGCATGGAGAAGTAAAGCAGTATTAAAACATTTTTAGACAAACAAGAACTAAGAGAGTTTCCTACCAGCAGACCTATGTTAAGGAAATTCAATTTTTAATATGTTTCAGAAAAAAAGATCCTAGAAGGAATGAATGGAAAGCAAAGAAAGTGGTAAATATGTGAATAAATCTAAATAACCATGGTCTCCTGAAAATAATAATAATGGGATTTAATATATATGTAATAAAATTCCCAATAATAGCTTTTAGGCAATAAGAATATGTAAAGTGTTAGAATTTCCTCATATTTTATAAGTGAGAGAAATATGTTGATAAAAATTAAATTTACTAATTTAAAAATTCATACTTCAAATTTTATGATGACCACTGAAAGATTTCAAAAATAAAAGTGTATTTCAGCTATCTGTAACTGAATAATGACATTCAGTTATCTGTCACTATATAATGACATTACCACATACCTTGCAGCTGAAAACAACATATTTTATCTCATGGTTAATGTATTTAAGAAGTTCAGGAATGGTGTAGCTTGGATCTCTGCTTCAAAATGGGTGGGCAGTTTGGATTTTTAAAATGAATTAACCAATAGTATGCCATTTACAGGAGACATTTCTAAGATATGATGACACAAATATGAAACAAAACATGAAAGAATACCTTGCAATCATTTTCTAAAAATTAATTGGTGTAAGTAGCTCTATTAATATCAGGAAAATATGGACTTTAAGACCAAAAACATTTTAGAAATCAAAAGTCCCTTCTTAATGATAAAAATATTTGATTCAGTAACAAGGTAAAACTGCTAAAATTTCACAATATATAAGGCATAATTGGCAAAATCACAACAGAAAATAAATGCATAATCATATTTAGAGAATAAAATACTCCTCTCAGAAATTTGTAGAAGAGCAGGCAAAGAAATCAAAGATAATATGGAAGATTGGCATAAGGATGAATACACTTGGCTTCATAAATACAGAACATTACAGTCAACAGCTGCAGAATATTCTTTATTTTCTAGCACAAATGAAATGATTATACAAATTGGCCATATCCTAAGGCATAAAACTAATTTCAACAAATTTTAAAGCATATAAATTGAAGAATGTTCTCTAACGAATAGAACTAGGCAAAAAATCACTAACAGAACATATATAGAAAATAATTCAGAAAACAACTCACCCTGCATGTGGTTAAGAAAAAAAACTGGGCATTTATTTTCACTAACTTCTAACTAAATCTAACCATTTTCTGTAAATTTTGGTATAGGTTGACAAACAATTACAGAATTCGTAGTCCCCATGATGGTCACATAGAAATCATAGATGTTTCTTGTCATATTACTATTGTTACAAATCTCTCCAAATAGCCTTCACACTCATCAGTACTTTGAAATTATGAAAGAATTAGACCTTGTTTCCCATCCTGTCCTTTAAGTTATTAATAAAGAAGCACATATATGACTTGACCTCAAGTTTATTATTTTAAAAAGAATTTAGTTAAATGTATTTTATTATCATCGATTTTTCTTATAATCTTATCTATTTGACTTTACACACCAGAAACATTATTCTGAAAAAGGGTCTATACCATGTAAAATATCCAAGACCACTTTATGTGAATGAGCCTTTATGCTTTTTCTTGTAGAATTTGCTCTCCCCCTGCTGCCTCCCCCTTTCTACAGTCTTATTACACAATGGAAAAGAGAGGAGAGAGAGGGAGAGAGGGTGGGGAAGAAAGAGAGAGAGAGAGAGAGAGAGAGAGAGAGAGAGAGAGAGAGAAAGAAATTATCTGTTCCACCTATCCATGCATTCATTCATTGGTGCCCATATGTGCCCTCATCAGGGATCAAATCCACAACCCCAGTGTTGGAAAGACACTCCAATCAACTGAGCTACCAGGCCAGGACAAAAATTTATTGTTTCCTGCTTACAGTACATACTGTTTTCATTATTTAAACTTTAGAGTTTTAAAGGTTAGAGTTTTAATAAAACTACAGAGAAAAAAATGACTTTCTCAATGATAAAGTTAATGCATCAAACTCCTGCCTCATTTTTATGTCTCTATTTCTTTATTTTTTTTTAATGCTCTGGGGAGCAAGTAAGATTAAGGCAACTTGGAGAACTAAAATAAATGCAGGGAGAAGTCCTTTGAAAGAAAAAGGCAGAATTATTACCTTTAAAGAAAATAGTCACAACACACAAATTAATTAAATTAAACAGATATTTATTGAGCACTTACTAAGTGCCAGGTATTGTTCTGGGTACTTAAAATAGACTTGGAAATAAATCTGATAAATATCCTGCCCACATAGAATTTAAATTGTAATAGGGGTATAAAATCATCTTATAGAGGATAAACACTACTTTGAATAAAAGTGATCAAGGGTGTTGAAGGAAAACTGGTTTATAAGTTTTTAAAAGTGATGAAAATATAACATTTGAACTAAGGCAACATTTGAACAAAGACTTGATAACAATAATGAACAATTTCTATTCCTCCTGTCATTTGAGTATCATGGAAACAGAATTAATTCTGGCCCTTGGGAATGCTTATTGCCCTAATCTAGCCCCAGAATGATAAATGCACACATTATTTAGCCTTACAACATCACCCAAGCACATATGACTCAAATCCCTGGAGTCCTGAGCAACAATAAAAAATGTCCAAAGCATAGATCCCTGTCATTTTATCTGCTTTGTTATGGTTTTTTCCCAACCTTGCTTTTATCCATAACTGGCTTCTCTAAAGTATTTCTTAATATATGGCAAAACAGGAAGAAGACTCGATTTGTCAGTGTTTTTCTTTCTTTTTAAAAAAGATTTTGTTTATTAATTTCTAAAGAGAGGGGAAGGGAGGGAGAAAGAAAGAAGAGAGAAACATGAATGTGTGGTTGCCTCTTGCACATCCCCAACTGGGGACCTGGCCCACAGCCCAGGCATGTGCCCTGACTGGGAATCAAATCGGCAACCCTTTTGTTTGCAGGCCAGCACTCAATACACTGAGCCACACTAGCTGGGGTAATTTTCAGTGTTTTTCATTGTATCTTTTTTTTACTTATAAACAAGTTACTTGATTTGTTTATTCACTCATTTATTTATTTATTATAATAGATTTTATTATTTAGAACAGTTTTATGTTCACAGCAAAATTGAGAAGAATGCACAGAGTACTGTGTTTCACACACATACACACACACACACACACAGCCTTCCTCACCATCTACATGTCACATTCATCAGAATGGTACATTTGTAACAATCAATGAATTTATATTTATACATTATTATCACTCAAAGTGCATAGATTATATGAGGATTCACTTTTGGTGTTGTATTTTCTCTGAGGTTTGACAAATATATAATCACATGTATCCTCCATAATGTCATACAGAATAGTTTCACTGCCCTAAAAATTCTTTGTGCTTTGTCTATTCATCACTCACTCCTCCTGAACCCTTGGAAATCATTAATCCTTTTACTGTTCTGATAGTTTTGCCTTTGACAGAATGTCATGTAGTTGGAATCATTCAGTATGAAGCCTTTTTACATTGACTTCCTTTACTTAGTTATATGTGTGTAACTAAAAAATGTATATATATACACACATATATATTTAAATTTATATAAGTATATATTTTAATATGTATTTACAAATATGTATATTTTAAGGTTGCCCCATGGCATTGCATGGCTTGATAGTTCATTTGTTTTTATTGGTGAATGGTATTCCATTCTTTGGATATAGCACAGTTAGTTATTCAGTCACCTACTGAAAGACATTGTGGTTGCTTCTAAGTTTTGGCAATTATGAATAAAGCTGCTATAAACATCCAGGTGTACATTTTTGTGTGGACATATTCATTGGAGTAATATCAAGGAGTATGGTTGCTAGATTGCATGGTAACAGTATGTATAGCTTTATAAGGAACCACCAAACTGCCTTCAAAAAATGCTGGACCAGCAGCAATGAATGAAAGTTCCTGTTGATCCACATTCTTGTCAGCATTCAGTGTTGTCAGTGTTCCAAGTTTGGGCTATTCTAATAAGTGTGTAGTAATCTCTCATTATTTTAATTTGCACTTCCATGATGAAATATGATATGGAACATCTTTTCATATGCTGATTTACTATCTGTATATCTACTTTGGTGAGGTGTTTGTTTAGTATTTTGCCCATTTAAAAAAAAAAGATGTTAGTTTCCTTCTGTTCACTTTTAAGAGTTTTTTTTATATATTTTAAATAACAGCCCTTTATTACCTGTGTCTTTTGTAAATATTTTCTTCCTCTCTGCAACTTGTCCTCTCATTCTCTTGACATTGTCTTTTGCAGACAAGAATTTTTTTAAAATAAAATCTGTTATCAATTATTTCTTTCATGGATTGTGACTTTGATGTTATATCTAAAAAGTTATCACCATAGCTAAGGTCTTTTAAGTTTTCTCCTATGTTATCTTCTAGGAGTTTTATACATTTCCATTTTACATTTAAGTCTATAATCAATTTTCAGTTAATTTTTGTGTTTAGATTTATTTTTTGTATGTGCATATTGAGTTGTTCAAAACCATTTGTTGAAAAAACTATATTTTTCCATTATACAGGGGTGAGAAAAAGTAGACTTATAGTTGATTGTATGGAAAAATATATAACACAAGAATGAGTAATAATGCAAGAGTAGACTGTGTTTTGCATACTCACAACTGTATATCCATTTTTGCCCACCCCTATGTTGCCTTTGCTTCTTTGTCAAATATCAATTAACTATATCTGTGTCGATTTATATGTAGGCTCTCTACTCTGTTCCATTGATTTATTTGTCTGTTCTTTCATCAGTACAACAGTGTCTTGATCACTGTACCTTCAGAATCAGTTTTGAGATCAGGTAGTTTTACAGTGACTGTATTCTGTGTCTTTTGCCTCACCATATAAACTCTAGAATCAGTTTGTAAATATTCATAAAATAACTTAGTGGGCTGTTGATTGGGCCTGTGCTGAATCTATAGAATGAGTTAGGAAGAACTAACATGTTGACAGTATTCAGTCTTCCCATTCATAAACATGGAATATCTCTTATTTAGTTTTAATTTTTAATTCATTCTTCAGAGTTTTGTACTTTTTTTGTATAGATCTTACACTTATTTTGTTGGGCTTTTACCTAAGTATTCCTTTTGTTTAGATGAAAATGTTAATTGTATTATGTTTTTAATTTCAAATTCACTTGTTCATTGCTGGTATATAGAAAATTATTGACTTTTATATATTCATACTGCATCCTGCAAACTTGATATCTCACTAGTAACTAGTTCTAGGGGGTTTTGTAGTTTTGTTCTTATTGTTGATTATTTTGAATTTTCTACAAAATCATGTCATCTGTGAACAAAGACAGTTTTATTTCTTTGTTTCCCATTAGTATACTTATTTTTATGTAGTCATTCCAATAGTGAATAGCAAGAAAAGATAGCTAATCCCCCAAAAAGACTTTCTAAGGTTCCAGAGATTATTTCAATCCTAATATATAATCAGTTTCCTGATTAATATATTAATCCAAATATTAGTGGATAGACTGAATTTACCACAGTCTTACAACTCAATTGCTTTGAATTAGATTCAATTTGTTTTTGTTACCAAAGGAAAGTGTGTATCTTGTAACAAGATGTAGAGTTGGAAATTTTATCTAATGTAGAAAGATTCGATAGATAATGAGATTCCAATGAAGATGCTAGACTATTGGCAAAAACAAATGAAAACGTAAAAAAAGATTGAATATCATTTTAACAACTTTTGAATATATCACAAAAGTAAAGGATAAACAGTCCAGTGATTTGGGGTTAGTGAGGAGGTTTCTTTAGTGAGAGGTGGTGTTGTGCTGTAAGGCCCAAATCCTTCAGGAAAAGGATAAGGATACATCTTTCTTGCTCCTCAAATCTATTAAAAGTGGTTTCACCACAACCACTTGAAGAACTTGGTAAGTGTTGGCCCTTATGGTAATAAAAGCACAATGACTTAAATGTAACCTCCACCTAAGTATTCTAAGATCAACAGTCTGTGGATTTCAGCTCAAGTTGCAACACAAGGAGGAATGAGAGTTGAGGACCAATTTTAGGAAATAATCACACTCCCAATGAAGGTGGGATGAATGATACGTATGTGTAACCCATACGTGGGTCAAATGAAAGGCTATCCAACTGAAGCTACCTTGACTCTTGCCTAAGGTGAATGCTTTATAGGCTGTTGGAAATCTAACAGTGTCTGTGTTGAGAATACCCAGAAAACTAATGGCCGAGGGCAGAGTGGCAGTTAGAATGCCTCATCCGTATCACAGGAGGTACGTTAATGAAGCCCAGTAGGACAACAAACAATAACCTATGAGAAAGTCCATCAGAGCATACTTTAAATTTCTACCAGACCCAGAGGATGTGAATTCATATATTTATCAGTCAAGTAATAAATATCTGTTCCCATTGTCCCCTTCCTGCCTCCTCTTCCTTATTCCAGTAGATGTTAATTACATGGCCAGGGAGTAGAAAGGGAAAGGGAAAGAGGAAGGAAAACAATCATAGCTTCTCTCCAAAAGCAGGTGGCCAGCCTGCAACCAGCTTCAGCAAGGGAGAAAATATGAGTTAATTTTAAATCTAGTTCAGAGTTGTGGTTATTTTCTAGAGGTAGACATTTTCAAGTAGTTAATTGTGACTAAGTGGCTTAAAATGATGTATGAATTTCTATTAATTTATTATAAAACCATGATGAACACCTGGATTTTCACCTAAGAGCAGAAGTATCCACCACTACCTACCACCAAGCAGGTTTAAAAGGACAGTAGGAAAGAAAAATAAAACTCTTTTTATGATCACACCCTATGAGTCATACATGATTAATGTGCTGACCCAGGTTTTCTGGGCCCACACATGAAGACCAATATGTGGTAGGCATGGTACAATAATAAAAGTTCATAGTGAGTTGCTTCCAACTGCAGTCCATGTTTGAATGCATGAGGCCAATAATCCAACTCACAGTGTTTTACCCTGTGATGTTACAGGCCAAATCCTCAGAACAACCTGAGCAAATGTTTACCAAACCAATTCTAGATCTAGAACTTTCAAACTTTAGTAATTGTGCATGAGAGTCAATAACTGATATTGTTAAACACGAAGGTTTTCGGGCCTCACTCAAGAGATTCAGATTTATAATGTTTGGAGTAGACCATTATTAATTAGCACCCCAAGTTGTTGTGATGTAGGTGGTCTAGAAACTCTCTTTGGGAAACATTGTTTTAAGGTAGTGCTTCTCAGCCTTTAATATGCATGTGAATCACCTGGGGATTGTATGAAAATATATTCTGGTTTATGGGTCTAGAATGTGTGAGGCTCTGCATTTCTTATCAGCTTCTACGTGATGTATTTGTTGCTGATCCAAGTACCACATTTTGAATAACAATGGTCAGGGCATTTTTTCCCAAACCTGCCTTGTCTTAAACACAGATAAGCCCTGGCTGGTGTGGCTCAGTGGATTGAGTGCCAGCCTTCGAAACAAGGGGTCACTGGTTCAGTTCCCAGTCAGGGCACATGCCTGGGTTGAGGGCCAGGTCCCCAGTAGGGGGCATGTGAGAGGCAACCACACATTGATGTTTCTCTCCCTGTTAAAGTGGTTGAACTGGTTACACTTTATACTGGGGAGTTTTAGCATGGATTTTAGGAAGTTACAATAAGCACTTGCTGTCTCAATTCAGGGTGAGGGAGTTTTAGCAAAAGGAAGTCTCATAGCAGTCTAGGTACAATGCAGGCCTGATTCCCCATGGAAGAACCTATCCGTGGTTGTGGGTCCTGTGCATCGGACCTTGCTTTCCACTGGGAGCTGGGCCCACGCCACACAAAGTGGTCCCCTACAATCACGGACAGCCTGAAACAAAGGAACTGTTCCTCTGGTCTTCCTGATTACTGAATCCCAACACGCAGAAAGAAGAAAAAGGTAGTCACTGGATCTAGTCCATAGTCCATAGTCCTGGACTATGCAAGACAATTCTGACTCTCTCTGAATGACTTAATAACAAAGCTTGGCCTAGACTCAAAAGGTTCTCAATTTTGACTGCAAATCAGATCATCTGGGGGCTTGAAAAAATATCAATATATAGTCCCTACCCTCTAGAATTTCTAACATAATTGACCTGGATATTAGAATTCTGACTTAACTGACTATGTACTGGCATTTTTAGAAATTCACTGGCTAATGCTAATGGGCAGTGAAAGTTGAGAACCAGTGCCCTAAAAGATGTGGTCTGAAAGTTCTGCATAAAGAAATTGCAATCATTATTTTGTAACTATGTCTAAAATCTAGTACCTAGAGTCATTTGAGGTTAATTTATTACTTCCAAAAGTTTCCTGTCAGAACTATATGGCCCAGAATTATATCACTTGGATTCATTAAAATGCTGGCATGGTCTAGTCAATCAAACAAGCCAACAGCCACTGGCAGAAAGCTTGATGCTATTTTTGTGCTATTATAACAACTACTACTATGTTTTCTATTGCATTTTGCATACCCTCGCTAAACATTTTCTATTCGCAGAATGATCTGTAAGTAATATTTTGTTATTCCTGCAAAAGGATGAAGATATTATGGCCCAGATTGGTTACATAACCCCTCTTTCAAGGTCTAGTCCTATAGAGCTAATGGACTAGTTAAAACCAAATATGTCAAAGACACTTAAACTTAGCATGACCATAAATAAATCAAGATCTTATTCACCTGGACCTCTTCCAGTACCTTGTTTCCATTAATTTGAGGGCCCTTCCTCCAGTTTTATAATCCAGAATATTAAATTCACTCCTAAAACCACTCTGTCTCCTCCATGATCTCCAACATCCAATCCTTCATCAAATTCATTTGTTTTACTTCCTGACATCTCCAGAATGTACTAATTTCTTTTCATATTCTCCATATTATCACCACTTAAGTCCAAGGTGTGATCATCTTTCTTTGGTTCAACCCATCTAGCTGGTTTTCTGTAATCAACTCCTCATGTTTCTTTTCCACCCATAACCCCTTTTCAGAAAATATTCTTTTGAAACACCAAGTCTCTTAGGATAAAGGCTATTTCTCTTAAGGATAACAAAGCCTTCCTGGATCATAACTCTCCTCGCCTTTCCAGCAACACCTCTAGTCTCCCCTACACTTTTTGTTGTTGTTGTTGCAGCCACAGTAACCTTCGCATTTCTCTTCTCTCCTGCCACAGTACACTGCACATGCAGCTGCTTTGTAAGGAACACCATTCCTTCTTCTAGTCATTCTGTTAACTTCTACTCATTCTCCAATTTATACTGATTACCACTTTCTCAGAAAAGCCTACCTATATTATTAAATTATCACAGTTATAGCACCATGAATTACCAGTTTGTTGTACATCACACTCACAGTTTGCCATTTATTTATGATCATTTAATTAATGTTTATGTCCCCTAGGATACTACAAACCCCAGGACAAAAGAAGCCATGTCTTCTTTCTTCATATTAAATCTCCTGCCTAGCACACGTCTGGCATATAGTAGATACATAATTATTAAAAGAAAAAAACCAGAATGAATGAGTGGAAGAATAAAGAAAAAATACAAGAGCTGGATGTAATAGAAAAAATATGTATTATGGAAAAAGATCATATGTGGGTTTAAATACTTTCAAACAGAGTAAATCTTTTTTTAAAGTGAAACCTTATGTGGAGCCTGACCATATAAAGCAAGTAGATGCAGAACTGGGCTCTGATTAAACTCAGACTGAGGACCTCAGAGACTGGTACTCAGCTTCCTAGACTCAGCAGGCCCTGGTGCATACTAAGCCACTCCCCTAAAAGCCCGTGGGGTTCATAGGTACTATCTGTTAAACACTGAACTAATTCAACATGTGCCACTAACAGTGGAGGAAGCTCAGGTCCACTGAATACTTAATCAGAAATGCTAGTCAGGGTCTCTGAAATTGTGTTTTAGCAAGTATTTCAGCTAACTTTATACATGGTAAGGTTTGAGAATCCCTAGCTTTGGGAAACACTGCTGCCTAGAAAACTGTATATGGGGGTGGTAGGCATATGAGGGGGAATGAGGGAAGGGAGGAAGGATAGAGAGAAAGAGAGAACAAGAGAGAAAGGGAGGAAGGTTAGAAAGAGTGAGCTTGGAATCCTTTCTATATCTCTCATCAACATTTCCAAGTTCTATTTTGAGGTGGGCAATTGAAGTTATTACTCAAGGAAAGAAGTTCCTAGGTCACATAAGCTTAATTTATAGTGATATGGATAGTTTGAAATAAAACAATTTACTAATTAGGGAGTCAATGTGCTTCTATTGTGAAAAGGAGAGATCATAATTATGAAAGTATAATAAAATGAATCAAATATGATCAGGTAAGATAAAGCAGAGTTTTACTTTTTTGTTGTTTTTTAAAAAATTTTCTAACTATGAATAAGGTAGTATTTGAATGGGTGGGACCTTGTTCCAGGGACTGGAGAAATCAAAGAAATTCTGACTTTTTAACCCATCACCTGACAAACTCCTCAACTGGAATTGTATAGTAGGAACTAGAAGGATAATAAAAGGCACAAACATTCCCCTCTCTCTAAAAATAAACAAATCAATTCTAAAAACAGATACAAACAATTACACATAATGAAGATGTTTCAAACATTTCAGTGTCTAAAGTAAAACCCTATTTTTGAAACATGATACACCTATTTGTTTATTTATTGTCTGTGGCTGCTTTCTTCTAAAAAGGTAGAACTAAATAGTTGTGACAGAGATCATATAGTCCACAAAGTTGAAAATATTTATAGTTGCTGGAATCTGTGCTATATTATCTTAAAGCAGTGCTCTCAAATGTTAACAAGAATATGAATCACTCAAGAATCTGGTTTGCTTGCAAATTCCATTCCCGTCATTCTAGGATGGACTTTGAGATGCTGCATTTCTAACAAACTCCCAGATGCGGATGCTGCTGATCCATAATAACCCACTTTGAGTATAAGGAAATGAAAGATCCTTCCATGTTTTTTAAACAGAAAAGAACATGGCTGACAAATAGTACCTCAGTGATATGGTCAAAGTCAGTATCAACAGTGAATAAATCATGTTAACAGCATGTTCCCTTGATATGATACAATACAATGGCACTTTACCTCTGTGATGTTTCTCCCCCAAACCCATAACCCCAATCTGATCATGAAAAAACATCATACAACTTCCAATAAGACACATTCTACAGAGTACCTGAACTATATTTCTCAAACTGTGAGTATCACAAGGAAAGTCTGAGAAATGTCATAGCCAAAGCAGGCATGATGACTACCTGGCATGATGGATGGTATCCTGGAACAGGAAAAGGACATTCTACAAAAAGTAAAGAAATCTGAATGAACCATGGACCTTAATTAAGGTCCATAGAATCAATGTCAGTTGTGACAAATGCATCATACTATTGTAAAATGTTAATCATAGGGAAATCTAGACATGAGATTTATGAAAATTCTGTACTACCTTTCAACGTTTTTTGTAAATATAAAACTGTTCTTAAAAATAAAGTCTATTTATAAAACAAAAAATAAAATAACATAAAAATATAATATTTTACCAAATACTAAAGACAAGTCCTACCACAAATTTCATGAACTGCTAATTCCAATGTCACAAAAAACTCTTTCAGAATGTTAGCATGATCTTGATACCAAAACCAGATAAGGACATTACAAAAAAGAAAAAATACAATCCATTATCATTCTAATGAACTTACATATAAAAATATTAAACAAAACCTTATCAAACAAAATTCCATAGTGCATTATAAAGTAAATAATTTTTTATCAGACCAGATTTATTCCAAGATTCCACTTGATTTAACATTACAAATTAAGGTTATATTATTCACTTCATTAACATATTAAAGGAGAAAAACTATGTGGTTATCTAAATAGATATAGAAAAGAATATTGAATAAAATTCAACATCCATTTGTGGTCAAATAAATGTATTGTTAGCAACTAATAATAGCAAAAATATTTATTTAACCAGATAAATGATATCCTTTAAAAAGTCAACCTACAGGAAATACTGTACTAATAGTGAAAAGTTAAAAGATCAATTTCTGAAAAAAGATGAATGTATCTATCTACATCTGTTGATCACTGTATTAGATGCCCTATATGATGTAGTAATACCAGAAAAAGAAAAAAGAATTAGGGCTTGAAATTAAGCAAACCAGGTGTCTTTATTTTAAGATGGTATAAATGCCCACCTAGAAAATTTAAAGTTTGAGGGAACATTTTCAGAATAAATGAGAGTTTGTCATTATTGGTTATTAAGTCAATATCAAGGGTAAATTAAATTTTTATATGGCAGCAACAATCAGTTAAAAGTGTAATTTTAAAAAAATTATACCATATATAATGGTCTTATAGCTATTGAGGTATAGCTTATATGGATATTTCTGTTTTTCCAAAATCAATAAATTTTATACCTATGTTTTTACATTTTATTGTATGTATATTTTACTTAAAAATTGAACTGTAAGGAAATATTTAAAACACAAAAGTGTTTTTAAAAAGAGTATAGCTCATCTTTAAATATATGGAGCACTTGTGTTTATCAGTGAACATTAGTTTGGCAATGCTGATCATCATATACATTTTGTTGGGAGTAGTATATGAGAGTATGTGGTTTTATTTGTTACAGGTTTTTTTTAATTATAAGCCCTTTTTTTATGATCAAGTGCTCCAATCCCACTGGAAGTATCTGACAGCTTGGCAAGTTTTTTCACCCCCCACTTAGCCGGATCCACTGGACAGTCGACATGGGGAAACTGCTCACATGGGGCAAGAAGCGGGATGAGCACTGATGTAATAACTAAACCTCAAACAAGACCGACTACTCCAGGAGATAATGGGGAGGTGAGCTCATTCATGTTCATTCACAACTATCATCTGAGAAAACCCAGGTTTTATTTGCTCACTTCAGTCTCTCCCGAGAATGACTGGCTTCCAGCAAGACTGTTAGCCCAGGGTATCTCCAGTATGATGATTGGGCTTTAAAATTAAAACATTATTTAAAAAATACTTTTAATCTGAGATGAAGGATTAGTTTCATCCCCTGCAGTATATTAAAAAGAGTCTTTTCCATGTGTGCTCCTTGCTGTTAAGGAAACATTATTTAAGCCGATCATTATTATAGTGTGCTACCGTACATTTTTATCAAGTTTGTTAAGATATAATTGAACACAAACTGTACCTATTCAAGTGATGCTATCTGATATTTTAACAAATGTACAAACCCTGTATTAACCTCAATCAAGATTCAGAACAATTTTATTAATCCAAAAGTTTCCTCCCCTCTCTTCAATGCCTCTCTCCCTCCATTCCTGACCCTGGGACACCACTGGTCTTCTTTCTGTCACCATATATTAATTTGTGTATTCTAGAATGTCATATAAATAGAATCATACAGCATGAACATTTTTGTATCTAGCTTTTATCATAAATATCTTTTAAGTGAGAGCTCCCATGTATGCCAATTGAATATCTGTTGCCCAAGACGAATTATAAAGAGCATTAAAAAGAAAAATAGAGGCCATTTCTGATCAACAGTTGCAGAATTTTTAAATAACATTTTAGTCATAAAGTAAAGTTGCTTTTAAGCAAAGATTATATTTAATAAACACCTCATATGGTAGTTATTGTTAATAATTATATGGACAGTTAAAAGCCTTCAGAGAACATAATTTACCCTCAGATAATTTTGAAGTACTGATTGATGATACAGAGGTGTTGCACTAAAATGTGTTAGGAAAAGTAACCAAAGAAAATGAAACCAGCCTGAAGTAAAAATGCAAAATTCACAAGAGAGAAGAACATAGAATTTGTAGAAGGGATAAAAATGCATTGTTTTATGTAATTGGAGAAAAGATAAGTCAGTTGAAATTATGTAGCTTTTTATTAAAGAAATTAAGCTGCATTATTTTCAGATGCCCTCCATTAATTCTACTGGCAGACACAGAGGAGGATCTCCTCTTATTATTCTGAGTTCATTTTTAAATAGTAGAAATAAACATCTTATTTCTAAATAAACAATGAGTATTTCTCCAGCATCAGAGTGCCAGCTGCTTGAAAGAAATCTCAGAAATGATAGTGGAGCATTCTCTTAAGAAAAGCATGTCCCCAATGTTCTTGATGACCCAAAGGACCAAATCACTTAGGAAAATATGGGCATAGACAATCTATTTGGAGACATCATTTTTCTGACTCTGAATGTAAAGATGTCTCAGGAGCATCTTAACTAATCAATTTTGCTTATATCTTCATTTTTATGTATACACGAGAGTAGTTGATAAATGATAAATATGTACATCTAAGTAATCTTAAAGAAGACTTTAGACAGTATAAAATAAGGAATTAATTCTGGTTTCTTATTAAAAATAAGAAATCAGTGTGTTTAACATTTCAAAAATTTATATGGAACCATAAAGGAACCTGAATAGCCTCAGCAATTTTGAGAAAGAACAAAGTAGGAGGGATCACAATGCCTGACATCAAACTGTATTACAACACTACTGTAATCAAAACAGCCTGGTACTGACATAAGAACAGACACATAGACCAATGGAACAGAATAGAGAGCTGAGAAATAAACCCAAGACTCTGTGGTCTATTAATATTTGACAAAGGGGGCAGAAGTAGAAAATGGAGTAAAAATAGCCTCTTCAACAAATGGTGTTGGGAGACAGAGAGCTACATGCAAAAAAAAAAAAATGAAACTCAACTACCAACTCACACTATACACAAAAATAAATTTAAGGTGGACGAAACACTTAAATATAAGTCGTGATACAATAAAAGTCCTAGAAGGAGAACATAGGTGGGAAAATCTCAGATATTCCATGCAGCAATATTTTCACTGATATCTCCCCTAGAGCAAGGGACATAAAGGAAAGAATAAACAAATGGGGTCTCATCAAAATAAAAAGCTTCTATATGGCTAAAGAAAACAACATTAAAATGAAAAGAGAACCAACCACATGGCAAAACATATTTGCCAATGATACCTTGGACAAGGGTATGATCTCTGAAATATATAAAGAACTCACACGACTCCACTCCAGGAAGAAAAACAGCCCAATTAAAAAAATAGGCAAAGGACTTGAACATACACTTCTCCAAGGAGGACGTACGTATGAAAAGATGCTCAGCATCACTAGTCATCAGAGAGATGCAAACTAAAAGCACAATGAGATACCACTTCAAACTGGTCAGAATGGCCATCATAAACAAATCAACAAACAACAAGTGTTGGAGAAGTTGTGGAGAAAACAGAAGCCTAGACCACTGTTGGTGGGAATGAAGACTGGTGCAGCCACTGTGGAAAATGGTATGGAATTTCCTTAGAAAACTAAAAATGGAACTGCCTTTCAACCCAGCAATTCCATTGCTGGGATTACACCCTAAAACCCTAAAACACCAATTCAAAAGAACATATGGATCCCAATGTTCATAACAACACAATTTACAATAGCCAAGCACTCAAGCAACTTAAGTGCCCATCAGTAAATGAATGGATCGAAAAACTATGGTACGTTTACACAATGGAATACTACACAGCAGAAAGAAAGAAGGAGCTCCTACCCTTTCTGACAGCATGGATGGATCTGGAGAGCATTATGCTAAGTGAAATAAGCCAGGCAGTGAACAACAAATACCATATGATCTCACCTATAAGTGAAACCTAATTAACAAAACAAACAAGCAAGCAAAATATAACCAGAGACAGTGAAATTAAGAACAAACTGACAGTAACCAGAGGGAAGGTGGGAGGGAATAAAGGGGAGAAGAGGGGTAGGGGTTTTCAGGAACATGTATAAAGGACATATGGACAAAACCAAAGTGGGTAGGATCGTTGGTGGGAGGTGGGAATGGCTGGGGTGGGGAGGAAATGGAGACAAGTGTACTTGAACAACAATAAAAAAATGTAAAAAAAAAGAAAAAACCTAAATATCAACTTATAAAAATGTCAAATTGTCAAAAGATTATTAGCATAAAAAACAGAAATAATGAGTAGTTATAGTCTACCTATTTTTCACATACTTTATTTAGTATCATATAAACAAGAATGATAAAGCCCTTGATAAAAAAAAAAATAAACTCGAGATTGCAGCTTTGATTTTGTCTAACTTAAAATTTATTTAAATTTCTTCTCAATAAATAAATCAGTTCCCATAATTAAAACAAAAGGAAGTTACCTATATGGATACATTAATCTTGTGCCACATCTAAGTGAATTCTCTTGCTTTTCTTTTTTTTTTTTTTGAGTGGGTAAAAGCCTTATGTATTTTTTAATGTATTTTATTGATTATGCTATTACAGTTGTCCCATTCCCCCCCTTCATTCTCCTCCACCCTGAACACCCTCTCCACCCATATTCACCCCCTTTAGTTCATGTCCATGTATCATAAGTTCTTTAGCTTCTTCATTTCCCATACTATTCTTGCCACCCCCCCTGTCTATTTTCTATCTACATTCATTGCTACTTATTCTCTGTACCTTTTCCCCCTCTCTCCTCCTCCTGTTCCCCTGTTGCTAGCCCTCCGTGTGTTCTCCATTTCTGTGATTCTGTTCCTGTTCTAGTTGTTTGCTTAGTTTGGTTTTGTTTTAGGTGTGGTTGTTAATAACTGTATGTTTGCTGTCATTTTACTATACATGTTTTTTATCTTCTTTTTCTCAGATAAGTCCTTTTAACATTTCATATAATAAGGGCTTGGTGGTGATGAACTCCTTTAACTTGACCTTATCTGAGAAGCACTTGATCTGCCCTTCCATTCTAAATGAAAGCTTTGCTGTATAGAGCAATCTTGGATGTAGGTCCTTGTCTTTCATGATTTGGAATACTTCTTTCCAGTCCCTTCTTGCCTGTAAAGTCTCTTTTGAGAAATCAGCTGACAGTCTGATGGGAACTCCTTTGTAGGTTACTGTCTCCTTATCTCTTGGATTACTTCTAGGATTCTCTCCTTCATTTTTACCTTGGCTAATGTAATTATGATGTGCCTTGGTGTGTTCCTCCTTGGGTCCAACTTCTTTGGGACTCTCTGAGCTTCCTGGACTTCCTGGAAGTCTATTTGCTTTGCCAGGTTGGGGAAGTTCTTCTTTATTATTTGTTCAAATATCTTTTCCACTTGTTCTTCCTCTTCTCCTTCTGGCACCCCTATAATTCAGATGTTGGAATGTTTAAAGATGTCCTGGAGGTTCCTAAGGCTCTCCTCATTTTTTTGAATTCTTAGTTCTTCATTCT
>CM052547.1:64203673-64229857 GCA_028533065.1 Trachops cirrhosus
TTCCCTGTACATTTTTCTTCATTTCACTTATTGTAGCCTTCATTTTTTCATCTAGTTTGTGACCAAAATCAACCAATTCTGTGAGCATCCTGATCACCAGTGCTTTGAACTGTGCATCTGATAGGTTGGCAATCTCTTGGTCACTTAAAAGGATGGGTTCTGAGGTTTTCAATTGTTCTTCTGTTTGAGCCATCTCTCTCTCTCTCTCTCCTCTCTCTCTTTTTTTTTTTTTTTGGTCTGGTCATGCCTGTTATGTATGAGGGGCAGAGCCTTAGGTATTCACTAGGGCGGGGCACCCCAGTCACTGGATTGTGATGCTGCATGTGGGGGTGGGGTTCGAGAAGGCACAATGGCGCTTGCTCCGCTCTCCACAGACCTCAGTCCTTTCCACCTCTTCCCCTGAGTAAACTGGGCCCCTCTGGTGCCAATTCCAATGTGGGTGGGCTTGTGCACCCCGTAGGACATAGGACTTTCCTTTTCAATCAGTGCCCCAAGGCTCTATTTTCCAGCCCTGGGATCCTGGGCCGAGGGAAGTGCCTTGCTTCACAATTGCTACCTCACTGGGTTTGCCGGTTGCCACCCCTAGGCCGGGATCTGCCAGCCACTGCTTGTGTGCCCAGGGTCTGCCCACTGCGGTCTTACGTGCCCTGGTTGCCTTGTGCGCCCCAGTTGCTTATGTGTCAGGTCCCAGTGCTCTCTGCTTTCTCCACCGCAACCCGAGCCCGGCTGCCTGACTCCACTGCTCCTACCGGTCTGGATGAACGTGTCTATTTTAATTCCTTGGGTGTCTGACTTCCATACAGTTCAATTTTCTGCCAGTTCTGGTTGTTATTCTGTTTCTAAATTGTTGTTTCTATCTTGGCTGTGCAAGGAGGCACAGTGTGTCTACCTATGCCTCCATCTTGGCCGGAAGTCCTTTCTTGCTATTCTTAGTACTCAGTTGGTTTTATTTTTGGTGGTGATTCTGAGTATACAATAATGTATTACACATGCAGTGGTTTTAACTTCACCTTTTTGATGTTTGAAGAACTTCTAGTATTTTTCTCTTGCCTGGTTCCCTTCACCATTTTTATTTATTTATTTGTTTGTTTTCCATGTCCCCGCATTCATAATACAGACCAGGCAAAGGGCCTGGGCTGAGGTGTATATGGGGTGGGTTTACTCTGCCTCCTCTTTCTGTACAGGCAGTGTAAGAACACAGCCTGTGGTAAGTACCAGGAGGCCCCCTTCACCATTTTTAAATGATAGTCATGACAGTGGGTAGGCATCTTTGTAATATTCCTGACTTTTTGAGCAAATGCTTTTAGGGTTTTCTCATTCTTCTCTTACCCCCAACCCTGTTTGAAATAATGAGAATAAACTTTCCAAGTCTGGTGTGTTTTTAATTAGTTTCCTGTACCTGCATTGTTTTAGCTTTATAAGGGTTGTACCAGATTATTTGATTTGTTGGTATTTGAAATTGCTACATCGTCATTGTGATTCACCCTTCGCATTAAAAATGTGACTTTGTTCATCTAAAAAAAAGAAATCAGTATGTTTAATGATTAATTAGCAGTCATTTTTCTAGTGGTATATAAAATAATAGTGCATTTTATAAAGGCATCTTAGATACTATGAAATGTAGTAAGAAAGTTATAATAACTGCATCAGGAGGAGCACTGAGAGGCACTGGTAACTGGTGGTTTCTTTCTCTGAATAAAAATGGCAGAGTGCTCTTTGCACTTCTCTTAGTTTGGGGCAGTTTGAGGGCTGGGGAGGGGATGAGAAATATATGGAAAGCAGGAGAATGTACTCACTCCTACTAATTATGGTTCATTTTAATTACTTTATTCCCCATCTGATATGTAAATACCCTACTAGAAGATTTAAATTAGTCAATCATTCACACGTTAGGGAGTTATTTCTTTAAAGTAAATTACACTAAATCTTAGCAAACATCCAAACTGAGAGAATGGGATTTCTATTGAAAGAGGTGGGAAATAGGATTCATGGAAATTTGATCAAGGGGCAAAATTTTACAGATAGTTTATAAAATTAAAAGGCACTGGGTACCTAGAAAAAGAACAGAGGAGGAGAGACTGTCAAGCAAGGGAGGCAGGAGAACCCTACTCATGATTGTGGAGTCAATGTGAATAGTGGTTATCACACATGACCCTCAACTTCTTCGACATTCCTCCCTACAATAATGCATATCTATGGCCCAGAGTCTGGCTGGACTCATTACTGCTTCAACCAATCAAGATGCTTATGTGATTTCTGAGGATAACTAGTAAAAAACCCTGCCCCTTCCTCTTGGTTTTCTTAAAATACTTGCTCTCTGGATGCTTCTTAGAATACTTGCTCTTGGCTCTATCTTGAATCTTATCAGAAGTTAATCTAAAATGAAGAAACCATGTGTTGAAATTTTAAAAGAGTGTTAGATCTGTTTGGTTTCAAGCAACAAAATTATATAGTTTTATATGAAAGTGCAACCAAAGCCCAGTTGAGCATAGCCTTGAGTCATTTCATCCCAGGTTACAGGCATGTGAGTGAAGCCGCTGGATATTTCTAAACTCCTTTCTAGCTAGACAGATCTTCTCTACTATGTCCCTCTCTGGTTTCCTTCCATCCCTTCTTCTCTGCCTGCTGTTTTGCTCTGTTCTTCTACTGTCTGCTCCATTCTTGACCTCTCTGGTCCCACAAGATGTCTTCAGTGTTTCAACTCCAGCCAAAGAAATGCAATCTTTAGTCTCAAAAGTATGCTTTCCAAGCCAGAACAGAGCTGACTGATATAGAGAGAAGTCCACACCTCTGCATGTGGATTGGTCTGTCCTCATGCAAATGAGGAATCATAATAACTATGGGATCAGTTCAAAGCACTGTCTTGGTTAGTCGGAATGAATGTGCTTTAATTGGTCAGTGACGATGCAAATGAGGATATAGCTGTGCAGCTCTGATTGGACAGGGGAAGTCTCAGTTATGTTGGTTGAAGTAGGATTCCAGAAGTTCTTTCATAAGTGTTGGCTCAGCCAGCACAAACAAAATATAGGCTGAAAGTTCAGTGCAGGCTTTTCCCTAAAGTGTGCTTTCATGAGAGACTTTTATTTAGAAATGCTGCTGGTCTCTGTTTTTAAATTTTGAGCTCAGTTAGCCACTAGGAGCCTTTCTTGGTAGGTATTTTCTTTCATGGGTTGACATAAGGATGCCAATGTCTTTACTTCCTTACCTTTCATGGATGTTACATGATTCCAAAAATGTCTTCTTTAATATGTGTATCAGTTAAGTATAAGTATAAAACAAACCATCTCAAAACTCAAGTCCTCAGAATAATAGGCATCTTATATTGCTCATGAATTTATAGGTAAGGGTTCTGATCACTAATTTCAGTGTGTAGGTTTTTTCCACACTACCAAGTAATTTTTATACAACAGTTGGGTGTCCTATAATTCAAGTCAATTCTGAAACTATCTACCTAGAAATAGCATCAGGTTCCTCAGATTAAGGGCTCAGTCCCATAAGACTGCCCTCTGCTTCAGATGCCAATAGCAATTCTAGATTATTACCTCTGCTTCTGACTCACTTCACTGGCTATAAATCAGAGCTTCCCATGACCTCCTTAGTGGATGGGACTGAAATTTTCCAACCTCCAATCACATAACTGGTTTCCTTGGCAACCACCCCTTATCCTTAGGTGGGATTCAAAAGTCACCTTATTAACATAACAAAAGATACTTTTTTAGTCTCATCACTTAGGAAATTCCAAAGGTATTATGAGTTCTGTGCCAGAAAAGGAGATTAAGACAATATATATTTCTTACTATAAATCACAGTATCACAATATGCCAGCACTCGGTTCTGCTGGCCTTGGATGAGTTTGCACCTGTGGTCAACCGGGTGTTGGGAGGCATCTCCACCAATCTGTGCTGGGCTATCTCAGATGTCTGAAGATCAGCTGACTCTATGCTGGTGTATGTTGGCCTTAGCTGATTACTGAAATCTTGTCCATATGCCTCTCATCCTCAAAAAAGCTAGCCTGTGCTAGCTCATATGGAGACTGCCAAAGCTTTTAATTGAGAGAAGGGAAGAATGCAAGGCCTCCTTCTGCCATATTCTATTAATAGACACAAGTCACCAGGCAGTTCAGATTTAAGAGGAAGAAAATAGTCTTCTTTTCTTGGTGTACAGTTTCGGGGTCTTAGTGCAAAGGGTTTAAATGTAGGGAAGTCATGAATAGGACCAGAAATGCTGTCAATCCACCACAGCATCTAAGGCCCAGTCACCCAGGTCATCTCTTCATGTTCCATCTTTAGAATAATTGGTAATAAGTCTAATTGAAAAGTGAGCTTAATTTTGGTCATTGAGTCTGTTGCCTTTAGCAATTAAGTAAATGAAAAGCTCATAGGAATTAATGTCAAATGTTTGAAAGCTGAAGAGATGAATATATCTAAGAGAAATAATTTTAGTTGATATTTGTTTTTAAAAATAGGTTATGTATTCTTAGCAGGAAACTTAGATCAATGCACATGGCAAATGACACACCACCAAATCAGCAGAGGTTACAACATACAAAAGGCCAGAATCTAAGAAATAAAAAGAAAGTACACTCTAAAAGTCACCTTTAGTTTAATAAGCTGACACTTACTGTTCTTGATCCTTACCTTTCTTATTAATGTATATGAGAAAGGTGTGTGTGGGGGGCGCGGTTTGCAGTAGGGAGTCTGAAAAAGAACCTAACTCCCAATGATAATGATTCCATATAAACCTGAGGCCAAACCCTGGATTTCTTTCTCAATTATCCTGACTGGTTTGCTTTCTTTGGGAGGTAGAATGCCATCTTCCATGCTTGAGACCTTCCTTGACTGCCAAGAGTTCTTTTCACCACTGCAAGGGACCTCTCCTGAAATTTAACACCTATGCTCCTGGAAGGCATCATTTCTAAGATACGTGAGAGCAACCATGTGGGTTCAAAGGCCTGTCCTTATACAGCAATAAACATTTGATCAACCGGTTTTACAAGACACATCCCACTCTGCCCTCAGGGTTTCTCATCACTAGGCAATCTGGCCTCAAGGTAACCAGGCTCTTCTACATTTACCCTGCTTGTCTTTAATCCCTATTACTTATATTTCAACTTATTTTGAAATTGTTTCTAAACAATGAAGAGTTGTTTATTTTCTTAATTGTCCTTCTAACAACTCCCCTACCCTCATAACCTACACTCAGCAAAGCACAGGGAAGAAAACAGGGTGGACTTCTAAAAGGTGGAGAGAAATGGGGCTGGGATGGTAGTTTTCTCCTCCTGAAGGGCCTGAACTTACCAGCTGGAGCTGTCACAAAAAAATCCTTCTTGTAAGGAAGCAAAGAAGCCAATCCATTTGTTTCCAAAGGCCTTGTTTATGTAACTTTAATTATAGCATAACCAAATCACAAGTATTTTGCCATGGGAAAATATAAAGTCATTAAGCAACTTAAATACCACCCCACCCTTTCCAAGCAGACAACACAAGCATTAAGCAATTAATGCATGTTAAGACATTTCCAATTTTTTGGCACTAATGTCAGTTCAATCATTTGGGGCTGGAGAGCATAGGTGAAAACTAGTCATTACACTTCTTGATGGGAAGAAGAGTTATTTTATGTTCTGTTTTTGAATGTACTCCCAATCTCCAGCCCCCACATTGCACAGAACATTAACATGGTTGCAAAACAAGATTGGATACTGTTTGACATGGCCTGGCATTTCCAATAGGTGTGTGTCATATTTGGACCTTAATCTCTGTTAATTGGGTGTCTTCCTGAGTTTGTGAATTTTGGGACTTCTAAATCCTTGGATTCTGCTGATATATTGGGCTGTGGTTTGTTGTGGGGTTTGTTGTTATGAAATGAAAAACTTCATCTGCTTTGCTTTCCCAAACAAAAACAGCGACTTGCTTTATTTACTTGTGAAAATGCAGCCATGTTAGTGACAGTGAGACATGTTGTCTTAGTGTAATAGTAAAACAATGGACATATACAAAGATAAAAAATAGTGAGGAATTTTTGTAAAATTTGTTTATTGAAAGTTTTGTTACTAAAAATCTTTTACTCTCACTTTCTTTTTCACTTGCTCAAAAATCAGTGGCTCCAATTCAGTCACTGATAAGGCTATTTTGTAGATAAAAATTATTTTATCTCTATGAGAGTCAAAATATACTATTTATTTAGGAAATGCTAATCAATGTTTACCATGTGCTAGGTACCAAGTACTGGGGATATAATAAAGGAAAGGAAGCATAAAATTCTTAATCTTTCATAAAGCATATTCCTGTAGGAAGAGACAAACTATAAAGTAAACACATGAATAAATAAGAGTATTATATAGCAAAAATACTACAAAGAAAATAAAACATGTAATGTGATAGATAGATCATAGAGGGCTATTGTAAACTGTCTCATTGGGGAAGGCTTCAATGAAGAGTTAGCACTTAACTAAGACCCAAATACAATGAACCTTTACTCAATGTCATCTATGTGCAATGAAACTGATTTTACTGTAGGTTAATTTATATAAACAAGAGTTAAGTTCCAGTGGCATCTCATCAATGTTATAACGAAATGATGTTGAACAAAACCTTATTTGAAGATCAACAGTACTCTGTAAGACACCTGCCCTTCAGGCAGAAGGAACATTTAATGAATAGGTGGGAGTACTAATTTGACAAATCCTAGTGGGTTTTTTTTTAAATTCATTTTCTTTTTACCCAAAGAAGCGACCAGAAAGTATTTATATGTGAGTCCAATGTAGATTTATTTTTTAAATTTTTAAAAAATTTTACTGTATTTTTCATTACCATTTAACCCCTTATAATCCCCTCACCCCTGTAATCATCACACTGTTGTCCATGCCTATGAGTCATTTTTTTTTTCATTTTTGCTCAATCCCTCTACCCCCTAACCCCTAATAGCTGTCATATTTGAAAGACAAGTTTTTATTTTTGTGTTTGTTTTCTTACTGTTTGGTAAAAGCACCATCGAATGGTCATGTTTTTTGTTTCTACAGGTAGCCCTTCTGTTTTCAGTTTGGGGTTTGTGGACAAGATTGAGATATTCTGGCTTTGAAAACAAAGAGGAAAAGAAAAGGAAATCCTACTACAGGACCTTTAGCCCTAATTCCTAATGATAGGTGTATCTGTCAACTGTTACTGAATAACATACCACTTTAAAATATAGTGGGGTAGAACATCAAAGTTTTGCTTAGTCCATTAATCTGCAGATTGGCTGTCTGTGCTGTGCTTAGCTGGGTACTTCTTTTGGTCTTGGGCTGGAGCATTCATACATCTGTGGTCAGTGACAGTTTAGCAGAACAACTCTGCTTCTGGAGGTTGGCTGACTAATAGCTGAGGCAATTAGGTAAACTGGACTGCGTGTGCCTCTCGCCATCCAGCAGGTTTATTCACAGAGGTAGGAGTCCAAGGGAGCAAGCAGAAGTGAGCAAAGGGCCTTAAAGTCTAGGCTCAGGATGGGTACCGCGTCACTTCTTCAGCATGGGGCCAAAACAACTCACAAGACCAGCCCAGAGTCAATGGCTAGTGAAATGGGTGCCACTTTTAGTGGGGGAAGCTGCAGTCACATTGCTAAGAAGATGGATTTAGGAAACTGGCCATATTTTTTAAAATCAATCTACCATAGTAGGCAAATGCTAACACTGCAGCCTATATTACTGGAGTTGGCAAACATTATTTGTAAAGGAACAGATAATAAACATTTTTGTTTTTTCAGGTCACACAGTCTGTCACAACTACTCAACTCTGTTGTAGTACAGAAGCACCCAGAGCCAGTAAGAAATAAATAGGCATGGCTGTGCCCAATAAAACTTTACAAACAAATTAGGTAGTAGCTTGATTTGCCTCATGGAGCTGTAGTTTGCTGACTCCTTGCCTATTACCCTAGAGTGAGATAATTTTGCTACAAAACCTTACCTTTTGAGCAAATAGGCTAGACTATAATGTGATCTCTAGTGGCTTCCATCAGACACTAACAAACTGTTGGAGGAATGAAGTTGACTCACATATTAGACCACAGGCCAACATAAGGATGAGTTTTGTAGTGGTTGTTGTTCTGGTGGTGGGAGGGCATTCCTTCTGCTTTTAACAAAACATTTGTTTATGGAGCTACTTATGTAAACTAAGATAACTATCATTTGTAGTGATTGTTTGTGGCCTGGATGTAATAATCTCTTGTTTTCTTTTGTTTGTTGTGGTTAGTTCAGTTTCAAGGAAGAAAGATAAAAATTTCTAAGTAGAACAAATTCTAAGAGTCAGGAGAAGGGCCACAGTAAAACAATTAGAAAGCACCTAGAGGGCAGGGATGGGCCCCATCCAGGAAGCCAAAATCTCCATCTGGAAGTGATCCCAGTGCTTGTTAGAGTCACCTGGGGAGCTTTGCAAAATCCTGATGCCCAGGCTACCCCCCAGAGCAATTAATCAGACTCCCTGAGGGTACAAGTCAAGCATCAGTATATTTTAGACCTCCCTACAAAAGTCCAATGAGCAGCCAACTTTGAGAATCAGGTTCTACACTCTTACCTCTTCTAGACTCTCTTTGTGGTCTGGACCACCCCTGATGCACCTGAATTAGCCTTCCAAGAACTCATCAGCTCCAGGTCTATCCTTTCTTGGAAATCAATAATTTGTAGTAATATGAAATCTCTCTGAATTCTGACTTAGCCTTTTGCCCTGAACTTTAATATTTGTCAACTTAAAAGTTCATTTCTCTTCTCACGATCTCATTTTTCCAGCATTCAGCTACATGTTTATCATCTTTACCCAGAATATGCTATTTTGGAAAATCAATACTATTTCAATTGAAGTATTCCTTCTTTTTATGATAAAAAATAAAGTCAGGATTATCTTAAGGCAGACTTCACAAAGAACAAATTCAACTTTCTTATAGATAAAGTAAACTTATAATTAAGTGTCTTCTGGACATGCCACTAAAGTAAATATTTTATTAATTTCCATTTAAATTGCTCACAGAAGCATAGCAAAAGCCTTAGAAATGCTAATAGATTAGTTATATTCCCCTGTCACTTTACTCAACTAATGGGTGAAAATTTAAGCCAAAAAGAAGTTTGGAGATCATGTGGTTTCATGCCTTCTTCCCCTTTCATAAATAAACTGAAGGCTCAAAAGTTAAGAGCCTTTCTCGATGTATTAGGAAAACACATTTCTGATAATATGTACTTTAGAGAGATAAGACTCTTGCTTTCTGATGAATACTCTATGCCACTCTTAGTAAAAAGTTTGCAAGGTGCACAAATAGTGTTCTCAGTCTTGTTCTCTAAGTCCCCTACCTTTTGCTGCACCCACTGCAAGGACTGTGGCTTCTGAATGACAGTTGCCCCTCTTCAGAAGTCACCAGGAATCTTTTCAAACCTGTCCCCATGGAATCCTAGATTTCCAGTTTCGTCCTCTGTCCTCCTTCCGCAGCTCATATATATTTTTTAATTTTAATTGTTATTAAGAACAGTTTTCTGTCTTTTACTCCCATCCCATTCCACCTGCCAGCCCTTCCCACCTCCCTTCCATTTCCACCCCCTCCCTACTTTTTGTCCATGTGTCCTTTATACTTGTTCCCGTAAACCCTTCCCCTTTTCCCCTGAAATTCCCTCCCCTCTCTCCTCTGGTCACTGTCAGCCTGTTCTCTATTTCAGTGTCTTTGGTTATATTTTGCTTGTTTGTGTTGTTTTGTTGTTTAGGTTCCTGTTAAAGGTGAGATCATATGGTAATTTGTCTTTCACCACCTGGCTTATTTCATTTAGCATAATGCTTTATTTGTACCTCATCTGTTGGTGTTGGGTTACAGAATCTCCAGACTCTACCCTTCTCTAGGGCTCCCTCACAGGGACTGCCTGGGACTAACTGATTAGAGAGTACACAGCTAGAAGATTTCTTGTGGAGGAGGGAACTTGCTTCTAGAAAAATGCAGCTGTTTTCTACTAACTTTTCTTTTTCTTTTTTTCATAAATCATAATAGTACTCAATTTTATTTCAACCTTTTTACTTTTTTTTTACCTCAGCTTAACTCCCTTTGTTTTCCCCCATTTTATTATACTTTTTGATTATTCTATTATAGTTGTCCTAATTTTCCCCCCTCCACTCAGCATCCCCCATTCCCTCAGGCAATTCTCCCACCATTGTTCATGTCCATGGGTTGTGTGTATAAGTTCTTTGGCTACTCTATTTGTTATACTGTACTTAACATCCCCATGGCTATTCTGTAACTACCTATTTGCACTTCTTAATCCCCTCATATTTTCACCCATTCTCCCCTTTCCCATTTGGCAACTTTCCGGTAACTAACTTCTTTTTTTTCTTGCTTTTAAGAGTCTCTCATTATCTTTAACTTTTGTCCTTTTAAAAATGATGTGTCTTGGAGTGGGCCTCTTTGCATCCATCATATTTGGGACTCTCTGTACTTCCTAGACTTACATGTGTATTTTCTTCACCAAATTAGGGAAGTTTTCTTTCACTATTTTTCAGATAGATTTCCAATTTCTTGCTCCTACTCTTCTCCTTCTGGAATCCCTATGAGGTGAATGTTGGAACTCTTGAAGTTGTCCCAGAGGCTGTTTATAATACCCTCATTTCCTTTGGATTCTTTTTGCTTCTTCTTGTTCTGTGTGGTTGTTTTCTAGTTCCTTATGTTCCAAATCATTGATTTGATTCTTGGCTTCATCTATTTTACTCTTGTTTCCCTATAAATTGTTCTTTATGTCATTTAGTGTATCTTTTATTTCCAATTGGGTCTTTTTTTTATGCTGCTGAGGTCCTCACTAATTTCCTTGAGTATCTTTATAACCAGGGTTTTGAACTCTGCATCTAATAGATTGCTTATCTCCATTTCATTTAGATCTTTTTCTGGAGTTTTGATCTGTTCTTTCATTTGGGTCATGTTTCTTTGTTTCCTCATTTTGGCAGTCTCCCTGTGCTTGTTTTTATGTATTAAGTAGAGCTGCTTTGACTCCGTGTCTTGATAGTGTGGCCTAATATAGTAGGTGTCCTGTAGGGTCCAGTGGCATAGCATCCCTTATGACCCAAGCTGGGACTCAAGGTGTGTCCCTTGTGTGGGCTGAATATACTTTTGTAGCTGAGCCATGAGGTACAGTTGGCAGATCAATGGGAAGGATTTACCCATGCCAGTCAGTGGCAAAGACTGGCTGTGACCATTGACCACCAACCTCCACCCTCTGTGGAGGATCAGCTGTGCAGGAGCAGGGTGCTGGTACTCTGATGTGGTCCATAGCTGTCCACTGCATGCATTGGCCCTAGGGTTTCCCAGGTGGTACAGGCCAAGTTCAGCCCCTACCTGTGTTTTGCTCAGGGCACCCTGACTGAGCTGTAAAGCAATTTTAGATGGCTGCTACTCATGCTAGGCCTGGAGATTCCCAGCTGAAGCCAAGTTGTGGCTCTAACCTGGCTGCTGCTAGGGCTCACTGAAGCCAGCTGTTGCTTGTTGAATAGGATTTAGGCGCTAAGATCAGCCACTCTTATGGAAAAGCAGTTTGGGTAGGCTCATAAGTTGGGTAGGGTAGAGCCTCTGTGGATCTCCAAGGTGGGTCACACAGTGTTAGCCAGTTTGATGGAGTCTCAGATATGGTACCAGCCTACTGACTGTGGCGGAAGGTCTCAGCTTAGCGACAATGGCCTTTGCTCTCTCCATGCCAGATAATTCAGTCTCTTCATATATACCACCAGTGCCCTCCAAACTGCCACCCTAGTGCTGGAGTTTAGAGGGAGTGAGTCTGAGTGAGTCCATGTGTGGATTCCCCAAGAGGAACTGCTTAGGGTTTCAGCAATCTCCTCTACTGACTCAGTCCACTGGTTTTTGCAACCAGAAGTTGTTGGGACTTATCTTCCTGACACTGGATTCCTGGGCTGGGGGTCCTGGTATGGGTCTGGGACTCCTCACTCCCGAGATGTTCCTCCCAAATTTTTACCCACATGAGTGTGGGGCCAGCCCATTCCTCATCCGTGCTCCTCCTACCAGCCTGGATGGATATGGTTTCTTCAATTCCATAGTTGTCAGACTTTCATTCAGCTCAATTTCTGATGTTCCTGAGTGGCGGTTGTTCTATATTTTAGTTGTAATTTTGATGCGATTATGCACAGAGTTGAGCCTGTCTGCCTATATCACCATCTTGACCGGAAGCCTCTACTAACTTTTCTATGGCCAAGTTTCCCTCTCCCATTATGTGTCTTTAAAGCTTCCCAAGTAAAGTCATCAATATCTGGGGGACCAGCAGAGAGACAGGCCAAACATCTGTCCTGAGGCTGATCCTGCACCTTGAAAGAAATTGTCATTGATACTTTCATGCCCAGGTTCCCAAACAAGATCCTCCTGTGCAGTGCCATTTGAGCTAATAGAATGAGAGTTAGGTCAGTTAGGCAGAGCAGAAATTCATTCTTTGATCAACGAATGGAGAAGGGAGAGCTCATGCTCTAATGGCACCTTCTCCTTCACCAGGAGGTAGTCTTCTGTTCTTACAGGTTGTGGCATGGAGCAATTACATTCTTTTAGGCATGTGTAGTTATTCTTCTATTTCACTCCGTCCATTTGCACATGGTCTTTTTTTGCACAGATGCCATATTGCCATCTTGGTCTTTGTGCTCAGCCCTCCTGCTTTTGTGGTGGGGAATCCTTTTCCATTCCTGTAAGCAAGTGTAGATCTTAACATTATTAAGGTATTGAGAAACACTAGGGTCTTTTTAGTGGCATCCCAGTGACAGAATCAGCACCCAGCTTTTTATAGCCACCTTAAGTTTACAGTCAGCAAGACTGAGTTGGAACCTCCTCATTCTTCCTGCTGCTGAAAGATCAAGAAACCACAACTGCCAGAATACTAGGTGCAGAGAATACCTTTCACAAAAGAACACTGAAGTTATGTTCTAGCATTTGCCATTTTCATGCTGAAGATGGACTCTGCCTACCCCAGAGTTGGAGAAGGAGCAACTATGAGGCAAGCTCATTCAGGTTCTAATCAAAGATATGCAGCCCCCCAACAGGAGAGGGAACAGACCAACTATTAAGTCTGGGCTAGTTAACAAGTCAAGTGCAAAATCACATTAGCCAATAATCTTAAAATCACCTATAAATAATAACTTTAACACATAGTTTTAAAAAAATTTTACAAAGATTTTATTTATTTTTAGAGAGAAGAGGAGGGAAAGAGAAATAGAGGGTGAGAAACATCAATGTGTGGTTGCTTTTCGGCATGCTCCCTACTGCGGGCCTGGCTCACATCCCAGGCATGTGCCCTGATTGGGAATCAAACCAGTGACCCTTTGGTTTGCAGACCTGTGCTCAATCCACTGAGTTACAACAACCAGGGCAACACATAGTTGTTTTAATGAGTATTCAAAATAGATAAGACCATAATCAAATTATTGATTTAGTAGACTATTGCTTTTATTTTCTCATTTACTGTTTAATCTGAAAGTTTTTAAGTATACACAAAAGTGGAGAGGATAACATAGTGAAAATTCATACATTCATAACCTTGTTTTAATACCTTTTAACATTTTGTAATATTTGCTTCATCTCTTTTTTTGCTATAGTAACTTGGAGAAATTTATAGACATCATGACATTTACCACTACCCTCCCCTCAAAATCAGTACATTTTCTACATAACCATAATATCACGATTTTACTCAACACCATAATTCCTTAACATCATCTCACACCCCGATCCCACTTTTTAAATTGTTCCCATAATATTTTGAGAGCTAGTTCATTCAAATCCAGATTCAAACAGAACACATCTTGGATTGGAATCTTATAAATGGACAAGTATCCAATCCTTTGTTGGTCTGTGATGGGAGAGAGTTATGGATTACCACATCATTCAGCAAAGACTGTGTAAAAGACAATGAGACAGGCAGTTTTTAGGCAAAGTAGGAAGCATAAACAATTGGGGAGAGAGTTACAGGTAAAGATAGCAAGAAAGATGATACATGGGTAAGTGGATACCAGTGCATAAGTATGTAGAAATATTGCTATGAATCACTTACATATGAATGCTGTGTAGAGAATGTTGTTAGAAAGCCAACTGCTGAACATTTCATGGTTGAGAAGAAAAGGAGACAGGAGATGGTACAGGAAATGGGGTTGGAAAATTACAACGGCATAGTCATTCTAGAAAGCCAAGAAGAGACAGAGTTCCAGGTGTCTCCAAGTGGAATGCTACAGGCAAAAGAAAATTTGAAGTGGTGTAATAGAGCTGTGATGGGTCCACGAAATCATCATTGCTTATTAGAAATGCAAATTCTTGAGCCCTATACTGACTCAGCCAAAATCTCCAAGAATGGGAGCCTAAGAATCTGTGTTTTAATATGTTTTCCCAGATATTTTTATGCATGCTTAAATTTAAGAAACATTGGTCTATAATTAATTTTGTCAGTTTCTCATCTCAGCAAATACCCTGATTCTTCCAAACAGCATCTTCATCTTCCATCTCACTTCCTGTCTATAGCATAGATTTTTTGTATTCTAAAAAACAAAAGAAAGCAAGAAAGAAAGACACACATCAACCAAAATTTTTTAAAGCCTTTAGTTTTCTACCTTACAATTCTTCCAATTATCTGTAATGTCTCCAATTATACAGGGGTAGGTAAAAGTAAGTTTATAGTTGTGAATACGTGAAATGGAGTTTATTCTTGTGTTATTTATTAATTATTATTAACTTTTTATTCCCTTTTTATTCACTTTTGTTCTCCCCTGTATATGGTCTATAGCCATAAACTCCATAGTCTCATAAAATATCACTATTTAAGAACATGAAATTCAACCATCTTCTACAGAACTCTGCTCCACACCTTCTAGCAACATAATCAGAAAATGACCTGCAAATTGATAATTCTCTATCCTTATTACTGGCCATAAGCAGCATTCCTGAAATTTAACTCTTTGGGCTTCATAGTGTACCAATGTAATACCATTTAACTTTTCATTTACAATTCCTCAGACCTTCCTATTCCACACATTCGCATAGTCAAGTGAATTTTCCAGACTCAACCCTCAACATATGCTCATTATGTTTTCTTTTTCTCTCCTATAGAAATAGTATCTTGTGTTTCCATTTTAGTGGTTACCAGCTAGTGAATGATTATGATATCTAAGAACCAGTAGGCTCAAATGTCACATATCAATTCACCAATTGGACAAGTTAAGTATTTTGTCACTTGACACTTACCTATTTTCTCAAAAGTCCTCAATTCCCCCCATCCAATTCTTTCTCACTTCCTTTTATCTGTGAATAGATGATTCACTTCCACAATTCAAGCCTTAAATCTTATGTCACCTCAGTCTAGAATTACTCTTTATTTCATGATTCATAAAACCTTAGGTTCATTATATGTTTCTTTCCAGCTTGCTTCTATGGTCCTTGTCCAAGTCCCATTACACCCATAAAATATTAAACATATTGTAACAATAATAGTTTTTTAAGAAGTTAAATAAAATGTAGAAAGGGAACATCTAAGATTAAAGCTAGAGACTTGAATTCTATTTTGTCTATCTTTCAGAGACTCAGTTTCCTTCCTCTAAAATGATGGTTTAAAAACTGCTTACTTTGCCCTGGCTGGTGTAGCTCAGTGGACTGAGCACAGGCCTGTGAACCAAAGGGTCACCAGTTTGATTCCCAGTCAGGGCACATGCCTGGGTTGTGGACCAGATCCCCAGTATGGGGCGTGTGAGAGGCAACCACACATTGATGTTTCTCTCCCTCTCTTTCTCTTTCCCTTCCCCTCCCCTCTCTCTAAAAATAAATAAATAAATCTTTTAAAAAACTGCTTACTTTATAAGGTTGTTGTGAAGAATATGGGCTTAATACAGGATTGTAAGGTTATAGTTATTCTTTTCTATCCTAGTCCTTCCCAAAATAACTTTTGATACTCCTTTAGATCAGGATATGAAAGATCAGGGTTGAGGTCTAAATAAAATTATGAAATAGATGAAGTCAGCTTCCCCATCTCATTAAGCCCACTGAGTATATTTCATACTATAAAGGTTTGGTTTCAAAAGGTCTTAATATTGGCTGGCTGACATCAACTGGTCCTAGCAACACAGGATTTTTAGACATGAGTTATGTGTGCACAAATATGTGTGTATAAACACATGTATCACTGGAGAACAGCTTTGGGGAGCAGCCAGATTTCCCAGCATCTTTGAAATCTTCTCCAAACTTTTGTCTCTCTTCTCTACTTTCTAATGATGTGAACCCAAAGAGCTTGAGATTAAAACCAGGGGAAGCCAGAATCAGGATTTCCTACTGCCTCATGCCACCCACAGGCACTATTCTCTCTCTCTGGACCAACAATCAGAAGCCAGGACAGGCTGTTCTTACATGATTCACTCATTTATGTCTTAGGATCATGTAGAACCTCAAGGCTGAAGCCTAAATGGCTGTAAGTCTTTTTATGTTAATTTTTTCATGTTGTTCAAATATAGTTATCTCCATTTTCCCACCACCACTTTACTCTGCCCCACCTACCCCTACCTCCCACCCTCTATCCTTGCCCCCTTTGGCTTTGTCCATGGGTCCTTTATACATGTTCTTCGATGACCTTTTCCCATTTTTCCCCATTATCTCCTTAGTCCCTTCTCTCTGGTCACTGTCAGTTTGTTCTCTTTTTCAATGTCTCTGGTTCTATTTTGCTTGCTTGTTTGTTTTATTGATTAGGTCACTTATAGGTGAGATCAAGGGACATAAAGGAAAAAATAAACAAATGGGACTTCATCAAAATAAAAATCTTCTGCACAGTTAAAGAAAACGTCAGCAAAATGAAAAGGGAGCCAACAGTTTGGGAAAATATATTTGCCAATGATACATTGGACAAAGGTTTGGTCTCCAAAATATATAAAGAACTCACATGACTCCACTCCAGGAAGGCCAACAATCCAATTAAAAAATGGGCAAAGGACCTGAACAGACACTTCTCCAAGGAGGACATACAGAGGGCCTAGAGACATATAAAAGGATGCTCAGCATCACTAGCCATCAGAGAGATGCAAATGAAAACCACAATGAGATACAACTTCATACCAGTCAGAATGGCCATCATAAACAAATCAGCAAACAATGAGTGCTGGCAAGGTTGTGGAGAAAAGGGAACCCTAGTATATTGTTGGCTTAAGTTTTAGATTGGATAGAGTAAAGTTTTGTACTATTCATTCATTAAAATTAAAATAATAACTTTCTCATTATAAAATTCCTTGAGGAACTCATTATTTTAAATGCTGTTAATAATTACTTAAAATTTAGACACACTGCAAGAGCAAAACCAAAAGGAAAGATGTAAATGATGACAGACTGACATATGAAGTTATAATTCACTTTAGACATAACACCCAGAACTCACAGTATTCACATTCATAATTAATGAAATAGGAAGAGTCCAGAAATGTGTTCTGCCTTTCTCTACCCACTCCACCCCCTACTTTTGGAAGCAAAATTGAGAAAATGGTTTTGTACCATAGCATAGTGAAAACATTGTACTTTGCACATCTGGAGCAGTAAATGTAATTTTAGCCATTTTCCACAGAAAGTAGAAGGAACTAACATTTGATGGACACCAAGAGATTTATACACACCTTAAAATTTAATACTCATAAAGAACATGAAAATATTACATTATCACAATTATGCAGATGAAGAAGTTGGGGCCTAGAAAATTCAAAAGTGTTGTTCAAATCCACAGAGTAGAACTGGATTTGAACTTAGATTCTTCCTGATCGCAGAGCTGTTCTCCATCTCCTTTTCTTAAAACATTTTATTGAAACATAATATTCATATCAAAAATATGCCAGTTCTACATGTAAAGTACTGAAATTTTTACTTAGTTAATATTTCACTTAGGAAGTCTGCAAATCAAGAAACTGAGCCTTACCAACACCCCAGAAATACCTTATATTCCTTCCCGCACACTCATCCCCACATGCAAAAACACTATGCTTTCTTTCAATACCAAAGATTAGTTTTGCCTATTTTTTAACATAAATAGATGTAATCATATAACAAGTTCTCCTTTGAGCTCTTTTGCCCAACCTTAAGTTTGTGAAATGTATCATATTGTTATAAGTGTTTCAAACCATTGGTTCTCAATGCTGTATAGTATCCCATTATAAAAATACAAAATGATATCTTGACCCATTCTATGGTGAGTAAACATATGAGGTATTTCCTGTTTGGTGGTATTACAAACAATCTGCTATGAACATTCTTGGTGAACTTCTTTAATATTTGCTATTATCTAGAATTGGAATAATGGGGTAATGATATATGCATAGCTTCATTGAATAATACCAGAAAGTTATCTAATGTGGCTGTACCGATATACCTTTGTAACAGTAGAGTATGAGAGTTAAGTTATTCTTCATCCTTTTCAAACATGCAATTGTATTTTTCATTCAGTGCATTTTGGGAGTATTGGTATTAAAATTTTGTTCTCTCTTGACTTTTGCATTCCACCTGTCTTCGTTGTATTTGACAACTTGCATTTTTGAGGTAGCAAACAAGAGTCTCTAATTGGTTGTTTGGCACCCAACTATCTAGCTAGGAGCAGTAATAAGCCCATAAACAAGACAGTGGAGTCTTTAGGTGAGAACCAGTGTCTTAATTACTGTTTTGAAAAAGAACAGATGGAATGCAGTCAGTAGGAATGCAGCAGATTACAAGATAAGCCCTGATTCTGTACTGCATGTCCACTCCTTTTTGGCAATATGATCTTCCTGCTCTTCTAATCAAGAGGCAAGGTGTGTTTCCCCAGCCTTTAAATAAGGATTTACCTTCCAATTCACTTTGGTCAGTAAAATGTAGCAGAAGTAACAGTATGCCAGGTTGGCTTAGGCCTCAAGATCTCTTGAGTGTTTTCACTCATTTTTTTGGTCTCCTGTTGAACCACCAAGTGAATAGCTCATGTTAGCTTGCAGGAAGATGAAAGACACATGGACCAGAGTAGAGCAGTCTGAGCTAGAACCATCCTGGTAGGCTGAAAGGAGACTCATGAGAATTTCAACAAAACCTAGGTCAGGTCAGCAGACTATTGATTAAGTGCACATTTATAAACTTATTAAACAAAACAAAACAAACACATAAAAACCTGCCCTGGCTTGATAACTTGGTTAAAGTGTCATCCTGATATGCCAAGATTGAAGGTTTGATCTCTGGTCAGGGCATATACAAGAATCAACAAATGAATGCATAAATAGAAGGAACAACAAACATGTTTCTCTATCATTCTCTTCTCTTTCTCTCCCCCTCTAAAATAAAAAAATATATATTTTTAAAGCCATTGTTTACATCCACTAAGTACAAGGAGGTTGGCAAAATGTTCTGTTTCACAGTTTCCAAAAATGACACCCTGCTTCTTCTGTTTGATACTGAATTTATCTGCCCCAAAGTATCTCTCTTTCAAAGTCAAGAAACTACTCCTGACTTTGTAGTGTTTCCCAAAAGGTAAGTGAGATATGATTGTACTTTACATTGTCTCTACCATCTTGAAGACCCTTGTAGAAGACATTTGGCCTTGGTAAATGCAGCCTCCAAGATCGAAACCCTGCTGCATAATCTAATTTACTTCTGGACAATAATTGCACATCAGTTTCAAGTCCAGCCCAAGAAAGCTAGGAATTGCCTATGTCAGCACATGCAGCTTGCCTGAACTCTGATGTGCTGCCAAACAGTCCTCCTTCCAAAGCAATCAAACCATCCCTTTGCCAGTGATGAAAATGACTGCCTTTGATGTCTCACCAGGTCTGTGCTAAAGCATTTCCAATAAAGAAAATGACTCTGCAAAAATCCTTCCTTGGTAGAGAGACAATGTGGCAGAGTAGGCCCAAGATTGAAGGCACAGGAATCACCTGGCATTTTCTTAAAGTGAAGACTTTGGTCATGTGGGTTAGGGGTGGGGCCTAAGATGCAGCATGTTGAAATAGCTTTTAAGTGATGTTGATGCTGCTAGTCCATAGGCCACACTTTCAGTAGCAAGCATCTAGAGCACAGGTTTTAGACCAGTAGACCTGTGATCCAGTGGCATGTAGCCTCAGCTTTCTCATCTGCTAGTAGGATTGGTATAAGATTATGTGAGAATATGTGGGTAAAGGAATAATCACAGCCTGAGCACATAGGACATGAAGAATATGTAGAGTTACTATATTACACAGAGGTATAGAGTTGCCCAATATTTAGCATGCAGATGCAGTCTCTCTGCAGAAATGTGTCTTAATTCTTATTGGAATTTCTAAGAGCCCAGTATCAGGCAGCCTTTGATGTTTTCTGAGTACCATCTTTATGGCCTGGCAGCCTTGGAAGCAGGAAAGCAGAGGTAAGATATAAGTAATGGAATTTAGATATTGCTGAGGGAGTCTTATTTATGGTGAGAAAGGTTAAAAGTGGAGGTCATAGAGAGGTTATGGTGAGTCAGGATCCCCTGATTTAAAGCCTATGCTATTTGCCCTCTCTCATGATTCTTGTCTACATCGCAGGCCTATGTAGCTTTTAGTCCTATACATTTATCCTTACAAGGTTAACTTAAAAGCAGAATGAATCTGCTACAAGCAAAAATTCTGAGAAGTTTTCCACATGCACTTTTTCATGCAAATCAAATAATTGGACAATAGAAAGAATCAGATTTTATAAAACTTTTCCTTTAGGTATGTTCACTGAATGCTTGCTACTCAAAGTATGATCAGCATTGACATCTGGGTGCTTATTACAGATGTGGAGTCTCAGGTACCCCATCAGACCACTGAATCAAGATTTTTGGTATAGGGACCTGGGATCTGTGTTTTAACAAATGAATCTGAGGCATGATAAAGTTTGAGAAGCATGGCTTTAAGAACTTGGACAAACAACATCAATTAGTAACCCTTTCTTTGGTAGAAATGTAGGATTCTAGGTTTTGACAGTCTATTGAACTACAACCTGTATTTTAACAAGATCCTCACAATATAAGGATGCTCATTGAAGTTTGTAAAATAATACTCAAGCTACAGCATACCTCTGGGCCAATCTATCCTCTGGGGGACAAATTTGGATGGGTTGTAGGGGCAGACAAAATGAAGATAAATCGTTGGAAAGATAGAAAAGTCCAGATAGCACTTCCATGTCATTGCATTGAAGCAAATAAGGAATAGAAGCTCCAGGGATTAATGTTCTGCCATAAACACAGCTGCTTAACCAAGGTGTGGGATGTACTGGGCTTACATGAAGTGAGTTACAGTGTTCTTTTTGGAAGACAATTAGAAATAATTCCCATCTTGGCAACAACAATGAAAAAAAAAGTACTGGATTTTCAATTCCCTCCCTCTTCCATTTGGATCAGAGGCCAGGAGAAAGGGGAGATTTTGTTCTTTGGTGTGTGTGGGTAATGCACTGTTTCCCAAAATTTTACTCAGAGTTCTGGATTTAAAACTGACTGCTTCTGTGAACTTTGATTTGCTTGCAGTCCTAGGGATAGAGAAAGACTTCTATTATTTAAAAACAAACAAACAAACAAACAAACAAACAAACAAAACTTGTCCAGGTCAGTAGCTATGCCTATGCTTGTTTTGACTTTTTTTAAAAATTATCTGGGGAAAGTAAAATCTTGCTATCTGTTCAAAATCTGTTGATGGTACCATGATCAGAGGATATAACAGCTTTTCAAGTTATTCTGTGAACAATCGTATGCCAACAAATTGGATAACCTAGAAGAAAAGAATAAATTCCTGGGAACATCTAATCTACCAGAACTGCATCATGATGAAATACAAAATCTGAGCAAACCAATTACTAGTAAGAACATTTAATAAGTAATCACAACCTCCCAGCAAACAAAAATCCAGAACCAGGCTGCTTCACTGATGAATTCTACCAAACATTCAAAGAATAATTAATTCCAATCTTTCTCAAACTCTTTAAAAAGTAGAATAGGAGGGAACTCTTTCAAATTCATTCTATAAGGACAGTATTGCCTGATAGCAAAACTAGACAAGTGTGCCATAAGAAAATGAAATTGCAGCCAATATTCCTGATGAACATAAAAGAAAAAATCTAAAACAAAATATTAGGAAACTGACTCAACAGTACATTAGAAAGATTATACACCATGATAAAGTGGGATTTATTCCAGGGATGCAAGGATAGACAAACATTTCCAAATCAGTTAATGTGATATACCATATTAACAAAATGAAGGGTAACAATCATATGATCATCTCAATAGATGCACCAACAAACTTTAACACCTATTTATGATTAAAAAAACTCTACAAAATGGATGTAGAGGAAACATACCTTGACATAATAAAGGCCATGTATAGCAAACTTGAAGCTAACACCATACTCAATGGTGAAAAGCTGAAAGTGTTCATCTGTCTCTTCAATAAATGGTGCTGGGAAAACTGGATAGCCACAACCATAAGAATAAAACTGGACCATTTTCTTACACCATCCACAAAAAATTAACTTAAAATGGATTAAAGAGTTGAACGTAATACCCGAAACAATACCCGAAACCATTTCTTCTCCTAGAAGAAAATATAAGTGGCAAACTCCTTGACATAAGTCTTGGTGATGACTTTTTAAGTCTAAAACCAAAAGCAGCAAAAACAACAAACAACTGGAATATTATCAAAATAAAAAACTCTTCATAGCAAAGAAAATCATCAAAAAAAATGAAAAGGCAACATATTGAATGGGAGAAAATATTTGCAAATCATATATCTCATAAGAGGCTGATATCCAAAGAGAAAAGAACGTGTACAACTGAAAAACAAAAATCAAAACAATCCTAATTAAAAAGTGGGCTGAAGATCTGAATACATAGCTCTCTAATGGAAACACGCAGATGCCAACAGATACATTTAAAGATGCTTTACATCATTAATCACCAAACAAATGCAAATCAAAAACACACAAGGTATTATCTCATACTCGTTAGAATGGCTATTATCAAGTGAAAAAATAAAATAAAATATTATTAACTCCAGTAAAAAAGGACTGGAAATAACATGTTGGCAAGGATGTGGAAAGAGGAAATCATTGTCCACTATTTGTGGGAATGTAACTTGGTGCAGCCACTATGGAAAACAGTATTGAGGGTACTCAAAAAACTAAAAATTGAACTACCATGTAATTCATGTAATCCAGAATTCTAATTCTGGGTATCCATCTATAGAAAATGAAAACACCAACATGGAAAGATATATGCAGCCTCATGTTTATTGTAGTATTATTTACAGTAACCAAGGTATGGAAATAACCTAACTGTCAACGAATGAATGAATGAAATCCTTATATATACACATATATGCACACCAAATGTAATATTCAGCCATTAAAAAATGAAATCTTGCCATTTGTGACAACATTGATTAGCTTCAAGAGCATTATGCAAGGTGAAATTATTCAGAAAGAGAAAGACAAATACTATATAATCTCTCTTATGTGTGGAATCTATATAAATGAATACATAAATAAATAAATCTCAAGTTCGTAGATACAGAGAACACATTGGTTTTGCCAAAGGTTGTGGGTGAAAGAAATGGGTAAACTGTTTTTTTTTCTTTCCTACTATGCATAGCTACAGATGTTATGTCCTGAGATGCCTGTGTTCTGTATTCCTAACTTCAGCGAACTTTCTTTTTTTAATTGTATTTTTTCCATTACCATTTATCCCCCTAAGACCCCACCCCTCCCACCCCTGCAATCACACTATTCCCAATGTTCATGAGTCCTTTTTCCTTTTTGCTCAGTCCTTCCTTGCAGCATTATTTATAATCGCCAAGATATGGAAGCAGCTCAAGTGTCCATCAGCATCTACATGAAACAGCTTTAGTACTTTTACACAATGGGTTACTACTAAGCCATAAAAAAGAAGAAAATTTTACCCTTTGTGACAGCATGGATGGATCTGGAGAATATTATGCTAAGGGTGAACTGTTTTTGTTTTTGTTTTCTTGTTTCTTTTTTTTAGTTTAAATATATTGAATAGAAGAATAAAATGTGTTTTTAGTTTTAAAGATGTAACATGCATATACGTATAGCAGCTGCTGCCTTAGCATATAAAACTCATCTGCCTCCTTTTGTCCAAATTTGTGCAAATTTTCCAAGAAGCAGATATTAAGATGTGATTAACCATGCAAAGGTGTTATTTTAAAAAATGGGAGAAAGAGAACAGGGGCTTCCGGCCAAGATGGAGGCAGAGGTAGACTCACCGTGCCTCCTCGCACAACCAAGATAGAGACAAAATAACAACCAGAACCGACAGAAAATTGAAGTGTATGGAAGTTGGACACCCAAGGAGTTAAAATTACACACGTTCATCCAGACCTGTAGGAGGGGCAGAGTCAGGCAGGGGGAGGGACGGGGAGCAGAGAACAGAGCAACCGGGGCCGTGTGCAGGACTGAAAAGCACAGACCCTGGGCGTGCAAGCCGCGGTGGCTGGCGGACCTGGCCAGGGGTTGGCAACCAGCAGACCCAGTGAGGCAGCCATTGGGAAGCAAGGCACTGCGCCCAACACAGGGTCCCAGCACCGGGAAATAGAGCTTTGCGTCACTGACTGAGGAGGAAGGTCCTGCTGGGTGCGCAGGCCTACCCACAAGGGAATTGGCACCAGAGGGGCCCAGTTGGCTTCCAGAAAGCTGCAGAGCGTTCTGGGGTCCTATGGAGAGTGGAGCAAGTGCCATAGTTCCTTCTTGGACCCCACCCCCACAAACAACGTCACAACCCAGCGATTGGGGTGCCCCACCCTGGTGAACACCCTGGTGAACACCCTGGTGAACACCCTCACTACAGGTGCTCGACAAGACCAAAAAAAACCCCGCAAAGATATGGCTCAAACAGAAGAAGAATTGAAAGTCCCAGAACCCATCCTTTTAAGTGACCAAGAGATTGCCAACCTATCAGATGCACAGCTCAAAGCACTGGTGATCAGGATGCTCACAGAATTGGTTGATTTTGGTTGCAAACTAGATGAAAAAATGAAGGCTACAATAAGTGAAATGAAGAAAAATGCACAGGGAACCAATAGTGATGGAAAGGAAGATGGGTCTCACATCAATGGAGTGGATCAGAAGGACGGAAAAAACTTTCAACCAGAACAGAATGAAGAAATAAGAATTCAAAAAAATGAGGAGAGGCTTAGGAACCTCCAGGACATCTTTATTTATTTATTTTTTTAAACATATTTTATTGATAATGCTATTACATGTGTCCTACTTTCCCCCTTCATTCCCCTCCACCCTGAACACCCTCTCCCACTCCCTCCCTTTAGTTCATGTCCATGTATCATAAGTTCTTTAGCTTCTACATTTCCCCTTCTATTCTTGCCCTCCCCATCTATTTTCTATCTACCCTCTATGCTACTTATTCTTCATACTTTCCCCCCCTCCTCCTCCCACTTCCTTGTTGCTAACCCTCCATGTGATCTTCATTTCTGTGTGTCTCTTCCTGTTCTAGTTGTTTGCTTAGTTTCTTCTTGTTTTTGTTTCAGGTGTGGTTGATAATAATTGTGAGTTTGCTGTCATTTTACTACACATGTTTTTTATCTTCTTTTTCTCAGATAAGTCCTTTTAACATTTTATACAATAAAGGCTTGGTGATGATGAACTCCTTGAACTTGACCTTATCTGAGAAGCACTTGATCTGCCCTTCCATAATAAATGAAAGCTTTGCTGTATAGAGCAATCTGGGGTGTAGGTCCTTGTCTTTCATGATTTGGAATACTTCTTTCCAGTCCCTTCTTGCCTGTAAGGTCTCTTTTGAGAAATCAGCTGACAGCCTGATGGGAACTCCTTTGTAGGTGACTGTCCCCTTATCTCTTGCTGCTTCTAGGATTCTCTGCTTCATTTTCACCTTGGCTAATGTAATTATGATGTGCCTCGGTGTGTTTCTTCTTGGGTCCAACTTCTTTGGGACTCTCTGAGCTTCCTGGACTTCCTGGAAGTCTATGTCCTTTGGCAGGTTGGGGAAGTTCTCCTTTATTATTTGTTCAAATAAGATTTCCACTAGTTGCTCTTCCTCTTCCCCTTCTGGTACCCCTATAATTCGGATGCTGGAACGTTTAAAGATGTCCTGGAGGTTCCTAAGCCTCTCCTCATTTTTTTGAATTCTTATTTCTTCATTCTTTTCTGGTTGTATATTTTGTTCTTCCATCTGGTCCTCTCCAGTGATGTGAGACCCAT
>CM052547.1:64229957-64240715 GCA_028533065.1 Trachops cirrhosus
TTTTGGTCTTGACAGGCTCCCGTAGTGAGGGGCGGGGCCTAAGGTTTTCACCAGGACGGGGCACCCCAGTCGCAGTGATACTGTATATGGGGGCGGGGTCTGAGAAGGAACAATGGCGCTTGCTCTGCTCTCTGTAGAACCTCAGAACCTTCCGCCGCTTTCCACAAGCCAACTAGGCCCCTCTGGCACCAATCCTGGTGTGGGTAGGCCCGTGCACCCCGCGGGGCCCTCCTTTTCAGTCAGTGACCCAAAGCTCCACTTCCCGGTGCTGGGACCCTGAGCTGCGTGCAGTGCCTTGCTTCACAATGGCCACCTCGCGCGGTCTGCCTGTTGCCACCTCCCAGCCAGCCACCGACACTTGTGTGCCCAGGGTCTGCCTGCTGGGGACTTGCATGCCGCCCTGGTTGCTCAGGTCTCTGGTTGCTCAGGTCTCTGCTCCATGTCCCTCACCTGGCCCGACTCAGCCCCTCCTACCGGTCTGGACCATCGAGTCTATTTTCAACTCCCTGGTTGTCGGACTTCCATGCATTTCAATTTTCTGTCAGTTTTGGTTGTTATCTTGTTTCTAAATTGTTGCTGTCCTTCTTTTGGTTGTGGGAGGAGGCACAGTGTGTCTACCTATGCCTCCATCTTGGCCGGAAGTCCAGGACATCTATAAACGTTCCAACATCTGAATTATAGCAGTGCCAGAAGGAAAAGAGGAAAAACAACAAGTGGAAAAGATATTTGAACAAATAATAAAGGAGAACTTCCCCAATCTGGCAAAGCAAATAGACTTCCAGGAAGTCCAGGAAGCTCAGAGAGTCCCAAAGAAGTAGGACCCAAGGAGGAACACACCAAGGCATATTATAATTACTTTAGCCAAGGTAAAAATGAAGGAGAGAATCCTAGAAGCAGCAAGAGATAAGGGGACAGTCACCTACAAAGGAGTTCCCATGAGACTGTCAGCTGATTTCTCAAAAGAGACCTTACAGGCAAGAAGAGGCTGGAAAGAAGTATTCCAAATCATGAAAGGCAAGGACCTACATCCAAGATTGCTCTATACAGCAAAGCTTTCATTTAGAATGGAAGGGCAGATCAAGTGCTTCCCAGATAAGGTCAAGTTAAAGGAGTTCATCATCACCAAGACCTTATTAGATGAAATGTTAAAGGGACTTATCTGAGAAAAAGAAGATGAAAAAACATGTGTAGTAAAATGACAACAAACTCACAATTGTTAACAAGTGCACCTAAAACAAAAACAAAAATAAACTAAGCAAACAACTAGAACAGAAACAGAACCACAGAAATGGAGATCACATGGAGGTTTAGCAACAGGGGAGTGAGAGGAAGAGAAAGTGGGGAAAGGTATGAAGAATAAGTAGCAATGAAGGTAGATAGAAAATATTCAGGGGGGGCAAGAATAGTATGGGAAATGTAGAAGCTAAAGAACTTATGACACATGGACATGAACTAAAGGGGGGGAATGTGGGTGGAAGAGGGTGTTCAGGGTGGAGGGGAATGAAGGGGGGGAATGGGACAACTGTAATAGCATAATCAATAAAATACATTAAAAAATGGGAAAGAAGACTGGGAGAGTTTTAGACCATGATGCAGGTCTGACTCCTGCAGAGGGGAGAGGAAAGGAAGGAAGGTAGGGAAGAAGCATTCAAGGTCATTGTGCTGTCTAAAGAAGGTTTTGCAATGTTGTCAAAGAGTTCCTGAGCCAAAGTCAGCTGTCAGAGGAGTCTTGTGTCTCCAAGAAGTGGAACTGCCTGAGATGGATGTCTGTAGTAGTTGGGACCCTCAGTCAACATCTCTTCTTCTAGTTGTAGGTGTGCAAGGCACTTTTTCAAAGCCAATTTTTTCTCCTCATCCTTCTCATCAAAAACTAATTGGTGCCTAGCATTTAAAGAGCCATATTCTAGTCTATTTGGTCTCATGGAGGGTTACATAAATATGAAATACAGCCAATCTGCAGTCCATACTATCAAAGCAAATTGTCAACTGTGTGTTTGCATGAAGGCTCTATGTACTCTTTGGAGAATTAACAGTAAGAACTTTGACACTGTTATGTAAATATTGGACAATGGAATTGTGATTCTTAACTAAAGTGTTGAATGTCATTTGATAGCCTTCAAGAAGGCAAGAGACCAGGGTGATTTTGAAAGTGTGAAGTGATATGTACCCTGCCTTGAAACACCAACACACTTGTTGGAAGTAAGGATTTTTTTTTAGCAGTTCTCTGAGTTCCCTTAAACTCTCTTCTGGCCATCCTCTTGTTTGCACATTTTTCAATAAAGGAGATTGAAAGAGACATAATGTGTAGCACACTTAAGATATCCAATTTCAATTTTCAAAAAATCCTAGAAACAAGAAGAGAACTGGGTTTAAATTTTGTTATCTTGCTGTATGAACTTGAGCAAGTCACTTAACCTCTCTTCAAAGCTGTAATTTTTTTGTCCTTGGGAAATGGAGATAATAGTACTCAAATGCATTTCACATGATAGATTAGTTTTGCTTATTAAATGACATCACTATTTTGAAAAATTTAAAATGCCATGCAAAGGAAAGGTGTGTGAGTTGGACTCAGTCCCATTAAGGAGAATAGTTTAATTTAAGGACACAAATGGATTAGAACTGGAAACAAAGTCCCAAGGGCCAGAGTAGAACAAGGGGTTGGCCATTATCTCTCTGTCTAGGTTTACCTCTCTCTTTAGATTGGCAGATTCCTCTCTCCTCCATATTTCTTAATTTAAATCCTGGCCCCTTGTAAAGGAAGGATCTGTACTTGAGATCATTCACCAGCCACCCCACACCCCATTGAAGACCTGTCTGCCAAGAAAAACCTGGAGTTATTTCCTTAGGAAGCAGTTTGGACAAGGGTATTTCTCTAAGAAAGGGGAAATTGGGCATTACTGTTACCTAGATAGAGCCAACAGGTGCAGATTATAAACTGGCAAAGTTATATCATTGGTATAAATTATACTGTTGAACAGAAATCTAGAAGTATGACCTTGCCCTTCTCTTTCCGATCCACATGACTTGGTACAAATCACAAAAATGGCATAAACTTCTGTCTTCTTGTTGTGGATAAAAAATGGATTATTGGAAAATTCAAATCAGATAATTTACATGAAAATATCTTGTAAACTCTGAGATGCAAAGAATGACCACCAGTACTTTGAGAAGAATAGAAGCAAGCAAGCTGAGGTACTAACTTGCCAAGGAAGTGAATACAAACCAGTAGAGAAATTCACTCAATGGTGAGTGGAAAACATACTGTACTCAAGAAGGCTTTTTATAACATGCAAAATTGTTGACAAATTACAAATAAAAATAATAGTTGATTAAGTAAGCAGTGTTGTGATGGTAAAGACAATCCACTAATCTTTTCATAAAAGATAAATGGCAAAATTGGGATTTCTAACAAAGAATTGAGAAGGCCCTTAGAAAGCAAAGAATTTGATTGTAAAGTCGGAAGCATTGGTCTCTGTAAATGTAATCTCCTTTTTTAAAAGCTGTTTTTTCAAAGGTTTCCTGGATGGTAGACAAGCAAACTCAGAGCATATTCATGAAAGAATATACTGAGGACTTGCAAGGACCTTGGAGACAGGAGACCTGCATCCTGTGCTACTCCTAACTGGCTGACTAATACAAGGTTATTTATTGCCCTTCTCTAGGCTTCTATTTCTTCAGCTGTAAAACTGATGCCAAAGACCAATGCTAATATCCCTTCCATTGCTAATAAACTCCGATTTCAAGGAACTTAATCAGATCATAGCCTTAGAAAGTTGTTTTCCTCCTTCATAAATGTTAAGTAACATTAAACAAGTTAAATATGATAACATTGGTATAGCAGTTTTCTACAGTCATGGCAATATTGTATCAAATCATTCTCCTAAGTTGATTGCTTAAAACAACCACCATTTATTGTCTTCACAAGTCTGTAGTAGACTGAACAAGTTAGCTTATGTAGCCTGTGCTTGGTTGATCTTGACTGGGTTCACTCACATGTCTGTAGTCAACTGATGTGTAGGTAGGGTTGCCTGCCCTGTTTTGGCATCAACTGGGACAGGTAGAATGTCCATGTTCTCTCCCCAATGACTGGAGTCTCCCATCTTCCAGCAGCCTCTACTGGGCTTATTCACAAGTCAGTGTCAGGTCCCATGAAAAAGAATGGAAGAACCCAAAACCTTTTGAGCTTAGGCTCAAAGCTGGCACATTGCCACTTCCATTGAATTGCTCTGATCAAAGTAAATCATAAAGTCAAACAGACTTACAGGTAAAGAAGTAGACTTCACCTTTCTACAGGAGAGGTAAAAATCATATTGCAGAAGTTCATGGAACAACAGTGATGAAGAATTGGGGAAATTTTGGCCATGAATCAACACAACTAAATATAGATAGATAGGTCTATATTATTACTTTTGAAACATTTTGCAATACATACTTTAAAGCTTTAAAGTTTAAAGTACAAAGTTTAAAGCTTTACTCACTCATAGCCAGGAGAATCACAAGTAGTATCAAACTATGTCTTTTTCTGGAAAATCCTAAGAACAAACACAAAAACAGGGACATGGCATTTGCCTAATGAATAGAGTTACTGGCTTGTTCATATGCTTTCAAAAGAACTGGTAGATTCCCAGATGAGTCTAAAGGCTCATGCTCTTTCTCTCAGTTCATAAATGAAAATCTAGAGTTTTTCTAATACAGTCTTCCTGAAAACTGCAACAGATGCAAATTGCTTTACATAAATATGAGCTGAAAAACTGTCACCATGCAAGTTATTCAAACAAAAGCCTGGAATCTCCTCTTCCCATGTTACTTCCCAAAGTTCAGTGGTTGTTATGTCCTAGAGATGAAAACATCACTCTTCCCCCAGTTGTTCTCCTCCTGCTCTCCAGCTGCACCAGCTCCATTTCCAGTGCTCATTAGGCAAAAGTGGGCAGTGAACAGCATAGATACAGAACACTTCTGCATTGCAAAAAGCACTTATGGAGGAGAAAGTGATTTGGAAATGTCTAAAGCTATCTGGAGAGGGCTAGCCCAAGTGGGGCATTGGCCAACCCTGGAACATTAATGAAAGAACCAGACACCTGTGACAAAAGGATATGGTTGTCCAGCATGGATATGGTGACTCAGGACGTGTGACCCTAGTTGCCCTGACTACAAATTCACTCAGTGACCTTGGGCAATGTATTTACTTCTTTGACTATTAGTTTACTCTTCAGGAAAATAAAGGGGTAGGGTAGATCAGGGCTTCTCAAACTTGCATATGCACATGAATCATCTGTAAATTCTGATAGAGCAGGTGGGTGAGGCCTGAAATGCTGCATTTCTAAATAGCTCTAAGATGATGCCAGTAATGCTGATACTCCTGGTCCATGGACTGCTCTTTGAGTAACAAAGGATTAAGTAGGCATGGAGTCACTGAATATTGTCTCAGTAAGAATCATTACAAATTCTTCATTCTAATTCTGTCTTTAAGGTCCTATCCAGCTAGAATGGCTGGGTTCTAGAAAAAGGCCCATCCACATTCCTAAAAGACCCTAGTGCCCGTGGCTCTGTAAAAAGTTAATGCTCATTTAAACTGTTCTATAAACAGCAAAAATGACTTCAGAGCAACCCATGGTTTCCTTATAAGGAAGAGATTGATTCTTGTCTAATTCTTGCCTGTATAAGGTAAAGAGCTCTTACAGTTCATATATCCCACTTAGTAGAGATGGGGTAATCTCTACATTTGCTTCAAATGACTTCTGCATGGTCACTCAAGTATTAATTCTATGGAGTGCAATGTAGCTATTCCTAATAGCATGGCTATTCTTACTTAAAATCAGCAAACAGAGCAGTGGAGAAGCAGCACAGAATCATATACCAAGTAAGAGGTGCCCAGAAGCAATGGTTGTCAGAATCTTTCCAGATTTCTCCATGTGGGTAAGTCTGTGGCTGGTACTATACATACATACATACATACATATATATATACACATATATTCTACTACTATACAGCTCACTTCCACCAAGCCCCACAGTGTGCTCCCTTGCTCATAGCTCATTAGTCCTGAATCTAAGATCTGCCTCTTTTTCATGAACCAAATGATGAGTGCTTTTAGTGAACAGTACCAGCAGATGCGGTGCTATGGCCTCTTTATGGGAGCCATTCAGTTTGTCCTAAATGGGTGGGCATGTTTTCTGCATCTGCAACTTGAATTTCAAGAGTGGGAATAATAATGCTGAGGAAGCTGGAGAACAGCAGAAAAGAATAAAGGGCAAAGGACTAAAACCAACAAGAAAAGGCAATTACAAGGTGTATTAATGTACACTATGCAGAGAGAGGGATTTATTACACTTTCAGGTCTTTTTGTTTTGTTTTGTTTTTCTTTTTTCACATGAAAGGTAAGGGGGAATGAATTGATATTTGTCAGTCTGAATTGGATAAGTGCAGTTGCAAAGAATAAAGGGAGCTTTTAGAAAGTGGGCAGCTGCCACAGAGCCTGAAGCCATGGTACTTGATACTGCAATATACCCTCTTAGTGATTCTGAGCAGCCTTTGAGAACAGCAGGGGAGGCATTCAGAATAGAGAACAATGGCACATGTCAAGAATGAAAGAAAGAATATAGAGTTTAAAAGACTGTTGATTGACAAGTAGGACAGATCAAAGAGAGAAATTCATATCAAGTATTTATAATTATAATGCTAGTTGAGATCAATAATTATAAGAAAAAAACTATAACAGAAAAAAGCCAATGACATTAAATCTTTAAAACAAATAAATAAGAACAGAAAAAGAAGAAACTGAAGAAACTGGTCTAAGACTCAGTCACCATTTCATTAATCTGATTTTTTCACTGTGTATTTTGTTATTCAATATATCAATAAAGAGAAGCTTCATAAGTGTTTGAATTTCTTTGCCTTAAAAATTATACAGTGAAAATATTTTAGAGAAAGCACAAGATGGGGCATATGTATGACACACTGCAAATCTGCCTGAGACCATATCTAAGTGTGAGCTTTTGAACTCTCTCTGCAGGAAATATTTTGTAGATTCTGAATCTGTATCACCTGAGTCCATAGGCTAGTTTTTCACTTCCCTCTCACTTCCATTCTGTGCTCCACACAGGTGTGGATATGCAAAGCTTCCTTATGGCAGATTGGGAGGTCTGACTTGAAAGAAAAAACCTGTTTTTGGAAACTTGCTCAGGCTTGCTCAGGACCAGGGTGGTTTAGAAGCTCAAGGAGAAATGTTGAAATCAGTCATTGCAAAATTGCTTTTGCAATAATAATGAATAAAAATTAAAGGAAAATCTTTTTCCTCCCCAAAGTAAAAATCTACCATAGAACTTGTCTAAACAGCTCCTTATAATAGAGCTTTAAGGACAACATAAACTGAAGTGTTTCTCATGGCCAAGGCCAGAACCTCTGGCCATCTTTGATTGATTCATTCGTTCAGTAAATTGTCTGTCAAGACATGGTATGTGGCAATTCAGCCCTCAACAGTGCTGAAGAACAGGAACATGATGATTCCATTCACAACCCTCAGTCATCAACCCAGATGTCACCTCCCCAGACAGTCATTGTCTGACACTTTGTTTTACCTAGTTATACCTCAATTGTTTTCTGTCGTGTTGCCCTGGTGATTTCCATCATAGCCCTCCAAATATTTGAATTCTGATATTTTAAAAAATTGGGTTTATCTCCACCCATTACAGTATGACTGTGAAGATCCATGTGAATTATTCACTGCTGTATCCCCAACATTTAGAATAGTGCCTATGTGGAGTAGTATCTTTAAAAATGTTTATTAAGGAAATAAATGAAGATGATTTCACCCAAGCCACCCAACAACCTTCCAGTTTACACATGATACAGGGTTGGGTAAAAGTAGATTTTCACTTGTGGATATATGAAACAATTTATTCTTGTATTTTATTTATTAATTATTATATTATTTATTTATATTAAAACTGTAAACCTACTTTTGCCAACCCCTGTATTACACACAAAGAGAAAACTACAAAAAAGTTGGTGAAAGAATACCAAAGAAAAATCAATAAATTTCTATTCTAGTTAAGTTTTGAAAAGATCATTTTGAATAAGACCATCAGTTAAGATTCTCCCCAGCTCCTAATCAACTGCCATTGGTAGATTTAAAACAGTATGAAAGAATTTAAATAATTGTGAAAGAAATAACTTTTTTTTTCAAAGTGACATTCTGGCAATCACATGTTCTGATCATAAGAAAATGTTATTATATAAGAAAATGATAGAGTCTGGAAATTATGCAAATATATAAATGAGACTTGAATATGTGTCAAAAGAGGCATTTGAAATCAGCAAAAAAGTGCAGAACTGTTTAATAAAAAGTACTGAAAAAACTGGTTTGTCTTTTTAAAAATAAATTTATTTCTCTGTCTCTTAATTCCAATACTTCTGCACATTACTCTTTTTTTCTTTCTTTTTTATTCTTGCTTATTCTATTATAGTTGTCCCAATTTTTCCCCCTTTGCCCTCCTTTGTCCTGCCCCATCACCCATTTCCACAGTCCATTCCCACCCTATTGTCCATATCCATGGGTCATTCATATATGTCCTTTGATTATTACTTTCCCCTTTTCCCACCATTCCTCCCTACCCCCTTTCCTCTGGCAGCTGTCCCCTGTTTCCATACTTCTGGTTCTGTTTTGCTCATTAGTTTATTTTGTTCATTAGATTCCACTTATAAATGAGATCATATGGTATTTGTCATTCACCAATTAGCTTATTTCACTTAGCATAAGTCTCCAGTTCCGTCTATGCTGTTGCAAAGTGGAGGAATCCCTTCTTCCTTCCTCCTGTGTAGTATTCCATTGTGTAGATGAACCACAGTGTTTTAGTCCATTCATCTCCTGATAGGCACTTAGGCAGGTTCCAACACTTGGCTATTGTAAATACTGCTGCTGTGAACATCAGGGTGCATAAATTCTTTTGAACTGTTCTTTCAGGATTCTTATGGTATATTCTCAGCAGTGGAATTGCTGGTCTAAAGGCAATTCCATTTTTAATTTTTTGAGGAAATTACATACAGTTTTACCACAGTGGCTGCACGATTCTGCATTCCCAGCAACAGTACAGTAAGGTTCTCTTTTTTCTGCATCATTCCCAGTACTTGTTTATTGATTTATTGATAGCCATTCTGACAGATGTAAGGTGATATCTCATTGTGTTTTTAAATTATAGATTTTAAATTTCCAGAAACAAGTGTTTCTGGAAATATTTCCTGAGTTGACTTTTTTAATTTAAAAAAATCAATTGTTCAATTACAGTTGTCCCCATTTTCCTCCCATTACTCTTCCCTACTCTACCCAACCCCCACCTCCTTCATTCAATCTTCTCTCCCTGTTGTCTTTGTGGTGTTAATTTGCATCTCTCTGATGACTAGTGATGTTGAGCATCTTTTCATATGTCTGTGGACCATCTGTATGTCCTCCTTGGAGGTGTCTACTCAGGTCCTCAGCCCATTTTTTTATTGGATTGTTTGTCTTCCTGGTATTGAGTCATGTGAATTCTTTATATGCTTTGGAGATTAAACCCTTGTCTGATATATCATTGGCAAATATATTCTCCCATATGGTTGGTTCCCTTTTCATTTTCATGATGGTTTCTTTAGCTATTATTCTTTAATGTAATTAAAAATAAAGTTCTGGGGACTTCCAGCCAAGATGGAGGCATAGATCGACACACTGTGCCTCCTCACACAACCAAAATAAAAACAACAACAATTTAGAAACAAAATAACAACCAGAACTGACAGAAAATTGAATTGTGTGGAAGTCTGACAACCAAGGAGTTAAAATAGACACATTCATCCAGCCAGGTTGGAGGGGTAGAGTTGGGCAGCCCCGTGGAGAGGGCTTGCAGCAGAAAAAAGTGGTGGCATGGGGTGCACAAGGCAGCAGCTGAAAAACCCCAGATGTGCAAGTCCACAGGGGGTGGACCTTGGGCCCACAGGCGGCGACTGGCAGACCCGGGGTGCAGGGTGCCAATGGGCAGACCCAGCGAGGCGGCAGTTGTGAAGCAGGACACAGCGAGCAAGGCAGCTGACTGACCGGGTGGTCCCACATTCTGGCACAAATAAACCAGGTGAAACTGGGGAGTGAGACAGACCTCACAACCCAGGGTCCCAGTGCGGGGAAATAAAGCTTCAAAACACCTATTGAAAACACCTGTGGGGGGTGAGGTGCCGGAAGACTCCCAGCCTCACAGGAGAGTTTGTTGGGGAGACCCACAGGATCCTAGAATGTACACAAGCCCACCCACCCAGGAATCAGCACCAGAAGGGCCCAGTTTGCTTGGGGGAAGCAGCGGAACTGACTGAAATCCGACAGAGAGCGAAGCAAGCTCCAGTGTTCCCTCTCTGACCCCTGCCCCACATACACCCACATACAGTGTTACAACCCAGCAACTGGGTTGCCTCAGCCCTGCTGAAAACCTAAGGCTCCACCCCTCACTACGTCACAGGCGTGACAAGACAAAAAAATATGGCCCAAATGGAAGAACAGATCAAAGCTCCACAGCAAATACAACTAAGCGACCAAGAAATAGCCAACCTATCAGATGCACAATTCAAAGCACTGGTGATCAGGATGCTCACAGAATTGGTTGATTTTGGTCGCAAATTAGATGAAAAACTGAAGGCTATGCTAAGTGAAATGAAGGAAAATGCACAGGGAACCAACAGTGATGGAAAGAAAGATCGGTCTCACATCAATGGAGTGGACCAGAAGGAAAAAAGAAACA
>CM052547.1:64241215-64258919 GCA_028533065.1 Trachops cirrhosus
CTGGAATGGGAATAAAGGATAGAAACTGTACTGAATAAACTAAAATAAAAAAATTAAAAAAAAAGATTCTCTTTTTTTTTCTGATTTAGCTTTGGAAGATTGTATGTTCCTAGGAATTTATGCATTTTATCCTGATTGTCCAACTTGTTGGCATATAGTCATAATATTTTCTTACAATGCTTTGTATTTCTTTTTGTCAGTTGTTACTTCTCCTCTTTCATTTCTGATTTTATTTATTTGGGTTTTCTCTCTTTTCTTCTTGATGAGTCTGGTTAAAGGTTTGTGAATCTTGTTTATCTTTTCAAAGAACCAGCTCCTGGGTTCATTGATCTTTTGTATTGTATTTTTAGATTCTATTTCATTTATTTCTGCTCTGATCTTTATTATTTCATTCCTTTTCCTTACTTTGGGCTTGTTGTTGTTCTTGCTCTAGTTGCATTAAGTGTAAATTTAGATGATTTGATATTTTCCTTGCTTTTGAGAAAGCTCTCTAATGCTATCAGTTTTCCTCTTAGTTCTGCTTTTGCTGTGTCTTGTGGATTTTGAGTTGTTGTGGTCTCACTTTCATTGTATCTTTTCATTGTTTCAAGCTATCTTTTGATTTCTTCTTTGAACTCATTGTTAATCCATTTATTATTTAGTAATTATGTAGCCTCCATGCCTTTGTGTGTTTTTTCATTTTCTTCTTGTGTTTCATTTCTAGTTTCAAATAATTATGATCAGAGAAGTTGTCTGACATGATTTCAATCTTCTTAAATTTATTGAGTCTTCTTTTCTGCCTTAACATGTGGGTATCACAAAATATGTGTCATTCTATTTCAAAAGAGTGCATATTTTGCTGCTTGAGGTGACATGCCCTAAAGATATCAATTAAATCCATCTGATCTAATATGTCATTTAAGGCTGCCACTTCCTTGTTTATTTTCTGTCTGGAAGATCTATCCATTGATATCAATGGGGTGTTAAAATCACCCACTGTGATTTTAGTCTCTTCATTTTTGTCCATCAAGATTTGTTTCACATACACAGGTGCTCCTATGTTGGGTGTTTAAATGTTTACAATGGTTATATCCTTTTGTTGGATTAGTCCCTTTATCATTATATAGTGTCCTTTGTCTCTTAGTATGGCCTTTATTTTGAAGTTTGTCTTGTCAGATATAATTATTGCTACCTCAGCTAATTTTTTCCCCTCCGTATGCTTGAAATATCTCTTTCCATTCCTTTAGTTTTAGTCTGTGTGTATTTGTCATTCTGAGGTGGGTCTCTTGTAAACAGCATATTGTATGGTTCTTATTTTCTTACCCACTCAGTTACCCTGTGTCTTCTGATTGGAACATTTAAGCCATTTACATTTACAGTTATTATTGAGCCCTGGCTGGTGTAGCTCAGTGGATTGAATGTGGGCCTGCAAACCAAAGAGTTGCTGGTTCAATTCCCAGTTAGGGCACATGCCTGGGTTGCAGGCCAGGTCCCCAGTAGGGGGCGCACAGGAGGCAACAACACATTGATGTTTCTTTCCCTTCTTTTTCCTTCCCTTCCCGTCTGTCTAAAACTAAATAAATAAATGTTTAAAAAATAAATAAAGTTGTTATTGATAGGTATGTATTTATTGCCATTTTGGTTTTATAACCATGTTCCTCTGTTGTCTTCATTGAATTCTCCTTCTCTTCCTCCTCCCTTCCTCCTCCTCCTTTTCTTTTTCTCCTTCTTCTTCTTCTTCCTCTTCCTCTTTACCTTCTTCTTATTCTTCTCCTCCTCCTTCTTATTCTTCCCTTTTTCCTCCTCCTCCTACTTTTTCCTCTTCTTTCTCCTCCTCCTCCTCCTTTTCTCCTCTATATTTTTCCTCTTCTTTTTCTTAAAGCAGGCCCTTAGCATTTCTTATAATACTGGTTCAGTGGTAACAACCTGCTTTAGCTTTTTCTTGTTTGGGAAAGTCTTTATTTCTGCAATTTTAAATGATAACCTTGCTGGATAAAGTAGTCTTGATTGTAGATCCTTGCTTTTTGTCACTTTAAATAAGTCATGCCAATTTCTTCTGGCCTGAAATTTTTCTGTTGACAAATCAGTTGACAGTCTTATGAGAGCTCCCTTGTAGGTAATATCTTTCTCCTGGGCTCTTAAGATTCACTCGTTGTCATTAATCTTTGCTATTTTCATTATGATATATCTTAGTGTGGGCCTGTTTGGGTCCATCTTTTTTGGGACTGTCTGTGTTCCCTGGACTTGTGTGTCTTCTTTCTTCACTGGGTTAAAAAATATTTTCAGTTATTATTTCTTCAAATAAGTTCTCAATCCTTTGCTCTCTCTTTTTCCCTTCTGGTCTCCTATGATGTGAATGTTGTTATGCTTCACATTGTCCCAAAGATTTCATAAACTATCTTCATTTTATACAAATTTTTTTTTCTTTTTGCTGCTGTCATTGTTTTTTTCTACCTTGTCTTTCATCTGCTGATTCAATCCTCTCATTTACCCTACTGTTTATTTCTTCAAGTGTATTCTTAATTTCAGATACTGTGTTTTTATTTCTGACTGGTCCTTTCTTAATGGTTTCTTTGTCCTTCTTCATGCTGGTGAGCATCCTTATAACCATTACTTCAGACTCCATATCTGATAAATTGCTTGCCTCTATTTCACTTAGCTCTTTTTCTGGAGATTTCTACTGTTTTTTTTTTTTTTTTAATTTGAGGCCTATTTCTTTGTCTCTTCATTTTGGCTGCCTCTTTGTGTTTGTTTCTCTGTATAAGGTAGATCTGCTATGACTCCCAGTCTTGGTAGGGTGGCCTTATAAAGTTTGTGTCCTGTAGGGTCTAGTGGTGCAGTCTTTTTGATCTCCTGAGCTGGGTGTGTTGGGAATGTCCCTTGTGTCAGTTATGTGTACCTTCCTGTTATAATTTTGTCTAGATTTCTATTGGTAACTTCATGTGTGGGATTGACCCTCAGGCTGGCTGACTATGAGGCTCACCTCTGACTATGGTGTGTGAGCTGCTGTGCAGGTGCTGACCACATGCAGTAGTATTCCCCTCAGCAGGGTTTAATACCTTCCAAGATCTTCCTTTTGGTATGCTTCTTGTGATACTTATTTGGTCCCAGTCTGTTCTTTTCTAAAGCTGGTCACTAGGTGTATTGGTCTGGGAATCTTGGGAGGGACTCTGATGCAGGTCAAAATCAGACACTGCCTGTGACTGGCTCTAAGCAATCTATTTGGAGCTATCAATAATCCACAGTTTGTGGCTGCCACAGTATGGCAGTGCTTTCTAAATATTTCTGGCCCACAAGAAAAATGGAAAATATGCATTTTGCATTATGAACTGCTAAAACACACATGTACAGTGCAACAAAAGTTTTATCAAATAATACCTTAACCTTAATACATGTAATTCACTTTGATATTTTTAAAGCATTGCTTTGTTTATATTTTTATTTTTTTAATTTTTTTAATTACAGTTAACATTCAACACTGTTTGGTATTTTCTCTCCCTTTTCATTTCATTTTGGTCTGTATCATTAGAAAGACAAATGCTAGTTTTGCCATATACACATACTTTATTTCATAACCTAGTTAGGTTATGAAACTGTAATTTGAACAACACTGGCACAAAAGATTACAGATAGATTACTCTCTAATCAGACTGACTGGGGGCCTAAATGCAGGCTGACCCATGTATAATTATTGTTATAGTAGTTACTTCTCTAAACTTTGCCTAATCTATAAACAGGCCTATTAATACCTAATATATAGTTGGAGAATGAAATCACATAATGTGTGGAAAGTGTAACACGTTTGGCCCATAATGGGACCAGTGGTCCGCTTTTAATTCACTGAACAAATTGTATTGAAGAAAACAGATGTGGTTCCCATCCTTATGTAGCTTCTACTCACTGTGAAGCTGGTCACTGAAAACTGCTCCTTGATTATGCCATCAAGCCATAGTGTAAGGCCAATTCACCATAGCCTTTTACAAACTTCCAAAGAAATTGAGAACTCTGTAGCACAAAGCCAGTAGAAAGGAAGCTATGCAAACAGAAGAATCTATTGATCATGAAGCCTGATTCTCCTATGGCAGTGGTTCTCAACCACAGGTGATTTTGTCCTCTAGGGGTATTTTTGATTATCACAAGTGGGTGGGAGCTGCTACTGGCACCAAGGGGTAAAGGCCAGTAAAGCTGCTAAACATCCTGCAGTGCACACCCAAGTGGCCCCACAACCAAGAATTATCAGGCTCCAATTGTCAATAGTGCCAAAGGTAAGAAAACCTGTGTTATAGAAACTGAACAACTATGATTACTGGTGATTATATGCATCTTCAGAGTCTTGGTGTGGGACTCATTCTCATCTGCTTGGGCAAGTCTCCAAGGTCCCAGTTTTAATTTTTCTCTACCACAAAATAGATATAATAATATCTTCCATCCTCCATAATTGGTTGAGAAGTGCAAATCAATCCAAAGATAAAAAATCTTTAAGTAGAGTAGCTGGTCAATTCAAATGGGTACCTCATTATTATTATTACTGAACTTTTCATAAAATAAAAAAAATGCCAGGAAAAATCAAAGATTCTATTAATTAAAAGGATGTAACAAAAACTCAACATTGCCATAATAATGGCCCCAGCTCCTTATTTTCATGACTAGGAATATGGCTCATTTAGCAAGGGAGGGTGTTACAACATCACAGGTTAAAAAGGGAATGAAAATTAAATTACTTTTTAATAGTGCCAACATTCCAAACATCTGATGTAAAAATAAACATAGAATTTATTATTATACATTATTCACTGTTTGTAGATACTTCCCTTTTCAATACTGTCCCAGACCCAGGAAACCAATAATACAAACTGTGCCAAGAATTATAAATTGTGTCTTGCTCAGTACTCGACTATTTTTTAAGTTATCAAGGTTCACTTAAAAACCAATTTGCCAGTAGCTGTTACAGAACATGGGAGGATGAGTCAGGAATGTATTTTTCCTTTGCACATGCACACCTTGGTATTTGTGTCTCTCTTAGAGGACCATTTGTCCTGCAGCTTCACTCAGTATGCTGTTCTGTTCATCTCCTTTGCTTCTCCAGCACATCCTCTGATTGTTGAGTCCAGAGGAAATGATCTGGCCTTATCCAAGTGGTAGCCTTATAAAGAATTGGTATGCAATGTAACCAAGTAAATTGAGTTCTGTGAATATTTCTTAAGAGAATTCTCCTCATTACTTTCAGTCTTCCCTTGCTCTCTCACATATTCACAGAGACTCTTGGTGAACACTTAAGGAAGAAAACAAATGTGGTCCCTGTCCCCATGTTGTTGGCATTCTCACTGTGTAGCAAGTAAGTTAAAAGATGCTGCTGCATCATGCCATCAGGCCATAATCAAAGTAAATTCACTGTAGCTCTGTACACATTTTTTAAAAAATAAGGACCCTGTCAGTCTGTTCACTGTAACATCACAGGATCAGCACAAACCCCACAGTGCAGAGCAAGTTGGGACAGAGCTATCTGCTAGGAGGACAACACAAGGACCAGGATGGCTTTATGGAGGAACTAAGATAAGAGCTGATAAATTGGTGACTTTTCAACTTTGCTTAAGCAAAAAGGCAGTGTACTTAGTAGAGTTAAGCTTTTCAAAAAATTCAATTAAAATATAAACAAGGATGATCTTGATCAACAGAACCAAAATTTCCTTCAGTACTTACTAAGAACTAAATCCTGCAATCTAGTTGATTCTGGGATTATAAGGATGGGGGGGAAACTTAGCCACTTTCTTCAAAAAGTTCAAGATCTGTTGAGGAATCAAGGGTGTGTACAAATAATAGCCTAAAGTGGGATGGAGGGGTATGAGTACCCTGACTGTGCCTGGCAGCATCATTGAATGGTAATGTTTGATAGGAAACCTAAAGAGGAGATAGTACAAGGCATAGAAAGTATCTTCCACAAGGCATGTGACCATGAATTGCAATGATACACACTAAGAAGTATGATTAATATCAGGGGATGCCTGTAGATAAGCCTAGAGATATTTACAAGGTCAGAGCTTGAAGAACCATGTATTCCAAGCTATGATGTTTGGGTTTCATAGAATGCATTTCATGTACTTCGGTATTTACACAATGATCACTTTTCCCAGATTAAGTGATTTCTTCACATAAGATATCATATTTTTCTTTTGCCATTGCATGGCATTAAGAAATTAATTTACCATATATCACCATAATCTGTAATAGAAATTCCCACTGAAAAATATTTCTTTGTTTTTTAAAGATTTTATTTATTTATTTTTAGAGAGAAGGGAAGGGAGGGAGAAAGAGAGAGAGAAACATCAAAGTGTGGTTGCCTTTCACACAACCTGGCCTGCAACCCAAGCATGGGCCCTGACTAGGAATTGATCCAGCAACCCTTTGCTTCAGTCTTGTGTGGCTCAATCCACATTTTCAGCCAGGGCTGAAAAATATTTCTTATGTTGTTTTTGCCTTCCTGGACATACCTAAAACTACACTTCCCAGCCTCCTTTAATGTAGATTAGGCCATGTGACTTGTTCTAGCCAATAAGTCTGGTATAAGGGGCACTTTCAGGCTGACACTGGGAACAGCTCTAGTGTATCTTTCAGATCTCACCACAGTGATTCTGAAGGCTACATGTTTCAGGTGGCATTGCTACAATGTGTAAGCAAGTATTCTGAAATCCTGCATCACTGCTTGGAAAAGTGATTCCTGAGAATGTACAAGTTCAGCAGTGAACTTTGTATACAGAGTCAGAGATCAACTTTTGCATTAAGCCTCTGAGATATGATGGTTTTGTTACTGTATGTGAACAAGCCTATCTTGACTAATACACAAACATTTAAAAAAGTGAATATACTTGCAACATTTAAAAGCAGAAAGAAAATTATCCCAGAATAATGTATAATCTTTAGAATTCAACAAGTATAGTATAATCAAGAAGTACCGGTATTTTGTATATTGCTTTTTCTACTTTGACATTTAAAAAAACTAATTTAAGTTTTTTTTTTCATTAAAATAGAATAAAGGACTTTGCTACAAGGGGGCCACTGAAGGCCTTGAGGTGGGATATGGCTGTACCATGATTAGATTTATTTTTTGAGGATGACCAGTCTACTGCCCATTGAAGCTGAGTGGCAGATGCCAGTGAGAAATAACAGTGCTAAAGATTAGATGTCTCAGAAGAGTTATAGATAAAATGAATGCCGTATGTAGAAAGAGAAAGTGTGGTTTACTGCCAGGAAAGATCAGCTTTAAGTCTATGTGTGCTAGTGTCTTGAGGATGATTTTTTTAAAATTATTATTTCTAGAAGATGCTGGATTTTAAAAAATAATTATTAGTTGGTGTGCTCCCATTACCACATGTTCCCATAGGACAGCTTCTCAATTCACTGCATTGTTAGGGCCCTCTGTCATCCTGAACTCCAATCCTTTCAGGCAACAACCTAATTGCTATATTGGATTGGCCAAAGAGTATGTTTGGTCTTTCCAATAAGATGGCACTAGTAGCTTTTAGATGTCTTTAACTTCATTCAAAACAATTTTTTGAGATTGTATGGTGACAGCTGTCACATCAGCATTTAAAAAAACATCAAAACTGGTGAATTTTTGTGTAGTCATTTTAATATTGAAGATGGAAGAACATATACAGCATTTTAAGCATATTGTGATTTATTATTTTAAAAAAGGCAAAAATGCAACTGAAACACCGAAAAAAGATTTGTGCAGTGTTTGGAGAAGGTGCTGTGACTGATTGAACATGTCAAAAGTGGTTTGCAAAGTTTCATGCTGGAGGTTTCTCACTGGATGATGCCCCACAGTAGGGTAGACCAGTTGAAGCTGACAGTAATCAAGTCGAGACAATAATTGAGAACAATCAATGTTATAGCACCCAAGAGATAGCCAACATACTTAAAATACCCAAATCAATACAGTTATTGGTGAAAATGAAAAGCGTGTCTTTTATTTTACAAAAAACATAAACTGACTTTTTGACCAACCCAATATATTGTGTTATGGATCATTCTAAACAAAGTCTTACTATGAAGGCACTGTAAGAGGAATACACTCAGAGTCAATGTTTCATCAGTGGATTATAAATTCTGTTAGTCGTATATAGACAATCTAATTTTGAAAAATCTTTTGAAAGCACACGCACAAATATACATAGTTTTTTATTTTTAATTTTATTTTTTATTCTTGTTTATTCTATTACAGTTGTCCTAATTTTTCCCTCTTTGCCCTCCTCCAACCAGCCCACCAGCACCACTCCCATAGTCCATCCCCACATCATTGTCCTTGTCCGTGGGTCATTTCATACATATTAGTTCTGTAACTAATCCTTTCCCCTTCTTTCCACCATTCCCCCCTTCACCCTCTTTCCTCTGGCAGCTGTCACTCTGTTCCCTGTTTTCGTGTCACTGGTTCTATTTTGCTCATTAGTTTATTTTGTTCATTAGATTCTTCTTATAAGTGAGATCATATGGTATTTTTCTTTCACTGACTGGCATATTTCACTTAGCATAATAACTTCCAGTTCCATCCAAGCTGTTGTAAAGGGTAGGGATTTCCTCTTTCTTTCTCCTGCATAATATCCCATTGTGTAAATGTACTATAGTTTTTTACTCCATTCATCTATTGATGGACACTTAGGCAGTTTCCAACATTTGGCTATTGTATATAGCACTGCTATGAACATAGGGGTGCATATGTTTTTTTGAATTTTGGGGCCGTTAGGGTATATTCCCAGCAATGGAATCACTGGGTCAAATGGAAGTTCCATTTTTAATTTTTTAAGGAGATTCCATACTGTTTTTCACAGTGGCTGCACCATTCTGCATTCCCACCAACAATGCAGTAATGTTCCCTTTTCTCCACATCTTCAACAGCACTGGTTGTTTGTTGATTTATTAATGATAGCTATTCTGATAGGCATGAAGTGGTATCTCATTGTGCTTTTAATTTGCATCTCTCTGATGGCTACTACATTGAGCATTTTTTTCATATGTCTATGGGCCATGTGTATGTTCTCTTTGGAGAAGTGTCCATTCGAGTCCTTTGCCCATTTTTTAATTGGATTGTTTGTCTTCTGGGTGTTGAGCTGTGTAAGTGCTTTATATGTTTTGGAGATTAAATCCTTGCCTAATATATCATTGGCAAATATGTTCTCTCATACAGTCAGTTCCTTTTTCATTTTGATGCTGGTTTCTTTAGCCATACTGAAGCATTTTAATTTGATGTAGTCCCATTTGTTTATTTTTTCCTTTATTCCCCCTGCCCTGGGAGATATATCAGCAAAAATATCACTAGGTGGGTTATCTGAAATTTTACTGCTTATGTTTCCCATTAGGACTTTTATGATATCATGATATATATTTAAGTCCTTTACCAATTTTTTAGTTTATTCTGGTGTATGGTATAAATTGGTGATCTTGTTTCATTTTTTTTTTGCATGTACCAGTCCAGTTCTCCCAACACCATTTATTAAAGAGACTATTTTTACTCCATTCTGTGCTACTGCCTGCTTTGTCAAATATTAATTGACCACAGAGACATGGGTTTATTTCCAAGCTCTCTATTCTGTCCCATTGATCTATGTGTCTGTTCTGATGCCAGTACCAGACTGTTTTGATTACAGTGGCCTTGTAGTATAGTTTTATATCAGTTGTGATCCCTCCAACTTTGTTCTCCTTTCTCAAGATTGCTGTAGATATTCAGGGTCTTTTTTGGTTCTGTATAAATTTTTGAAGTATTTATTCTAGATCTGTGGAATATGTCCTTGGTACTTTAATAGGAATTGTGTTGAATCTATAGATTGCTTTGGGTAGCATGGACATTTTAATGTTAATTCTTCCAGTCCAAGAACAGTGTATATACTTCTGTCTATTTGTATCTTCCTCAATTTTTTTCTTCAGTGTTCTATAATTTTCTGAGTATAGGTCTTGTACCTCCTTGGTTAAATTTATTCTTAGGTACTTTTTTATTTTTTGCTGCTATAGTAGATGATAATTTTTTCTTAGTTTCTCTTTCTGATGTTCATTGTTGGTGTACAAAACTTCCATTGTCCTCTGAATATTGACTTTGTATCCCACTGCTTTACTGAACTCATTTATTAGATCAAATAGTATTTTGGTGGAGCCTATAGAATTTTCTATGTACCCTATCAAGTGGGAATACATGGAGCATACCTCAACATAATAAAAGCCATATACAAAAAAACCTACTGTCAATATCATACTCAGTGGGCAAAACCTAAAAGCATTCCCATTAAAATTGGGAACAAGACAAGTGTGTCCACTTTCCCCCCTCTTATTCAGCATAGTACTGGAGGTTCTAGCTACAGTGATCAGACAAGAAGAAGAAAGAAAAGGCATCCAAATTGGAAAGGAGGAAGTAAATATATAGGGTTTTAATTGCAGAATTTATTTGAATAAATTAAAATAAGTATTCTCCAAGTAAGAAAAGGCTTATAATATTGATTTAATGTCTTAGAACACTTTCTAATTGCTATCAAATGACAAAATAGCTTATCAAACCTAGACTTTAGTCTACTCTCTAGATTTTAGGTCATACCAAGGTTTAAGCAAAAAAATGGGTGAGTAGCAGAGGGCAATAGAAATTCATATTTAAGTGGACATAACCAGACTGCCTTCATTACCCAGAGGTACCCATTTCAGATGAGTTGAAGAGAGAAGCAAAATTTCAGGCATCCAGTGAAATGGACATTTCCTCTTGTCACTTTGCCAACCAGAATTCTTTACAGAATGGGGAGGGTATTGATGGGTAATCCATCTTACCAGTTCTATCTCCATTATTTGATTTTAAGCAGCAATACCAACATTTTGCCAGTATTGCCATGAAGAGATGTTCTTATTCTCACTGGGGAGATAGGGAACTGTTAGACAAATGTCACTATCTGGAAATGTTGTTTTAATGCATCCTTATCACCTAATTTTTTATTGTTCAAGTACAATTATCTCCATTTTCAACCCACCATGCCCCCCACACCCCACCCATCCCAACTCCCACCCTCAATCCCACCACCTTTGGCTTTGACCATATGTCCTTCATACATGTTCCTTGCACCTAATTTCTCTTATATTGTTTCAAGCATAATTTACTCCTGCTAAACTGTTTTTCTCTCCGCTTGAAAGTTCTTTTTCATCTGTATATCATTACTTGTGTGTGCATGTATACACACTTACACATACACAGTCACACATACTAAAGAGATCCACCTCTTAATCCTTGCCATTTTATGCTTAGTGGCTCATCTTCCAACTGTTAGCACTTGTCTCTCTTTGCCTGAGGGCTTTCTCTGGCCATAAAGCCTGTTCTGACCTTGCACAGACAGGCAGAAAGTGCCAGAGAATTAATACTTTCTTCTTCCAGAACAACCTTAACCTATGGCGGTCAGGAATGGCATACAAAAACCACAGTTTCCTTATCCTTTGGAAGGAAATTGTCTAAGGTGCTTGCTCAACACTGCTTTTCAGGGCTTCCCATTGGGATATGGTGCCAATTGTGCCAATATTCTAATTATCTAATCTTTATTGATTGCCCTCTTTCTGTCTCACTTCTCTTCTTCTATGCTTCTCTGTTGGGGCTTATTTTACCTCCCAAATAAGCTACTTGTAATTTACCCTGCGTGTGTGTGTGTATGTGAGTGTGTTAACCTAAATTAACAGACATACTCATTCATACTTACAATTTCATTATAACATCAGAAAGGAAATTTTCTCTGATGACTCATGTAGAAGTAATTCTCTTCACCATCTTAAACTTCAAAGCATAGGATCTGCACTTTCCTATCTAATGTTTTATGCATTTTTGCCCAACTTCCAATTTCTCTGTAGACTGCAAATTTTTAAAGGCATTATCCACACTACTTACAATAAGTGTGTTCCATAGCATCTGCCTGAGTGTTGGCACAAAAAAGAGGATAATATTTGATGAAATATAAACTCTACCCATGTGGCCATTGAAACCCAGTTGAAAAAGAGAGTCACTGTAAACAATTTTATTGTTTCCCGGTGGGGAGGAACTTCTTTCTAGAACAAAGTATCTTGATTTCTTTAAAGGTATTTGACAAGGTTGTATATAATGTACTTATGGGAGATTGAGTGAAATCTGGGACAAGTGAGTTTTTTGGCATGTACATAGGGAGTTGAACAATATATACTGGTAAATGGCTCAGTGTCAACTTAAAAATTCCTAAGGATGCTTCAGGTCTCTAATATTAATCTTTATCTATTAGAATTTTTGTGATAAAAAAGTCATTTACTTTTCTTACTCTCCAATCCATGATTTATTTGGGATTTTGCTAATTTTGGTTGAGCTAGACTAAATTTGGCTCTCAGCTGAGGCCCTTCACTGTTTATATCAAAAAATAATATAAATGCTTAGTAAGAATATTTCTTAGAAAACATCAAAATGTCTTTAATAGGTTGGAATAAAGAACTGAAACCAGTTGGATATGTTTAAGAGAGGCCAATGTAAAGGTCTGGGGATCAAATAATAATTTATATTGGTGTACAACAGCCATGACTGACTCAATGTCTAATCATATATATAAAGATTTACATGGTTAACAGAGTCAGTATTATTCAATAAGAACCAAAATATAGTGGTCAAAAAGAAAAACTGATATAATATTAGAAGACATCAGTAGATATGAACCCACTCTTCTGAGTACCAGATTCTAGATAATAATTATACATGCATTTCTTTAGCTTTTCCCAACTCCTCCAAGTTCCACACAAACAGTGCTGGGGATCCTCAGAGAGTCTCTCATAGGTACTCACAGCAGTGAGTGGTTCACTGTTCCATGTTCCTGGGGAGGCCATACTACATCCCACCAGTGGCAGAATGATAATGTGCTGAAGTCCTCTTCTGTTCCCTCTCTTCTTCTGATGCAGCTCTCTAGAGCTCAGCTCCAGCATAGCTCCAGTACTTTGCTTCAACTGTATCCCACATGAAGAAAACACTCCATCTGTTCGGCTACATAGACTTAGAACAAAGCTACCTTGTGCTCTCAGTGCTTTAGAGATTATAGCCTCTTGAGCAAAATAGTTACTCAGGTTTGAAAACAGTGAACCTGAGTTCATAGGGGCAGGTGATTATCTAAAAACACTGACCCTGGCCTCTTTTACTTGCAGAAAACTTCATGTGACCATCTCTTCCTTTAGACCCTTTTGTGTACATCAGTCCATCATGGATACTCCCTCAGACTTGGCTAGTAGGCCTACATTCTAGGATAGGCATTGCAAAGGCTCAAACTAGGACTCCCTGCTGCAGTCAGTCACAGTGGGGTTAAATCCTAGCTCCAGCAATTAATTGCCTTACCTTAGCAAAGCTGATTTATCTTTCAATGCTTCAACCCTCTTATCTGTGAAATTGGAATTCCAGTACCTATCAGAGGTAGTAAATAATTTTCATGAGGAGTAAATGAGATAATACACAGAAAGCACTGAGCACACCACTGGCTACAAACTAAGTTATCAATGGATGGTAACTGCTATTATTATTACAATAATTACTATTATACATTCCTAGGCTATTCTGCATGGACTGAACACCACAGAAGAGTCTGCATTGACCTCAGAAAAATCTATATCTATGGATACTTACCTATACAATAGTGTCCATACCAGCCATTCAGGAATCTTTGCTGGCAGACATTTAGGCCATGTGCTATTTTATAATCTTTAAAGCCAATACCATAGAAACAATGGATTATTCCACATAAGCCACTTGAACCAAATGAAAACGACAGCATTTAACTTGAAGATCATAGCATACAGTTCCATGTTAGTTTATTATGCTCCTCAAAGCAAGCTTTATTTACTGTACGAGGGAAGAATAGGAACAAGAAGGAAAGATCTCTAGCTACCTCCATGAAATCAAACATTTATTCCTGAAGTTTAGCCACTAAAATAACTGAAAAACTATAACTGTAACTTTGTGAAGCAATATTAAACATAGAAATATTTTTGAACTAAGCATTTTAAAAAGCTGTGGTCATTTTATTAAAACTTTATTTCTTTGAGAAAAAATATTATTGATATTGTTATTATGAAGATGGCCATCACTCTCTTTTCTCTGTAGTACAGACCTTACCATATTGTCTGTTGGGCCACTAAAGAAGCCTTACTAAGGTAGAAAATGTCTATAACATGGAGACATTGGAATATGTTCCCAACATGGGGATTTGTGCATTTTCTCAAGTAGTCCAAGTGGATGTGCTCTTTTTGTTAGTGAACTTGGATGGCCACTAAGCAGCTGCAGATGGCAGATTCTTCATAAAAGTGTATAAATCATGGGGGAAAATTACTGATTTAGTTTGTTTAAAAATAGAATGGACTACTTTATAGATTTATGTACTTCAGACTTCAAGGGAACCTTCCAGTTGCACTTTTTTGCATATTAGAAAATAAATCTAGACAGGTTAAGTGATCTCCAGTTTCTCTTGGGAAATATCAGGGATAGAACTAAGAAAAAAGCCCCTGACCTGCTGTCTTATCCTCCCCACAACCTAACCTGCTTCTTTGCCCCAGTACGGGCTCATCTGGCAAGGGTATTCCCTCATCATTCACTACAGAAGGCTCCTCGAATTCTGTAGTGAAGGAACAGCTTATCCTCCTAAATCCTCATGTTTGCTTATGGTCTAATTATTTTTATTCAAAACATACTTATTTCAGTATTTTTTGCTCTATACCTTATTCATGAGATAAATCCAATGATCATGCACTTGGATGTCAAGCAATATTAAATTTCTTAAGGCTGGTTTTCAATTACTATACTAACCTCATGCAGACCAGTAGTAGTTGTGTTTTATTTTTTAAGTCAGTGAATGTCTACAGTGCATAATTATTAATTATTAACAAGATGGATATCATTTTACTACAAGTACAGTGTGCTCTACAGTGATTTTGTTCTTTTAATTTCTATAGGTATATCTAATTGATTGTATTTTGGGATAGTTCTAACTATTTCCCTTCAAAAATGTTTTTAATCCCCATTTGGTAGGCAGCTTCTGAAAAGCCCCCAATGATGCTCCGCAGCTGCTCTTAGAGTTCTAGTTATATTTGGAAGAGGGAGGCTAGACTAAAAAAGCCCCCCATCAAATTGAACATTACAGGGAGGGCTTATACTGGGCTAAAAAGAAAACTAGTTGTAGATAAATTGTTCTTTATTCCCTTAGTCTCTTGCTATTTAAGTCAGTTAGTCTCTGCCTCCAAGTTAAGCAAACAGCTTTATTTACTCAAATAGCTTTTGTGAGAGACAACGTGAAACCATCTCTCACTTTTCTGACTGAGAATACAAACACAAAGGAGGTTCGGAAGAATAATTATCTTTTGAATACTAGCTGACTGAATGCTTACAATTATTTCTGAACATTATTCCCCCAAAGTTTCCTGAAAATTATTCTCATTCAATAAGTGAGAAAATGAAAAGCGAGAAAATTAGTAACTTGAATAAGTTTCCAGTATCTTTGGAGATAATACAAAGGATCACTGCTTATCTTTTCAAACTCCTCCTAGAGCATTATCTAATGGGTCCACCCAGGATTGTTCTCTAAGGCAGCAGTTGTTGACAAAGTAGGGCCTGTCAGCCAAACCTGGCTTGCAGCATGTTTTTGTAAATAAAGTTTTATTGGAACACAGCCTTGCTTTTTGTATATGTATTGTTTGTGATTGCCTTGCACTATAATGATAAAGTTAAGTAGATGCAACGGGTACCATTTGGCCCACAAAATCTCACATATTTACTATCTGGCCCAGTACAGAAAAAGCTTGTTGACCTCTGTTTGAATTACTGTTTGCTACAAATTAGGATCCAGACTTTAAGTTACTTGTTGACTCAGAACTTTGTCTGACAGAAATGTAAATCATTTGTGTCATTAAAATAAATAATAAATACCCTGGCTTGTATGGCTCAGTGGATTGAGTGCTAGCCTGTGAACAAAAGGTTGCTGGTTCAATTCTCAGTCAGAGAACATGTCTGAGTTGCAGGCCAGGTCCCTGGTGGGGGTGCACATGAGAGGCAACCACACATTGATGTTTCTTTCCCTCTCTTTCTCCTTTCTTCCCCTCTCTCTAGAAATAAATAAATGTAATCTTTAAAAAGAATAAAGTAAAATAAATAATAAATATCACAAAGGTTTCAATCATTTTTACCTGTGAGACACTAGCCAGCATCTAACCTAGCAATAAATATTATTTCAGCATTCATTCTGTATGTGTATGTACTCTCTAAATTTTTTTTTAACCAGTTTTACATAGTGTTCTGAGTGTGGAAAATTAAACAACAATAAAAAGGCTAGGCCATCTGATTTATCTTTCAAGTTGATTTCTGCTTGCTGAGACTTGAAAGGAAACTTGCTTATTTTTTCACATCACTGAATGTAGCTATTTGTTACAATGTGTTTATTAGGCTTACATAAGAGCTCTTTCCCAAAGAACTCAAACTCAAGTGAGGGGGAAGCAACCTGTATGATCTCTGGCTCTACCAATTTAACATCATGTCTAATTTTTAATTTCCACAGATGAAGAGGCAGCAAAATTAAAATGGGTTTTATAATCAGACAATATTTTCCCCAATTACAGTTCTATCTTAAAGTATAATTTTGAGAAACTTAAGAACACTGACCTGATACAAATATCTAGTGAGCATGAATCAAAATTTATTTATCTCACTAATGAGGGAACAAGCAAGGTGTAGGATCTACAATTCTTCCAGTCTCCAGGGTTCACCTGGATGAGAAAAAAGTCTTTTCCCAGAAGGCAGCTTGTGCAGGCTACTTATCGAACAAGTAAGGAGCTTGGGTAACAGCAGACCAGGCAGTCTCACAGCCAAAGCTCTTCTTTAATCTACCTTAGATTGGCATCAAGTGAGATATAATTGTCCTCCTCTGTAAAATCAGCATTACAACCCTCACACTGCACACGTGTGAGAAATTGAAAAACATTTAAATTACCTGCAGCTTAGTAGATGTTCGATAAATGTAACTATAAACGCAATCAGAAATGAAAGAGGAGAGATTACAACTGATAAAACAGAAATACAAAGGAATGTCAGAAATTACTATGAAGAACTGTATGCCAAGAAATTTGAAAACCTAGGTGAAATGGACAAATTTCTACAAAACTATAATCTTCCAAAACTCAATGAAGAAACAGAAAACCTGAACAGAACAATTACAGCAGATGAATTTGAAGCAGTAATCAAAAAACTCCCAACACACAAAAGCCCTGGACCAGATGGTTTCACAGGAGAATTCTACAAAGCACTTAAGGAATAGCTAACCCCCATCATTCACAGATTATTCCAAAAAAATCCAAAAAGATGGAAGACTCCCAAACTCTTTTTATGAGGCCAGAATCATCCTAATCCCAAAACCAGATAAAGACACAACAAAGAAAACTTCAGCCCGTTATTGCTGATGAACACAGATGCAAAAATCCTCAACAAAATATTGGCAAACTGCATCCCACAATACATTAAAAAGATCATACACCATGACCAAGTGGGATTCATCTCAGGGATGCAAGGATGCTTCAATATTCACAAATCAGTAAATGTAATTCATCACATAAACAAAAGGAAAGACAAAAATCACATGATCATATCAATAGATGCAGAAAAAGCATTTGATAAGGTACAGCACTCATTTATGATAAAAACACTCAGCAAAGTGGGAATAGAGGGAGCATTCCTCAA
>CM052547.1:64259419-64295129 GCA_028533065.1 Trachops cirrhosus
GGAGAGGATGTGGAGAAAAGGGGACCCTAGTACACTGTTGGTGGGATTGCAGGCTGGTACAACCACTATGGAAAACAGTATGGAATTTCCTCAGAAAACTAAAAATGGATCTGCCTTTTGACCTGGCAATTCCACTGCTGGGACTATATCCTAAGAACCCTGAAACACCATTCCAAAAGAACCTATGCACCCCAATGTTCATAGCAGCACAATTTACAATAGCTAAGTGCTGGAAACAACCTAGGTGCCCACCAGTAAATGAATGGATCAAAAAACTATGGTACATTTACACAATGGAATTCTATGCAGCAGAAAGAAAGAAGGAACTCATACCCTTTGGGACAGCATGGATGGACTGGAAAGCATTATGCTAAGTGAAATAAGCCAGGCAGTGAAAGACCAATACCATATGATCTCACCTTTAAGAGGAACCTAAACAAAAACAAACAAAGAAGCAAAATATAGCCAAAAACACTGAAATAGAGAACAGGCTGACAGTGACCAGAGGGGAGAGGGGAGGGAGTTTCAGGAGAATTTCAGGGGAGTATTGGACATATTTATGGGAACAAATATAAAGGACACATGGACAAAAACTGGGGGGATGGAAATGGGAGGGAGGTGGGGAGGGATGTGTGGGTGGACTGGGATGGAAGTAAAGGACAGAAAACTCTACTTGAACAATGATTAAAATAAAATAAAAAATAAATAAATGTTACTATTGCAGATTATTCCTTCCTATTTAAATTGGGTCCCATCAAGTATGTATCATCTTTCTGTTCCATCAGAGTGGGGGAGCAAGCATAAATTTAGTAGGAGGTCTAAAATATGCTTGAACAGAGGACTTGGATGTAGTCCATAGTTTCTCCTAATCTTTCAGAAGGGTCCCTTAGGCTATCATATTCTAATTCTATCAATTCTAAGATTTTATTCATGCCTTAGCATATTGATGGCTAGCATGATCATTTCTGTATCTGTGTTTCAAGAAGACTGAAGTCTTAAGATGGATCATGAAAATTCTCTCATTCTTCCCTTTCATCTTTGGAATGAATTTTTATGTTCTTTGTTGACAAGTATTCACCTGTAAGAATTGTTCCCTCGCTGGCTGGTGTGGCTCAGTGAATTGAGTGCCAGCCTGTGAACCAAAGGGTCACCAGTTCAATTCCCAGTCAGGGCACATGACTGGGTTGCAGGTCAGGTCCCCAGTGTTGGGTGTGTGAGAGGCAACCACATATTGATGTTTCTTTCCCTCTCTTTCCTCCTTCCTTACCATAAATGCAAACATAAATAAGTGAAATCTTAAAACAATTGTTTTTTCTAAGTGATCCACTAAATTAAAAAGCTTCCAAATCACCCACAAACTTCAGCACATGCTCACTTATGTTTTTCTGAAATGAAAAATCCCCTATAAAATTTTTTTAAAAAATTAAAAAAAATTCTTCTCTTCTTCCTGGATCATTTTCCTGTCTATTTTGTTGACTCCTCAGTTGCTGCAAGTACTCACTCACAAGTACTTTCTGCTTGATAAACACCTGACAGCCAGCATAATAGGCAGATAGAAATATTTACATATGCTTCCGGTTGTCCCTTTCAACTTTTCTGTCAAAAGCACTGTGCTAATATATATCCCACTCTAGAACAGCATCTCTAAACTACTCAACAGAAGACAAGTGTCACAGAGATGCTTTCAAAGGGCATGTCCTCAAGGCCCTGTGAGAGGTGAAGATGCCTAGAATGCATATTCTCCTTGGGTGGTGGTTTTATCCTCCAAAAGCTCTTGACTTATGTTTGCCTAAAGTTGATAAAATCCATATTCCAGGAAGAATATTTATGAATTCCTCATTAGAAATTACTACTCAATAAATTATTTCATTTTTATTGAGGTATAATCAACAGATTAGTTTTAGATATACAACACAATGATTAGATATTTATTTATATTGCAAAATGATCACCACAGTAAGCCTAATTAACATCTACCACCATACATAGTAATGATTTGTTTTCTTGTGATGAGAACTTTTAAGATCTAGTCTCTACACAGCTTTCAAATATGCAATACAGTATTATTAACTATAGTTTCCATGCTATACATTACATCCCCATGAATTATTTTATAACTGGAAATTTCTAACTTTTGACCTCCTTCATCCATTTCTCCTGATCCCACTCTTCACTTCTGCCAACCACCAATTTGTTCTCTGTAAAAAAGAGCTTATAAGCTTTTTTTTTTTGCTTGTGTGTTTTTTAGTTTCCAAACATAGGTGATATCGTAAGGTAATTTCTTGTTGTCTAATTTATTTCACTTAGCATAATGCCCTCAAGGTTGATACATGTTATCACAAATGGCAATATTTCATTCTTTTTATGACTGAATAATATGCTATTGTGTATGCTTGTATAACATTTTTCTACCCATTTATTTGTTGGACACTTAGGTTGTGTTCATGTGTTGGCTAATATAAATAATGCTGCAATGAACATGAATGTCTCTTCAAGATATTTATTTCATTCTCTTTGGATGTATATGAAGAAGTGAGATTGCTGGATCATATAGTTGTTCTACTTTAAATTTTTCGGAGAATCCCATACTGTTTTCCATATTGGTTGCACCAATTTACATTTCTAAATGTTCCTTAATGGCAAAAGGGAGCTAAGTTTTCTTGATTATGAGCCAGTTGTTTAACTCATGTTATTTTATCCCCACACAACCTTGTGAGATCAGTTATTATTATGTTGCTTAGTAGGTAAAGAAACAGAAACTAAGAGAGGGTAAGGAACTTATCATGGATTCTGGCTACTTAAGAGGCAGAGCTGGTGTTCAAATCTAGGTTGGAGTTCAAAGTTGATATTTTTACTACATCTCAAAATATTGCTTTGCAAAATTTAGTGTGCATAAAAATCACTTGGAGAACTTTTTAGAATATATTTTCCTGAAGCCCAACACCAAAGTTTGTGATTTAGTGGATCTGGAATGAATATTTGCTACCCAGTGTTTTGATGCTGCTGATTTGTGGACCACACTTTGAAAAGCACTGAGCAAAACCACGTTGTTTTAACAAATGAACTTTCAATAATCTGATAGCTGGCCTCCACATCTGAACTGAATCTTTCTTAAAGTTCCATAATTTGAATTATATTTGATTAAAAATTCAGTAGTGTGAATTAAGGGATATAGATGTTCTCCAGTTACTTTATATAATGTTACTAACAGTGTTTTAGAGCTTGAAAGAACCTTAGGGATTGTCTTATTCAACCTCTTCAAGTATGAGTTGATCAAATTTATTGGAGAAGTAAATTCTTTGGTTCAATAAAGTTGTTAGGAAAACAGTTGATGACTGTTCAACTCATGCATTTCTGCCAGCTGAATTCTTTCAAAACCAGAGCAGAATAATTTGGACCAATTTGTGATTAGAGCCCACCTTCCTATATAGTTTCAGAAAACAGATGTTTATAAATCCAGCCTTTTAATTTATATTCCAAGCAGAGAGTGTCTGTGGCTTGGGATGGCAGTTCTTTCAGAATTTGGTCATGGAATCTGATTTGTATGTGTGGGAAGACGTATGTGTATTCATACAAGCTACAGGGTGTTTTATTGTGTTTTTCCTAGCCCTGGTCCAGAGATCCTGACTCAACCAGAATTTCCTATCACTGGTTGCTTTAAAGTAACCCTGATCTAGATTAGTTCTTTTTTTTTTTACCTCTTTGAAAACAATTTATTTAATAAACCATTTGTCTCATATTTATTATTATTGTTGCTATTGTATCTCTTGATTCTTTTTTCACATTTTTAATTGTTGTTCAAGTACAGTTGTCTCCATGTCCCCCCAACTAGTGTCCCCCACCCCAGCCATCCCCACTTCCCACCCTAGATCCTACCCTCCTTTGGTTTTGTCCATGTGTCCTTTATAGATGTTCCTGAAAACTCTTCCCCATTATCCCCCCATTATCCCTTCCTACATCCCCTCTGGTTACTATCTGTTTGTTCTTAATTTCAATGTCTCTGATTATAACTTGCTTACTTGTTTGTTATGTTGATTAGGCTCCACTTATCGGTGAGACTCAGTTTTTTACTTGCCCCCTAGTTCCTGTCTTTTTGTTTTTTTAGCTAGACTTTCTAAATTACATCTAAGGAGGTCAAGCTAATCTATTCATATTTCTTTATTTCTAAATACAGTACAAGTAACTTTTTTTTTCATGGATGAGCTCATTTTAAAGGGTTTTTCCCTTTTCAGTTGCCCAAATTTTACTTCAACATTCTAGTGTCAAAAGGTCTCTTCTAGGTGTTTGGGGAGTGGTGGGACTGACCTGAGCAGTAGAAGGGAATTGAGTCTAATTAAAGGGCTAATAAAGCCCATTTTCATATGTCTAAAATTAGGGGGATGCCTGGGAGGGGAGTGTTTTTATGGAATGGCAGTAATCCTTGTGAATGGGAAAGAGGTTGTAAGGTTTGCCTAGATGATTTGGACAAACAGAGAAAGCTTACAGCTGAATGAAAGTTTTACATTAAGAGTCAAATTATCATTGTAAGAAACTTACTAATAAATTTGTAAGAATGGTAGCCTTCAAACAGACTAACAGGTAAGAACTTTGCGACAAGAAGAGCAATTGTTTTACTCTATAACTTCTACAAACTACCTGTATTTTGACTATATAAATACATCATTTTTTCCACCAGGGTTGCTGGTTCAATTCCCGGTCAGGGCATGTGTCTGGATTGTGTACCAGGCCCCCAGTTGGTGGTATGTGAGTATCTCTCACACACTGATGTTTCTCCCCCTCTCTTTCTCTTTCCCTTTCCCTCTCTCTAAAAGTAAATAAATAAAATCTTAAAAAAATAAATACATTACTTTTTCCAATAAAATCATACCAAATTTTATTTTCACAGTGATATAACCACAATTGCAGTTGCATGTGATAAGGGACAGAATACAGTTACCCCCCAAAAGGTATTTTTGGTCACAAATGAACATTAAACTGCCTAGAAGTGATACTCAAAGCCCTGCAAATCTTCATAGCATCTTAAAAATTGCCTTATGGGAACATATTAGATTAGGGATACCAGCTACTGTGATTAAATTCAGAACATGTGTGAGGCTCCTATGCTGGGCATTATAAGGTATAGAAATATTCATTTAGGTTTTAGAAAGTATGGCACATTCTCATACAAAAGTATTTGTGGGGTAATCTAGAATATATTCTAGGTCAAAGAAAAGGGAGCTAAAATATAAGAGTTGCATAATGATTGTGGGACCAACATGAAGGAGGCAAACTTAAACAAGTCCTTCAAGGCCAGATTGGGTGTCAGAGCATATGGGTGAAGGGCCTGAATCCCTACCCTTGATGTGTAAGAATAAAATGATTCCATGGATTCACATTTGGCTATGTTGGTCAACACAGATTAACAAAGTCAGGAAGATTTCTTGGACCTAAATTCAGAATTTGTGGGAGGGAGTTAAATGTCAGTGAAGAAATTTGAAAGGAAGTGTATATGAATGATTTGAGTCAGAATTGACATATTACCATGCTGGCATTTTTAGGTTGATTTTGTCTTCTGTGTGAAGAAGGGCTTGGAGGAAAAGCAAGGGGAAACTGGGAAGGTAATTCTCCTCTCTGTAGGAGTGATTGGGGCTCACTTACTCAGGGAACATCTGGAGAAGATGAGAGGCAAGAGATAAGCCCAGCAGGGCCTGACTTAGGCTGGAAATAGAGGGAAGGACAAAGAGATGGGTCTGAAGGCACAGAAAAAATGTGGCAGGACATGTAGCGGAGAAGGAGCAATAGCAATAATTATAGTAGTTGCAATGCGTTGCGCTTATATATGCCATGCATTATAAATTGTTTATTTGATAACCTGACACTTTAGGATGTGCATATTATTATCTTCATTTTATAGCTCAGAAACGGTAGCACACAAGAAGTAAAAAGTAATGCATGAAGTCACAGAGCCATTAAAAGTTGAAGTCCTGGGATTCAAACTCAGCAGTCTGGCTCCAGAGCATGTAGTCTCTCAGAAGGTGGATGTGAAAATTTTTAAATGGCACAGGTTATGATGGTCAAAAAAGACCAAGAATTTGGGCAGTATTAGTGATGCAGAAGGCAATCAAGGCATTCTGGGACTTTTATAGTAGTGCTGTTTACCCTAGTAAGAAACTGGATACAAACTAAGTATTTATCAGTTAAAGACTGTTAACTAAAATATCATTCATACATTCAAAGGAGTGCTATGTAGTCCTAATAAAAATATGAGGTATGTCTGTAATTTTGAACTAGATAGCTGCACTTGGCATACTGATGAGCGAAAGAGCAGTGACAAATCCTCTCACTTTGTATAGTATCATTTGTGTAAATTATATAGACATTGTTTAAGCACTGGAAAGATATCTGGGAAGATAATCTTTAAAATATTGAAAATGGGTAACTAGATACATAGTGATGATTAAAGTAATTTGTATGTTTTTTTACTTTTTAATTTTTTCTGTATTATATGAATTTTCTTAAATTATTACAAATTAGCTAAATAATAAAAATAACAAATAAACAAAAAAGCTAGTTTTACTTTGAAACAAAAATAAGAATGATCATATGTGTTAACGGGTGCAGAGATATCAAGGAACATGAAGACTTCCAAGAAAATTAAATTTGGTTTCACTTCAGTGTCACTCATCCTTCCCCAGGGAGACAGGATGAGTCAATTAGCCATTGATTTTTTCTATTTTTCACTTCTTTATAAAAAAAAGCAATAAAATGTAAAACACAATTCTATTTATGACAAGGCCAGAATACAAATGCTCTCAGTACTTAAAGGACACTTAGGATGGAATTCAGGGGTCAGAGAATATGACCTCTCCTCATTCAGATAATTCAGCTCTCCAGACTTAAACTTGTGTCTTTGTTGCATGTGTATGTGTATGTTTCAGTGTGTTTTGCACTTGGTCACAGTTCAGATAAAGACAGAATTTTCCATCACCTTCTTATCATCATATATGTCTTTTTGCCTCAAAATTGATTTTAGCATCTCTGTTTACCAAAATACATCAGTGTAAAAGGGGCATTCACACATTTTTCTTCTGAGCTAAATGCTATTTTATGCTTGGATTCCTATTTAAGTTAGAGCTTAAATGTCTAAATAACTCATGAATAAATACCATCAGAGAAAATCTAAGAAATTCCTTCAACTGTGATTTATACACCCTATAGTGTGGACACATACCTTCAAACCCATGTAGTCCAACTCCTAAAAAAAGTGTAGCAATTTAGCAATTAGAGATCATTAGATAAAAGTCCTTAACATCTCAAGGAAGAGTCATCATTGCAATCTAGGACCAAAAAACATATTAGAACACCACAGACAAAAATCATTTAGAGGCTAATGAATTCCAATTTTGGTTTTATTTTTCTTGTTTTTGTGTTCTGACATTAAAAGCTATCATTATCTGTTCAACTGAATCAAATTATTTCATAATTAACTTTTGTGGAAACATGTTCAAAGGAAGCTGAGATAATAACCAGCTTTCCAGATTTAGGGGACAGAGAGGTCATTCCACAGCTGGGGGAAGTATTTGTCTCAGGAGGGAAAACATTTGAGTATTTGAGTCTGATATTTTCTGAAGCCAAAAACTGAAAGGATTTTTAGCAGACGTAAAGCCAACACTTTTTTTGAAGGATTTTGTAACAATGGGAAAAATGTTCCTTTATCAGACTCATTGTCCTACTTGACAACCTTCTGCTATATTTAATACATAATATAACGTTGCCATTCCTCATAAATGAACTGTGTAAAAGCTCCCTGGAGAATGGAACTGTCTTTTTCTTTTTTATAACCTGATTTCCAGAATCTTTTCTATTAGGCTCAGTGAGCTCTGAGGTCATATTAATTGACCCCATGGGGAATGGCAGATAGGCTGGTGAACTTGTCTATTTCATCCAGTAGTTTCTGTAACATCATTGACACCTTAAATAAAGTCCCTATTTATACACATGTTGATCTTTGCCTTTATGTTTTTGGTATCCCTCTTGCTTTTATAAAAGTTGGCTATTCTTGAACACATTTAGAATACCATTGAAAAATAGCAAGATATACCTTATGTCTGAGCTGTGTTAATCCTGATGATATGAAAGGAAAAGGAGACTAACCAAATTGCGAAAGTGCTATCATTTTTAAAGAACTGCCATTTTGTAAAGGAGTTTGGCATTGGAATTGAAGTTGCAGAACCAGGTGGACATTTTTCACATATCTACATGATGTTACCTGGGTAACCTGTGGCCTGTGTTGCTGGATGTGGTATTTTGGGGAAAAGGCCTCATGCTCCAGGCCTCCTTGCTCTAGCATGGTTAACTTGCCTTTCTTGGCTTCAGTAAGCACAGTTCTTTCTTGGGTGTGGTGATGGTGCTCAGAGATGACTCCTTCTCAATCATGGGCTGTGCCACTTTGTCCTCCTTATTCTGCTCAACTGCCAAACAACACTGGGGATTTCCATGACTTTCTTGATACCCAGATTGAGTCAAAGAACACTTTCTCCATTCTTCTTCTCTATTCACGATAGTCTACTTTTTTATTCCATATTCTACCCTGAATAGGCAAACACACCCACATACAAATACTAACTTATAGGCACATGTTCCATCAACCTTAAATAGGTGATGACTTTTTCTATCACATGTTGGTGTTTGATATGTACTAATTTTAAGGACAACAACATATTAAGCCATTTCTAATAATTTCTTAACTATTGTCTGTCAGCAACAATAAGAAGAACATCATTTACCATTTTCTGAGAGACACTCGGAGTCAAGCCTTGACATACATGCTTTATATATACTATCCTATTTAATTCCTATACAGGCACTGAACATTAGATGTCACCAGCTCTATTTTAAATAAATGATTCAGAAAGGACTTTGTCCCAGAGTACATAGCTAAAGACAGATAGAACCAGGACTGTCTGCCCCCAAATCCTGGTTTACTTGCCCTTCTTAATGTTATAGCCTATCTCCACACTGTTTTTAAATTTGAAAACTGAATCCTCTGACAGATCAGAAGTTGTCAAAAAGGAATGGAGAACCACATCCCTAGTAAACTCTACCATACTCTCCATCGTTCAATCCATCTAACCTTCTAAACTTTCCTTAGCCCTTACTTTCCCACCTCCATATCTTCCCCCTTTCCTTCCTCCCAAACTTCCTTTCCTTCCTCCAGCAACCCTCCTTTCATCCATCACTCCTTTTTTAACTTCCTTTTCTTCCTTTATTCTCCCCTTCCTCCTCAGTGTTTCTTCTACCCTCCAATGCTCCAACACTCCAGCACAACACATTTAATTTACGGAGGACTTAAAATGTACTGGGTAGCATGCTATGTTTATTATGTAAATAAACATAGTTAATTATCACAATACCCTTTGCTATATCACACGTGTGGAAACTGACCCTCAAAGAGATTAGCCCAAAGCCGTAAAATCTGTAAGTGGTGAAACCAGAATTTGAAACCCATCAGTTTGACTCTTCATCCCTCAATCTAAACAATATTAAATATAAAACAATGTTACTATGAATATTCATGAACTTATATTTTGGTTCATGTGGGCTCACAATTTTGTGTCCATATTGTTATCTATATCTATGGCATTAATTGTTCATGGGCTTTGTATATCTTCAACTAGGCTAATACAATTTAATTTCCAAAGTGACTGCACCAATTCGTTCTCTTACCCACGGTGTTTGAAAGTTTCTTGCTCCATTCTCTCAACAAATCTGCAAAATGTTATTATGGATCTATTTAAATCTTTCAGTATATTGGGTTGTCTTTCTTTTCCTTTTCAATTTATGTGTCCGTTATACATTCTCAAGGCAAGTCATTGTTGGTCCATGTTTTGAAACATCTTCCCCCCAGTGTGATTTACCTTTCTACCACCTTAATGGTGACTTTTGATTAATCACAAGTTGTTCATGTTAATAATACAATTTATCAATATACTTTAATGTTTAAAAATCCTTCTCATTTTAAGGAAAAGTTTCTCATATTGTCTTCCAGAATCTCTGGTGTTTTTTTTTTTGTTGTTGTTGTTGATGACTATGCTCCACTTTAAATTGATTTTTGCTAATAATAAGGGGGAGAGATCTTAAATAATGATTTTGCCACACATAAATACTCACTCATCCCATAACCTCTATTGAAAAGATACCTACTTTCTTACTACTCTATAATGTCACTGTGTTGCAGCCAGGTAGTCAGAGGCCTGAGAAGTCTTCCTCATTGGCTAAGATGGTGACAGGGGGAGGTTTGTACAGTGAGCTTGCCTGGAAAGCAATAGATATGAATAGATAAGGCTAAGTGTGCCAAAAGTTAGAAATATAAATGAATAGGGTCCAAGCACATGCAGAAAGCTAGAAAATGAATGAATGATTGTGGGGGAAGCCCTCTGCTCCTTATCTCTACAAGAACTGCAGGTTTGAGCAAGAACAGGAGAATTGTCTTTGAGATGGGAGTTTACCCATTCTCTCAGGTCATGTAGCACCTGAATAAACCTATTTCCTTTTTCATATGCACCTGTTCCATGAGTCTGGCTTTGTGGCATCAGGCAGCTAAACCTCTGTTTTTGTTCAGTTACATTATCTTTTGTAAATCAAGTGTATTTTCAGCTTTGTATCATTGGTTTATTTATCTACCTTAATCTTAACATAAATACTACCTTTAACTCTCCTATAAACCCTGCTGTAAGCAAAACACTAAATCTGACCCTAATTTGAGCACTAATACTCACCTTTAACTTAATTAGTTCTAGTTCTAACTTTAACACTAAAGCTAATACTAATTATAAAGCTTACAAAATAACAACCTTGATATTAAATCTAACACTAATCCAAATTAACCCTAGTCAAATACTAAACCTACATCTAAAGTTAAGCTTCAAATTAAAGATAAGCAGCACAATTTACAATAGCCAAGTGCTGGAAGCAACCTAGGTGCCCATCAGAAAATGAAGGGATCAAAAAACTATGGTACATTTACACAATGGAATTCTATGCAGCAGAAAGAAAGAAGGATCTCCTACCCTTTGTGACAACATGGATGGAACTGAAAAGCATTATGCTAAGCGAAATAAACCAGGTGGTGAAAGACAAATACCATATGATTTCACCTTTAACAAGAACCTAATCAACAAAACAAACAAACAAGCAAAATATAACCAAAGACACTGAAATAGAGAACAGGCTGATAGTGACCAGAGGGGAGAGGGGAGGGAATTTCAGGGGAAAAGGAGAAGGGTTTGCAGGAACAAGTATAAAGGACACATAGACAAAAACAAGTGGGGGAGTGGAAATGGGAGCGAGGTGGGGAGGGCTGGGGAGGTGGCGAGGGCTGGGGGATGTGCTGGGATGGGAGCAAAAGGCAGAAAACTGTACTTGAACAATTAAAATAAAAAAATAAATAAAGATAAGCATAGATCCTACTTATAAATTCCAGTCTAAATTTAACACTTACTTTAACCCTAAATCTAACATAAACTTAACCCTAACTTCCTAAAAGTATTGTAACTTCCTTTGTGGTCCTGCATAAGGTCAACTTTTGTGAATTCCTCATGTAGTTTGAGAAGAATGTGTACTTTGCAATTGTAGGGTGCTGTGTTCCAAACATGGCTATTAAATGATCAAGTTCGTTAAACAAATTGTTCAGATATTCTTAATTTTATTAATGTTTGTTTGATTTTCCTAAGAAAGATATGTTAAAATTATCCAAAGTTAAGTTTTAATTCTATGGTATCCATTTGTCCTATTTTTGGTAAAAAATTTGTTTACTCAAGCCTCCTTAATTTTCAGTCAGCATGTGAGTCAGTGGGTGCATGCGTGTACATGTGTGCATGTGTGTATTGAGGGAGGGCAGGTTGCAGAGGGAGGAAGAGTTGCTCACTCTCTTGGACCCATCAATCACCATATGAGCAATCATGGACTAGCCAAATGAATGATGAGACATTGTGTAGCAAAGCTGAGGCTATCCATGACCACCCAGCATCAAGCCAACCATCAAACAGTTAGAGAGCCCAACCAATATCAGCAAAATTATCTTCCTGGCCTAGAGCTGACTGCATACACATAACAAAGCCCAGGTGAGGTCAGCACAAACTCATAATCAACCCATTCATGAGCAATGATAAATACTTATTGTTTTTAGCCACAAATGTTAGGATGCTTTGTGAGGCACGGTTAGGTAACTGATACAACATTCATATTTTAACAGGATTTTATGGTATTTTAAAATAGAATTCACAAATTTCATGAGTGAGTAAACTCATCAAAAATGTATTTATAGTTTCAATTCTTCCTGTCTAATGGTGTGCATATCAAAGTTTGGATTTTTGCTGATTTAATCCTGAAAATTGGAGGCCATTTGACCACCCACTTCAGAAAACAACCACACAATAAGTTAGGTCATTGTTATCATACCACCTACTTCTTTTTTATTTTAATTTTATTTTTTATTGTTATTCAAGTACAGTTGTCTCCATTTTCCCCCATCCCTTCCCCTGCCCCACCCACCCTACCTCCCACCCTCAATCCTACCCCCCTTTAGCTTTGTCTGTGGGTCCTTTATACCTGTTCTCTAACAACCCTTCCCCTTCTTTTTTTTTAAATTTTAGATTATTCAGTACAGTTTCTATCCTTTATTCCCATTCCAGCCTACCCACCCATCCCACCTATTTCCAACCCCTCTAGTTTTGTCCATGTGTCCTCTATATTTGTTCCTGTAAACCTTCTTTTATCCTCTGAAATTCCCTCCCCTCTCTCCTCTGGGCCCTGACAACCTGTCCTCTATCTCAGTGTCTTTTGTTATATTTTATTTGTTTCTTTGTTTTGTTGTTTAGGCTCCTGTTAAAGGAAAGATCATATGGTATTTGTCTTTCAATGCCTGGCTTATTTCGCTTAGCATAATGCTTTCCAGCTCCATCCATGATCATACCACCTACTTCTATTCAAAGTCCTAACTTAGAAAAATCCTATCCCATGATAGAAGAGTTGAAGGCTACTTGCCACAGATCTCAAAAAATTTGAAGACGGGTTTCAAATCTGAGCTATCACCTGTGTCATATTCAAATATTGCATGTTTTCTTGAGACTGATTTCTCCCTTTTAAATTCATGAAATACTCCTTCAACTGAGGAGTTACATATCTTATTGTGTGATAGTAACATTTTTAAATAGGTATTAATGAAAAATACTAAGAAAAAGAAACTCAGTTAAATTTGTAGTGTCACTTCTAACAATTGTTTCCATTTCTTGAAAAAATTCCTAGCATAATAAATGAAGCAAATATTTCCATCGTAAATACATTTATTATTTCCACATGACTGTGTATATGTAGTATGTGCAATTAAGTTAACTTTCAAATTAGAAATGCTTTAAATCTTGCACAGAGTCATTTCTTTTTCTTCAAGGGGTCCTTCCAGCCAGGATTTTATCAGGGAAACTGAAGAGACACAAAGCAACTCTACAGCTATGCTCCTTGGTACTTTTATAGCTCCTTTTATTTTTTTAAAACCATGAGGGAATGTGTATATCTGATTCAGTGGGTTTCCATGTTCTTGTCCTTCCATCCTTCATTCTTTCTGTTTCCCAAATTACCTTACGCCTTGGGTACTGCTCTTGCCTCTGTGGTGTTCATGAACCTAGAGCCTATTTGTGCAAGATTCCTTTAAACAAAGTACCAGTGGGCCTTACCTCTGGTAAATGGCATTGCCTCATCTTCCTGCCTCTAACACAGTAAGTAGATCTAAGGACCAACACTGTAGTCATGTGCTGGAGTTCAGAAACACTAATTTCAAATTACATAGGCTTCATTCAAACACTTGCTTTGTGACCATGGAGTTTTTCAACCTAATCTTACCTGTCAAAGGAGGTACTAATGCCTTCATGGCAAGATCATTCTGAGAATGAAAAATATTTTTAAACTAATAGTAGAATGTAATAAAATATAATTAATAAAATGTAATACTGTTGGTGTAGAAAAACCTTTCTTCAAATAGTAAAATATCAAATAGACATAAATCACCTAGGCTATACTTTGAAATCTGTTACTTTAGTTAGTTGTCTAAACTACATCTAGGAAAAGAAAGTGCATTGAAGTGGATAACACCTGGGATTCTGGGAAAATTTTACCATTGTAGATACTCTTTCTTTAACATCTTTGCCAAACTTCTCAACAGAGATGCCTGTTCTCTCCATCAATGCTTTTTCATTTTATTCTGTAGTTGTATGTTTCCATTGCTCCATTTAATTTGCAAACATTATGTTTCATCCAAATTGCCAAGCCCAGTGGATATGTTCTATTTCCCTACCTAAACTCTCCATATTAAACAATTTACCCTCACTATTTTTTACTGTGTTAACCATTTTTAAATTATCTTAGTGTCATTAAGTACCTTTACATGTTTTGCAACACTCACCACTGACTTATCTCCAGAATTTTTTTCATCTTGCAAAATTGAAAATCTACACTTATTAAACAATAACCCCCACCCAGTCTACCTGCTCCTTCAGTCCCCTGGCAATCACCCTTCTAATTTCCAACACTGTGAATTTGTTCATTATAGTTACCTCACATAAGAAGAATCATGCATTAATGGTCCTTTTGTGACTAACTCATTGCCTTTAGCATAATGTCTTCAAGCTTCCTCCATGTTTTAGCATGTGTCAAAATTTTATTCCTTTTTAAGACCAAATAATACTGCATTGTAATATATTTGTTTTCTTCATTCATTTGTTGATGGACACTTGAGTTGTTTCTGCCTTTTGGCTATTGTGAATAATGCTGCTATGAACATGATTCTACTAATACCTACTTAATTATTTTGAGTATTTGCCCAGCAGTGGAACCGCTACACAGTAACATCTACATCATTTTACATTCCCAGTGGTGGCACACAAGGATTCTAATTCCTCCACATCCTTGCGAACAGTCGTTATTTTCTTTTTTGGGGCTGGTTTGTTTGTTTATAATAGTAATTTTAATGGGAATGAAGTAGTATCTTATTGTGGTTTTTATTTGCATTTCCTTAATGATTACTTATGTTGAGCATCTTTTCATATGGCTATTGATCATTTACATACATTCTTTGGAGAATTACTTATTCAAGTCCTTCTCTTTTTAATTGAGTTGTTTGGTTTTCTATTGTTGTCTTGTCAGAGTTCTTTATATACTCAGAATATTAACCTCTTTACCAGTTATATTTTAAAATGTTTTAAAATGATTTTAAAATGTTTTCATTCTTTCTGTGGGTTACCTTTATATTCTGTTGATAGTGTCTTTTAATGCACAAAAATTTATTTTTTTAAAAAAATATCTATTTTTACTTTTGTTTCCTGTGTTTTTACGGTCATATACAAGAAATCATTGTCAAATCCAATGTCATGAAACTTTCCCCTTATGTTTTTTCCAAGAATTTTACAGTTTCATCCTTACCTTTAAGTCTTTGATCCTTTAGTTTTAATATTTGTATTTGGCATAAGGTAAGGGCCCAATTTCATTATTTTGAATGTGGATATTCAGTTTTGTTGAAAAGATTGTCTTTCCTCATTTAATAGTCTTGGCATTCTTGTTAAAAATCATTTGACTATGTATGTGGTGGTTTATTTCTAGACTTTCTATTCTATATCCCCGGTCTATGTATCTGTATTTATGACAGTACCACACTCCTTTGAATACTATAGCTTTTTATTAAGTATTGAAATTAAAAAAATGTGTAATAAGGTTACACAATCTACCTTAGTATTATTCATTTTTGACACAATTTTTGCTATTCAGGGCACCCTGAGTTTCCACATAATTTTTAGGGAAGGCTTTCCTATTTTTGAAAAAAAAATGTCATGGGGATTTTGGTGAGGTTTGCACTGAATCTCTAGATTACTTTGGGTAGTATTGTCATCTTAACAATATTAAACTTTTTAGGCCATGAACATGTGGTGTCTTTCCATTTATTGACATTTTCTTTAATTCTTTTCAGCTAACATTCTGTTAGTATTTAGTGTATGTCTTTTGCCTCCTTGGTTAACTTTAGTCTTAGAAACTTTAATTTTTGATACAATTGTAAATGGAATTGTTTTCTTAATTTCCTTTCCAGATTGTTCATTGTTAGTGTGCAGAAGCACAACTGATTTGTGTGTGGATTATGTATCTTGAAAGTTTGCTCAAGTCTCTTATTCTGACCATTCTTTTTTTGTAGAAATTTTAGGATTTTCTACATGCAAGATCATGTCGTTGTGAGCAAAGAAAATGTTATTTATTTCCTTTGCATTTGGAGGCAGGGTAGAAGTAGGCATCCTTGTCTTGTTCTTGATCTTAAAGGAAAAGCCTTCAGCCTTTCACTATCTAGTATAATCTGTCGGCTTTTTATATATGGACTATATTATGTCAAGGTAGTTTATTTCTATTCCTAGTTCACTGAGTGTTTTTATCATGGAAGAGTGTTAAATTTTTCAAATGCTTTTTCTGCATCAATTGAGAGTATTGTGTGGGTTTTCTTTCTGTTTGTTTTGTTCATGTGGTATATTATATTGATTGATTTTCCTATATTGAACTGTTCTTGCATTCCAAGAATAAATCTCACTTGATCTTAATGTATAATTCTTTGAATGTGGTGTAGAATTCTATTTGTCAGTATTTTGTTAAAGATTTTTGCATTAATAATCCTTAGGGATATTGGTCTGTAATTGTCATTCCATAGAAACTTTGGCTTTGGTATTGTGGTAATGCTGGCCTCATAGAATGAGTTATGAAATGTTCTTTCCTTGTTAATTTTTTGGAAATTTTGATAAGAATTGATTTAATAATTTTAATGATTGTTAGAATTTACCAGTGAATCATCTGTTCCTTAGTTTTTCTGTTGGTTGGTTTTTGATTATTGAATCAATCTCCTTATTAGTTATCAGTCTGTTCAGATTTTCTGTGTCTTTGTGATTTCATCTTGCTATGTTGTGTGCATCTAGGAATTTGTCCACTTCATCCAAGTCACATATTTTGGGGGGCATAAAGTTGCTCATTGTGTTGTCTCATAATATTTTTTCTATAAAATGATAATAATGTCTTCTTCATTTCTGATTTTAGTCATCTTAGCTATCTTCTATTTTATTCAATGTAGCTAAAGTTTCATTAACTTTGTTGATCTTTTTTCAATAACCAACACTATGTTGTGTTGACTTTTTCCATTGCTATTCTATGCTCTGTTGTGCTTATCTCTGTTTTGGTATTTCATTCCTTCTGGGTTTAATCTGTTTTTTTCTATGTTCTTAAAGCATAATATTATTGATGATTTAAGATTTTTTATGTATTTGCAACTATAAATTTACTTTTTAATGTTGCTTTCCCTGTGTCCCATAACATAGTACTTTCATTTTCATTTGTCTCAAGATATATTTTAATATTTTGTGATTTCTTTTTTAAGCTTATTGCTTGTTTGAGTATGTTGTTTAATTTTCATATATTTGTGGATATTCCAGTTTTCTTCCTTCAATCAATTTCTAGTTTTACTTTATTGTGATTAGAAAAGATATTTGTACAATTTTGATTTTTTTAATTTACTAAAACTTGTTTAGTGGCTTCACATATGGTCAAACTTGGTGAATTTCCATGTCCACTTGAGAAAAATGTATATTCTCCTATTGTTGGGTAGAATGTTCTATAAATTTATGTTTGGTCCATTGGTCCATAGTGTTGTTCAAGTCCTCTATTTATGTATCTTCCACCTGAAAATATATATGACTTTTAACAGTGAGATATTAAAGTCTCTTACTATTAATACAGAGCTGTTGATTTCTCCCTTCAATTCTATCAGTGTTTACTTTATGTATTTTGGCACTCTGATATTTGGTACATATATGTTTCATAATCTTAAGTTTTTTAAAGCTTGTTTTGTGACTTAACATATAATATCCCATGTGTGTTTGAGAAGAATGTGTATTCTGCTACTGTTGAATGAAAAATTATTTATAAATCTTTTAGGCTCATTTGATCTAAAGCATGGTTTAAATCCAATGTTTCTTTATTAATTGTCTGTCTAGATGACGTATCCATTGATGAAATGGGATATTGAAGCCTCCTAGTGTTATTGTAACATTGTCTGTTTCTCCCTTCAGATATGTTAGTATTTATGTAATACACAGGTACTCTGATGTTGGGTACAACTTCTTTATACTCTTGATGACATGACACCTCTATTATTATATGACATTTTTGCCTCTTTTGTTACAGTTTTTTACTTTAAATCTATTTTGCTGGTATAAGTATAATTACCACTGCTCTCTTTTGGTTTGCCTGGAATATCTTTTTTCTACCCCTTCACATTTAGCCTATGTGTGCCTTTAAATCTGAGTAAGTCTCTTTATACTGTGATCTTGTCTTCTCATCCATTTAGCCATTCTATGCTTCTTGATTAGAGCATTTAATCAATTCATATTTAAAGTAGTTATTGATAGATAAGGACTTGCTAATGCAATAAACAATAAAACAATAAACAATCTTACTGTTTTCTGTTTTGTAGTTCTTTTGTTCCTGTCTTCTGTTACTGTCTTCCTTTATGAACTGATGATTTTCTGTTGTGTTATGCTTTGAATATCTTTTCTATATCTTCTGTGTATATGTTTTAGGTGTTTGTTTTGTGGTTACCATGAGGCTTACAATAAAACATAGTTATAACAGTCTACTTTGAGCTGATAGCAACTTAACTACAATTACATACATAAACTCTATTTTATTACTTCCACATACTTTTTTGATGCCACAATTTACATTTTTAATATTGTGTATTCATTAACAAATTTTAACTATAATTATTCTTAATATGTTGTCTTTTAACCTTTATATTATAATTAAATGACTAATGTAGCACCATATTACAATATTAGGGTATTCTGGATTTTATTGTATACTTATGTTTACCAGTGTGATTTATATTTTCATATGGCTTCATGTTACTAATTACCATTCTTTCATTTCAGCTTGAAGAATTCCTTTTAACATTTCTTGTAAGGTAGGACTACTGGTGATAAACTCTTTCAGTTCCTGTTTGGGAAAATCTTTATCTCTCCTTCATAAATGTTAAGTATCCTTTGTTGGCAGTTTTTATTCTTTGAGCATCTTCAATATATAATCTCACTCTCTCCTGAACTGCAAGATTCTGACAGTCTTATGAGAGCTCCCTTGTAGGTAATTAATTGTTTTCTCTTGCTGCTTTTAAGAATCTCTCTTTGTCTTAGCCTTTGACATTTTAATTAGAATGTGTCTTCATGAGGGCCTCCTTGGGTTTATCTTGTTTGGTACTACCTGCTCTTCCTAGACTTGTGTGGCTTTTTCTTTCACCAGGTTAGGGAAGTTTTCAGTCATTATTTCTTTAAATAGCTTCTTAATTTCTTTCTTTATTCTATAAAAATGTATTTTAGAAATCTTTCTTTTTAAAGATTTTATTTATTTATTTTTAGAGAGAGGGGAAGGGAAGGAGAAAGAGAGGGAAAGAAACATCAATGTGTGGTTGCCTGTCACAGGCCCCCTACTGGAGACCTGGCCTGCAACCCAGGCATGTGACCTGACTGGGAATCAAACTGACAACCCTTTGGTGCACAGGCTGGTGCTCAGTCCACTGAGCCATACCAGTCAGGGCTAGCTTCTTAATTTCTTAATCTCTCTATTTTACCTTCAGTACCCTCATGTTACAGTTGTCCCAGATGTCCCTTAAATTATCCTCATTTTGGCCAACTGACTGTTAGCTTCTGTCACTAAAAGAGCCTCTGATGGTATGTGCATTGTATGAAGTAGGTTTTCAGTGAGTCACCAGGTAGGGGTTAGTGGTGTTCACCAGAATGATAAAGATTTAAACTTGTTGGTTGCCAGTCAGCAAAAGTTTCAGAGTACACCAAAGAGAGCTGCCACCTGCCTGGGGCCTATGAGCATTTAAGATGGGGCAGGGTCCAGGAAGTCATCAGGATGAGGCCAGTAAAGTTCATCAGGGTAAAACAGATTAAGATTTGGTTGTGTGCAGGGAGGGTTCTGCACAGGAATGGTGGCACTGGTCAGGGTATGAATGGAAAAATGGCCCTTGCCCTTGAGCCCACAATTCAGTTCCTCCCTATGCATCTCTGACAACCCCTGAGTTTTTCTGGACCTCCTCAAAAGCCTTCCAAGAAAGACTGCATTGTGTGTAAAGCCTGGCTATAGCAAGCTGATTTCTCCATAGGGGCACAGGGCATTAGCTTGGTGAGGCAGGGCCACAGGGAGCTGGGAAGGTGGGGCTTGTGTATTTCTCCAGAATGATGCCTTAAAGAGGGGAGTGTTCAGCCCAGGAAAGGTGGCATTTATAGGCAGAATGGGAAAAAGACTCAGCACAGGGACATTGGCTACTGTCTCTCCAACCCTTTTCCCTGAAGCCACACAACCCAGTCCCCCTGCATAACCCTGGTTATGACCCATACTCATTACTGAGCCCATTTCTGAGCTTCAGTGACTTCATATATAAAGTGAATATTAACTACCACTATGTCATAGGGTAGTCAGATGTGTAATGTATTGGGTAGAGTACCTGTCTCGTAGAAAGAAGGTTTCCAATAAACGATAACTATTTTTGTTATTACTGTATATCTTGTAAGGTAAATACAGCAGATATTAAATTTCTCATCTCTTCAGAATGGGCAATTAAGCAGGGAAGAGTTCAAGGATCTCCATTCAGTTTTGCACAGGAAAAATTAGTCTGAGTCAGAGTTGGAACCCTAGCATCTCACCTTCTGTCTTCAACAATATTCTTGCCAAATCACATGGTAATGGTCATGTAATAGTAAAAGACAAAAATGAGTCTTAATTAATTCATTGTTCCCATAGCTAATATTTATGGAGAACCTCCATTGTGCAAAGTATTATGCTAGGCATCCTGGAGGCTATACAATAAATAGACAATATTTCATAGTAGACAAACACAGTTAGAGACAATAAGCCTGGGCTTTGATTCCTTCTTCCTCTCATCAGCTACATGAATTAAAAAATAATTAACTTTCTCAAGTCTTGAATTCCATATATTTAAAAAGGGATAATTATGCTTATTTCTCATCACAACTCTCTGAGGTAGAATAATACAAAGTGAATAACATCATAGTAAGATTCATGAATCATATTTGTTAATATTATCTTTTATGCTTGCTATGTATCCTGATCTCAAAGAGCTTATAGTCTGGTAGGGGATATAAGACATTGACATTAAATCTATCATAAAGAAAAAAATGAATGCCTGTGGACAAAACAGATTAAGTATTAATGGGTTTGAGGGGGAAGACATGTAACTTCTAGCTGGGAGTATCTGACAAGGCTTTCTGAAAGACATATTTGAACTGGAAACTATAATACAAGTGGGTTTAATGGATCTGGGGAATGTGGAGACTCTTGATAGGCTCTTTTTTATAAGTAATTATGTTTCATATTAGGTATGGGTTAGGTCTTCAAGAGCTCTGTAAAATAATATTTATAATAGATGTTTTGCAAATGAGTGAACTGAGACATCAGGAAGCTAAAAAAACTGTGGTTATGTTTTTAAAAGATGTCAAATTTGGAAAACAAGTCTCAATTGTCCTCTTCTATTATGTTTACTGACCCAAATTCTTCACAGAACACTGATCCCAAGGAAGTATTTGCTGGCACAAAGAGTAATGAGATACTACTTTTGCCTCTTAGAGTATTCTAGGATTTTTCTTTGTTAAATTATTTTATTGTTGTTCAATTACAGTTGTCTGCATTTTCCCCCCACTACTCCCCTGACCCCAGCCAAACCACCTCCCTCCCTTGCTTCCACACCCCGCCTTGGTTTTGTCCATGTGTCTTTTATAGTTGTTCCTGAAAACCCTTCTCCCCATTATCCCCTCCCATCTCCCCTCTGGTTACTGTCAGATTATTCTTAATTTCAATGTCTGTGGTTATATTTTGCTTGCTTTTTCTTTTGTTGATTAGGTTCCAGTTAAAGGTGAGATCATATGATATTTGTCCCTCACTGCCTGACTTATTTCACTTAGCATAATGCTTTCCAGCTCCATCCATGCTGTCACAAAGGGTAGGAGCTCCTTTTTTCTCTCTGCTGTGTAGTATTCCATTGTGTAGATGTACCATAGTTTTTCTTTCTACTCATTTACTGATAGGCATCTAGGTTGCTTCCAGCACTTGACTATTGTAAATTGTACTGCTGTGAACATTGGGATGCACAGGTTCTTTTGGATTGGTGTTTCAGGGTTCTTAGGATATAATCCTAGCAGTGGAATTGCCAGGTCAAAAGGCAGTTCCATTTTTAGTTTTCTAGGATCTTAAAGGATAATAAAATCAGACACATGCTTGGAATCAGGTTTTTCTATCTCTCACTGTAGAATCAAACATGCTATAAGCAGAGAGCAAGATTTTCTTGACTTTGGCCAATATAATTACCTTTATTCCAAAAGCCAACAGATGGGACCTTGATCACCCTTCAGTCTCCAGCAAAGCCCTGCTAACAAATGAAACTAAATCACTTCTTCTCCCCTCCATGCATCTGGATCTATCTGTACAGGCCAAATAGATTAGCCTCTAATATCTCAAAACAGATGTTTGCTGTTAGATTTGTCATATGTGTGCAACATTTTCCACAAGTTGGTGGGGATATTCTGGGCTGCAGCGTGTGTAGAGACATTATTCTGGGTGGGGTTTTTCAAATACTCAGTGTGGGTGAGAGAGTGATGCTGGTGAAGACTTGCTCTCCATAGTACTTTCCTCATTAGTACAGCAGCATGGAGGAAAGTGGAGCTTAATGTATACATTCATCAAGATCTGGTCAGGTAAACCAAAGCCACACCAGCTATGTTAATCTAAAGTATTTAACACAGGAAATTGAGTGAGTAGGAGAAGGCAAAACAGGAAAACTAATATAAGAGAGTAACTTCAGGAAGAGCTTTCACTCCCAGGGTTGTGGGAAGAAAGAGAAGAAATTGGCATTATTTAAATTTGGAAAGTTGCAGCAAAGGTCCTGCAAAGCTGCAACCCAGACCCTTGAGATGGGGGTGCTTCCTAACTGAAGAGGACACATCACACACACAGGTGAGTAACTCTGTGGAGCTACCAGAACTGTGACTGGCTGATGTTGGAACCTGGAAGGGGCTGCAATTAGCGTTCCTGCGAGTGCAGAGAAAAATGAAAATTGAAACCAGCTGACTGTCCCAGTTTTGCATGCCCAGGCCACACTCTGACTCAAAATCTTAGTGTGGGCAGCCCAAGCATGTATACTTTTTTACAATCTCTTCAATTGCTGAGTGACATTTTCAACACAGGTGGGACTACTGTACCCTCAGCCTCTTTCCCAAAGCATTTTAAAGATATTCTGAACTGTTTAATATGCCTGTGCATTATTTTTGGCTATCCTGACCTTTCTAGCAATGGGTGGTACAGATATCTGAACTGTCACCAATCATAACTTGTCTCATTGGATACCAGATAGTCAATTGCTAGGCATATGTGGATCATCTTGCCAACACTATTTCCAGTGCATGCATCAACCTGGTGGATTAGCCAGGGTTGGGGAGCGGACTAATTATTCATTCACTAAGTGCCTATTATAAGCCAAAAATATGCTAAAAGTAAATATTCAACTTAAAAACCAACATAATCTTGGCCCCTATGTACCTTTCCTCTACTAAGATTTAGACATTTACAAATAAGTACATTGATCAATGCATAATTGCAAATCTAAGTAAATCCTATGAAGAAGCAGAAGAATAGAATGAAGTAAAAAAGTATTATGGTAGCTTTGTTGTTAAAATGGCTCTAATGATTCCACTCACTGTAACCACACAACTTACAACATGACTTTAGAGCTCCTCCCCAAAGTGGTTTGTTTTTTCACCAGTTTGAATCTGAGCTTGCCTCTGTGACTTGTTTTAGCCAAGAAAATGTGGAGGTGACAGTGTATCTGTTTCAAGTCTAGGCCTCACCCCTACAAATACCTGCTATCATCATGTGACCTATTGTGCTGGAAAATAAGTGGCCATGTGAGCTTGGATGATTTGTTTTATGTGGATGAGAGACCTTGTGGAGCAGAGATGAGGTGTCCCAGCTGAAGCCATCCAACCCAGACCCTGAGCAGCTGATCACAAATGCATAAATGTGCCAACACTGTTAAGAACTGCCCAATTAAGCCCAAATCACCAATCTGATGCATCATGAGATTTAAAAAATTTTAATTATTTTAAAACCTTTAGTTTTCAGAGTAGTTTGTTACACAATAAAATAAATTGATACAAGTAATCAAATGTAGGAAAAAGTCTACTTCAAAATTAAGTACTCTGAATTATCCGGTTCTGATTGTATGTAAAGGGCCTCTGGGCTTTTCATTGCTTTGAGCTATTTTATAACATTGTGTGCTGTACAGAACTGATGGCAATGCAAATGATTCTTCTCAGTGGATATGCAAATAATTGTATAAATTATAAACCCTTTTCGAGCCAAATGCACCTTATTTTAATATTCTTTATCTATAAATGCGCCTGTTATTTTGATTTGCACACTGTCTCTTTCATAGCTTTGTTGAGATATAATTTACATAACACAAAGTTCACACATTTTAAAGTACACAACTCAATATATTATATGTTGCAGAGTTGTGAAATCATAAAGGAAATTTACTTTTAAAACATTTACATCATCTTAAAAAGAATTGTACCCATTTGCAGTCATTTGCCAACCACCTTGCCACGCTCCCAGGCCTTAGCCAACATTAGTCTACTTTCTGTCTTTACAAATGTGCCCATTCTAGGCAATTCACATACAAGGAATCATACAATATATTTTCTTTTCTGGCTGGCTTCCTTCATTTGGCATGATAATTTTGAGATTCCATTCATGTTGTAGCATGTGTCAATACTTCATTACTTTTTATGGCTAAACAATATGCCATTGTACAGATAGTACCACATTTTGTTTACCCATTTATCAATGGACATGTGGGTAATTTGCACTTTTTGGCTATTATGAATAATGCTGCTATGAACTTGAGTGTACAAAATTTTGTAATGGCATATATTATAATTTCTCATTTCTCACCCTAGCAATTTATGGTGAAATTGCTAGGTGAAATGGTAAATGTGTATTTGGCATTCAAAGGACCTGCCAAACACTTTTCTGATGTACCTGCACTATTTGACATTCCTACAGCAACTTGGGTGGATTTCAACTTTCCACATTCATGGTCAACACTTGCCATTGTCTTTATCATTGTAGTCAATCTGGTGGGTATGAAGTAGTATCTTATTATAGTTTTGATTTGTAATTTACTAATGACTAATGATGTTAAGCACCCTTTCATATGCTCATTGGTCATTTATATACCTTCTGAGAACTATCTATTAAAATCATTTGTCCGTCTTATAATTGGATTTTCCTTTTATTATTAAATTTTAAGGTATTTATATATTTTGGATACAAGCCCCAAATCACATACATGATTTACAATGATTTTCTCACAAACTAGTCATTGTGTTTTCACTTCATTGATTGTGTAATTTGAAATAAAAAAGTTTTTAATTTTAATGAAATCCAATTTATCTATTTTTTCTTGTCAATTATGTTTTTGTCATATGTAAGAAACCATTACCTAACCTAAGCTCACAAAGATGTGTTATCCTAACAGTTTTATAGTTTTATATCTTATGTTTAAGTATATGATCTGCTTGAGATATTTTTCTGTAAAATGTGAGATGGGGGTCCACATTTCTTCTTTTGTATGTAGATATCTGGTTGTCCCAGCACTGTTTGCTGAGAATACTATTCTTTCCTCATTGAGCCATTTGTCCATTTATTAAAAAATTAATTAACTGTAAATGTTAAAGTTTATTGCTGGATTCTCAGTTCTGTTCCATTGATTCATGTGACTACTCTCATACATGGACCACAATGTCTTTATTACTCTAGTTTTGTAGTAAGATTTAAAACTAGATAATGTGTCTTCCCACTTTCTTTGTTTTTATAAGACTTTTAAATGTATTCTGAGTCCCTTGAATTTCTATATACATTTTAGAATCAGCTTGTCAATTTTAGCAAAGTACCAGCAAAAATTTTCACAGAGATTCTGTTGAATTTGTAGATCAATATAAGGATTGAACCAAGTTGTGAGATCTGACTGTTTACATTAAAAATTAGTTTAGTAAAGCATTTAACATGTGCTCAGTTAAAATGTTTATAAAAGTTAAAATATTATATCTCCTTAAAGATTATTTTTAGCAACAGGTATTACATTTTTGAGTATCACTTCTCAGACCTAACCTCTCAGTATCCCTTACTCTACATTGTTTTTCTTAAGCAATGTCAGTCAACCTACAGCTTCAATAAAGTCTCAGTCTATATACATAAGTGCCTCCCATATGTTTATCTCTATCTAAAACCTCATTGTCTAAGCTACAGATTTTGACTCTTAATTGTACCTGCCTACTCAACATGTCCACTTATATGTCTCAAAATCATGTCTAACTCAGCAGCATTGAGCTTGAATTTATTTTTTCAATTCCCTGGCCTAGACTCTATTCAATTATTGGTCTTTCTGTCATTAAAGAAAAACATCTCCCATTAGGTTACACAAAGCCTGGGAATTAGTTTACCTCTGCTTCTTCTCCCACCAAATTCTCCTTAGAAATACAGCCCCCCCCTGCAAGCAATCCAATCAGCCCATAGCTGCTAATACCATGTCTCAATATAAGCTACCATTATAAGTCTTCTTGAGAGTACTGTATTAGTCTTCAGATTGGTTTACTTATACCTACTGTGGCCACCTTTGCTCTATTCTCTTTATTGTAGGCAAATTTTGAAAATCAAGTCAGATCATGTCAGCATACTTAAAATCCTATAATGGGTTCTTGCTTCTCTTGTATCTTGTATTTCTTGGAATAAGATCTAATTCTTCCTACAGTACAGGGCTATAATGTCTTGACTCTTGCTTACCTTTCTTCCTCTCTAATGTCACTCTCCCTTTATATCAACTACCTTAACTTTTGTTTATTTTAATGGATATTCAGTTATCCCTTTTGCATCTTCTGTTCCTTCAGCCTAAATCACATATTATCCAAATTTTCATCTACTTAAATTCTATGTATCTCTTAGATACTTGGTAATTTCTATAGAGAAGGATTCTCTGACTCTTCATCCAGGTAAATTTTGGATCTATATTTTTATAGAAAAATGTCTCTTTTTCTAGGGCATCTATCAATCTTTACAATGCTTTTTTCAGTGTGTATTTGATTATTACACATCTTTCTGTTCAGTAAATATCTTTGTTAAATCAGACCTGGTCTATGTTAGTTAACCTTGTGTAATGGTCAGGCATCTTTCTCTTGTAATTAGACATGAAACCAATTTACGTTTTATTGTTGAAAGTTAAAAAAATAAAAGAAAGGAAAGAAATTGAGTACTAACATAACAGAAAAGTAAAATCCCCAGTTTCAGGTAAATCAGGATTCCAGTACACAAACAAAATTTTCTCCTCATCTCTTGGCTCAGCTTTCTTCTACATGTACTTCATTTTCAGAAAATCTTTTTCCAAGTTTCACAAAAATAGCCAACAACAGTCCAGGCTTAAGTTTTAGCATCTTAGCTATCCCAAAAGGAAATGCTTTTCTTTTCTCATAGTTCCAGAGAAATTCCCCAGTCTGATTATCAGTGATATGAATTGGAACACACCCACTCCTGAACAAATTACCGTGGCCAGAGATGATTGATTGCTTCCATAGTCACAATATGGGATCATGCTTAAACCATATGAGCAAGAGTTTATGAAAGGGTACTTACCCGAGAAAGAAAATGAAGAAGAAAGGAAATAAATGCTGGATAAAAAAGCATCAATGACTCCTTAGTACCTAGCACATAGTGTCTGGCATATAACTTTTGTCCAGAACATGTAGCCAAATGAATAAAGTAAATCAGGCACAGCTGATTTCAGGACAGCAGGTGATGAAAAGAAATAGGATGTTAGAGTAGCTTGGTTGAATAAATGAACTTGGCCTTGAATCCCATTTCCATCATTTAGTACCTGAGTAACCACAGGCAAGTTACTTAAAAACCTTGATCTTCAGTTTTTTCATCTGTTGAATTGTGAAAATAATCCCTAACCACCAGGTATTCATAAAGTCAAATGTACTAATAACCATAAAGTGCCTATATGTGGGCTGGCACAGAACAAGAGCACAAAACTTTTTTATTCCTTCTTGTCTCCCACTGCTTCCACACTGTATCATTGCCTCAGTGTCATTTTTCACTTTTCCATTCTTTGAAGTGGGAGCTGCAGTTGTCTGGATCTAGAACACTATTTTTTTTTTCTGTTTTTGTAATGAAATCTGAGCATCTTCCAATCATTAGAAAGGAAATAAAGGAGAAGAAGAATAAAGGATGGAATTTATGAAAAAATGGGGAAAATAAGAATTATGAGTCAGATGAGGTTGGCAGTTATGCCCTCCTTTCTACACAATCCAGCAGAACCTTGAGCCAATAATATTCTATTTACTTCACACCTGGTTCTCAGGGTGCTGTAGCTTAGAGTTAGCTCAGTGAACTTGGCTGTATTGTTCTGTGCTATTTCCTCCTGCCCTAGCCTGAAACCACATTTCAATCAATTGCTGATGTCAGCGTGGGAGTCATAATCCTGGTTTAGCCCTGCTGCAAGTTACTGCATCTCCATGGGTCAGGGAAAGGAGTTTGACTGTCTAAGGGTGTATGCCTGAAAACTAAACAAAGCTTTCTGTTTTTCCCAGACAGTGAATGATAGCAAAATCCAATCCAATCAACCTTGTAAAATACCTACCTTCCTGCCAGGGAAGGAGTTAACACTGCAGCTAGAATGCCTGCCAGATTGAGGTTTCTGAAAATTAACATACCCCAAGTTCTATGTAACTTGTCTTTACATATCATAAGAATCTAGCCTAATATCCATACTGTACAATAAACTTTTGCCTAAAACTTGGCTTTTTGTGTGAATTTTGAGGCTCTGTCAAGTATAAAAATTGTTGTTTTCTTTTTTCTTATGCCCTGTTATCAAACATGTCACCATGAAAATAGTAATATGACAAAGAGCTCAGAGAAGAGACATCAACAATGTTTGGGGATGGGCTAAGTGAAGATCTGATTTCTGAGTGACATGGAATTACCTACCATTTCTATGAGATGCATCAAAGTGCACCATCACAGTCAGCATAGCATCCTGTGCTTGTCTGTTGGTTTCAGCTTTAACTCTAGTGATAGTCAATTACCTTCATCAAAAATGCACAACCCAGGGGAGATCAGTTGGCATCAATTAGAGATTGCCATATTGCAGGACAGCTGTTACAAGCTCTTATCTTATGGCTGCCTTGATTGTGGGTTTTCCAGTTAGTGTACTGAATGTAAGAAATATTGATGGAAATGAGTGCCTTGATGACAAGCGTGATGAGTGCTGAAAGTTAAAGGCTAGAAATATTTTAGAGACATTCCTGATTATACATAAATAGGTAGTTAAACCCAACTAGTACAAATGCCTTTTAACAAGTTCCTAAGTGATGCTAAATCTAGCTAGTGATTTTAGAGGATGTTTCGTTGCCTGAGTCCAATTCTGAAAGAAACAGAATATCTAGCATTCACCACATAAGTAAACTTCCTATCATACAAAGAGTCATCAAGGTACCTACAAAGACAGAAAGCTGTGATGTCATCAAATTTATAGACAAGCTATATGTATTTTTATGCTAAATTAATGTCTAAATGTGTTGAGGAATTTGGTTTGAGTCAATTCCATTATAACTTGGCAGTGAAGTTGTGGAAGAGTAACTAATTCACACTTACTGCAAACTGTTTTTAGTAGCTGCCATGATTTACCCAAAAGAACCTGAGGTAGGGAATAGCTTAGTTTTAAGGTTAATAACACATGGATTTTAAGAAATTCACACCATTTTTATTCTTTATCAGTCCTCTTCACATTGCTTCAGCCATTCCTGAGTCTTAGAATATTAATTCAGTAGTGTAGAGCTCCCAGACATGATAATTGTCTGGATGAATAATTATAATTCAATAAAAAATTGACATTCGTACAAAGCTGTGTAGATCACAAAGCACTTTGTTTATATACACATTATCACACATAAGAAAGAGAACTGAAGTCAAGTAATAATGGGCATATTTATTCTTCTCATAGCACACAGTGTTCGAATATTAAAAAGTCAGGACATGCTTATCAGGGGCAGAGGTGCAAGGATGAACAAGGCCAAGCAAGTGTGCAGTGCTTTTTTTAAGCCTCTGCTGGTGCTACATTTGCTAACATCTCAATGACCAAACCAAATCACCTACCTGGTAGAGTCAAAAGTCAGAGTGAGAGGTATATACAAAGTTCTCTCTGCTGGCTGTGAGATGGCATGGTAACCTCACAGACATAAGTGGGTATGGAAACACCCTGGTTTTTGAGTTACTGGGGAGAGAGAGACATATAAGAATGCCCCCTAAACTGTTTTAGACTGTGAAGTGAGCAAGAAGTAACCTCTTACTATAGTCTCTGAGATCTTATTTTTTAAAGTATTGTGGTTGTTTATTTGAAACCCCAACCTAGCCCGGTTTGACATGTACAGAAATCATAACATTTCTTTCTTAAATTTTTCTTTTAGGTTGCTTCATAGTATATTATATTTTCTGATCTTTAATTGTGTGTGTATTTAGAGTTATACATTTTTCTGTAAATTCACATCTTGTAGAGAACTGTTAAGATTCAAAATCAGGAAATGTGTACTTGAGTCTTAGATCTATGATTTAATAAACTGTGTGTATAAGTTATTCAGCTTTTCTAAGAAATTTCTTCTTTTATACAGTCAAGGCAGTATCACACCTACCTTGTGTGGTTACTATGCAACCATGATTAGAATATATAATAAGAAGTTTGAATAACTGTTTTCAGTATTCATTTGTAGCTTGAAAAACCAAATGAGAAATAAACACTGAAATGTTATAATGCTAGAAACACATCACTTATATTTTCCGAATTCAAGCTTACTGGACTTGAACAACAATTTGTACCTAGGATTCTGGGTTCTTTTGGGTTCACAGACAGAAGAAAAATTGCTACATTAAATGTTCATCCCTTACAGGCAATGTCCAAAGTTCTCCTTCATGAAGCTTACAGGATCTTTCTTATTGAGACTACTTATCTACATCATCCCCAGCCACCCTATCACCAACTTCCTCTGTATGCTGTGCCATACTGATCCTCCAAGGGCTTACAGGCCTGTGTCACTAGACAGAACTTCCCCTAGGACTGGGATCTTCCCACTTCATTGTCAGGATGCCTGCACCTCCCCATGCCAAGGAGCCAAGCTCCTTCTCAACACCAAAGTCTGGCTTCCACCCTGCGTTTTTGGGAAAGCCTGTGCCACCTATCCTCCCATCCTCCAGGCAGAGTTAGTCATTCTCTTCCTGAGCTGGAACAAGGCCTCATACATTCTTGTTATAATACTTCATTTATTTTGTTTATGTGTCTGTCTCCCCAACACTATGCTGAGCCTTGGGAACAAGTCTGGGTTATTCATCTCCACCCTTAGCACCTAGCCCAGTGCCTGGAACATTAACAAAGGCGTTTGGGTCTCCAGAGAAAGTTCTCTGAGTTCTGTGTCCTGTATTCAGAGAAGCTATAGATTAGATTTACTGAAAATAACCTCAATTCTTTGAAGGCTTTTGATAAGCATTAGAAATTAAAGTATAACTATAATGTAAACAAAATATATTTCCCCCCAACATGGCTTCCCCTTCCCTCTGGATTGGTAGTAAATCCTAGAACTGAGACAGTTCTTAAACTCTATGGGCATCAAAGCCAGCTCGGAGAACTTGGTAAAAATACAGAGCTGAAATGCTCACTTCAGACTGAAGGGATTACAAACTTAGGGAGAGAAGCTCAGGTGTCTGTATTTCCAGAAACTTCCCCAAGTAGTTCTGATGCATATCAATTTTGAGAACCATTGCATTTAGGCCAATAAATTGCTAGTTCCAATTGCTTCAAATGTTTCCTGTTGTCAAAAGAAGCAGACAAAAGTGCCCATTCAGAGAACTGGGTGCCCTCTTTCCACCTGGCTACAGGTGCCTGAGCTCTCCCTGGAGAGTTGCCTTCGCCTTTCTTATCACCCAGCAGCTTTTGATGGGGAGCTTCTTCACTCTGGCCCATTCTTCACTTCAAAGCTGGGAAATCTGATCAGCTCCTGTCTGGTACCTTCACCTAAAGCCCAGCCGGCCCCACAGGTGGGCTGGTCACTTGGGAAAACTGTGCAGACAGCCTTCAGCATTCTGCTAGACACCAGAGGCCAATCTTTTGTGTGACATTCCTCTCTGATTCTTCCCCTACCCAAAGAGAAACCAGGAGAGGAAATATGACCTTGTTTATAGCCCGCCGCCACAGTGGGTGTGGAATAACCACATTTAGGGTGCAGTTTTAGAAACAGTTTTGCAGTGTTCCATCACCTAATCCCTCAGGCAAGTCTTCCTGAGTTAAACAGCAAAGGTATTATTTTTTTATAGAAAAGAATTGCTTGGAGCTTCCAAAATAAATCTCCTTTATCTGAACCGCTAAAATTTACTCCCAAGTGAAACTTCACATAAAATAGTAATAATAATAATAATGATTTGGCTTTGTGAATACATAAGTAGTGTTAGTTCATTTTCCTTGGTAAACAAATTAATATTAAAAGAGTAGCATGTGCTGTTGGAAGACACCATTTTAAACCCAAATTATCGACCCACCCCCACCAAATTCCCACCTTCCCAAACTAGCCAAGGGATAAACCAAACCTTACTTTTAAATGAATTTGAATAAATCATAAGGTCATTTTAAAAAACATTGATTGAGATATAATCCACATATAAAATTTATCCATTTAAAGCATGTACATCAATGACTTTTAGTATAGTCACAGAGTCATGCAATGATCACCACAATCTAACTTAGAACATTCTCATAACCTAAAGATAAACTTTACACTCACTAACAGTCACTCCTCACCTTCCTCCCCTTGCACAGCACTGGCCAACTCTACATAGCCTCTGTCTGTATAAATTTGCCTAGTTCAGTCACCTTATATAAGTGGAATCACACAATATCTGCTTTTTCTGTAAATGTCTTCTTTTAAGATAATGTTTTTAAGGTCCATCCATGTTGTTGCATTTATCAGTACTTAATTTCATTTCATAGCTGAATAATATTTCATTGTATGAATATACCACACTTATTTCTCCATTCATTCATTGATTGACATTTGCATTGGTTTCTCTTTTTTGGCTTATATGAATAATGCTACTAAGAATATTAATATATAAGTTTTTTGTGTACATATGTTTTAAATTCATTCCTAGGAATGGAATTTCTGAGTCATATAGTAACTCCACAATTAATATTTTAGGGAACTGGCAAATTGTTTTTTAAGGCAGCTGCACCTTTTTGTATATATACCAGCAACATGTGAATGTTCCAATGTCTCTGTATTTACACTAATATTTATTATTGTCTCTCTTTTTAATTGTAGCTATTCTAGTGAGCGTACATTAGTATTTTGTAGTTTTTATTTGTATTTCACTGAAAGCTAATGATGTTCAGCATCCTTTCATATTCTTATTGCCCATTTGTATATCTTCGTTGAAGTAATATCTATTCAAATTTGTCCTCTATTTTTTAAATTTTAGTATTTGTCTCTTCATTATTAGGTAGTAAGCATTCATAATATAAATTTTGTATATACCTACTTCCAGCCAAGATGGAGGCATAGGTAGACACAGCGTGCCTCCTCACACAACCAAAAGAAGGACAACAATTTAAAAACAAAAAACAACCAGAACTGACAGAAAATCGAACTGTATGGAAGTCCAACAACCAAGGAGTTAAAGAAGGCATATTCATCCAGACTGGAAGGCCATGCGGAGAAGACCCACGGCAAAGCAGTGGCTGGGGACTCCAGGTGCGCAGGGTGGCAGCTGGAAGACTCAGCGAGGAGGCGGATTGTGGAGCATGTCACAGCACACACAGTGACTGGTGGACTTGGCGGTCCCACATTCGCACACAGATAAACCAGGTGAAACTGGGGGACAAGACAGACTGCACAACCCAGGCTCCACTGCAGGGAAATAAAGCCTCAAACCTCTGATTGAAAACACCTGTGGGGGTTGAGGCAGCAGCGGGAAAAACACCCAGCCTCACATGAGAGTTCATTGGAGAGACCCACAGGTTTCTAGAATGTACACAAACCTACCCACCCAGGAATCAGCACCAGAAGGGCCCACTTTGCTTGTGGGAAGTGGAGGAAGGGACTGCAATCCAGCAGAAAGCAGAGCAAGTGACATTGTTCCTTCTCTGACCCCTGCCCCACATATAGCCTCACAACCCAACCACTGGGTTGCCCCACCTAAGTGAACACTTAAGGCTCCACCCCTAACTACAAAACAGGCACATTAAGACAAAAAAAGTGGCCCAAACAAAAGAACAGACCAAAGCTCCAGAAAAAATACAACTAAGCAATGAAGAGATAGCCAACCTATCAGATGCACAGTTCAAAACACTGGTAATCAGGATGCTCACAGAATTGGTTGAATTTGGTCTCAAATTAGATGAAAAAATGAAGGCCACGCTTTTAGAAATAAAGGAAAATGTACAAAGAACCAATAGTGATGAGAAGGAAACTGGACAGGGACTCAAATAAATGGAGTAGACTGGAAGTAACAAAGAAACAACCAATCAGAGAAGAATGAAGAAGTGAGAATTCAAAAAAAATGAGGAGAGGCTTAGAAACCTCCAGAACATCTTTAAACATTCCAACATCTGAATTTTAGGGGTAACAGAAGGAGAAGAGGAAGAGCAACAAGTGGAAAAATTACTTGAACAAATAATAAAGGAGAACTTCCTCAATCTGGCAAAGGAAATAGAGTTCCAGGAAGTCCAGGAAGCTCAGAGAGTCCCAAAGAAGTTGGACCCAAGGAGGAACATGCCAAGGCACATTACATTACACATCATAATTACATTACCCAAGATTAAAAATAAGGAGAGAATCTTAGAAGCAGCAAGAGAAAAGAAGACAGTTACCTACAAAGGAGTTCCCATCAGACTGTCAGCTGATTTCTCAAAAGAGACCTTACAGGCAAGAAGGGACTGGAAAGAAGTATTCCAAGTCATGAAAGGCAAGGACCTACATCCAAGATTGCTCTATCCAGCAAAGCTTTCATTTAGAATGGAAGGGCAGATAAAGTGCTTCTCAGATAAGGTCAAGTTAAAGGGGTTCATCATCACCAAGCCCTTATTATATGAAATGTTAAAGAGACTTACCTAAGAAAAGGAAGACAAAAAAAACATGTAGTGTAAAATGACAGTAAACTCACAATTATTAACAACCATACCTAAAACAAAAACAAAAACAAAAACAAACTAAGCAAAGAACTAGAACAGGAACAGAACCACAGAAATGGAGATCACATGGAGGGTTAGCAACAGGGCAGTGGGAAGGGGAGAAAGGGGGAAAAGGTACAGAGAATAAGTAGCATAGATGGTAGGTAGAAAATAGACAGGGGGAGGGCAAGAATAGTATGGGAAATATAGAAGCTAAAGAACTTATGACACATGGACATGAACTAACGAGGGGGAATGTGGGTGGGAGAGGGTGTGCAGGGTGGAGGGGAGTGAAGGGGGGAAATGGGACAACTGTAATAGCATAAT
>CM052547.1:64295629-64306620 GCA_028533065.1 Trachops cirrhosus
AACTTCCCTCTCAGGACTGCCTTTGCTGTGTCCCATAAGTTTTGGGTTGTTGTAAGTTCATTTTCGTTTGTTTCTAGAAACTTTTTGATTTCTTCCCTAATTTCATTCTTCACCCATTCATTGTTTAATAGCATGCTATTTAATCTCCATGGTCTTTAGTGTTTTGGGTTTTTTTCATTGGGGTTGGCTTCTAGTTTCAGTCCCTTGTGATCTGAGAATATGCTCGGTGTGATTTCAATTTTCTTCAATTTGTTGAGGCTTGTTTTGTGTCTTATCATGTGCTCTATCTTTGAAAATGTTCCATGTGCATTTGAGAAGAATGTGTATTTAGCTTCTTTGGGATGGAGGGCTCTATATATATCAATTAAGCCCATTTCATCTAGGGCATTGTTCAATGCCACAATATCTTTGTTGATATTTTTTTTGGAAGATCTGTCCATTTTTGACAGTGGGGTGTTAAAATAATTGTGTTGCTCTCAATATCTTTCTTGAAGTCCTCTAAGATTTTCTTTATGTATTTGGGTGCTCCTATGTTGGGTGCATATATATTTATAATGTTTATGTCTTCTTGGTGGATTCTTCCCTTGAGTATTATGAAGTGACCTTCTGGGTCTCTCTTTATGGCCCTTTTCTGGAAGTCTATTTTATCTGATATAAAAGCTTTTTTTTTCCTGTCCAGCTTTTTTTTCCTGTCCATTTGCTCGGAAAATTTGTTTCCAGCCCTTCACTTTCAATCTGTGTAGGTCTCCATTCCCACTTCTAAAATCAAATACCCCATACCCTTTTTTGACCTTTGTCCAAAATGTTATATACCCGATGTTGCCTCATTGTGTTTGGAATTTTCATGGATTATCTCTATGTGAATTTGCCATGCATATGTATTAAACTTAATTTTCTTCTGTTAATCTGTCTTTGTTAATTTGATTATTAGCCCAGCCTAGAAGAATAAGGTGTTGGAAGGAAAATTATTGATATTTTTAGTCCCCACCCCCCAGCCTCATCTCTTTCAAGGGTTTTATGTAACAGATACACTGGGTTCCCCACATAGATCTCCCTACCAGACGCAAACATTTATGTCCCTGTATGTGTTCATTGTTCACAGTTGGCCATAGCTCCCTATCCAGGGGATTGCCATCTGCTGAGAGGATCCAGACAAGTACGCCAAAAAGTTTATTAACTTTTTAGTTGATAAACTAAACTTTTTAGTTCTAGAGAATCTATCCTAAGACAACCTGACACCTTCTACTCAAGGAAAGCAGGTGGAGCTGTGATCATTATTCACTACAAAACTATGCTAAAGTCTTTAGGCCCCTTCACATCAATAATTCTCATATGTAAAATATCTACTAATTAGCTGCTATAATTCCCTCTTTTCTTAGAAAATTTTCTCCTACTAGTTATTAAATGTCCCATTGTAGAAGAAAGAAAAATGTATTCCTAATGAAGTAATAAAGTTTTGACTAGATGTTTCCATGAGCCCACAGAGGAATAGTTTTAATCAGATGTCACCATGAACCTATAATGTATTTGCTGAGGAAAATAATGAAGTGGATCAGAAGTCCTCATCCACCTTCATTTAGTGCTCAAGGAGCTCACAGTGGGTAACACCTCTCCTAGACAGTAACTTTGTTGGAGAGCCCCATTGTGTGAGCCTCACCAACTTGAATCCAGATATGCTCAGGTAATTACCTATAAAATTCCGTCTTCAAGGGCAGAAGGCAAGTTCAGTGAGGGCAATGTTACCAGACCTCTTTCACACTAGGGGCTGGCCCTGTTCAGCTTTGTCTGGAGACCTTTTGCGTGTGGGCGACCTCTAGTTTCCTGACTCAGCTGGGAAAAATTTCAAGGAGGAGTTAAAACTTGAGAAAAATCAAGTTTTATTCAAATAGAGAAAAAGAAAGAGGCTAGGATCCTGGCTCTTGGAGACAGGGGCAGAGGTTTTAGACTGGTACTGCCTGCAGCTGCTTGCTGCTCCCTTGCAAGTCTCACAGAGCACTACCTGTGAAAGAAGCGAAGGTTCATGTCTGAGAGGCCATGGTCAGTCCATTCCTAGGATTTTATTTCTTCCAGTCTTTTGAACTTTGTGGAACCAAATTTAGTCTCTGCCTTCTGGTTGGGATGGGCCTTGTCCCTAATACCTTCTATTTAGAAGTGTTGTGGTATTTACTGCCCTTGGCTGGGGGTGGGGTCCTTCTACTTGTGGTGTCAATTTTCATTATAATGATGGTATAATGAGCTATGGGGTCATTCTCTGGTTATTTTATCCTCTGTGGGAGAATGATCTTGCTTTAGCTAGTTCCTGTTGTTGACCTCTGCCATCACTGCAGGGGTTTCCTGTTGTAAACTTTTTTTCTTTTAATTGTGTGTGGACATGTGGATTCTGGTGAGAGGACCTAACAGCTTATCAGCCTGTGATGCTCCTACTTCCTCATTCCATTTGTCAGGATTTTTCCCTATCTTCTTTCTCTTCTGCCCCACTGGTACCTAAACATTGTCCAACATCACATTTTCTGTGGGTTGCTCTGCCTTTTAAGTCTTATAAATTTCATCATACTGACATGAGAAAGAATCAAAGCATGATCTTGATCAAAAAGGGGAAGCCTTCCCGATTCTGTGAGTATTTATACAGCTCAGATACTGGAGAATAAATGATCAAGGTCAGTCAGTGAACTATCTACAAATATCCGAAGTTTAGCCACCTTAGCCATATCAAAGAAGTAAATTATTTTAGTGGTGTTTTCAAGATGGTACTGTTAAAACAATGGTTGGAAGAAATGGAGTTATACACTGGTTACCATGGGAGAACTGTGCAAATGAGTAGTATTGAGCATGAGAACCAGAAGTGGAAGAGGAAGTAACACAGGCTGAGTACTGAAGGATGAGTAGGATTTCATAAAGGGAAGAAGGGGGTAGTGACATTTCAGGCAGAGGTATGTGTGAGGGCACCAAGACAGGATAGGATGTGTCACATGAAGGTTACTTGTCTCCAAGTAGGTCATTCAGTGTGGATACATAAATGGTATATAGTGGTTGAGAAAGGAGTAGGAGACTAAAACTGGAAGGGTGGCAGAGTCAGAACACTTAAATCATTTTGTTTTGAACTAGAATTTGAATTTCAACCAGGAAGTGAATGTAGATCCACTGAAGGGTGGGGATGGGGATAAAATAATTAGGTTTTTAATTTTATTCATTCAAATGCCTATAAAAAGAGTAGACTGGGGTGGAGAAAAATGGGTAAAAGAGTCAGGAGTGAGAAAGCTGCCCAGTGATGGAGAAATCCAGATAAGAGAGAGGAGGATTTGAATGCAGGTCCTGGAGGTAAATAGGGAGTAAGAGGTGAAATCTCTAAGACTTGAACACTGATTGGGTGAAAGGATTAGTAATAAAAAGGAGCCTAGGATGATACACAATTATTGAGAAATAAAAGAATAAATATCTATATCTATAGAGAAAGAGAGAGACCAAGACAGACAAAGAAAGAGAGGAGAGAGAATTAGAAGGGAAGATGAACAGGAAGGAAGGAAGGAAAGAAGGAAGGAAGGAAGAAAGGAGAAAAGAAAAGAAAAGAGAAAAAGAAAGTAAAGGAATAAGAAATAGGACATGCCTATTGAGGACTGTTTCTGCAGTTTTTAGAGACCTGATTTTATGAATAATCCAGTTCCGATAAAATTAAGGACTTCAGGGCCATCATCTAGACTTGTATTATTGAACAGAAATACAATATGAGACATATATATGTATATATAAATTTAAAATAAGTTTTAAGAATATATTATTAACTCAGTATATTCAAAATACTTAAAAATGTGACCTGAGCACCACAATGTTAGCATCTCCTGGAAGCTTGTTAGTGAATTCAGAATCTCAGGCCTACCCCCATACTTGCTAAATCAAATCTGCATTTTAACAAGAGCCCCAGGTGATACATGTTCACATTAAAGTTCAAAAAGCACTACCCCAGAACACAGTAAAGATCGTATAGAGATCTCAGGGACACTAAGGTATGGTGCAATCAGGGGACTAACCCAATATCTCACAGTGAGGGGATTAAATAAGCATACACAGAATCTAGAAATTTAGAATTTCCTTCTTGTCTGACCACGGATATAGTATTGGTTCACCTAGACCAATTTATTTCTCCTCTTGGCCATCCTACTCATAAATTCATCACCACACAAGATAATCCATTAATTTAAGAATATACAACAATGAGATAGGCATTCAAATGAAAAAATATGGGAAAGGGTCCCCAAATTGATTACTTCAGAACCCCATTTAATAAAAACCATAGTTGGTTCCGTGGGACAAGAGCAAAATTTATAACGGGGTCTAAGATGTACAGGACTTCATTACTCCTGTGATGGCCCTGGTTTAGTTTATCCTGTTCTCTAAATCCTCTGTCTTCTAATTGTCATGACAAAGACACACCTTTCCCACTATAAGGAGAGATAAAACTGGATGCAGGATGGGCAATAATGCAAAGGGGCTTTGTGTTGAGCTACCTTGTACTGGTAAACTGTGATGAATGACATGTGCAATTTCATGCTGAAAACTGGCTTGAATGCTCTAAACTCAGCTATCTGCCTGGATATCTATGATTATAGAAATTTAGGTACTTAATTTTATTATTGGAGGTGGTAGGTTTATAAAACACAATATGGACACACTTGAAAATAGTTCAATGTTTTCAAGAAATGATTTCAATATTATTTAAAATCACAATTTTATATTTCATATTGGCATAATAGATTCCTAATCTTTCTATCTAAACAACAAAATATCTTTTTAAGTATATTTTATTTGTTATGCTATTACAGTTTTTCCATTTTTTTCCTCCCCTTTATCCCCCTTCCTCCCTGTACCCGCCCTGCCCTCCCCCATTCCCCCCACTTAGTTCGTGTCTATGGGTTGTACATGTAAGTTATTTGACGTCTCTGTTTCCTATACTATTCTTTTTTTTTTAAAGATTTTATTTATTTATCTTCAGAGGGGAAGGGAAGGAGAGGGGGAGAGAAATATCAATGTATGGTTGCTTCCTATGCATTCCCTGCTGGGAACTGGCCTGCAACCCAGGCATGTGCCCTGACTGGGAATCGAACCGTGATCTCTTGGTTCACAGGCCCGCGCTTAATCCACTAAGCTACACCAGCCAGGGCATGTTTCCTATACTATCCTTAACCTTCCCCTATTTTATGCCTACCAATTATGCTTCTTATTCCCTGTATCTCCCCCTGCCCATTATCCTCCTCTCCCTCCCCACTGATAACCCTCCATGTGATCTCCATTTCTCAGGTTCTGTTCCTGTTCTAGTTGTTTGCTTAGTTTTCATTTTAGTTTTTCAGGTTCAGTTGTTGATAGTTGTGAGTTTGTTGTCATTTTACTACACATGTTTTTTATCTTCTTTTTCTCAGATAAGTCCCTTTAACATTTCATATAATAAGGTATTGGTGATGATGAACTCCTTTAACTTGACTTTATCTGGGAAGCACTTTATCTGCCATCCCATTCTAAATGATAGCTTTGCTGAATAGAGTAATCTTGAATGGAAGTCCTTGCCTTTCATGACTTGGAATACTTCTTTCCAGCCCCTTCTTGCCTGAAAGGTTTCTTTTGAGAAATCAGCTGATAGCCTTATGGGCACTCCTTTGTAGATAACTGTCTCCTTTCCTCTAGCTGCTTTTATGATTCTCTCCTCCTTAATCTTGGGTAATGTAATTATGATGTGCCTTTGTGTGTTCCTCCTTGGGTCTGATTTCTTTGGGACTCTGGATTTCCTGGACTTCCTGGAAGTCTATTTCCTTCACCATATTGGGGAAGTTCTCCTTCATTATTTGTTCAAATAAGTTTTCAATTTCTTGCTCTTTCTCTTCTTCTGGTACCCCTATGATTTGGATATTGGAGCGCTTAAAGTTCCTAAGCCTCTCCTCATTTTTTGAATTATGTATTCTTCATTCTGTACTGGTGGGATGTTTATTTCTTCCTTTGGTTCCAAATCATTGATTTGAGTCCCAGTTTTATTCCCTTCACTGTTAGTTCTCTGTATATTTTGCTTCATTTCACTTTAGGTAGCCTTCACTTCTTTCTTCATTTTGTAACTGAGCTCAATCAATTCTGTGAGCATCCTGATTACCAATGTTTTGAACTCTGCTTCAAATAGGTTGTCTATCTACTTGTCACTTAGCTCTTTTTCTGGAGTTTTGATCTGTTCTTTCATTTGGGCCATATTTCTTTGTCTCAGCACACCTGTTATGTTGTAAGGGGACAGAGCCTTAGGTATTCACCAGGGCAGGGCAACCCTCTTGTCTGCATTGTGGTACTGTCCGTAGAGGAGGGGTCAGGGAGGGAACAATGCTGCTCACTCCTCTCTAGCTCCACTTTCCAGCAAGCTCTACTGTGAGACTGAGAGTTTCTCCCACCATTGCAATCTCCACAGTGTTCATAGCTAGCGGTTTTGAGTCTTTAGTTTTCCATTCAGTCAACTCCACCTCACCCTCAAGGTTTGCTGCCTTGCTGTGCTGCCAGGCTGCTTCTCTCTCATCTCTGCCCCTCCTATGAGTCTGGATGAATGTTTCTTTAACTCCTTGGTTGTCACAGTTCCATGCAGTTTGATTGAAAATGTTCTTCCCTTCAAGCTAGGCCTTTAGCAGCTGTATTACCCAAGTTATAATTGCTCATTAAATCCAAACATTAAAAAAATTAACACTGCAGTTTTATTTCGAATGACCAGAAACTTTTAAAGTTAAATTAAATTTGATTCTAAGACTGTTTTTTAGCATGTTAGTTATTATAATTAAAATAACTACTGTAGATAATCATAAAATTGCAGAAATACAGTGAGATTGAAAGATGTCATTTAGGTGGTATTGAAATTCTAGGGCAGTGGACCTCCACCTTTTTGGCACCAGGGACTGGTTTTATAGAAGACAACTTTTCCATGGACCAGGGGTGTGGGGATGGTTTTGGATGATTCATTACATTTATTGTCCGCTTTATTTCTCTTATTATTACATTGCAACATATAATGAAATAATTATACAATTCACCATAATGCAGAAGCAGTGGGAGCCCTGAGCTTGTTTTCCTGCAACTAGATGGTTGATGATGGGAGACAGTGGCACCCAAAGTGCATTGTTTATATCCAATCTACTCCATAATCTTGTTTTGGTTGTGATCACTGCAGAAAACCCTGCTTCTCAAAGATAGGATGTTGGAAATGGAAGCAGACTTTTCAGTACTTTTTTGGCAATCTCAGGATACTCTTCCTTGACTTTAACCCAGAACATATGGAGATTTGAAGTAGTCTCAAACATAATTTTAAGACCATCATCATTTTCAGTCTTAAGCAGTTGATTCTCTTCTAGCCTGGACAAAGTCAATTCACCTGGCTTATTCACAAATGGGTCGTGGATCCATTCCTTCCCAGTTCAGGGGTCTTTTGTAGTTGGGAAGTAATGCTCAAACTCTTTTGAAAGTTGAGATAGGTGATCATGCACTAGCTGGAAGAAAGAAGGCCTTGGCTCAGTCTCTTTCAAAACCTCTGCTAATGTTTGAAACATTGCAAAAATCCCAATGTTCACTTGTCATCCTCATAATTCCAGTTTGGCTTTGAGTGAAGCCACTTTATCTGCTGACTTAAACACAGTTGTCATTCTCCCCTGAAGTGACAGATTGAGTTCATTGAGCAGGTTGAATGTGTCATAAGTAAGCAAGTTTTGCAACCCATTCTGTGTCACTGAAATGTGCTGCCAGTGGTGACTCTTTTCCTAAAAGAAATTTCTGGAGCCGCTCTAGTAACTCAAAAACACTGCCCAGTGATCTACCTTTAGAAAGCCACCTCACTTCTGTGTATAAGAGAAGACATGTGTGCTCTGCATCCATCTCCTCACAGAGCTCCATGAACAGATGTGAGTTAAGGGCATGAACTCTAATGTGGTTGATAATTTTAATTACATCCAGCAAAATGTTGTTAAGTTCAGGTGGCATTTTTTAGCTAGCCAGTATTTCTCTATGGATGACAGAGTGCATAGACTCACCTTCAGAAGTGACCTTTTTAACCCAATAGTGAAAGCAGAAAGCTGTCCAGTCATGGCAGCCACTCCATCCATGCTTCTACTGACACAAAAGGACCAGTTCAGTTTTCCTGATATGTAGTCATTCAAAGATTTGAATAGTTCTGCAGCTGTGGTGTTGTCTGACAACAAAAGTGCACATAACATATCCTTACGAATATCCTCTTGAAAAATATATTGCACAAAAACAAGCGTTGTTGCCTTATTGTCAACACTGGTAGATTTGTCAACCTGGATTGCATACCACGGTGATTCATTAAACCTCTCTAACAGTTGTGCCTCAATTATCCTCTTCTATTTCATCCATTCATCTAGTTATGACTAGCTTAAAGAGGAACACATGTCACCTTTGAACTACAGCCTTTCCTAAAAATACATGACAAATGTCCTTGGCAGCAGGCAGGATCAACTCTTCAACAATAGTAAAGGGCTTCTTAGCTTTAGCAATGTGGTTAGCCACTAAGAATGATGCTGTCAGTGCAGAGACATTTGATGAAGTGGTGACCTTCAATAATTCCTTCTGTTCTTCATGTTCACATTTTTTTTCTTTTGAAAAACTCCAAAGGCTTGTCTTTCAGTGCAGGGTGCTTGGTCTCCATGTGGCAAAGCAGTTTTGAAGGTTTAATGCCTTTGTTGGATAGTTGGTCACATATTATACAAAGTGGGCATGGAAAGTGTGAATCACCTGTTGCAATGAACCTATAATTTAAGACTCTTGGTATATTCTGTCAAATATAGCTTTTGTTGTTGTTGTTGGCAGTCTTAGAGTCTTCTATTGTCTCATCATTTGGTCTTTCCCCCTTTTCAAAGAAGGTTTCCAGTGATGTTTGATTTTTACTCATTTTGGCTAGAGCTAGCATGTGGGTTTACCAAAACTGTGACTGAGACAAGTGCTCAGTGTGAGAAAGAGGCATGGATGGAAGTGGTAAATAAAATAATGGGTGGGCCACGAGTGGACTAAAATAAGTGTCAGATTCTAACTTAAAGCCTGCTACCAGATGTAACTGTACAATTGAAGTACATCCATTCACTTGCCACTATAAAGCCTGCCAGCAGATGCAACTTAGTTGTCACTTGCCACTCATTGATAGCATCTTTTTTTATTCTCATATCTCTTTATTCTTTTTTATTTTAATTATTGTTCAAGTACAATTTTCTATCTTTTACTCCCATCCCAGCCCCCCTACTCAGCCCTCCCCACCTCCCTCCCATTTCCACCCACCCCTAGTTTTTGTCCATGTGTCCTTTATACTTGTACCTGTAAACCCTTCCCCCTTCCCCTTTTCCCCTGAAATTCCCCTGAAATTCCTTCCCCTCTCCCCTCTAAATACTATCAGCCTGTTCTCTATTTCAGTGTCTTTCGTTATATTTTCCTTGTTTCTTTGTTTTGTTGCTTAGGTTCCTGTTAAAGGCGAGATCATATGCTATTTATATTTCACTGCTTGGCTTATTTCACTTAGCATAATGTTTTCCAGTTCCATACATGGTGTCACAAAGGGTAGGAGCTCCTTCTTTCTGCTACATAGAAGTCCATTGTGTAAATATACCATAGTTTTTTGATCCATTCATTTATTGATGGGCAATTAGGTTGTTTCCAGCCCTTAGCTATTGTAAATTGTGCTGCTATGAACATTGGGGTGCATAGGTTCTTTTGGATGGGTGTTTCAGGATTCTTAGGATATATTCCTAGCAGTGGAATTGCCAGGTCAAAAGGCAGACCCATTTTTAGTTTTCTGAGGAAATTCCATACTGTTTTCCACAGTGGTTGTAGCAGCCTGCAATCTCACCAACAGTGTACTAGGATCCCTTTTTCTCCACATCCTCTCTAGCACTTGTTGTTCCTTGCTTTGTTTATGATGGCCATTCTGACTGGTGTGAAGTGCTATCTCATTATGGTTTTAATTTGCATCTCTCTGATAGCTAGCAATATTGAGCATCTTTTCCTGTGTCTCTGGATCCTCTGTATGTCCTCCTTGGAAAAGTGTCTATTCAAGTCCTTTGCCCATTTTTTAGTTGGGTTGCTTGTCTTCTTAGAGTGGAGTCTTGTGAGTTCTTTATATATTTTGGAGATTAAACCCTTCTCTGAGGTATCATTGGCAAATGTGTTTTCCCATACAGTTGGTTCTCTTTTTATTTTGATACTGTTTTCTTTAGCGGTGGAGAAGCTTTTTATTTTAATGAGATCTCATTCGTTTATTCTTTCCTTTATGCCCCTTGTTCTGGAGGACATATCAGTAAAAATATTGCTGCATGAAATATCTGAGATTTTCCTGCCTATGTTCTCCTCTAGGACTTTAATGGTGTCACGGTTTATATTTAAGTCTTTTATCCACCTTGAATTTATTTTTGCGTATAGTGTAAGTTGGTGCTCAAGTTTCATTTTTTGCATGTAGCTGTCCAGTTCTCCCAACACCATTTGTTGAAGAAGCTATTGTTACCCCATTTTATGTTGCTGCCCCCTTTGTCAAATATTAATTGGCCGTAGAGACTTGGGTTTATTTCTGGGCTCTCTGTTCTGTTCCATTGGTCCATGTGCCAGTTTTTATGCCAGTACCAAGCTGTTTTGATTACAGTGGCCTTGTAGCACATTTTGGTATTAGGTATTGTGATCCCTCCTACTTTGCTTTTCTTTCTCAAAATTGCTGCAGCTATTCAGGGTTGTTTATGGTTCCATATAAATTTCTGGAGTGTTTGTTCTATATCAGTGAAATATGCCATTGGTACTTTAATAGGTATTGCATTGAAGGTGTAAATTGCTTTGGGTAGTATGGACATTTTGATGATGTTAATTCTTCCGATCCATGAACACGGTATATGTTTCCATTTGTTTGTGTCTTCCTTGATTTCTTTCTTCAGTGGTATGTAGTTTTCTGCATACAGGTCTTTTACCTCCTTGGTTAGGTTTATTCCTAGGTACTTTAT
>CM052547.1:64306720-64320334 GCA_028533065.1 Trachops cirrhosus
TCGAATGGGATGTTTTTCTTGATTTCTGCTTCTGCTGTTTCATTGTTGGTGTACAAAAATGCCTTTGATTTCTGGATATTGACTTTGTATCCTACTGTTTTGCCAAATTCGTTTATTAGGTCGAGCAGTTTTTTGGCTGAGTCTATCGGATTTTCTATGTACACTATCATGTCATCTGCAAACAGTGACAGTTTTGTTTCCTCCTTTCCAATTTGGATGCCTTTTATTTCCTTTTCTTGTCTGATCACTGTGGCTGAAACTTCCAATACTATATTGAATAGAAGTGGTGAAAGTGGACAGCCTTGTCTTGTTCCTGATCTTAGTGGAAAAGATTTTAGTTTTTGACCATTGAGTATGATGTTGGCTGTAGGTCTGCCACATATGGCCTTTACTATGTTGAGGAATGCTCCCTCTAGTCCCACTTTGCTGAGTGATTTTTTATCATAAATGGATGCTGTACCAAATAAACAAGATCAAAACAGAATTAAATGACATAGAGACTAAAAGCACAATTCTAAGGATCAATGAATCCAGGAGTTGGTTCTTTGAAAAGATAAACAAAATCAACAAGGCTTTAAGCAGGTTCATCAAGAGAAAAAGAGAAAGGATCCAAATAAACACAATCAGAAATGAAAGAGGAGAGAGTACAACTGACACCACAGAAATGCAAAGGATTGTAAGAAATTACTATGTAGAACTGTATGCTAAGAAATTTGAAAACCTAGGTGAAATGGACAAATTTCTAGAAAAATATAATCTTCCAAAACTCAGTGAAGAAGCAGAAAGCTTGAACAGACCAATAATAGCAGATGAAATTGAAGCAGTAGTCAAAAATCTCCCAACACACAAAAGTTTGGGTCTGGATGATTTCAGAGGAGAATGCTACAAAGCATTTAAGGAAGAGCTAAGCCCTACCCTCACATACTATTCCAAAAAATTTAGAATGTCAGAAGACTCCCAAACTCTTCTTATGAAGCCAGCGTTATTGTAATCCCAAAACCAGATAAAGACACAACAAAGAAAGAAAACTTCAGGCCAATATCACTGATGAACATAGATGCTAAAATCTTCAACAAAATGTTGGCAAACTGCATCCAACAATATATTAAAAAGGTCATACACCATGACCAAGTGGGATTCATCCCAGGGATGCAAGGATAGTTCAATATTCACAAATCAGTAAATGTAATACATCACATAAACAAAAGTAAACACAAAAATCACATGATCATATCAATAGATGCAGAAAAAGCATTTGATAAGGTACATCACTGATAGTGTCTTGATATGAGTCTGTAAGCAATTCATTTATTTATCTCCACCTCAGATCAACAGGCATTAGATTCTCATAAGGAGTGTCTAACCTAGATCCCTCGTGTGGGCAGTTCACAGTAGGGTTTACACTCCTGGAGAGTCTAATGCCACTGCTGTTCTGACAGGAGATGGAACTCAGGCAGTAATGCAAGTGATGGGGAACAGCTGTAAATAAAGATGAAGCTTCTCTCACTCACCCACCTCTCATATCCTTCAGTGTCACCCAGTTCCTAACAGGCCATGGACTGCTACTGGTCCATGGTCTGGAGGTTGGTGACCCCTATTCTAGGATATAGTTCAGAAGCAGTTATGAATTATAGCATTGGAAAGTTAAATTGGGTATTATTCTATGTAATTTCTAACATTACAAACCTAAAGCCAGATTCTGAGTCCAGAGACTTCCAGCACCATCTCAAGAATGTTAACTAGATAAATTTCAGCTAAAAATGCTTTGGTGGAGGCATCTCCACTCCTCTCCCCTTTATTAAATCAACATCAATATAATAATGATAATAATAATATCAATAACAACAACAACAATAATATAAAAGTACATCTACAAAGAAAGTAGAAGACAGAAAAATCCCAGACCACAATATATATCACAGGGTTGAAAAATGCCATGAAAAGAAAAGCCAGTTGAGGGATAGAGCCAAGAGTTCATAAACAGCTTTTCAGGCTTTTTCATGATTACCCAAAAGTAGTTCCTACAAAAGAGGAAGTCCAAACCAGAGACCCCTATACCATAAGAGTCAGCAAAGTTTGGGTGCCATTTGAGTCACATCTGTTAGTGTCAAGTGTCAGAGAAGATAGGTAGGTATGAAGAAATACACCATATATATATACACAAAACAATCAACCAGCACCAACAATAATAAAGACGCAACTATGTGGCAAAGTGGAGGGGGAAAAGTAGATGACTAAGATCTCTGGGAAATGATACTGCAAAAAGTTTTTTTTTGTCTTTCAAATGACATTTTTATTGTATATTTTTTATCTTACAATTTATCCCTCTTATGTCCCCTCCCCCCGGCAATCACCACGTTGTTGTCCATGTCCATGAGTCCTTTTTCCTTGATCACTCCACCTCCTAACCCCCTACCCAGAGCTGTCCTCCTGTTCTCTATCTATGTGTCTGTCTCTATTTTGCTTGTTAGTTCAGTTTGTTCATTAGATTTCACATGTAAGTGAAATTATATGGTATTTGTCTCTTTCTGACTGGCTTATTTCTCTTAGTATAATGTTCTCCAGGTGTATCCATGCTGTTGCAAAGGGTAAATTTTTTTTCTTTTAATGGTTGAGTAGTATTCCCTTGTGTAAATGTCCCATAGTTGTTTTATACACTCATCTGCTGATGAGCACTTGGGCTGCTTCCAAATCTTTGTTATTGTAAATAATGCTTCAATGAACATAGGGATGCTTATATTCTTTTGAAATAGTATTTCAGGTTTCTTCAAATAAATTCCTAAAAGTGAAATTGCTGGGTTATAAAGCAGTTCCATTTTTAATTTTGGGAAGTATCTCCATACTCTTCTCCACAGTGGCTGTACCAATCTACATTCCTACAAATAGTGTGAAAAGGTTTCCCTGTTTCTACATCCTCACCAGAACTTGGTGTTTGTTGATTTATTGATGATAGCCATTCTGACAGGTATAAGGTGATATCTCATTGTGGTTTTAATTCGCATTTCTTGATGATTAGTGACATTGAGCATCTTTTCACATGTGTATTGGGCATCTGTATGTCCTCATCGGAGAAGTGTTTATTCAGGTCCTTTGCTCATTTTTAATTGGATTGTTTGGTTTTTTGTGTTGTATTTTATAAGTTCTTTATAAATTTTGATATTAACCCTTTTTACATGTATTAGCCAATAGGTTCTCCTATTCAGGGGGTTGTCTTTTTATTTTATTGATGATTTCCTTTGCTATGCAAAATTTCTAAGTTTGATGTAGTCCCATTTGCTTATTTCTTCTTTTCTTTCCCTTTCCTGAGGAGATACATCATAAAAAAATATTGCTATGAGCAATGTTTGAGATTTTACTGCCTATGTTTTCTTCTAGGAATTTTATGGTTTGGGGTCTAACGTTTGAGTCTTTAATCCACTTTGAATTTATTCTTATGTGTGGTGTAATAAGGTGGTCTAATTTCATTTTTCTGCATGTATCTGTCCAATTAAGGCACTACAGGTGTGAGAGAAGAGAGAGAGAAAGAGAAAGAGACAGATAGACAGATGATAGAGAGAAAGAATTGTAATCTAAAGTGTTCATGACTACTCAATGTCCCCCAGGCATTGGGTCAGTAAATACAAATATTTTCTCAAAGAATTTTTTAGAAATTTCCCATACTTCTTTTTCTCTCTCTCTCTCACATACACACACACGCACAAACACACCATCACAAAGCACCTCAGAGAAACAAGACCTGTGAGAAAGAGATATCAACAACTGTAGAATCAGAACCACAAAAAGGTGGATATTGGATTTAACAGATACTAGGTACAGAATACAAAAATATCATATTTGAATAAATTAAAAACAAATTTAAAACAGGAGTACAGAATAAAAGCTTTCTTAGAATAACCTGATAAATTTGAAAATAAAGCAAATAGAGCTTCAAGAAATATCTAGAGTCTTCAAAGTACACTTGTAGAATACAAAGGAAAAGGATACTTTGGAGTCCTTTTAAATTGCAGGCCACAGAGAACATCTTTCTATCCTTACAGCCTGGCTCTTATGATTCTATTTCTCTGCAGGATTTTTCATACCCATATAATTACTAAGGTAACCACTGGAGAGCAAAAAATAAATTAACAAACCAAAAGAAGGAGGTCAAAAGGAGATAGACAAGTTGGGAGGAAGTATAGATATAAAAATTTTCCGTCTCCCACAGTGGGAATTTATAACAGAATTAGGAACAAAATACAAAAATTTTAAAAATACATATTTATAAATTTAATTGGCCAGGATATAACAATAAACCACAGGAACAGATAGGAATGCAAAGACGTTTTAATATTAGATAACATTTGCTATTAATCAACATGTTATCAATGACTGGAGAGAAGTTTTCTCAATAACTGCTAAAAAAGATTTAATAAGTTTATATCTGTCTTTAATAAAAATGCTATGCTATGAACTAGAATGGTTCAACTTGACTAAAAATATAATTTGAAATTGTAGATCCAGCTCAATATATAATAGTTAAAATCAGGAACAACTGCAGAGTTTGCCCACTCTTGCCATTATTATTAAATATTTTTATGACTGTTAGTGTTCTAGGAGTCTCTTGATCAAAGTCTCCATAGGCCTCAAACTTCCTTAAGTTCAACTGTATTTACTAATCTTTTAATCCTCCATTTTACATAGTTGTGAGAAAAAGGCACATGTTCTGTTAAATGTTACTTGCAAGTAAATCATACCAAAAAACTTGTGCAAATTTTTCAGAAAGATAAATGTCACATTGTGAGTGGAATATATGATGTTTATGGGCTCTTATGAGAGATTTTGTTTCAAGAACTGTTTTATGCTGCATTTAATGTTGTTACTAAGGTGGTGGAGCAAGAGAGATGAGAGAGAGGGACTCTAAGAGCCCTTGTCCCATTAATTCATTCATTGGGTTGCTAGCCAGATGGTGGATAGAATGAAAAACTGTCCTACTTTGCTTGTAACTGAGGGGTTTCTAGGCACAAGATTTTTACTGCTAAAATTTGAATAGTCCAGAGCAAAACAAACAATTGATCAACAAGTGGGACTCTTTAACCCGCAATCCACGAAGCAAGAGCTTTTCCATCGATTTCTGTGATTGCCAATTCACTTGGATTCATCTAATTTGTCAGGAATCATCTTGTTTGTTTTTCCTAAGTCACCACTGATTACTTTCAGAATGCTTATCCCTGTTTTCTGTGTGTGTGTGTATGTGGGTGTGTGTGTATGTGTGTGACTTCCTAAGCTGGACTTCTCAAAGTTTAGTGTATGTCAGAATCATGTGGAAGATTTATTTAAAATAAAAATACTCTAATGATCCAATCCCAGGAATTCTGACTCAGCATATCTGGCGTGGGCCCAGGGCTCTGCATTTTTAACAAGCTCTGGTGATGCTAATGCTGGTGATTCAAGGAGCTATAATTTTTGGAGTATTTATTGATGATCAAACAGACCAATAAATTAACATGAAAGGAAAAAGGGGTCATTTATCAGTGCATCTTTATTTTAGCCCCTGTGACTTACACACTCTGATTTATCCATAGTGAAATTGTTAATCACGCTTGGAAACTGGTAACTTCCCCTCAGATTTTGATATTCATTAGAATTATCATACCCATTGAAGCTTCTAAAAATCTTGGTCTCTCAGCTCTGAAAGAAAAACAACTCTGTCAATAACAAATTTTGCCTTTACATGCTAAAAACAATGAGTGTGACCATTTCTTTTTTGTTTTTTTTAATTTTTAGTGTATTTTTTCATTACTAGTTAGTCCCCTATACCCACTCCTCGCCACACTGTTGACCATGTCCATGAGCCCTTTCACCTTTTTTGTTCAATCTCTCCACCCCCTAACCTCCCCCCACCCTTAGCTGTCACTATTTCATTGAAGATAAACATTCATTCAACCTGTTTAATCCTGGTCCTAAACCTATAGTAATGTCTTTCCTGATGAATATAAGAAACACATTTTTCTTTTTCATTCAAGTGAAAAGAGATTGAAATTCATGACTCAGAGAAAATGCAATGCAGTCTTGCTATTTAACAAAATTTCAATGATGCTGAGCGGAACTGCTCACTGAGTGCAGCCACCATCACAATTTTAACAGGTATTATAGAGTGTTGTTTTCACTTGCTCATCGTGTTGGGCCAACTTTAACAGTGCAACTGATTCTCAGCTATCTTCTGTAAAATATGGTGCATGTAATGGAATAGCTGGAACCTGTAAGATAAGATGGTCACTTTTTTTTGCCAGGTGCCTTGAGCCTGCTGTCAAGAGTATGCTGCTTCATTCTCTTGAATAGCAAATAGCTCTATGTGGAAGAGACACACTGTCCTAGAAGTGAATCAAAAAACTGCTGTGGCAATAGTGTAAATACAAACATTTCATAACTGCTGCTATCTTAATTTTTTTTTTACATCTACCTTTGAAAAAAAGTCTTCTTTACACTCAGCATTAGCAAATTGTCATTTCCCTGTGATTCCATGCTCTGCATAACACTCTGTCATGTCCAAAATCATGTCTAAATGTTGTGATTCAAATCAGTAGGGAAAGTAATAACTTCTTAAAAATGGCATTGAGAAAACTTGCAATGCCACTAACTATAGTTAGTCAGCAGTCTTTCCCTCCTCTCAGCCTCCATAGCACTTTCCAAGTTCTGCCTTATCATAATATAATAAACAAAATCAAGTAAATAACAATAATGAAATAATAATGATAGCTAAACAATCACCAAATGCTTTATCAATGCCAAGCACTGAAGGTACTGATGCATCTTTGCCTTTTACATAGCACCTTGGATACAATAGAGACACGTGACTCCATTTTGCATAAAAGTAGTAATGAAACCCGAAAGAATCAATGGACAAATATTGGGATACAAATTAACAAACAAAAATCAATAGCTTGCATATACACAAATCAGAACTAGAACATAAAAGACTTCAATTACAACAGCAACCAAAAAGTTAAAATACCTATGCATAAACAAAATACCTAAGCATGAACAAAAATGTGGAAAATTTATATGAGAAGAGTGAAAAGGCATATCTTATTCTTTGATGGTTATATTCAACATAATGTAGATGTCCCATGTAAAATTAATTCACTTGATAAAAATGGCAATGAGGGGTATTTTTTTGGAGGGGTAGACAAAATAAAGATAAAATTTATATTGAAAAGTAAATAAAAAAGACCAGATAAATACTAAAACAAGTGTGCAATGTAGGGTTCTTAAACATGAATATTAAAGCACATTATAAATCCTATATAATTAACCACATGGTAAAAATACAGTGATAGGGAAACTAAAGGAACTGAATACACAATCAGAAATAGACTTAAGTATGTATAAAATTGAAAATCTGATAAAGATTGTGATTCAAATCAGTAGGGAAAATATTAACTTCTTAAAAGTGGCATTGAGAAAACTGACTAGCAGTTACAAAAAGATGAAATCCAACTCATGTGCCATACTATAAGCCAGAGTAAATTCCACACAATTCACAGATCTAAACATAAAAAATATGAAATTTTCTGTAGTCTGACAATGGGGAAAATAACTCTGACAAAATTCAAAAATAATAAAGAGAATATAAATTTAACTATAGTTTTGAAAGCTATATTTAAAATATTGGCTATGTTATAAGAAAAAAATACCTTATGAAAAGTAAAATGAAAATGACACATCAGGAAAATATGCAAGTTTATATCATGACAAAGATCTAGCATCTTCAACCTGTAAAATCACTGTCTATTGAAAAGGCCCAGAAGAGAAGACAAATAATGATGTGCACACCTAGAGGCTAGATGAAGATTCTTAAATATTATCCATTATTGAAAGAAACTGAGACTTCTTTGAGACATGGCAGGAAAAAAAATAATTCTGGGTCATGTCGTGTCTGAAAACATGGTATAATTGTGGTATATCAAAAAGACAGAGATTCCAATAAGATGACCAAAAATAGGACAATTTAGAACAACAAAATAAATATTAATTGCAATTTATTGAAACATTGAGAAAATATATGTATGTATTTAACTTTTAAACACAAAAAAATAGAAAAAGAAAGTCATTTCCATACCCACATTCTTCCTCTCCTCCTGCACCTCCCCCAATAAAAGCAAGTAAATTTTTATACTGTAGATCATAAGGTAATTAATTTTTTACTCAGAAAAAAGAGCAATTAGAAAAGAATTTATCTTGATTTTCCTGTTTAAGCTATATTTCATGGTAAGCAAACACTCCCAATCAATAGAAAATATTATTTATATGATAATCCTAGCTATTGAAGTATGGAAAGAAAAATAGGATTAGAAAAATAAATATTTTCCATCCCTAATGAAATAATTGATCAGGAATGATCCTTGCTGTTGGATGAAAGGTTGATGGAAATGTTTATAATGGAAGCATGAGATTATTAATCACCTGAACGTAATACCAATGATTCCATTTAGTGTCACTAAATGTGGAACTGATGAGTGTGCCTTCTAATATGCTTAATGTTGATGAAACACACAGAACCACACACAGAACAAAAAAAAATATTTTGTAAAATCTAAATCTAAATATAATCAAACCTCTAGTGCTAAGGCATATGAAATACAGAAACAAGTAAGATAACCTATAAGGAAATAAGAAGCAGGCATTTCCAAAATGTGATAAATCTGTAGTGCAATGATCCAGTGTCTATAAGCCAAAAGTATAGAAATATTCAAGACAAACATAGAAGAATAGAAAGTGCTACTCCATTAAGAGAGAATAATAAACAAATGTAATGAATACATGAACGTTGCTTGGATCCTGATTTAATCATGCAGATTACATTGCATTTTTGAAAATGAGAGAAAATTATTATGGCCTCAGTATTATAATGGCTGATGGGATGAACCTGCAGAATAGCTTGTAACATTACCTTCTATGACTATTTGCGTGAAAACTGTTCCCAGAGAACTGTTCATCTCCTCACTGTTCCCACACTTTGGGGAGAGTGTATGATGTTTTGCCTCAGTGGAACCCACTTATTTGACTATTTGTGTTGGAGTACTGAGCAAACCCTTGTCAAGTACAAAGTATGTGACTGTTGAAGGATAGTGACACTCTGTCACACTAGAGAAGTGTTTATCTGAGTAAAGGCTGGTGAGTTGAGGGGATTCCAAGAAAGAAAGCATAGCATGAACCTTCATTGCCTATCCAAGTTTACTGAATGAAAGGTACAATAAGGATAATCAATAAGAAAAAAAATTAAAAAATAAATAAACCGAAACTGAGACTTGCCACTGGGTGATAGGTCAAAACCACAAGTGGAAATCAATTAATTACAACCTGATAGAAATGTGTCCTCAGAATAGCACCAGTATCTTCATGCATAATACAGCATATGCCACATTGGATCAGGATGAACAGATACAAAAGGTGCCCCAAGTGCAGTCCCTGGCCCAAAAATAGAAAAGAGAAGTTGTGCAAATTGACATGCTGGTAAACAAAATTGATATACCAACATGTAGAAAGAGCCTATGGGATGTAACCATGAGGTGGCATGATTTATTTTTATAATCAATCATTACAGAGTTGATCCAGGCAAATGCAGCGTGTCCTTCAAAAGATTTCCTTAAAGCCTCTGCTCCTATTACAAAAAGTGATTGCTGCTTAAGAAATGTTTGGAATTCTTGACTCCTTTACCTGCTACAAAGGAAAGTAAAGAATTCTTTGTTTACTATTATTTTATCATCATTTTGTATGTCTGAAATAGGTTTATTGCAGATAATCTACATACAATAAAATATACCAATTTTAACTTTGATGGCACATGTAAACACCACCTCCATAAAAATATAAAACTCCATTTTCCATTTCATTACTCCAGATGGTCTCCTTGTGCCCTTTCCCAGTCACATCTTTCCCTAGTAACCACTGATCTGTTTTCTAGCACTATAGATCCCAGGCAAGTAACCACTAGTCTATTCTAGAACTTCATATAAATGGAATAATTTGGCCTATGCTCTTATGTGTGGCTTCTTTCACACATCATATCTTTTAGGTTCATTCATGTTGTAGCATGTATGAGTAGCTGGTTCATTTTATTCAATTGTTCAGTACTTTTGAATCACAATGTACTATTATTTTGTTTCTTAAATTTTATATAAATGCTATAATGCTGTACTTTTACAACTTTTTAAAATTGTTGTTCCATTACAGTTGTCTCGATTTTTCCCCCTGTTGCTCTCCCCTGCCCTGTGCATATCTCCCCCACCCTGGGGCTCCCACAGTCAGTCCCCACCCTGTTGTCCATGTCCATGGAGTATTCATACATGTTCCTTGACTTGGCCTTTCCCCTTCTTATTTATTAATTTTAATTGTTATGTATAACATTACATTGTAAGAATATCCCACAGTTATCTTCATAATTTTTGATACCATTATTATACTAAAATCTGGGATATCATTTTATTTTTTTGTTGTTATTCTATTACAGTTGTCCCAATTTTCTCTCCTTCACCTAGCCCACCCTGCAATTCCCACAGTCATTCCCCACACCATTGTCCATGTCTGTGGGTCATTCATAGATGTTCTTCGGCTAGTCCCTTCCAATTCTGGTAATGGGACATCATTTTAAAGCTGCTTTTTAGCATCATCATTATCATCAACATTATTATGCTTGTGTATATATGCAATATCCAACTTTTTAATGAATAACCAATTATTATTTCTCTATATATCAACATACAACCTGCACAATATTATTAGTTGCACAAATTTGTTACCCAAAGTTAAAAATATTGATTGATATTCACTCTTCATAAGTTTAATATGTTAAATTCACTTTCCTCCTCAGAAAAAAACACTCTGAACACTTATTCTAAACCCAGTAACTAAAGTCTAAAAATGGATTTTAAATTGTTTACCATCTCTGTTTGTAATTTTATCTTCTTTTTCAATACAATTTTACACCTAACTAAAATGTCAAGGAACTTTCTCCAACTACTTTATATATATTTTTTCAAAGTAATTTTTCCTAAGTTGAATTTTTCCTGTAGTGGATAGACAGGTAGAAAAATATATAGAGGAGAATGAGAGGATGGTGGCAAGGTATGTGGAGCAGAGCCCAGTTCTCCCTGTGTCCAGAAGATCGGCTGGAACACCTAGCCAATCTGAGGAACAGCCAATGGAATCCCAGCTTATATGAAGTTTGGAGGACAAAAACTGTAGAGGACATTGAGGACATTGAAAAACAGATGGTGAGGAGATTGTGCTGGGACAGTAAGGTCCCTGGATCTATACAGGGTCCTAGGCTGCTGTGGCCCCATGGCCTGGCACCTGCCACAGGATACAGGGAGGAGAGTTGCATCACCAGCTCTCTCCCCTACCAGAGCAGGGAGGGCAGCATGACACCAGGAGGGACCTGGATGCTAGAAGTCACTGCGGGTAATAGAGACAAAGTCGGAGACACATAGAGGCAGTACACATCCACTGGGACTGTGGATGCTGGCACCAGAGAAACTGAAGTGCCAGGTGACATCTGGAGAAGGGAGGAGATGGGCTGTGTTGGACCCTGACTCTGAGTCTGTCAGTCTGAGTCTGGTTGGAAAGTTGGGCTGTGTGAAAAGCCAGGTGTGTGTTAAGAATGGCGGGCAGCTGCTTTGTAATGAACTCTCGAACAGCAGCTGCCTTACCCTGAGGGTGATTTGAGCTGTGCACGCCCAGAGACTGAGTAACTGAGTAGAACTGCACTCCCAAGCTTGTCCCTTCTGCACTCCCAGAGGCCGAGTGGCTGAGTGGAACTGTGCACCCTATATTGACTCACATTGCACACCCAGAGACTGAGTGGCTGATTGGAGTGGAGCACCCGGGACTGAGGGGCTAAGTGGAACAGTGCACCTGACATTGACTTCTGCTGTGCACCCAGAGACTGAGTGGCTGATTTGAGCCTGGCAACTCATGGAGGACCTAGGCCAGAGGCTGGGCAACTACGAATATTGCAGCCCAGACCTGGTCCCCATCCCCTCAAAACCATAGGAAGGGAGAAAAGTGAAGCCCAGACCCCTCTTCCTGTGGCATCTAGGAAGACTGCATAACTTGCTCAACAGGTTTAAAGTCAGCAGGAGGCTTATTTTTTTCCATTCCTCTGTTTTTTCCCTATTTTTTCTTCCCCCCAAGTGAGACAATAAGACATAGGGTTATGAAGGGTCCAGAGACAGATCCAAAAGGGGAGCACAAGGCTAACCCCCAAAATTGAGAAACTGAGACAAATGTCACTTTGCTATCCCATAGAGCTGGCATTTTATTGTTTATGTATATTATTGTTATTTTTTCATTATTTTACCACTTTTATTAGTATTTTTTATTTCTCTTCCTTACATTTAGTTTTCCATTTATTTCTCCATTTAATTGCATTGTTTGACTGGTTTTCCTTATTCTCTCTGTATTATATTTTAATTTTCCTTCCTTCACTTCACTCATGTACCAATAACACAGTACTCTTAATCCAGTACTTTCTCTTCTGGTTATCTAAATCATATATTTCTTGTCATATTATTGTTATTCCAGTACTATTGTAAATAATTGTTGTTCCATACAATTGTACATACTACACAACAAACATCCCTGATCTTAGCCTACTTCACTTTATTCCTGAGCATTATTGGTGCAGTTAACTCTATTCCCTCTCACACTATGCCTACTTTCTATCCTTATATCTCATCATCTAACACAAGTGCTCTGTTTTCTGGATTCAGTTCACAATCCTCCTCCTCTCTAACAAGAGTCTTATCTCTTTTTTTCACCTTTTATAAAAATTAGCTAGTTGGGTGAAATATCACAGTCAATGCTATACTTATCCAAATAATCTCCTATCTCTTCTCTACTTGCTGGTACTTTAAATCCCAGAAAATACTCTCCCACTGTCTTAATCCATTTTTCCTACCCCCTGCCACTGATCATATACAAGAATAGGTGGGAGCTGCAAACTTCAGTATACTTGCTGGAGGAGAGAAACCATCAACAAAGGAACCACCAAGAGGCAAAAACTCAAGTACAACAAGAGAGACCACATAAACAGAAGAAAGGTCAAACCTAGAGCATCCAGACAAAGGTATCAAAGAGACCACACCACTGAACCCCACAGAATTCCTACCATAGACGTTCACACTACAAAGACAGCTAGCAAAGTGAAACATCAGGAAGCACAGAAACAAACAAAAAGAGTCACCTAAAATGGGGAGATAAAAAAATAACATGCAATCAAAAGGAATGGAAGACTCCCCACTAAAAGAGCTAACTGAAATGGAGGTAACCTCACATATAGAATTCAAAATAATGGTTATAAAGATGCTCAAGGAACTCACAAACTACTACAAGGAACTGACTGAGAACAAAAACAGTATGAAAAAGGAAATAGAAATTATAAACAAAAACCAGAAAGAAATGAACAATAAAATGTCAGAAATAAAATACACACTAGAAGGAATTACAAGGAGGTTGGATGGAGCAGAAGATCGAATCAGTGAGCTGGAAGACAAGGTAGAAAAAAACACCCACAAGGATCAAGAAAAGGAAAAGAGACTCAGAAAGAATGAACAGGTGGTAAGGGAGATGCAAGAC
>CM052547.1:64320434-64396099 GCA_028533065.1 Trachops cirrhosus
TTCCAGCACAAAGAGAGAATCTTAAAGGCAGCAAGTGAGAAACAGGAAGTAACATACAAGGGAGCCCCAATAAGACTAGCAGCTGACTTCTCAATGGAAATGCTCCAAACCAGAAGAGAATGGCAAAAAATATTCCAAGTAATGAGAACCAGAGGTCTGCAACCAAGGCAACTTTACCCAGCAAGGCTCTCAATCAAGATAGAAGGCCAAATAAGAAGCTTCCCAGTGAAAAGAAGTCTAAAAGAATACACCTCCACCAAACCAGCTCTGCAAGAGATGCTAAAGGGACTACTTTAAGGAAAGGAAGGAAAAGAGAGAGAGAGAGAGGACCACAGGTATGTAAATGGCAATGAAAAAGTACCTATCAATAATAACCTTAAGTGTAAATGAATTAAATGCTCCAACTGAAAGACATAGAATAGCTGAATGGATAAGAAAACATGAACCACACATATGCTGCCTACAAGAGAACCACCTCAGAACAGAAGACCTACACAGACTAAAAGTGAAGGGCTGGAAACAAATTTTCCAAGCAAAGAGACAGGAAAGAAAAGCCAGGGTAGCAATACTCATATCAAACAAAATAAACTTCAAAAAAAGAGCCATAAAAAGAGTCCCAGAAGGTCACTTCATAATACTTAAGGGAAGAATCCATCAAGAAGATATAAATATTGTAAATATATATGCACCCAACTTAGGAGCACCCAAATGAATAAAGAAAATCTTGGAGGACTTCAAGAAAGATATTGACAACAACACAATTATAGTAGGGGATTACAAAATCCCTCTGTCAAAAATGGATAGATCTTCCAAACAAAATATCAACAAAGACATTGTGACATTGAACAATGTCCTAGATCAAATAGATTTAACTTATATAGAGAGAGCCTTTCATCCCAAAGAAGCAAAATACACATTCTTTTGAAATGCACATGGAACATTTTCAAAGATAAACCACATGGTAGGACACAAAACAAGACTCAACAAATTCGAGAAAATTGAAATCATATGAAGCATTTTCTCTGACCACAAGGGACTGAAACTAGAAACCCACCCCCAGGAAAAACCTCAAAAACACTCAAACTCATGGAGAGTGAACAGCATGCCATTAAACAATGAATGGGTCAAGGATGAGATCAAGGAAGAAATAAAAAAGCTTCTGGAAACAAATGAAAACGAACTCACAACAACCCCAAACTTATGGGTCACAGGGAAGGCAGTCCTGTGAGGGAAGTTCATGTGATACAGGCCTATCCAAAAAAGACAGAAACACTTCAAGTAAACAACCTAACCATACACCTACAAGAACTCAAGAACAACAACAGAAACAGCCCAGAGCAAGTAGAAGGAAGGAAATAACCAAGATCAGAGCAGAATTAAATGGCATAGAGACTAAAAGCACAATTCTAAGGATCAGTAAATCCAGGAGCTGGTTCTTTGAAAGGATAAACAAAATCGACAAGCCTTTAAGCAGACTCATCAAGAAAAAAAGAGAGAAGACCCAAATAAACACAACTGGAAAGGAAATAGGAGACATTACAACTGATACCACAGAGATACAGAGGATTGTCAGAAATTATTATGAAGAACTAACTGTAAGCCAAGAAATTTGAAAACCTAGGTGAAATGGACAAATTTCTAGAAAAATATAATCTTCCAAAACTTAATGAAGAAGCAGAAAGCCTGAGCAGACAAATAACAGCTGACAAAATTGAAGCAGTAATCAAAAAAACTCCCAACACACAAAAGGCGTGGGCTAGACAGTTTCAAAGGAGGATTCTACAACACATTTAAGGAAGAACTAACACCTATCCTTCACAGATTATTCCAAAAACTCCAAGAAGATGGAAGACTTCCAAACTCTTTTTATGAAGCCAGCATTATCTTAATCCCAAAACTAGATAAAGACACAACAAAGAAAGAAAACTTCAGGCCAATGTTGCTGATGAACATAGACACTAAAATCCTCAACAAAATATTGGCAAACTGCATCCAGCAATACATTAAAAAGGTCATACACCATGACCAAGTGTAATCCATCCCTGGGATGCAAGGATGGTACAATATTCACAAATCGATAAGCATAATACCTCACATAAACAAAACAAAAGGCAAAAATCATATGATCATATCAATAGATACAGAAAAAGCATTTGATAAGGTACAGCGTGCATTTATGATAAAAACACAGCAATGTGGGAAGAGAGGGCGCATTCCTCAACCTAATAAAGGCCATATATGAGAGACCTATAGCCAACATCATACTCAGTGGGCAAAAACTAAAATCTTTCTCACTAAAATCAGGAACAACACAAGGCTGTCCACTTTCACCACTTCTATTTATTATAGTATTGGAAGTTTTAGCCACAGCAATCAGGCAAGAAAAGGAAATAAAAGGCAACCAAATTGGAAAGGAGGAAACAAAACTGTCATTTCTTCTGGTGACAAGATATTGTAGATAGAAAACCCTATAGATTCCATCAAAAAATTGCTCAACCTAATAAATGAATTTGGCAAAACAGCGGGGTATGAAGTCAATATCCAGAAATCAAAGGCATTTTTGTATACCAACAATGAAACATCAGAAACAGAAATGAGGAAAAAATCCCATTTGATATAGCCACAAGAAAAATAAAATATCTAGTAATAAACCTAACCAAGGAGATAAAAGAATTTTACTCAGAAAACTATACCACACTAAAGAAAAAAATTAAGGAAGACACAAATGGAAACATACACCATGTTCATGGATCGGAAGAATTAACATCATCAAAATGTCCATACTACCCAAAGCAATTTACACATTCAATGCAATACCTATTAAAGTACCAATGGCATATTTCACAGATATGGAACAAAAACTTCAAAAATTTGTATGGAATCATAAATGACTCCAAATAACTGCAGCACTTTTGAGAAAGAACAACAAAGTAGGAGAGATCACAATACCTGATGTCATATTACAGGGCTACTGTAATTAAAACAGCCTGGTACTGGCATAACAACAGACACATGGACTAATAGAAGAGAATAAAGAGTCCAGAAATAAACCCAAGTCTCTATGATCAATTAATATTTGACAAAGTGGGCAGCAGTATAAAATGGAGCAAAAATAGCCTCTTCAACAAATGGTGTTGGGAGAACTGGACAGCTATATGCAAAAAAATGAAACTTGATGACCAACTTATACCATACACAAAAATAAATTCTAGGTGGATAAAAGACTTTGATCTAAATCGTGACACCATAAAAGTCCTAGAGGGGAACATAGGCAGGAAAATCTCATATTCCATGAGGCAATATTTTCACTGGCATGTCCCCTAGAGCAAGGGACATAAAGGAAAGAATAAACAAATGGGATCTTATCAAAATAAAAAGCTTCTGTATGGCTAAAGAAAACAGCATTAAAATGAAAAGAGAACCAAGTGTATGAGTGTTGAGAACTGCCCTGCCTGGTTTCCAAAGCTGTAACCCACCATGGCTAAGGGTGAGTAAAGAGACCTTGGGACCATGAGCCACTGAGACAAAGGTTATTTTCCTGGCAGGGGTGTCACTTCACCCTGCTTGGTTTTGGGCAGATGACTGGTTAGCCAATGATACGTTAAGATTCCTAAAAGGAGGGATGACCTAAGACAGGCATGGTTGAGAAGGCATCCTTAGGGAAGGACTTGGGGGGGCTATAGAAAAGGGGGCTGATGGACCCTCACTCCTCAGCTTTGACATAGCATGAGTCCTCATTCTGTCTGTAAGAAGTCTCCTAATTTCTCGGCTGCCTCACTTCCCCTGCCTGATTTAAGCCTGAAGCAATGCCGGAGGGCGGTGCAGTCCAGGGCAGGATTAGACAGTTCCCCTGGGTGATCAGGCCTAAGAAAGAATGAATAAAATCCTGTGAAACCTGTTTTGCTAAGAATGTCCTCAATTTTCTTGGGTCAAAGCATGAAATAAGTTTGTTTCCCAATGTTTTATGGCCCTTTAGCTAACTGACCCTGTCTCAAAATAAGCTCTCATAGTTCTTTGTATGTTATCTATTGTTTGATCTTTACCACCTGGCAATGATTGATGAGCTTTACCTGTATTCCTGTGCAAATTGAACCCAATAAAAGCCCATTGAGAAACAGGCTCATGGCCCTTCTATGAGAGATTGGCCACCTTTCCTCCCCAAGCAGATCATGTCTTGGTAGACGTATTCTAAACTGTGGTAGCCAGTAGGGGGCTCTGTGGGTGGAGCCCCCCCCACATGTGAGGAAACATATTTGCCAATGATACCTCAGACAAGGATTTGATCTCCAAAATATATAAAGAACTCATACAACTTCACTCTAAGAAGACAAGCAACCCAGTTAGAAAATGGGCAAAGGATTTAAACAGGCACTTCTCCGAGGAGGACATACAGAGGGTCCAGAGACATATGAAAAGATGCTCAGTATCACTATCCATCAGAGAGATGCAAACTAAAACCACAATGAGTACCACTTCACACCAGTCAGAATGACCATCATAAACAAATCAACAAACAAGTGTTCGAAAGGATGTAGAGAAAACAGAAGCCTAGTGCACTGTTGGTAGGATTGCAGACTGGTGCAACCCCTATGGAAAACAGTATGGAATTTCCTCAGAAAACTAAAAATGGAGCTGCGTTTTGCCTTGGCAATTCCACTGCTAGGATTATATCCTAAGAACCCTGAAACACCAATCCAAAAGAAACTATGCACCCCAATGTTCATAGCAGCACAATTTACAATACCCAAGGGCTGGAAGCAACCTAACTGCCCATCAGTAAATGAATGGATCAAAAAACTATGGTACATTTACATGATGGAATTCTATGCAGCTGAAAGAAAGAAGGAGCTCCTACCCTTTGTAACAGCATGGATGTAACTGGAAAGCATTATGCTAAGTGAAATAAGCCAGGCAGTGAGGGACAAATACCATATGATCTCACCTTTAAGTGGAACCTAATCAACAAAACAAACAAACAAACAAAATATAACCAAAGACATTGAAATTAGAAACAAGCTGATGGTAACCAGAAGGAGAGGGGAGGGGATAATGGGGGAAAGGATGAAGTGTTTACCAGAACATCTATAAAGGACACCTGGACAATAACAAGGGGGGTGGAAACAGGGAAGGGAGGTGGGGAAGGCTGGGGTGGTGAGGAGGGGTGAGGGGAAAAGGCAGAAAACTGTACTTGAACAACAATAAAAATCAAAAGTATTTAAAAAAAGAAAAATAGATGATAGATACATACATAGATATATGGATAGATAGATGATAGATAAATACAACAGAATAAATATACTCATACTTTTTGAACATATTTGACCTTGGGATAACTTTTCATCTCTGTTCTCTTGGAAATCTGATAAAGGTGTAATGTCAGTCCCGATACCAAGCAACCTTGTTTATGGTAAAAATGACTCCTGATTGGTAAATTGCATTTAGAACGTCAAACTATAAATAAACTATAAATAGTTGGTGGGAGGCTGTAGCTTTAGTTGAATCTTATGGGTTTGTTTAGTCACACTGATGACCTCCAGGGGGATCATTGAATAAAAGAAATAATTTCTGTGCAATTCCAACATGCTACTAATTTGTCGACTGTGCCTGACATACCTCAGTTCTGGAGCCCTGTCTTATATTCTTACTAAACTTCCAATGGAGTAGAATAATTGGGGCAGGAGCTAGGAAAATGCTTTAAAAAGCTTTCATGCCATCCTTTTATTTTGCCAACATCCCCTTCACCCCAGGCTCAAAGGTATTTAATGTCTCAGGTTCTCAAACATTGTTATGATTCTAGAGACCATGTCAGATTCGTTCTCTGTTTTACCCTACAACAAAAAATTCTGAAGTCTGTTGTTTCTCAGAATTGTAGAGCTCCTCTCTCTTCTGCTGTTCTCCCCATTCTTAAGGGTGTGTCTTTTGTGTTAAATATTTTTTTAATTATTAAAAACATATTTTCTGTGCTTTTGCTAGGGTTTTTGAAGAAAGTAAAATTAGAAGGCTGTATTATATCCACCATTGTGTCCCAGGAACCAAGTCACTTTTATTTATAAATTCAGTTATGTTACACATGGTGCTCTTTCATTGCATTAATTAGATTTATCTCTGAATAGATTTTGACTGTTAGCAAAATATCAAATCTTAGTTTCCACTATTAAAGATATTTAAATACTTAAGTTAAATATACTACTAGAATCTCCCAAACCTTTGAAGAATGTTTCAATTCATGACAAGACCACTGGAAAAACCTCTTAATGAACCAAAGGTGAAGGTGAAAATCTTCACATAGCTCTATATGTTGGTGTAATTAATCATGTTACTATATAGTTATGATTATATTACATCAAACATTAGAGATGCAAGTGAGGGTAACTTTAAATTAATTAATACAGAAAGGCTATACAAGGAAGTAAATTTTGAAATTTTAAGGGAATTGATAGAAATTACTTAAATGCTATTAGAAATAATTTGAATAGAATATTAGTTGATTCAGGCTCTTACTTAATAAAAGTGTCTATGTAATCTCTCCATCTTTTCTCCTTGCTTTCTTACTATATACCAGAAATGTAGGTACACCTGTCACATCTCTGCTCCCACCTGTGTAACTCTTCAGCCCTGTCTTCATATATGACAACAATAAAGTAGAGAAAAGTCTTCACTTCATGGCTTTCTCTTGGTTCAGTTTAATTCTCCACCAGTGGAGTGGATCTACAAAACAGCCCTGCAGGTGTAGTGATGAACACAGATAGCAGCATGAATGCTTCTCTATGTACATATATACATTCTGCCAAACACAGGTAGTCTCCAAGATTTTTTCTAGGTATTTTTCAAGTGCATGATTAAAATCACAATGAAAAATCAGAGAAACTTCACTGAGGGGCTATATAGAGATGTCAACTCTAGACTAGTCTGAACACTACCCAGCTCTCTGCTGCGAAGAGTACTTACTGCTCTATCGTCACTCCTCATTCTATACACCACTGTCTACACATCAACTTCCCCTACCCTTCAAGACTGCTTTTACTATTCATTTGTATCTACTTCTATTTGAATAATGAGACAAGGGGCAAGGATTGATGTCATTTATCTTCTGCCTTCATCTGTGAAAAAGACTTTACTTTGTGTGGTGAACAGGAAATATAATATACAGATTATGCATTATAGAATTGTACACTTGAAAGCTGTATAATTTTATTAACCAATGTCACCCCAGTTCAGTTATCAAACAAAAATAAAGCCTTGGGGATAGAACAATATACAGGATTTTTTGAACCAATCATTTCACATTGAACTTTAAAATGTTTAAAGGGAGCTAGCCAAGTATACCTAGCAATGTGACTGTGGCTTCTAAGAAATACCTACTCACCAAAATCTACTTTTCTCTTTACAGTTGCATTTTCTTTATTTTGAGAGGAATAATTGTCTTCCCCTCATTTAATAGAACACTGCACCAATTTTATTCAAGCTAAACACAGTCAGTGAAGTAATTTCACTGCATTTCAATTGCATTTGCCTTTCTGAAGAACGTGACAAATTTTTTTCTTCCAAGGGATTAAGTTGAAAAATGTTCAGTGAAAGCAAATATTCTGGCAATTCTATCAAATGATTTGTTTCAGAACTCCAGAATGCTTCCCATTCATTAGGGTGATTTAGTAAGGTGTAATAGCTGTGTGAGCAGCGCACAGGAAATATATCAGTAAGTCATGTCACCTCAGCCAGAATGTATTTTTCTAAAAAGATAAAGTAGATCAGTATAACTCCAGTAAATATCATATGCCACATGCACATATTAAAAATAAAGACTCTAAACTCCCAGAATAGTTTGAAATTTGAAATGATCATTTGCTCTGTGACTGACTGACTTGTGTATTATGGTATTTTAGCAATTTTCTAATTCAAACTTAATCCACAGGTTTCCTTGCCATCCCAAAGAATTATTACATCAGATGATAAGAAATCACTAATAAACAATGCATCATATAGCTAAATAATTTTAAATATATTTTAATTATAAAAACACTTTGGAATTTTTCCAAATATATTATTTATCTTTATATTGCTAACACACTCCTAAATAGTTAAAGTTAAGTAGGAATAAAAATGTACATGTTACTGTCAACAAAATTTTCAGAAATATATTTTATAATTAAAATAATAAAATATATTTAAAATTACTTGGCTATATGATGATTGACTTATTAATGATTTCTTTTTGGTTTCTAATATATGTTTCTAATATATGCTTCATGTATATATTTCTAATACATAAATATTAGATTTAAATAATCTTTAGTTGCCCCAAATCCCAATGAACTAGACATGACACCATAACCCAGGTTTAGTTTTACCACTTTGTAAGAGATTCTCAGAATTGTAGATTCCTTTTCCTATCAATGCAGTCCCAAGGGTAAAGGGCCATGGTGAGCAGTAAATGACATCTCTCTGTTGTCCTTATGTTCCTGTAACAGAGATCTAGCTTTGGAAATATTACCTAATTTATTTATGCATTTCATGTGTTGGAAAATATATGCATCTCATTACTTTTTGTTTCACTGAATTATCATTCTTGATTCTGTCCATTACAGTTGATTCCCATCATTCAGATAGTTTCAACCTAAAGCCTCCTCCTGACTGTCCTTAAAGGCCACTAGAAGATAAAAACAATCAACAGAAAATGAAATATCAAGTTGCTTTGTTCTTTTTTATTTTTAAAATGTTTTTGGCATTCTTAATGGAGCTGCTTATAATCACTTTTTAAAACATTGAGCTGGAAAGCATTATGCTAAGTGAAATAAGTCAGGCAGTGAAAGACAAATACCATATGATCTTGCCATTAACAGGAACCTAAACAACAAAACAAAGAAACAAGTGAAATATAACAAAAGACACTGAAATAGAAGACAAGTAGTCAGGGACCAGAGGGGAGAGGGGAGGGAATTCCAGGGGAGAAGGGAAGGGTTTACAGGAACAAATATAGAGGACACATGGACTAAACTAGGGGGGTTGGAAAGGGGAGGGAGGAGGAGAGGAATGGGTGGGTGGGCTGGATTGGGAATAAAGGATAGAAACTGTAATGAATAAACTAAAATAAAAAATTAAAAAAAGAAGCATTTTCAGAAATAAAACAAAAAATAAAAAATAAAAAATTGTTCTTGTTATTATATTACAGTTGCCCTAACTTTTCCCCCTCCTCCACCTAGCCCAACCCCCACTTCCACAGTCAATCCCCACACTGTTGTCTATGTCCATGGATCATTCATACATGTTCTTTGAGTAGTCCCTTCCTTCTTTCCACCATGTCCCTCCCCTCCTCTCTGGTCACTGTCAGTCTGTTCCATGTTTACCTGCCTCTAGTTCTACTTTGCTCATCATTTTATTCACTAGATTTCTCTTTAGGTGAGATCATATGGTATTTGTTGTTCTTTTTTAAAGTGGAATATCCTAAAATACATACCTTGGTCTTTATAAACTTCAAATGCCAGTGGGAGCATGCATTCCAAAGAAGTATGTGCTTGTTGCACAACAAAGCTCTGACTGATTGCAATCTTACCTTGCCCTGACCTCCAAACAGAGAAGGCTATTTTCAAGTATTTGAATAAAGGCTTCAACTTCTCTCCTGACAGATTGTTCATCTGTCTATAGGATAAGTGAGATCCTATACCCCATTCTGAAAAGTATACCTCATTCTAAAAGAGTAGGTGCATACATTTGTCGTTTTAGGAGTGGGAACTTATGAAGTGAGTGACACAATTTGAGTAGCAGCTGCTTACCTTTCCTCCTCCTATAAAAACTTGGAAGAGTATTAAAAACCCAAATAGGGAATAAAAAAAATCCACAGGTAATTTGAAGTTTATGATTTCTTAAAATACTTAAAAAATGTTATCACAAAATTCTTTTCTATGAAATAACTGTGGTTTTCATATTCCAGATGCATGAGATATTAAAGAGAAATATTCATTTTGAAAAATAATCAACCAGAATACCAAAGATACCAATTCAATATAAAACCCCTCTCTGCCCAAGGATTTATCTCTTATATTGGCTGAGTGTGGCTCTCCACCAAGTTCAGAATGTATTGTACCTGTGGACAGTTTTAGCAGAGGCTGGTAACCCCACCTGTGTAGTTTGAGAGAGCACTTTTGAACTTCTTAATCTGTGGAACTCAGTAGATACATCAATTTTAACCACAGTTAACATGGAAGCTTCCTTATTATACAGCCAAGCAGGAGAATGCACTCTGTAATTCTCATATCCAGATGCAATGATGGACTCCAACCCAATATCCTGAACCTTTCTCCCATCTTCTTACTACAGGTAGTTATCATTCTGGAGTACAATTAGTTGTTTATCTGTCTCTTGTGCAGACAACATGCTTTTTGGGAGCAAAAAAAATCAGTTTTATTTCATCAACTGCATTGAAAGTATTCAAATAATATATTTGAATGAACAAATAGAAGAAATAGAGTAATGCATCAAATCTAGAGTTGCATATTGTTTTAAGTTTGCAAAGCATTTTCCAATTGTATATTCTCCCTTAAAACTTTAAACAACCCATGGAATTATTACCTCATTTGGCTGATGAAGAAACTTAAGGATTATGGAGTTTATTACACATGATAGCAAAATGGTTAAGAGCAGGGACTATGGAATCACCTGGTCTGCATCTGAATCCTAACACTGCTACTACTAGTTATGCAACCATAGGCAAGCTACTTAACTTCTCTGTGCCTAGTTTTCTCATCTATAAAATGAGTATATTAAAAGTACTGCCCTCATACTATTGCCTGAAAATTAATATAAGAAACACTTAAAGCAGTCACTGGTACAAAAGAATTGCTAGTTTTCTGGATAGGGCTTTCCTGACTGCAAGGCCCGTGCTCTCTGTATTTAGTGAATGAACTATAACTGAATCTTTTTTTATGGAGTAAATATATATACATATATTTTTTCAATTACCATTTAAATTTCCTATTATTTTGTATTAGTTTCAGGTCTGTCACATAGTGGTTAGACAATCATAACCAATGATATTGTAATAACTGTGTATGGTGCCAGGTGAGTAGTAGAAATATCAGGGAAAACACTTTGTAAAGTATATGATTGTCTACAACTTAACCTTAACCACGCTTCTAAAAGTGTTCTTAGGGAAAAGTATATTCTGAATTTCAAACAACCAATTAGAAAGATCTTTTGAAACAGGTCTGTCCATAGACATTGATTTAAAATGACTCAGTTATTTGGAAACCCTAGCATCTACAAAGTACATATTGAAAATATTAATTTTATGAACACTAATAATGTACCTTATGTTCCCATGTTTTGTAATGTTGTGAGAGAAGCTAATGGGGACAATGACCCTGACATGATGAGCTCAAATACAGACATCCATTCTGGATGGATTCATCCATTCCACAAACAGGCAGAGCTCCCCACCCTGATGGACTTACATCTAAGAGCAAGTGTTGCAGCTGGTCTCCAAAGATGACCTCCAAAAGGACCCTACCTTCCAGTATTCATACCCTGTATAGTCCTTTAATCTGAAACAACTTGTGACTGACTTTATTTTTTTCTTTTTATTGTGGTGAAACTTATATAACATAAAATTAACCATTTAAAAGTTTCATCATCCAAAAGGAAACTCTTTTTCTCTCTTCTATTCAGCCCTTGACACTCACAAATCTATTTTTGTCAAAATGTGGAAACCAGATAAGGAGGACCACCCAGAGACTGCCTCACCATTAAGAGTTCCAAATAGTCACATGGAGAAGTACCATGAAGAGAGAGATATCCAGCAAGCCCCAAGCAGTTCAGCCATGCCAACTGAGGTGTCAGAAATAAGCAATGCAGACTTCTATGGCATTTTTGCCCCAGAGGACACCCTGTGGAGAAGAAAGAAGGAACTTGGTTGACAGTCACAACTAAGGCTCAAGACATGGTCCCAAGGGAGCCATCCCTGAGGCCAATCTGTAGTTGTTCAAGCCATCCTAACTCAGGCCCCTACAGTAATAAATAGATAGATGGATGGATAAATAAATAAATACATACATACGTAAAATATATTAGGGAGTAAAAAAGTGGTTTGAAAGCAAACAAGGGCAGAGTAAGGGGTGTCAGGAGAGCTGTATTGTGGGTGGGGCAAGCTGCAGAGCTACCTAGGGTAATCTGAGAAAGTCTCACATCTCTGATTGAGGTGGAGCCAATAAGAAATTTTGAAAAAGGAAATTGTGTGATCTAGCCAATCTCTAAAAAGCACTTCCCTTGTTGCAGGGGTACATGCAAGGAGTGGGGTAATGGCCTGCTAGCATCTAGACATTTGTGTTTAAAATGAAAGAAAAAGAAAGGGTACAGGTAATACATGTAAACCTGCAGAATGTGGACAAGCAAGCAGTTCATTTGAATACAAATAGTACTGGGTTCAGTTGTCCACTATACACAGTGTCTGGATTTTCATATCGCATGGATCTGTGAAGTCTTAACAATTAAATGGTTCTGAGACAAAATTAGGTTACTGAAGGAAAAAGTAGTAGAGAAAGGAGAGGAAAACATTTTATGATGATCTAATAAACATACCTAATATTTTTCAAACTTGCATGAAGTGAAAGAAACTTTTTATCGCCACAAAATATCAGGAATAAATCTCAAGGCTCTGATTAAGGGGACTCTGGTAATTTCCACCTCTCCCCATCCCACCCAACCCCCTCACCCTGTAGTCCCAGAAGCAGATCCCAGATCCTTAAGGCTCTGCAGGCCCAAGATGAAACCAACATCCTAGAGAAAATCAACTTCAAAGGGTTTTTCCCAGGCCCTTCAGATAGTGGAACTGTATGTGACAAAATTACCAGGCAAAGTCAGTTCATCTTCAGAACTTTGAAGGAAAGACAGTTGAAAACCAATTCAATTGAGAAAAACAGTCTTTAAAAAACCCCAAAACTAAATATGAACAATAACAGTAAGCACTTAAATCTATACTTTGAGTATAACTGAATTTCTAAAAGAGCAGCAAAAAGATACAGTATATTTGCTTTTATCATAATATCCACATGGCATGCCAACTTTAAATAATCATAGTGTGTGTGTGTATGTGTGTGTATCCCAGTTTATCACTGAACACTTAGTTAACTACAAGATTTACTATAGGTCTCCATTAAGTAGCAAACTCCCTTGATATATCAATGACTATTCAATTTACAAGCATGTAATTCATAACCAATTATCAGGAGGACTGAGAATGCTTTTGTCAGTCCCCAGCCATTCTGTATAGCTAGTATTTATAAAAATACACTTTACTTAAAAAGTTTATTTGCTTGTAGATTTTATTTCCCCATGGAGGCAAAGAAAGAGAAGCCCCCAAATAGAAATGGTAATTACAGCAAAAAGAAAAAGAAAGAAGAAAACTTGTTATGTCTTTTAGCCATCTTGCAACTCACTTGAGACTATTCTGGCAGTTACACAATTAATTTTCCTAAAAATGTTGTACCAAAAAGTGGACAATCTGGTTCATGATGCTACACATTTATGGATCCAGTCTCCATGTCTCCAGTGGTAGTCTCCCTTTTTCACTGAGGCACATAAGACAGGTGTGGACTGGTGCATAATTATGTGAGTCACCTGGTGTTAGATGAAAATTCAGACTCTAGGGCCCCACTGCAGGAAATCTGTAAAGCAACAAGACCTCCAAGCAAGTTCGACAGTGGGATACATCATCATTGCTCCCTGAAATGTAAGATACCTGAGGCTTAAGCACTGAGACCTGAGCAGGATAGAACTAACCAGCCACTGTGTGACTGAGGGAAGACAGTGGACATTCCTGGATTTCACTTTCCTATAGCTCTACCAACACAAGACCCCAAATCCTTGTTATACAGAGAAAGTTGTGAGATATATATGTATATGTGCACATGTGTGTGTATATATATATATGTATCACAACTTTATATATATGATATATATCATATATATGATACATATATGTGTGTGATATATGCATGTTTATGATATATACACATATCTGATATGTGTATGTGTATCATATAAAATATATATAAGATATATTCTATTAATTTTACTTACAATCCTAAAATCAGACAAAATAAAAGGAGAAATACTTTATTATGGCCTACCCTAAATAATCTAGAATGGATTTCAGGAAAATTAAGACCACTTTGAGGTTGACTATTAATATATTTTTCTAAAATTATAAATATGAATATCTGACATCATGTTCTATTAATCTGCATGTATTCTTTCTTGGAAGATGCTAACAAAACTTCATCATATTCCACATTGACTGTGTGTCAGCAGTATGAACACAGGTTTTCACTGTGTGGGCAGATCGAAAGAAATTATAAATGCCTGTTTGGATTCTGATGCCAGGGAAGTTTGCCAAACCTCATTGATACTTCCTTTTATTACCCTCTATGAATATATTTGTTGTAGAAACTGGAATGTCTTTTTTGTAAGAGAAACCACTGTGCATACATTTATAGTGATGAGGAGGGAGTAATTTTTGTGGAGCCTCTCAAGTGAAGCAAGTGTCCCTGGAGTTGATTTTATTTTATTTGTCACTAGATGTCACTGCATACACAAGTGTGCTACGGTGACTGAGGGTAATGGGAAACTGAGAAAGAGGCAAAATAGAATCTGGAAGCCTTCCCTGTAATCATACTTGGAAGATATCTGCACTCTGGATCTCTTTGAGGCCGTCTCACAATCTTGTTTAATTAGGCTAATCCCCCTTAATATTCTGTCATTGTACAGATTGTGTGAAATCCAGTTTCAATGTGTGCAAATCTTTTGCCATTCAACAACCTTTTGGACTGTCATATGTGGTAAATGTATCTTATTCAAAGTTTCTTTTTGCATGAAATTATGAACAAAATGAAAAGTGGCTACTTATATGCTACTTCTAATTCAGGGTTATATCATTAGAACACCAATTTGTTCTCAATCAGAATGAAACATTGAATAGGTACTTAAAATTGGCTCCAAATCTAGCCTATTTGCTAACTAGTAGATTAACATTTGCTACTAGCTAAGAAACTAATTAAAATTTACAATCCCTCTATCTAATGTCCTTCCAAATTCCAGGGTCATATCTTCATTATTTGGGGGCAAAAGTGTGCTTGGTTAGACCCTTATCCGAGATTTCTTCTTGCGAGGTTTGCTATATTTGCAATATGTGCTTCAGAGATTAATTCAAGTTGACACTATAGCCTTCTATGGAGACAGTAACTTATATGTTTCCCCTCTTTATTCCAAATCCCAAAGTGATTTGTGACAATCCTATCAGGAAGATCCTGTTGGGTCATTACTGGAATTACACCTTCATATTTTTATTTGCTGAGACCCCATTGCCAGCAGGAATTTTACCCAAGGAGACTGTCATTTAGATTTCCTGTCATCTCTTTAGCTGCTGAGCCAGATGTGAACATTTATCTTACCAGAATTTGGACAGGCAGGTCCCTAAGTGGTTCTATACCCCTGCTGGTGATCTGGTCTAATAAAATAAGCACAAATAAGATATGAAAGACACAGATTCTGATCCTCAATCTTTTGTGTGACTATGGAAATTTGGGCCTCAGTTTCCTCATCTGTAAGAGGAAACTAAGAAAATCTATCTTTATCTCACAATGTTGTTAGGAGAATCAAACAAGATAACAGATTTGAAAGAAATCAAGTGTTACATAAATTCAAGACATTATCTTCATTTCCATAATAATTTAACTGCACATGTGTGTTTTTAAATAAGATTAGGAAGGTGGTGAAGTCATATCACTTTCAAAAGTTATCTATGGTTTTCTTATCTTTTTAAAAAGTTTAGCCCTGCCGGATATGTCTCAGTGGACTGAGCACCAGCCTTTGAACCAAAGGATCTCTGGTTGGATTCCCAGTCAGGTCACATGCCTGCACTGTAGGCCACGTCCCCACTAGGGAGTGCTGGAGAGGCAACCACACATTAATGTTTCTTTCCCTCTCTTTCTCCCTCCCTTCCCCTCTCTAAAAATAAATAAATAAAATCTCTAAAAATAATAAATATCACCAAACCCACATTATATGAAATGTTAAAGGGACTTATCTAAGAAAAGAAGACAAAAAATATGAACAGTAAAATGACAACAAACTCAGAGCTATTAACAACCAAACCTAAAAAAAATAAAATAAAAAACAGAAACAAACTAAGCAAACAACTAGAACAGGAACACAATCACAGAAATGGAGATCACATGGAGGGTTATCAGCAGGGGAGGGAGAGGGGGAGAGAGCGGGAAAAGGTACAGAGAATAAGTAGCATAGATGGTAGGTAGAACATAGACAGGGGGAGGGTAAAAATAGTATGGGAAAAGTTGAAGCCAAAGAATTTATATGTATGACACATGGACATGAACTAAAGGAAGGGAATGTGGGTGGGAGGGGGTATGCAGGGTGGAGGGGAATAAAGGGGGGGAAATGGGACAACTGTAATAGCATAATCAATAAAATATATTTAAAAATATAATGATAATAATAATAATAAATAGTTTATGTAAGATTTTAGCCAATAACGAAGCATGAGTAGCACCTTTATGTCTAGATATTCATTTACCTGCACTCAGCCACAGTCAATGTGTGACAAATTAAGTGGCATCACAGAACACCATGCATGTTCCTAGGCACACGTGGGTTAAATTCATGCAACAGGGCACAGATCGCCTTTATTTCAGTGCAGACCTTGAGGTGCCTGGTTGGGGTCAGGGAGGGTAGAAAGTGAGAAGACAGAGAACAATCACACAGCTAGAGCTATGCCAAGTCTTAAAAGAGGTAGACCTGCTAGTTTGGGGCCAAAACTTCAACTCCTATTTCTTAGAAATATAGTCCCAAAGAAAGTTACATAAATCTTGTTGGATATGAAATGGTTCTTACAAAACAGCATTTTGACGAGTCTAAGGTGAACAGATCTGACTCATGCAGATTACATTTCCGTGAAAGTGCACAAGATTTTAAGAATGGATTAGAAACAAAAAAGCTGAGAAAACAAAGGTGAGTTTAATTAATCTTAAATGCAATCAGTTTTTACTGCAAATCTAGTCTTCAGCCTTCCTCTTCTGACTTGCTTTCTAAAATGCTGAGTCCCAACAAATGAGTGAATTATGCTGATGGCAGCATATTTAGTAAATGGTGGGCTACAGACCTGGGAAGTCTCCTCTCTGCCTTAGTTCAGATTTCTACAGCACCACAGACTTGAAAGAGATCCTCTAATTTATGGGCGGGATTAGTGCTCTACAGCCAATGTGTGTTGTTCTTCATGGCTTTCAGCCCTCGTGGTTTCTCGGTTCCTTATGGTCACTGTGGCCACCTAGAAATTCTTTTCAGGAGCATAATAACCAGATCAGCTGCTGCAGGCTGGAGTTGGGCAGAACAAAAGGAGGTGGAGGGCACTCCCGCAGACCCTTGTCTGTTCACAGATCCCAGTGGACACCCAGGGGTCACATCAGACAAAACCTCCTTCCAGCCCCATTTGATAACTCTCAGTTCTGCACAACCGGGTTGCCTCTACTTAAGGCCTGGGGGACACGCTCCAATAACTTGCAGACTGCCAATAAAAATACTAGCAGTGGAAAAAATACACACACAGGCCCTGCAGAAAGCAGGAAGCCTCCTCTTTTTTGTTTTTCCCCTTTAGAATACTTCTCCATGGAAATCCTTAAGGTAAATATGGGAGTTCATATCTCAAAGTCTATTGGCAATATTAATGGCCTGATACGAGTCTTTTTAACTTAGGGATAGCCACAAGTGGGAAAAAAACAGGGCAATAGATGGTTATTTTACTCTAAAATTAGGCGGTGAAACTTCTGGTTCCTTGCTTTGTTCGTCTGCCACCTGATGCCATAGTGTGGACAGGTTTTCCCTAAGCAGCATCTGGTCCCTCTTGGAAGATTCCACAAGTGTTTTGTCTCTTTTGGGTTTTCAATAGTGGCCTCAGGGGTGGGTGACCATCTGGCAGGGCGTCACCTGGCCAGTGGGGCCTGTCTGACTGCATGCTGCTCTGCATTCCCCTGCATAGAATGGCCCCAGTGCCTACCAGGGACCTGGCTGAGTACTGGACAATTGGCCATGGTGCTTAGCACTGAGCCAGAAAACCAGTATTAATAAAAGCACATTTTATTAACAATAAGGTGGGATTCTATAGTTTCAGTATGTGGGTTTGTAGTCAACAAAGTTGGATTTCAGTTTTTATTCATTTATATTCTAGCCCACAAAGTCATGGGAAAATTACCTCTGACGGTTTAAATCTGCAAAAGAAGCAAAATAATAACAATTGGATTGTTGTGAATATCAATGAGACTACCCCAGATGACCAGAGGGTAGGGAGGAGGGAGATAATGGGGAAAGAAAGGGAAGGGTCAAGTCAAGGAACTTGTATAAAGGAACTTGGACAAAGTAGGGGCAGTGACTGAATGTAGATGGTGCGGAATGGGTATGGCAGGGGAGAGTAATAGGGCAAAAATGGGGACAACTGTAATTGAACGATAATGAAAAAAAGAAAGGTGTATCTTTTTTTTCCCTTTTTTAAAAATCCTCACTTGAGGGCATGCTTGTTGATTCTAGAGAGAGGGGAGGGAGAGAGAAAGGGAGAGAAACATCAATGTGAGAGGGAAATACTGATCAGTTACCTGTAGTAAGCATCCCAACTGGAACCAAACCCACAACCTAGGCATGTGCCCTGCCTAGGAATTGAACCTGTGATCTTTCCATTTATGGGCCGAGTCTTCAACCAACTGAGCCATACCAGCCTGTACTAAAGGTATATCTTACATCAAGTAATAAAGGGAACATGTTAATAGGTTGGTAAAGGATTATTTAAAAAGGAACTTTTTGCAAATTTGCAAGCACAGTTTAGGAAAAGCAAGAAGGAATCTATGCAGTACCCCAGGGTTTGTGACATTCTGGAGCTGTACTATGTTAGGGCTTCAGGGACAAAGTCAGGGAGAAGTTCCCAGAAACGAGACAGGAAATTGTAGGCAGAGGAAGAACACAACACAGCTGTTGACTTTGTCAAGGGGTTGGTGCCACCAAAGCATGACAAGAGGTGGAGGGGGATAGGTACTCAGTGAATAATCTTTGGACTTCCCATTATCTGAATATCCACTTATTTCCCAAACTAAGTAACCACAACCCCTTGGTACTCAAATATGTGTGTCAGTCTTCTTACTTTTGACACATTCAGCCTGAGGGTTTTTTCTAGCAGGGGATCATGAATGTCCCATGTGCACAGCAAACATGCTGGAAAGCCTATGTACCCCAAAGCAGCCCTAAATCAATGACTGACAGGAGTTAGGGTGATTTAGCTTCCTCACTCTTCACTGCCTCAATAGAGTTCTCCCAGGATTCAGCACCAGTTGCCTACAATGAAAACTTGCAGGATAATATACCCATTATTGGCTTTAGTCCCTTCCCTGTCTCACTTTTCTGCATCCAGGGATCAGCACCCAAATCAATTATTTACACTATAATCTCTGTCACAGTGTCTATTTTGGGAGAACTCAAATTAAGACAAAACCTCACAGGCATAGTTTTGTGGGTCAGCCTCCTGGGACACAGAGCAAGATGCAGAAAGGTGGAGAGTGGATTTGGGGGTGGAAATGGAAGGCAGTCACATAAGCACTTAACACGGGACCTCATCTACTTCACAGCACCTTAGCTAGCACTTAGATTGGCAATGACAGAGACACTCGCACAACTGTTTCCTCATTCTACTCCTTTTCCACTACCTCCCTCAATCAGTTACCTACCTCCTGGGTTCCCTTCCTTTGTTTAACATTTGACTTCATAGTAGCATTGACTGAGTTTGAGTTCAGAACTGTATACACATATATACACATATATATGTATGAAGGGTGACCCAGAAAAATCGGAATTATCTTCTGGGGTGGGCCCCTTGTAATACAGGCTTCCCTGTCTAGGTGAGTGTTCTAGGACCCCATCTGTACCAATAGTGCACCAGCTAGTGTTGTTGTGAGAGGCTGCTTTCAACTTCAGTGAATTTTTCTGAAGACTCTTTAAACATGTTTGCCCAATTCATGATGGGTGATTTATGAACACTCCACGAACCTGCCCATACTGTGTGGAGTATTCAGCAGCTTTTGACCAAAAACAGCCTGACTCCTGTACCCCACCCCCCTATTCACTGGCTCTTGCCTTGGGATACTTTTGTTTGTTTGTTTCCCTGGATGAAAAAAGTCTTCAAAGGGAAACGTTTTGCCAATATAGAAGAGGTGAGACAAAAAATGGCAAGAGCACTAACAGCGATCAAAATCAAAGACTTCAAAATCTGTTGTGTGCAGTGGGAAAAACATCTTGATAGGTGTATTGCATCAACTGGAGAGTACTTTGAAGGTAACTGAAGTTTAAACATGTAAGAATAAATACACAATTTTTTATAAATACTAGTTTTGGGGGGCCACCCCTTATATATATAAGATATATATATCTTGTTTAAGAAATAAACAAGAACAATTCAAGGGGCTGAGGAGTGGGTGGGGGTACGAGAAAAAGATGAAAACTAGATGGTATGCCTAATAAGGAACAAAGCCTTAAAACTTAAATGAACATATATGTATTTCATTCCATCAATGATCAATTAAAAGAGAAGGGCTGACAGGATGGTATTAGCAGATATAGAAAGCCAGCCTACCAAATATCCCCTAAATTAAAGTATGCAGCCCTGGCTTGGCAGTTCAGTTGGTTGGAGCACCATCCTGAACACTGAAAGCTTGCGGGTTTGATCCCTGGTCGGACATATCTAGGTTGTGGATTCACTCTCTGGTTGGAGCATGTACAGGAGGCAACAGATTGATGTTTGTCTCACACTGATGTTTCTCTCTCTCTCTTTCTCCTTTCTCCTCTCTATAAAAAATCAACAAATAGATCCTTGGGAAAGGATTAAAAATAATTAAAATATGTAGGCACTATATCCTATGGTTGGTACAAGAGTCCTGATCTGATGTAAAAAGAAAAATCAAGTATCCACTATGAAGTGCCACAAAACCCTGTTTATTATAGTACAATACATATCAATGTTCTAGATCCCCCCAAAATCTCAACATATGTATTGAGTTAAAATGGTTAGGTAAAGGATAGATGGCTTCAACAAAATCAGTTATGGGATCAAGGTTACCACTAGGGCCAATAATAGAGATTGGCATTTGGTTGATGCTTAGTAAATATTAGGTGGATAGGTGGATGATTGGATGGGTTATCCTAACAGTGTAAAAGTAAAAAAAGTCAACAGTGATCAAAATACTAATATTCACAGAACTCCTTGTCCAAAATAATCTTAACACTTTCCTCATGATGTGTGTGCATTTGCACACGCACGTGCATGCAAGCATGAAAATGTCAGTAAACTAGGGTGCTGCAAAGGGCCCTGATACAAGGAAGCATAATACAAGGGGCCATTACTGCAATCAGTCCTTCATATTATTTCTCCCTCCAGTGGAGAAGATGTCTCTTTCCTTCTTGTGTTCTGAAGCTCTGAGTTGTAACTTACCAGCTCTTCATCTCCTGAGAGGCAGGATGGATTTTATCTTGATGGAGATTTGAATCCCTGCCAGAATTCCTTGCTGTGTTTGAATAATAAGTAAGTTTCTGGAAACCACCCCAAATCCCAGAAAGCAGACTTTTCGTTGGAAAAGCCCCCAAATCTATATTTTAATTAAGCATATGCAAGTTAGGGAGTATATGTGTGTGTGTTTCATAGATTTCCATTTTAACAGAGTAATAAGGCTCAATGATAGGTTGACACCAAGTGCTCCAATCTATCTGATCACTTAGTTTTGTTAACTGATATAGTATGTGGCTATTAATGGAAAATATATTTGGCAAACCACTATAATCCCCATCCTTCTTCCTTTTGGAGGAAACCATGGCTTATTTTGGGAGGGGAAGGAGGTGGAGGAAGTTGCTGTTTCATATGCACAGATACAAAAATCAGGTTTCAATCATATTCATGATCCCAATAGCATATTGCATATTTCTTGTGGAAATATGTTTGTTGTTTTGCATTGAAAATATGCTCCTTGCCCTGATGGGTGTGGCTCAGTTGGTTGGGTGTCGTCCTGCAAGGCAAAAAGTTGCCAATTCAATCCCCAGTCAGCGTATATGCCTGGGTTGTGGGTTCAGTCCCCAGTTGGGTTGTGCACAAGAGGCAACTAATCAATGTTTCTCTCTCACATACATATTTCTCTCCCTTTCTTTCTACTTTTCTTCCTGACTCTTTAAAAAGATAAGTAAATAATACCTTTTTGTATAGGTCTCCTTTTTGAGTCCTTCAAGTCACATGGAGTTTTGGACATCTCAGTTAACCCCCCAATATGTTATTTAGTTGAAGAGTGTAAACGTGTGAATCCTAAGGGGTGGACTGATGTCACTTTTCAATATGGCCCCAGAGTCCATGGAATTCCTCATGGCAATTTCAAGGAATGCCTCAGCTGTGAAAAAGTGAATTGGCAGTTTTATTCCACATCAGAACTTAAATGAATTTTTCGAGATATGTAATTGGATAGGATATTCAGGTCTGGAACACAAAAAAGAACAACAAAGTAGACATTTCAGTCCCCACTGAAGATGTCTGTGCTTAGTGGTTCTTTGAGGAGAAAACTAAAAAGAACCTCTTTTCTGAATAGATTGACAGTTGTTAGAGGAGAGGGGATTTATGGGGCTGGGTGAAAAAGGTGAAGGAATTAAAAAACAACTCAAAGATGCAGACAACAGTATGGCAATTACCAGAGGGAAAGGGGAGGGAAGGGAAGTAGAAAAGGATAAAGGAGAGATAAATGGTGATGGAAGGAAACTTGACTTAGGGTGGTGAACACACTATGCAATATACAGATGATGTATTATTATTATAGAATTGTACACCTTAAGACCCCAATAAATTCAATAAAAAGAACCTTTCTTCTGATATCAAGCATTTCTTCCTTCCTTGTGGGATATAATTAACCTTTATTAAGAAATTAAGGATGGGCCCTGGCTGGTGTGGCTCAGTACATTGAGTAGTAGCCTGTGAACCAAAGAGTTGCAGGTTCAATTTCCAGTCATGTCACATGCCTGGGTTGCTGACCAGGTCCCCAGTAGGGAGCCCATGACACACACTGATGTTTCTCTCTCTTTCTCCCTCCCTTCCTCTTTCTCTAAAAATAAATAAAATCTTTTTAAAAATTCTAAAAAAAAATTAAGGATGGTATATTTTGTGAGAAGCATCTTAAATGTGTATAATATTTGAATTGAAAATAAATACTTATTTATTTTTAATGCATATGTGTGAGTTTCAATTAGAAAATTATTTTTAAACCACCAGATATATTCTACTTTATTATTGACATATATAGGATAAACTGTAGTAAAGATTTATCATCAAAGTAAACCATATTTAATAAATGTCACTGAGTTTGAGAAATGACAATGTGTGAGAATCATATTTATTTTTAAATATCCTTAATTTAATGTTGTTTAATATGGGGGCTGTATTCTAAGAGTTCTTTATGATGATAGAGCCAAGACCCAAACAGGTCACCTATATATACAGATCACCTGCACATACAGATCACATATAATTTATTATCCAAACTTAGGCCACTTTTGACAGAGAAATTGGATAATGTTTATAACTAAGCTGGAATGATAGGTATGAACTGGAGCTGTCTTTGGAAAATTGGGTGCAGAGTCACTCTACCTCTATACTTTTTCCTAGGATTGTAAATTCCCCATATATTTTGTGTAACTTTTTAATATGCAAGCTGTTTTGTGACTTAAGAGAAATTAAGCTTCCTTCCAAAGAAAAAATATAAACTCTCAGAAGATAAACTAAATAAAAACAAATTTCAAAAGGAAAGTAACTGACTATCAAACAAATGCTGGATAGATGGACGGGTGGATTGATGGATGGGTGAATGGATAATGCTAAACATTTATTGAGTGCTTCCTATATGCCAAGCATTTCATGGAGTGTTTTCCTCATTTCATCTCCTTTATGCGGGTAAAAAACTGAGTTCTAGAAAAAGCAGTATATCCATGTTACATAATAAATGAGTGCTGAAGTCAAGGTTGGAACCCAAGTCATTTGACTTAATGGCCAATTTCTTAACTCTCAACAGGCACAGTAGACAAGAGAAAGGAGGAAGAGTAATTGATTCATATCTGACTTCTAGAGTTTTGAGCCTTAAGGATATAATATTGACAGATATAGAGAAGTTGGGAGTAAAACTCATTAAAGAGTGAAAAGTGGATGTGATGAATTAAGTTTTAATGTAAGACCAAAGCAACAGAATTGAAAGTATTAGTTAGAAACCACCTGTCCCAAAGCCCTCTCTTAAAAAAAAAAAGATTTTATTTATTTATTTTTAGGGAAGGGAGGAAGAAAGAGAGAGAAAGAAACATCAATGTGTGGTTGCCTGTCATGGTCCCCCTACTGGGGCCCTGGCCTGTAACCCAGGCATGTGCTGTAAACTGGGAATCAAACCAGTGACCCTTTGGTTCACAGGCCAGGACTCAACCACTAAACCACACCAGCCAGGGCCCAAAACCCTCTCTTAAAGGAGCATCTAAGTCCCCAAAAGACTAAAACATTAAATGCATCAGTGGTGGTTGGAGATTTTACCTCTCGTTTTCCCACCTGACCCTACTTCCATGAACAGTACCTGGGTAGTCAATAAGAAGGGCCCAGGAGGCAACTAGAGAAATTAAATAAAAACTTGAGAGGGAAATGACAGATAAAGATGCACAGGGGAGTGCCCTCCTTGAAGAAAGATCAGTATTGAAGCCATGAAGATGAAGAAGCTCTCTCAAAATGGAGTGCCCAAAAGAGATGTAATGAAGTAAATCATATGAGGTCTCTATGAGTGAGGGCTGAAGGGAAGACACAGAGGCAGCAAAGCAGACAGGTTACAAATGGTCAGTAGGGTAGAAAAGAAACCAAGAGTTTCAGAGACTGAAAGAAGAGAGGACTCCACTGCCTATGTAATGCTGAAGAAATACAGGATCTGGATTCTATCATGTGCAAGGGCCTCACTTATGATTTCTACATATATTAACTTATTTGCTTTTATAATAGCCCTGTGGGGCTGACATTATTGTTTCTGTTCTATAGATGCCAGACAAGGAACAGAGATGCCACCAAACAGAACAACATCAGGAAATTGCTTTCACCCAGGGGCTATTGGGACAATGGGACAATTTTTACCGAAGTCCAAGAAGTTTGAATATCCAACAGAAGCAAGGTTCATAGTAAGATCCTGTCCAAAGGATCTGGAGCCAGGCTGCTAATGGTAATGCCATAGGAAAGAGAGAGAGACAGAGAGAGAGGAGAGAAGAGAGAGAATACATCTTGGTTTCCCGTTCTTTTCTTCTCTAATTTTCAGCCAGTTTCTTCTACTGGTTGAACCCACCCAGAAAGGAAGGAAACTTGGGAAAATGATTAATACATAGCAGAAGAGAAGGACAGTAGATATATCTGAGTAAACAGGAAGTTGACTGGCATACCCACACACAGGAGATTTGTCATACATTACTTCTGCACATATCCTACTGGCCAAAACTCATACACATGTCCTCACTCAGCCACAGGGGAGTCTGTGTGCCCAAGAAAAGGATAATGGGAAAATGGTGACCACAGTAGTTTCTACTACAGGTACCTACAATATGAAAAACACTGCAGTGACCACTGTAACAAATGCAAAACTGAATAAGCTAAAACTCCAGCTCATACAGGCAACCAACATAGTCATAATACAGAAAGACTATTTAAAAAGTGCAGTAATAGAGGTGTCATGTGATGCCAGAATACTTGGAAGAGAATCAACCTGGTTGGAGTACTAAACTGAAAGAATTTTTGAAGTTTATAGAATTGGAAAAAAATTTGACAAGCAATGGGACTTAGAGAAGGACTGGACGAGAGACACAGAAATTGGAAAACTGAGTATGTGTGTTTAGGGATATGAAAGTAGACTAGAGGGTCAATGTGTCAGTCATGGTGGTATGAATAATTAGAAAGAAAGATAGAAAAGAATCAAGTTTGGGGTAGCTTTGAATGTTGGGCTAAGATAATGGTGGGAATGGAGTGGTCAGTGTAGAGAACAATGAATCTTTATTCTATTCTTATATACAAAGATGGTTTAAAAAATAGGTTTATAGTTCTAATACAAATAAGTGATACAATAATTAATAAATAATACTACAAGAATAAATCCTGCTTCCCATACTTACACCTGATAAGTTGTACGCAGCTTACAACTATAAACCCGATTCAGAATTGTAAAAAGAATTTGAGCAAGGTAGTAACATAATCAGAGCTATGTTTTAGGAATATAAAAACAGACAGCACATAAATGGGCCTTAAGGGCTGAATTGTGTCCCTCCAAACTCATGTGTTGAAGTGCTAATTCCCAGTATCTCACAATGTGACTGTATTAGCGATACGGTCTTTAAAAAGTAATTAAGTTAAAATGAGGTTATTAGGGTGGGCCTAATAAAATATAACTGTTGTCTTTATAAGAAGAGGAGATTAGGACACAGCACAGACATGTACAGAGGAAAGACCATGTGAAGACACAGGGAGAAGACAGCCATCTGCAAGCCAAAGAGAGGCCTGAGAAGAAACCAAATCTGCTGAGCCCTTGATCTTGGATTTCTAGCCTCTAAAATTGTGAGAAAAAATGTCTGCTGTTTAAGTGTGAATACTTTGTACTTTACAGCTCTAGCAAATGAATACAAGGGTCTAACACTGATTTCACCTAGGTTTGATCATCAATGTACAGCAGAATAAAGGTAAATTTTCCTTTTACTGAACTCATGTGACATACTTTAAGAGCTTAATTTTTTCAACTTAGGAAGGCCTTTGGACAATATTTTGAAAAGAGAAAGCACTCATGGTCTACTAAAACACACGTGGCTTGAGTTCTCTTAATCCAAAAATGTCAGTCCATATTGTTGAGTTAAAATGCACCAGGGTAGTATGTCAGTTATCTACTGCCAAAATAGACTACCATAAATCTTAGTGGCTTAATAGAGCAATTTTTTTGTTTGTTTTTTGCAAGAGGATATAGATCAGCTAAGAGGTTCTGTTAACTTGGACCAGGGTTAGGTGACTTCAGCTGAATTCACTCATTTGCCTGTAGCTATGTGGCAGGTAGCATGGCCTCACCTTGGATGAATGACTTGGCTCTGCTGCTTGTGATGGTCATCCTCCCGCAAGCTAGTCTGGGTTTGTTATCACAGAAAAACAGAGGAGTAAAAGAGAAAGCTAGAGAATGTATAGTCTTTTGAGGCCTAGACTTGTAATTGGTGTAATATCACTTCTCCAACATTCTATTGACAAAGCAAGTCACATGTTCAAGCCCAGATTGGAGAAGTAGGAAAAGAGACTTCATTCTTTCATAGAAGTAGCTATAAATTCACATTGCAAATGGCATGGATACGAGGATTAGTAAAATGTGGGGCCATTTTCACAATCAATCACAGATTATTCCTCATGGTGGAAATTTGAACCTCAGTACCACTGAGTTACCTTAAAAGGGAACAGGCAGCTGAATCTCTCATCTAATGCAGGAATTCCCCCAAATGAAACACAAAAAGATTTTAAAAAAACAGTCAGAGAAGCTTCCCACCACCTGACCATTTGACCTAACTTTTCTCACTAGGCAAAAAAAAAAAGGAAAAACACTATAGTTCTCCCAGTGTTGCCTGCAGGGTTTGGTTTATCTGGCTTCTGCTATGAGTCACAGCTGACTGAGGGGTGGGGGTGGGTGATGAGTCATGGCCTAAGACAAAGATAGAATTTGATGGGGGTGGACTGGAAGGTGGGACAGAAGAGACTGCAAGTTCAGGCATTATCTCAGCATTTAGGGTGATTTCTTCTTTCCTGCAGCTGGGAAATTTGGGCAGTATGCTCCCTTCTGAAATCCAGAGAAGATTCCACATAGGCCTTGTGCAACTGAGTTTAGGGGACTTACACCTTTGTGTCTCTGAGACAGTTGAGTTGCTGATTTCAGAAGTGATTGTGTCACTGCCCTGAATTTGCTACAGCTCTCCTTGGAACTCATGTGCCCGTTCAACAGACCATTTCATCCTGCCATCCCCAGGAGTAAGTTAGCTGGTCAGCTTGAGAGTTAATATTTAGAGAGACTAATGGTTGCATATAATTTACTGCAAGAAAGAAATAATGAGTCAATGTTATCTATTGACCTACTCACACATATATTTGCATTTGACAACTTTTTAAAATACCCTTTGGCTCAATGACTTTTAAGCTTAAGTCACTATGGTAGGGCTTTTTTTTTTTCAGCTACTCCTCTGTATTTTAATTTTGGCTGCACAGTCACCTGCCTCAGGCACACAAATGTTTGTGCATCTGGCTTCCAGCAATTAACACATCTCCTACCCGGAGGTAAAGATTAGATGAAAATTGTTACCCCAGAATAAATCTGGAAACAGAACTCCTGAGAGTTTGCCAAATAAGGTGACTACCAGCCTTAAGATGCTGAACTTTAAAATGACTGTCATAGAAACAAAGGCAAGGCATGGTTGGCTCCCATTCAACCTGGTCAACAACATCCTTCATGGCAGGACGTGCCATCATTTTGATTCGCAGCAGAATAAAGGAATCTATTTGTATATTTGGAAGTTTGAGTGAGGATTTCCTGAGTTCCTGATGAAGTCATTCCTGCCTTACAACAGCTTTGCTTGTACCACTAGAGTTAAAACCGGGTCACCATTTCCATGCAAGTGTGTGGTGTGTGCACTGCATTTCAAAGCCTAATTAAAACTCAATCTTGCATTATTTTCTCCCAGATTAAAGTTGGGATCAAACCAAAATTTCAGCTCATAGAAGGAAAATGCTTTAGACACATTGTATTATGTTTGCATTGCCTGTCGGTGAGGGAATGCCTTTTGTTACATCATTTAGAACACAGCGCCCTAAACATATTATTTGATGGGGACAAAGGAAATTGGCTGATGGTATCCAGAAAAGATGCCTTGGCTTCATAAGGTTCTCCCTGCAGAAACAGAAATAAACCAGACAACCTCACATTGGACTATAAAACCCTTGCTTATCTGTGATTGAGTTCCCCAAAGAACCTCTTAAGATGTTGTCACTGATCTGTGAAGAGCTCAACACAGTTCTCACTGCTATTGATACCATCTGCCCAGAAGAGACTATGAATTCCTCCAAAGGATGTTCTACAGGCTATGACACAGGAGCATATACTCCTCCTGGGCTGCCTGTGTCACAGATACTAGGCTTAGGGAAGTCAGAATGAATAAGGGGCTGGCTGCAAAGCCATAGGGAGCACCAGTTATATGTAGCCCTGAGGGGTAATTTCAGTAGATGCTATGGGAACCTTACCCAAGCCTTTTCTTTCCCTATGCCTTCAGGGCACAACAACTCTACTCCCTTTTAGAGAAATGGCTTTCTCTGGCTCCTAGTGCCCCAACCTTATCCACTCAAGTGCGGGCAAGAACTGAAGGGGGATTAACACCCACTGGATGAAGCCCTAGATGAATGACAAATAGGACTTGGTGTATACATACCCCAGTTCCTTTGCCACTTGGAAGGAATAAATCTCCGCCATACTTCACACCATTTTACAGCAGTTCTAAGCAAGACTAAGTTCCAGTTGCTCACAGCAGAAGTTGGTTCATTGAAACACCCTATATAGACTGCTTTCCTTTTCCTGTCTCACTTTCCCTCTCCCACATCTATATTTCTTTTACTTCCCCCAGAAGTCATTTGCCATTGAGATTTACCTTTGGGATTGTTTTTGGGGGATTGAGTCTAAGAGAGAGGCAAACTCACTTGAGACCCCATGTTTTATGTGATTTTGAGAAATGGACAGAACAGCCTAACCTCCCATCCTGGACAGCAGTTTATCCCATGATATTTTTGGATCCTGCCTTTGAGGAGATGGAACTTATCCCAACACAGTTGGCTGTTCCTCATCCCATGGGGTTCAACCTCCTTACTGTTATGTTTGCTCCTCTAGACACATGCCAAAGCATGTGAGGTTTGATTTTTCCAACGTAGAAGAGGCTCACCTTTGCTCTTTTTTCCTTGAGACTTATTGCTACTTTCCAGATAGAGTATAGCACCATATTCCGCCCCCCCATTTTTTTTTCACATACTATGCATCCTATCTTACATTCCCACCATCAAAATCAAAACAACCTTTTGGAAATGTGGATCAGATCATGTCATTCAATGGAGAAGTGATCATGTCAGTTCTAGCTGGCAGAGGCTTCTTGCCTCTAAGAATATAGCTGTGAAGTCCTGACCATGGTCTGCAAAGCTCTTTGATGACTTGACTCCTAGAGACCAAACCAACATCATTTTCTGTCAGTCTCCTCTTCATGTCTTGCCTTTCTTTAAGCACACCCACGTTATTGTTGCAGGATTTTGCATTAGCTGTTCCCTCTGTTTGGTATGTTCTTCTTGCTGATGTGCATAAGTTGTTCCTTCACTTTATTCAAGTCTTCATGCAAATGTCACCACCTCAGATAGGTCTTTGCTCACCATCCCAGTACTCCTTTCATTTGTTATCCCTTACCCTACTGGTTTTTCTTTATTTTATTTTTACAGAGAGGGGAAGAGATGAAGAAAAAGGAGAGAAACATCGATATGAGACAGAAACATCAATCAAATGCCTTCCAGACATGTCCTGACCAGAGACCGAACCCACAACCCAGGCATGTGCCTTGACCAGAAATCAAACTGATGACCTTCTGCTCTACAGGATGACACCCAACCAACTGAGCCACACCCATCAGGGCAGATTAGTTTCTTTTTAAAGAACTGACTCTTTTTCCTTCAAATACACATTTTCCAAGTTTTCCAATTTCCTTTTTTTTTTCTATTCATTTCCAAGTTAGGAGGATGTCCATAACTGCACTGACTAATAAATTAACTAACAGAAAATAGAATGTGCTCCTCAATCTGGGCTACTAGCATCTATGTCCATTCCTCTGTTCAACAGAGATTAATTAAAGATCTATTATATGCTTAGAACTCTGGTACTTGCCAAGGATGTAACAGGAAGTACAATAACCAAATATCCCTGGTAATCTCATAGAGTTTATATTTTGAAAAGAAACATCTGAAAGAAAATATAAGCATAATAAATAAGTAAATATTTAGTATGTTTGAGGGATACCCTAGGTGGCCAGGGGAGGCCTCATTGAGAATTTGACTTCTGGGAAAAACTTGAGTGAGCATGGAGCCATGCTTATGTGTGTGGGAGGAGCACTCCAGGCAGGGGCTTAGATGGGAGCAGTGCACCAGGTGTGTACAAAGACAGATGCCAAAGGGCACTGAGCAAGGACGAGGGGTAGGAGATCATGCACAGAAGAAACAGAAAGCAGTTCAGGTAGGTCCCTGCACACATTAAAGGGACTTTGATTTTCACATATGTCAATAATTTTGAAAAGACAATAGATTGTAGCTGTTGCCAACCCATTCGACTAAACAGTACTTTCTGATTCCTCCATATAAAAAGCTATTCCATGAAAAAAGAGCATGTTATCACTATTGTTGAATATGATTTGATTATATTGTTGTTTCTTAATGACTACTGTCATACTTTTTCTTAATTACATAGTAATTCATGATAACTATATGAATTGTTATATTAATATTACTAGTTTTATATTAATATATTAATGGTAATGTTTTATTAATAAGTATAAAAGAAAAAGATAATTTATGAAATAAAAATTAGAGGTTTATAGGTTGGCTCTTCTTTAACTTTTTATTATAATAGCTTTATAAAGATATAGTACACATACCATTTAATTTATCCAATTAAAGTATAAAATCCATTGGTTTTTAGTATATTTACAGTTGTAAAACCATTGTCATAATCAAGTTTAAAACCTTTCCACCACCCCAAAAAGAAACCCTGTACCCATTAAGTCTGTCCTCATTTCTCCTCAACCCCTCCTCTCAATCCCTGGGCAACCACTAATCTACTTTCTGTCTTTATGGATTTGTGTATTCTGGACATTTCATATAAATGGAATATGTGGCCTTGAGTTTGGCTTCTTTGTCTGTATAATGTTTTCAGGGTTCATCCATGCTGTAGCATATGTCAATATTTCATTACTTTTTATGACTAAATAATATTCCATTGTGCAGATATACCGCATTTTGGTTATCTGTTCATCAGTTGATAGACATTTGGGTTTTTTGTATCTTTGAAAATTATGACTATGCTGTTATGAACAATTATGTGCAAGATTTTGTGTAGACATATGTTTTCATTTTTCTTTGGTATATACCTAGGAGTGGAATACACTGACTCTTAAAACCCATGGTAAGGGACTACTAATATTGCTACCTTTAATTGATAACAATTAACTTTTAAATCTGGGTTGATGAATCAATTGATGAAGAACTGTTAAAATGAGTTAAAAATAATTTAGGAAAAAGTGTATCTTAGAATAAGAGACCCTTAACATTGATTTATATAGCAAAACCCATTGACTAACTAATTTTGCCTTTCAGAACTAAATGTTTTCTCCAAAATTGTGCAAAAATGTTGAAAAATCATATATATATGAATACATATGAATATGTTTCACCATAGAGAATAGGGTTTATCTTGGCCAGGAAAGAATTTTGTTTTGTCAAGTAAGTTTCTAGAAGGGCAGCTCTCATTTGTGGCAGGGACCTGAGCTGGCAGCGCTGACCTGTACTGCCAGTGGCCAGACAGGCGATGGCCATCTCTGACTTGGTCACGAGTTATAATAGCAGGGCTCCATGGGGAAACATTTACCAAATCCTAAATACCCACCCAGTGTTTCTTTGTGACAGACACTGGCAGAAGCATGAACCAAAGATGCCTTGAGGACTTACAATCTAGTTGGGAAACAAAATATTAAGAGGTCAAAGCTTGCAGATGTCAGGAATTGTTTGCAAGCTAAAAACAACTTCATCTGAGTGTACAGTGCCAGCTTGCTCTTTAAGAATAATTCACTCTTCCCCAAACTTCTTTCTCCCAAATTCCTCCCAGAGCCCTGAGGTTTCCCACCACCAGGAATGCTCACAGGATGGGCGGACTGACACCCAGGGGGTTTGGGAACCCCCAAGGTGGTGAGGGGCTTTTGGCCACAAAAGTCTGACTGTCCTGGTTTTGTGGCCTTGAGTCAGACTCCAGTGTGCGTGTGGTGAGAGTTCTGTGGTCTAATAGGTCATACCCTCCAACTTGTCTGACTCAGAATGATGAGTGTCCCTGCTCTGTTCAGCAGCAGTGGGAGCCCAGGCCAAGCTCAGCCAAGTGGAAGAACAGGCAGAGGTGGCTGCTGGCCTCAAAGCAGGAAGGTGGGGCAGTGGAGGAGGCCAGGACACTCTGGGGACCACTGACGCTAACCAATTCCAAAAGAGCTGTTTACCCAAAAGACTCAAGGCTCTGGCTCTGTCATTTCTGCCACTCCTACACCCTGCTGGGGTATATTTCCAGAGACCAACAATCTCAGCCCTTTTCTGGTCACCTGCTATAGCACAGCTTGTGCACTCTGAAAATTTTACAGGGACATGAAGAGCACAAGTTCTCTCTTCACATGCCCTGCAACAAAATCAGAAGCTGTGAGGCATGAGTCACAATCTAGCTAGGAAAGATCTTTCTCATTGCATTAAATTCTCTTCTTTTAAGGAAGAGCTCTACTTAGACTGGCCACGTCTCTGAAATTGTCTTTGTCACCAAAAATTTATTTTTAAAAAATGGAGTAAATGAAATGGACAGTCTTCCTTTATTTTCTTCTCTCTAAATGGAATGCCATAAAGTGCGAGAGCTAAATATGATTTTGTAGATGATCTAATACAACCATCTCATTTTTCTGGATATGTAAAGTTGAGGCCCAGGAGAGTGAAAGTGACTGGAACAAAGCTACACATACAGTAGGCAATTATCAGGGCATGGAACTCTCCTCTCTTGCCTCCCAAGTCAATATTCCTTCCATATAACACAGTCATCCAAGAAGTCAGATCAATGGAAGAATTCTCAGAAAATATTTTCTGGGTTTCCAAGGTTGCCTCACTCTTGCTATACTTTTCTCATTCTATCCCTTGCCAGAACATGAGGTAGCTAAGGATGACAATGACCACATTCAGTAGTTAATTCTGATGGCTATTTTAAAGTTTGTTTGACTCATCAGTATATTGTTGAAAAAAATTCTCTTTGCAGGAATATTGACAGCTATAGGCAACTTCTTAACATGATAACATGGCAAAGTAGGCAAGGAATAGTGTTATTTTAAACAAATGCAAAAAAAGCAGTGCTTTCAGGGTGCAACTGATGGCATCATTCAAATCTGTGCTGCTACACATTGATTAACTGGCTTGCCAAAATGAAAAGCCCCCATCTGTAGAACTTGCTGATTTCCATGGTGTCTACACTCCCACTATGGTCAAATTCAATGGGTTAATATGGCACCATTGAATGTGGAGTTGGGAAAATATGTGCAGCAGCAAATCATCATGCAGTATTTCCACCATCCAGGCACAATCAACATAAGTAACTTTAAAAGTATAAATAACAGTAAAATGTGATAAAATAATTCAGAAGTGTTGAAGTTTTAATATTTACTAAATTTGTTTTTAATTTACTAAATTATTTTACCATAAATTTATAAAATATAATTTTTATTATAAATATAATTTTTAAAATAGTAACTGTATATAACAACTGGCTTTAAAAAGTCCTAAAAATTAAAAATTGACTTCTACCAGTAAGTTCAAGCTGACTTCAATATATCATAAGAATCATGTGCTTCAAATTTTGATTTTTAAATTAATAACCTTCACTGCTGCCCTCGTGGGAATATGTAATTGCTAACCATAAAAAAAAAAGTTACTCCTGGTCACTTTGCTTTTATTTATAAAGTTACTGATCTTCATTAAAACTGCTCTTCCTTGAAAGAGATGCAATAAAAAATAAGCAGAAATAAAAATTGTAATTGTAAATACAGTCCACCTCATTCCTTCCATCCAGTTTTGTTATTTACATGCCATAATTCATCTTCAAGTCTAATAATAACAAGAAATGATTTGATCTTTTCCCTTGTGGCTGTCTTATATGTGAGTGAAAGCACAGGCATTGTGCTAAAATTTTCACACATTACCTCATTTAGTTCTCTTAACAGTTTGTTTTCATTTTATAAAAGAGGAGTTTGAGGCTTAGCATCTTTAATTAATCTACTCAAGGTCATAGCTGTTAAAAAGCAAAGCTAGAACTTAAACTCAAAACTGATTGATTCTAGAGCCTGAATTTAATTAGTGCTGAAGCACTAATTTAATTAGTAATTAAAAAGCCTGAGTATGAATAAGAAACTAAAACTGTTTTTATAGAAACTGAAGAAAAAAGGTATTGTGAATATCACTGTTCATGAGAGTTGGACCTAAAGCCATTATGCAGGCAAAGCTGTTGTAACATAGAATAATAGTCTTATGAAGCTGTACTTTAACGTGTTTGGAGAGGAATAAGAGAGCGTATCGGTTATCTATTGTTGCAGCAATGCTGTAGTAAACAACCACAAAACTTCAATAGCATGTAGTAATAATTATCACACATCTTAAATAAACTGCAGGCAGGTGAATCTCTAGTTATCTTGCCTGGGATTGTTCCCACATGTGGGGTTCAGCTGGCTTTCGCCTAACCTGTGGTTATGTTAGCTGGTGTGACTAGGTTCTGCTTAGGATACTTTTCTTATCTTCCACCAAGTTGAGAGATATTCTCATGGTGACAGCAGAGGCACAACAGCATAAATAGATACAGAAGACCTCTTGGCTTGAAATTGGTATATCATCACTTGCACCTCTTGCTATTGGCTAAAGCATATCACATGCCCAGCCTATGTCCAAGAAGTGGTAAAAACAGACTTCATCTGTTTAGTGAAAGAAACTGCAAACTCCCATGGTAAATGGCATGGATATAGAGAATGGTAAAAAAAAAAAAATGGCACCACCAATGGAATGAATCAATCAAGAGGTGAGCAGGGTGGTCAGTGGAGAATATGGAGTGATCCCTTATGTTACTCATACACTGTCATACTTTAAGAACTCTATTCCCTGCTACTTACTTTCAACCAGGCTGTGTGTGACTCATCCTGGGCCAGCAACATAATACCTAGGAAGGAGTCATGAACTTTCAGTCCTGGCCAAGATCAACCCTTTACTAACGGAACCTATAGGACACTGGTCCTGCTCTAAAGCTCTGATCTACCCCACCTGCAACATACTCCATGAGATCTTTGCCCATCACAGCACATATTTATTTTTCACTGAAAACTCTAAATTGTGAATATGTGGAAGGGTTTGTGCTTAGGATTGCATGCCTGAATTCTCTATGCTGGTCCGTCAATACCCTCTTTTTCCTTATTTTCCATTCCACATACTTGTTTTCCCTTCCACATCTGCTCTCTTCCTTGATTACCCAGCTCCCCACCCATAGATGCTTATATATATGGACATCAAAAGACTTCCATCCCCGCTGGCTTCCAGCTGGGATTACTAAAGAGAAAAGCCCAGGAGACCTAAGAGGAGGGGGAAGATGAGATCAGGGTATTAATGCCCCTGATTCTCTCCCTGTGAGGTCACCTTGGCTTTCTGAGACTTTTGAACTGACCTAAATGACTCACCCTAACTCTCCTTCCAGGTCTTGGAAACTATTCACTCTTCTCCTTCTGCTGGGCCTGGGGATGACCATGCCCATGTTTTGGAACCAATCTTACTGTTTCCTCAACACTCTACCCAGAGCTTTATAACTAATCCCTTTATCAGCAAGTCTTCCTCAATTTATTCTAACTTAAGTGTTCCTTCTGTATCCTGAAAGAATTCTACCCAATACACTCTCATATGTAGAAAACACCCATGGGTTCCCCAAGAGAAATGATCTAAGATTTTATACTATCATGATATCCTGCTCAAAATCCTAAATATCCATGATACTCACTGATTGTTCAGTTGTGTCCAGAAATGAATTAACTAAACATATTTTCTGCTCACTTCCCATTATGTAATGGTGGAAGAGAAATAAGATTAAGCAGAATAATTGGAAACAATGGAAGACACATATCAGCCATTTGTTTACTGTCTCTGGGCAGACATTTAAGGACTTGGGCATGCAGAGTGTTACTTGATTACACACTGATTCTGTTGTCAGGTTTTCTTACCCATTGTTCTCCAAGGTCTTTAGATCCCTTTCCAGGATATTCTTATTTGTCCATTATATTCCTTGACCACATTTAATGGACACTGAGGAATATGCTGTCCTTTGAGACTGTACCACTTCTCAGCCTGCTTCCTGCCCATGACTGGTTGGGGGACTAAGACTTGTTTTAGACCTCAGTAGTCACACATGTTTTTAGACAGGATTTATAGCTTCTTGGGCAATAAATTTTTCTCAAAAGCTCAATAGGCCTCTAATTTACTTGCTTCCTATAAGTTCTATAAGTCTATAAGTTCTATAAGTCTGTAATCACACTATAGTTCTTTTAAATATAATCTAAATGTTTATTTCTTCACCTTCTCACCATATACCTCTAGCTTTTAATTTATAAGGCTGTTGGCTCTAGTGAAAAGTTTATGCTTAAAAAAAAAACAACTTTGCTTTGAAAGATCTTATTTGTAAAATTGACAATAAAAACTATTTTAAATCCCAACCCCAATGGTTTGGGGTCTTGAAGCCAGCTTTTCCCACAGTGCAGGCTCCACACTTCTTCAGCATTTCTATTTTCTTTTAGTTCTGCATATGCACCAGCCAATTGTCACTGAAATTGCCCCTTTCAAATCTTTGACCCCTTGTCACAATTCTAGCTATGGAAAAGCAATAGCAAAATTAAGGTTCTGTTTTTCAATGTCTTTCTGAGAGTTTCTGGTTTAGAACCTACATTGTCTGATACTAAGTTAATTCCTTCAGATGATAGTTTCACCAAATACTTTGTTCCTGAAAAACATGAACTACCTCTGATACATTTCATCACTGCATCCCTGCAAATAGTCACTAAACCAAAACTACGTATTTTAGGTTTTTGATATGTATCTTAGTCAGTTTGTACTGCTGTAATAAATACCATAGACTGGTTGGCTCATAAACAATGGAAATGTATTTCTCACAGGTCTCAAGGGTGGAAGTCCAAGATAAAGGCACCAGCATGGACAGGTTCTGGTGAGTGCCCTCTTCCAGGTCGCAGACTTCAGACTACTCATTGTACTCTCACACGATGACAGAGTGTAGATGCAGGAAGCAAACATTCTCATTACTCTTTCAAGGGCACTAATCTTATTCATGAGAGCTTTACCCTCATGACCTCAGCTAATTTTCCCTCCCAGAGATCCCACCTCCTAAAACTATCATATTGGAGGGTAGAGTTTTAACATGTATTTGGGAGGGAGATACAACATTTAGTCCATTTTAATGTTTAACACCCCACTTCTGGTAACAATTCTGCCATCAGTCAGGGTAATGCTAGCCCATCTCATGGTTAATAAACTGCAAATACAGTTTATCAACATAACAGAGCTTTATTTATCGTTCATGTTACATGTTCAACAAAGATGTTGATCCTATAACTTTCCATGGTGGCCTAGCAGAGGAAGAAAATACACAGAGAACACACACCAGTTCTTAATACTTGACCAGAAGTAATACCACTTTCACTCACATACCATCTGTAAGAACAAATCATATGTGGGCTGGAAAAGTGGAGGAGTATATGGAAATTCCATGAGCACTTCCACTTTTATCACATTTGTATAAGACACATCAACATCCTTCAAATGACATGTGACATAGTTTAGAACTTTCTGTAACACATCAGCAAAACATATATATATATTTGCAGTTCAGCGGTGTAGCTAATATCAATTTGATGCTACTGAAAACTTTACACAAAAAGATCACTGATAATACAGAGAAACAGAGAACTTTGGAAATTGTGTGAAGTGGGTATCTGATTTTTAGGGAGTGGTAAACTAACAGGGTTTGTTACTGATTTTTTACCAAAGTTTACAAAGCCTATATTGACAATTCCCACAGTATCTCCCGCACCATTTTGAGGGGGGACAGGGGGGATAATGTTCAAAATGAGATCCAGTTCAGCATAGGTACCAACCAATCAGAAGAGATCAGATGTGACCCTATCAGAATGAATGCTTGTTGTAAATAATTGCTATCTTTATACCCTGTGCACCAGTGGATATCATCCTGGTTGTCCCTTCAAGTACGATTAGCATTTCCCAACATGCCAAAATTTAGTCCACCCACCTTGCCTTTTCACAAGCTGTGCCCCTGCCTGGAACTCTATTCTTTATCTGGAGAAATACCTCTGGTTTCTTTTAAGTCTAAATTCTAATATGATTTCTTTTGGGAGGGAAGATTCACAAATGCCTCCTCCCAAATCTTAGTTTTCCTCTCCCATGTTTTCCTGAGTGCTGCATCCACTCAGGAAAACATCTCCGTTATGTACTTCCATTAATAATATTTACATGTTGTTATCCTCACTAGATTTTGAGCCCTTCTAAAATAATATCAACAATAATGATAACATATCTATTGAGTATTATTATGTACCAGGCAGTATTCTAAGTGCTTTCAATGCATTAACAAATTTAGTCCTAAATAGAACTCTATTATTATCTCTACTTTTCAGAGAAGGAAACTGAAGTACAGTGAACTAAATTTCCTTGTGCAAAGTTAAGTTTGTATCCCAAGCACCTAGAATAGCCTTGCACACATGAGGCCATTAAATAAATGGAAGGATTTCTACTGTCTTTACACTTTTGCTATCTTTTTCCCCATATATTTTATGAATCCTCTGTATCACTTTACCATGTCTCCCTTTCTTTATGAAACCACTCCTAGAAATTGTGACCCACCTAGATTTTCCCACTTTAGAAACTATTGCAACAAACTACATCAAGTTTCAATTACTTTCAGTGTCCAGCTTGTCATCTGGCTTTCCCAATTAAACTCTTTCAGAACAGAAACCATGTCTTCTATATATTTTCAAGACTGCTCAACACAACAATCACCAGAAACCAGATTTTCCAAATAAAGCTTGTTAATTAAGCAATTAGTAAGAACTAATGAGGACTTCTGCCATTTTTGTGTGGTATTAAATATTAATACCACCAATATTAAATATCTGAACTCTAAGCAAAAGAACTCATGGTCATAGTGGAACTTTGTAGCTGGAAAACATATGGTAATGGGTTTGTACCTTATTGTACTTCTCATTATCTTCCTAAAAGTAATATTGGGGAGGGTCCCTGGGTCTCACACAAAGGGGCAGCAGATACACCCCCATAAAACAAATCATTGCTTGATATGCTACAGGAAGATTCTGGACCTGCCCCGGCTGGTGTAGCTCAGTGGATTGAGTGCCAGCCTGCACACCAAAGGGTCACTGGTTCGATTCCCAGTTGGGGCACATGCCTGGATTGCAGGCCAGGTCCCCAGTAGGGAGTGCATGAGAGGCAACCACACACTGATGCTTCTTTTCCTCTCTTTCTCTCTCCCCTTCCATCTGTCTAAAAATAAATAAATACAATCTTTAAAAAAAAAAGATTCTGGAGCCTAGTAATCATTTGAATTTCAAAAGAATGCTGAGTGTGGATATAGAAATTAAGAAAAGATGTGATCTGTAAAAGAATAGACAAGCCTAATTACAACAGTTTTATTAAAAAGTATATATATATATATATATATATATATATAGACATTTCCAAATTTTGGCTGTAAATAAGTTATAATAGAAGTTATATAAGTTATTATATAAGAACATACTACATTATTCAGTGTGAGGGCTCAAGATTTTTCTGTTTTGTTGTTCTGTCATATGTGGATGCCATTCACAAGGTCAAAAATGCTATGGGAACTATGGGAGCTTCCTTTTTTTCTATCACATTCCAGCTGACAGGCAAGCAGACAAGTGAAAATAAGCTCCAGGAACTGGCACAAACTTCATGTCATGGGCATAGCTTGGCCATTTGGCCACCTAGCCTCAAGAAAAGCTGGGAAGCATAGTCTATTTAGGAAGTCATTTGTCTAGCTACATTGGAGATTCTATTACTGAGGAAGAAGATAAAGATGGTAAAAGCAGATTGTAAGAAAAAACTGATAGGGTTTTGATTCAGTAGGGAAAGCATCTCTTTTCCCTGAAGTCTAAATGTGTCCTTTGCCATTTGAGGATGGCGTGTCTCAGAGAAATGTGATTAAAGTGGAACAGAGTTATATCTCAGGTTTCCTTTTTGTAGAATTTTCCCTTCCAGTTATTGTCAATATTTTGTTGATATTTGTTCCACTCTATGGAAAGACTCATTGGAAAATATACTATTTAAATGAAAAACAAAGAGGGTGAAATTTCAGAGTAGATCAGTCATTACTGCATAATTGATAAACAAATAAACTGAATTAACAACTGTGCTTTTCAACCATTTGAATGGATTCTGTTGTGTTGCACTCAAATGATTTGAATCTTCTTTCCTTTTCTTTATTTTTAAGTACAGTCAGGAAATGTATATACTTTCTCAATGCCACAATGAGACTGGCATTATACTGAACACTGAATATTATTATCTATTTTCCATGTTACAACCTCAATCTGTGTTTTTTAATAATGCTCCAATGCAAATCTTCCTTTCTAAAACAAAAGTTAGCACTTAAATGCTACTACATATGTCCTCTGAAATGCCTATAGGGATAGCATATCCAGACTCAAGCAGACTCCAGTTATTGACTTGTAAGAAACATGTCCATAAAATTTTATCAACCACTTCTCCATCCCAGCGGGACAGATGGCTTTTATTACCATTCTCCCAAAGGTCCTAAGCAGTGTGGAGGGTGGGCCCCTGGGTTTTATACAGAGTGGTGACAAATATATCTCCACAATGGTAACTGATCCTAAGCTGTCCCCTCCTAAGCTACCAGTGAGATTTAGACTACACTAACATACCTGCCAGAGGCATGAAAATCTGTAGGAGAGATGAACTCCAGAAGATTTCACAAGTATCTTCATTAAGCTTCTACTCTTAGAGAAACTCTTCCTTATTTGTCAGGCACTGTACTAAATGGCTGAAATATATTACCTTAAGTCATTACAACAATCTTAAAAGAGAGGCATTGTTACCTATCTTTTACAGACAAAAAAAAAAAAGATGACATGGATAGCAAATTTCCTAAACTACCAGATATTGTCAGGAATGGAGTCAAGGTTTGAAAGCTCATGCTTTTCATTCAAGTCTATCCTACACATATCGTATGGATTCTTGCAACCAGAAAATATAGAAGAGAAAAGCATTTGACTTTCCAACTTAACTGATTACGTAACTGAGTACTTCTCTATAATAACTGTTCTCAATTTCTTTTGCACACAAACCTGTCATTACATGTGAAATTATTATTATTCACCTTCTTTTGTGGGACTTGCTAGCTACTTATTACCAGTTATGTAAACAGTACTTCTTAGAGCCATTATACGTACTATATAGTATTTGTTTTTAAAAAACTACAAAAAAATGGAAAGAAATATTTGGACCTGAAACATATAGTTAAAAATATAATGTTAGTGTATTTGAAAAAGCAAGAGATATACATAACAATACATTAATAATGATCAAATGATTAACTAAAGATGGTGAGGAATTTCCATATGTTATATGATGAGTATATATTAAATTAACATTTGGATAAAATAAAATGCATCATTTAAAAATATGAGAACCTAGAAGTTAATCTATTATAGTCATCTTAGAATTTATAAAAACTTAAAGAATTTCATGGTATCCCTAAATAAGGAAGTTAGATGGAATCTCAGCCATTAACAGCCTTTTTGTCCATCAATTTGATAGTTTTTCTGATCATTTTGTTGACTTACAGAAGATTTGAGGTCTTACGCATCACATTGGACAGTGCATATAGGAAAATAGGGAAGCACAGCAAACTAGGATTTCAGGGTGTATCTGAATCATCACCTAACCAGGAAACCAGGCAGAAAACAGACAAAATGGGAATTACCAGCTTCATAAGCAGAGAATTAAGGAGAATGAATCCTGGATCCAGGAAGGGAGGATGGAGTGAGGGGTCCAGGAGTAAGAGACCCTAGTAAAAAGAAGTGATCATCTTATGAGCTAGATCTCAAAATGAAATGGCTTGGGAAACCCAATGGGAAATCCTCAGGTAAAATGGGAAATCTCATTTTACTTGAGATACAGTAAAATTCACCAGCATGTGTGTTTTTCTTTAAGTTCACTCAGCTAGTTTGTGTTCTTTCCTAGACCTCTATGTGAGATGGGGTTAATTCAGACTTGGTGACTTTGGACAAATCACTTCACCTTCTAGGCCTCTTCCCTCATTTTGAAAATTATCAGCCAGATCATTCCCTAACATATTGTGCTATAAGCTCACTGTTTCATCCCCAAAAGCTTCTTTTCCTTATATTACATTGAGGAATGGCTTCTGTGATGAGAAAGCATTTACTCTTCCCTGGAGAAAATGTCTATGTAATAATACTTATTCTGACCATGCTATTCATCTTTATTCAATTCAAAAATGTAAATGCCTCAACTGAAAGTATAGATGTTTGAACACACACCTTCAGAATACTCAGTTTTTGAAGGATACTGAATTGCAGTCATGCACCACATAAACAAATGGACCACATGTACAATGTATAGTGGAGCTGAAAAATTCTATCACCCAGGGAAGCTGTAGCTGTTGTGAAGTTGTAGTGGAATGCATTACTCACATGTTTGTGGTGATGCTGGTGTAGACAAACCTACTGCACTGCCAGTCATATAAAAGTGTAGCATAAACAATTGCATGGTATATAATACTTGATAATGAAAATAAATGACTATATTACTGATTTATATATTTACCCTACTTTTTATCATTATATTTTACAGTGTATTTTTCCTACTTATTAAAAAAGTTTGCTGTTAAACAGTGTCATTTTATGCCACCATCAGTAATGCCTTTACAGCATCACTTGATTGCATCATTTTTCTTGTACTTGATTTACTCTAGTGTTGTTTTATAAACTTAATGTAGCCTAAGTTACAGTGTTTATAAAGTTTACAGCGGTGTACACTAATGTCCTAAGCTTTCACATTCACTCACCATTCACTCACTAACTCATCAAGAGCAACTTCAAGTCCTACAAACTCCCTATACCATATTTTTACTGTACTATTTCTATGTTTAGATACACAAATACCATTGTGTTACAATTGCCTGTGGTACTCAGTACAATAACATGCTGCACAGGTTTGTATCATAGCAGCAGTAAGCTATACTGTGTATGATGTTTGCACAATGACAAACTCCCCTACTGATGCATTTCTCAAATCATATTCCATTGTTAAGCAGCACATGACTGTACTGCATTTTTGTAACTTCCATAAATAGCATCCACACCTTGATGGTGTGCTCAGTAACAACTCTGCCTGGTGATAGTGGCTGAGTGTTTCCGACAGAAGGTGTCTGGGCTCCACAATACAGAAGAGAATATCTGAGAATCCCATGGGTGGAGGGGCCAACTGCTTCTGGGACAATGCTCTACGGCTTTTCTCTGTGAATCACACAAGTGAAAGAAAACCTCTAGCATTTCATAGGATTAGAAGGGAAGATAATTATGGTGACTAAAATAACACAAGGCTGACCTGACGATTTGGAAGATGGTGCCCATTCTATGTGAAAAGGAGGTAAAAGACTTTGGCTAGAAAGAGTAGCGAGGCAGTTTCCTTGAAAGACCTGAAAATGAGCAGCAGGGAAGATAAAAGGATGGCGGCTGTGCACAATAGCATATTCTTCTCTAAACCACCTAATTCTCCTGCTCTGTATTCATCACTGTCAGGCTCTGCTGAGCCCTCAATGAGGGCTTTATGTTGAGCCTCATTATCTGCTCAAAGATAGAGGGAACGCCATGCAAATGAAGCCAAGCCCACAGATAGGCTATTAAAATACTGCAATTTGTCAGCATTTAGATAAACAAATGAAGGGCATACTGTGTGTGGGAGGTAGACCCCTGGGAGGATTCTGAGTATTTTGACACTTGTTGTGAGAAATATCTTTAAAGTCCTCGCACTGGCTCCCTCCTTATCATTTAAAGGGAGGAAAAAAAGTTGCTAATTTTCTTACTGACCAAGATAGTTGGGAGTCTAGGGGAATCTCTGCTTTCATGCACTGGTACTTAAGTTGTTGATTAATGTCCTTCTCATTAGGCTCAGCTTTCCTTTCTGTCTGATGCTCAAACAACCTTTAGGGGGAGGGAACTTTTCAGCCTCTAAGAGCAGTTTAAGGGAGAAAGCGCGTGCACACACACACACACCAGCTAGCAAACCTTTTTAGTAAAGTGAAGCTTATGGTCCACCATAGGAATGTGGAATCATTCTCATGTCAAGAACATGGTGAAGTAAAGGGGTAAAAACTCCTATCTTCCAAAGAGCATTGCTTTGATTCTCCCAGGAACTTTGTCTTATTGATTAAAGAAAAATAAAATGAGCCTTGTTAATTGTTCGTAGTTTACAGGCCGTGCCCTTCTGTCAGCTGGGAGGGAAAGCATGTCAAAGCAAGGCGGAGAGGAGCGGACAAAGCTGCCTTTGGTGATCTAGTCTATTCTCCAATTTCTTAAAGGACTTTTAACGATGCACTGGTGACAGCACCTTAGAAATCAGAGCAAATCAATTGTAGCACATTTTCAAAAGCAAGATTATGCAACAATGGGGTCTCCATCCCCTCTCTGAACACGCCTGGCCACAAGGCCGCCTGTCTAAGCTTATCCACAGCTGTTGCCCAGCCTAAAGCTGTCACGGTGCATCCCCACCCCACCCTACCCTACCCCAAAACCAGGCCTTGGTGGCATGAGCTGCCCATCCATCTCAATCCCTCCCACAAGACAAGAGTCACTAAAATCTCATTTGTGCCTCTCTGCCACTCAGGCCTCCACACAAACCTTTCTGTTCTTTGAGCAGAATGATGTGGACTTAATTAAGTGTGGTAACTTATGTGTAAAGCTGTATTGATGGAGGAAATGTGGTACAGATGTGGTGTGAAATGATGGTGAATTACTGTTGTGAAGAATACAAATCAGGGTGAGTGCCCATTATCTGAGACCAGAAGAAGTTACTGGGCACTCAATTATCGCTGTCTTTGTTACCACAGCACACCAGATGGTTACAACACTGAAGAGTTTTCTATTATCATAACATTTTCCTAGAGTGCCTTTTCTTCTTCTCCAATTCACCATAAGATGATTACCTTCTTATGGGAAGTTGATTGTTAGGAAGGGTGTTGGAGGGTCACACACAGCTTCTGTGGGGAGTAGCAGAGAAGGGGGCAGCGGGCGGTATCTTTAGAACCAGAGCCTGTTGATAGACTCTGCTGTGATTCAGGCCACCCTATAATCACTCATGTGAAATGACTGCTTGGTCCCCTCCTCCCTTAGAATTCACCACTCCCCTTTTGCACCCAAATCCTGAAGACACAGTGTTTGAGTGTGACCGGCTGCTTTGCCTTCTGTCAAAGCATTTCCAGCCAAGTGAGCAGTTTTTCTTTTAAGGAACTGAGCGGTGCTCAACAAAATTAATTCCTGCTCATTGACAGCATTGAGGCGTCAGGTGAGGACAAAAGTGAACGTCCTTGTGAATATAGGGCTAGTCATTAACTCAGGGCATCCAACTCTATCATCTCCCCATTCCTCCCTGGCTCCAGGGAGGGGGGAAAAAACAACACCTCTATGATAAATAAATAAATAAAACTCCACACCGTGAAAACCTCTGAAGCAGCAAACCCAGACTTGAGGCTCACAGAGCTTGAGATGATCAGAATAACCCCAGGCCTTGTAGAATCTTCCTTACAAAAGAAAGATTGAAACTATACTGAATAATCTAAAATAAAAAAAATAAAAAAATAATAATAAAATCAAAAATAAAAAAAAAGAAAGACAAAACGGTGACATACGGAAACCACAGGCTGCTGTTTTGTTCGTTGTTGGATATTCATTTGGAAAAAAATGGATTTCCAAGGAATTCCAGGTGATGCTTCCAAATATGGATTTCGGATTGACTGACTCTAGAATTTAGAGGACGATGGGAGTGTAATCTCACCATCTCTTTCACCACCAGCCTGTGCCCTGGGCTTCCACTGTCTCTCTCACATTCCTTCAAAAAATGCTCCTTCTTTCTGCAGAGTTATAATATTGTAAGATTACATATTCTTTGTTTAATGTGTAAAGGACCCAACAGGCCTCTCTGAAGTTAACTGTTGTTATGGCTGCCTCTGTTTGCTAAACATAATGATGGTGCTATGAGGAGTAATGCCTTTATGACTTTCCTGCTTAAAACAAAGCACAGCGCTAGTGGTGTCTGCTTGAAACATGATCATGTGGTTTTCAAGGCTGGCACCCACATCCTACTTTGGGGTTAGCCAAATAAAACTGTATTTTGGTTTGGTGTTGCTAGCACTGAGGAAATGATGGGTATGATATCTGGTTCAGAGTTTGTGTTTACTTAAACTGCGGCCACTGTGAGACACACGTCCATTTTCCGTGACTGAACAAAAGCCTTCCCTTCCTCCTTCTCCCTTACTGTTTCCAAAGGCAACATTCGACCCTTGCTTCCTTTTAAGTGTTTTCCTATTTAAAGCTAAAAACTCCATAATGACAGTGGCTCATCAAAAGAGAAATCAAAATGATGTCAAGTTATAGCCTAGAAAGTCAGCACTGAGCACCAAAGGCTATTTATTATTTGCAAACACATGAAGCCACTGACATGCATTGCATAGATCCAATTTCAACCTTGTCTTTCCTTTAATAAATGAAACAAGCTGTGCTAGCAAATGAATAATCAAGTGGTGATAATGTCTGGTTTTATAAACATGCAGCAGAAAGATCCATCTTTCTGTAACAACAACAACCACCAAAACAGCTCATCAGAAATCCACAAACCTGATTTTGGCTGCAACTAGAAAAAAAACTGTATGTGCATGATCTCAGGCCCAGTTACCACATTTTCATAATCACATGCTTCTTTCACTTAGAGGAGTCTAAATGTCTTTGACTATCTTTTGTGGGACATGTACCCAATCACCCTGCATAATCTATCAAAGAATGGGAGAAGTTAGTCCAAAAAAGATAAAGGTAATTAAAGACTGTATTGATCACTATTTCTAGATAAATTTTTGACATTGCAGCCTGAGATAAATGCCATTATGTTTTCTATTGTAGCTATAAATTTTATTGTATATAAAACTAAGAGATTTTCAAAACTAGCAATAAAAGAAGACTGTTTTCTGCCACTGGACAAGCCCATGATTTCCACTTTTCAACAGGTGGTTATTATCTTAGCCATCATATGTTTTTTTTTTCATTTTCTAAAATCATTAATGGATAAAACAAGAGAACTATTTGCTGCTAACACAAGCTTGCAGCAAAGATCCAGAGGTCTAGAGTTGTAGCAAAGCCATCATGTAGCAACAGCTCAGTGAAGAGCTTCAGCAGCAGCTACAGGCTGAAAAGACCACAAAAACTATCGAGAAGTCAACTAAGATTTCTCAAACACACTCCTTGCATTTTAAACTTTTGAGCTACCTGTGATTCAAGGAAAAAACTCATAAATATCACCACAGCATCTGTGATAAATTAGATTATTGTTCGGGAATATTCACTTTCTTTTTCTACTTCCATGGGAATATGGGCAGTCTCTGATTTACAATGGTTTGGCTTAAGATTTTTTGACTTTATAATGGTGTAAAAGTAATACACATTCAGTAGAAACATACTTCAAATTTTGTTTCTAATCTTTTCCCAGGCTAGCAATATGTGGTAAGATACTTTCTCGTGATGTTGGGCAGCAGCAGTAAGATACAGCTCCCAATCAATCACACAATCGTGAAGATAACCAATACCTTATAGTGTAGTATTAAATGCATTTTCATCTTATGATATTTCCAATTTTCTGTGGGCTTTGGAACATAAACCTAACCCTATCATAAGTCAAAGAGCATTTATAATATAGTTCATTGCTCTATTGATGCTGGTTTCGTTCTGTGATTTACTTTGGGCAATAGAATGTTAAAAGACATGACATGGCAAAGGCTTAAAATGTACATACATGTTTCCCCTTTTTTATTTGTGTCTCAAAATCATGAGCAATGCATACTCGGGCTTGTTTCTAGTCCCTAGAATAGAGGAGACATGCGAAACAAAGCTGAGTTGCACCAGCCAAGCCCAAGCTTACATCAGCCAATTCTCAGCCAACCCTAACCATGTGAAGAAGCCAAACTGGTATCTGTAGAACTACCCTGTTGAACTCAGCCTACCCTGTTGAACCTGCAGACACATGAATAATAAATTTTAATTTTTGGGGGGGTCCCTGAGATTTTGTAGTTATCTGTTACACAGATTATTTCAGCAATACGTAACTGATACGTGTTCTTAGAAATGTTCTTATTATTAGACTGAACATTTTACCACTGTAGTTCTTAACCTTAGCTTAACAGAGATTCTGTCTTTAATTGATCTAATTAGCCCCGAAAAATTCACGTTTTAAAAAGTCCTCAAGTGCCCTGGCTGGTGTAGCTTACTGGATTAAGCGCGGGCCTGTGAACCAAGAGATCACGGTTCGATTCCCAGTCGGGGCACATGCCTGGGTTGCAGGCCAGTTCCCAGCAGGGAATGCACAGGAAGCAACCATACATTGATATTTCTCTCCCTCTCTCCTTCCCTTCCCCTCTGAAGATAAATAAATAAAATCTTAAAAAAAAAATAGAGTCCCTGATATCTACATCCTCTGAGGGAGATGAGCCAGTTAAAAAAAAAATAAAATAAAAAGTCCTCAAGTGATTCTAATGAGCAGCCAGAGTTGAGAGTCACTGAAACATACAAAGAAGTGACTATATACAAGGAGATGTCAAAGGCAGTGGGATGGCCTTGAAAACAAAGGCAGAAATTGTGGCTAATGAATTCATGGAAGAAAGAAGATAATACACATTATTTTCTCAGAGTAGATTTCAACCTTGGCTATACACTGGAATTATGTGAAGAGTTTCTAAAAATGCTAAATATAGGGGCCTTTCTTCAGAGATTCTGATTTAATTGGTCTGCATTGTAACTTGGATATCAATTTTTTTGAAGTTCCTCCAAGTGACTCCAATGTGCAGCCAAGGTTGAACTATTGTAATAGGTGGAGAAATTGTTTTCAGAAAAATTTAGGTAGTGGAGATCCACTCATGAGGGCTGGATTTCAAGGCCAGGCTCTATCTAGTACAAGAGCAGCCAAAATACAAAGAAATGTCCACAGTCCAAAAAAAAAAAAAGCAAAGTTCATCGTGGTGAATAGAACTAGACTGCTCATTTCTTTGCACTTTAGGGGAACTTTGCTGAAAATGGGATTGTTCTAAGAATTTGATTCTGGGTTGAAATTACTGGTAAGGGTTTTTAGGCAAGGATTGGTAACTCATATGCGTACAGAGGTTAATTTCAGTAGTACAAGTGAATCCACTAAAGGAAAATGGCATCATGGGGATTGTGTCATCTTAGGGGCACATACCTAGTGACATGCACGACCTAGGCCTAGACAATTCTTGTCATCAGGACAATTTTTTAAAAAGAGGCTGAGATTCTGGAATTTTCTTAAAATTACTTAGTTTTTAAGTACCGGTGATGAAAAAAGTGCTTTGTAAATACTGCCAAGGTTAATTAAAAATTATCTTGAAATAAATTTGTACTACCAGCTACCAGTTTATGATCTCAAGGTTACATGGTTCCAACTGTTCAATGCAATTTTTATTTCATCCATGCCCTCTCACCACAGTGTCCCACGCAAGTCAGAAGTGAAAACACTAAGCGAAGGGACATTCACAAGCTTGGAATTGGGGCTTGAATAAGACTTGTGTCCCATCAGAATCCATGGAATACCAGGGAGAAGTCTTGTGGAAACCTTTCAAGATGTGTGGTCCAAAAGCAGAGAAAGACTGTAGTCTGAGTTTAGTTCTAGCACAGGGCTTCACTACCTTTCTACATGTTAAAAATGTCTCATGTGTATTGACATGCTCCTATTTAACACATTGCACTGCTTTCAATTTGTTATGATTAAGAATACCAACGCTGTTTTTTTTTTATCTAAAGCTTGAAAAATACAGTGTGTATGTAATGACCTTATATTTTGAGCCAAAAATCAGAACACATGGTTGACAAGAGATTTCTTACATCACTTCTGTCTGGGAGAGCACATCTGAATGTCAACAATTTGGTGATTCTGGGATGGTTTTATAGGAATGGCAGAGGTTATTTAAAATCCAGGACCATGGCGGCCATATGCATTATGTGCTCACAGGGAATTTATACATTAGGTATTAATATTTTGTACAAATTGTTTTTCCCATTTCCCTTTGTGAAATGCTTTTTCTCCCCCATTTTTCAGATATAAGGGATGATTTTCCTTATAAAGTTCAGTTTTCTTCTTCTTTATCTATCTTTTCATTTTCCATCCATACCACCAAACTGTATGTTTCCTGCTTTAAAACTATAATCATTGTCCTCAGAGGAACAGAAACTTTTATTAGAGAAAATGCTTTATACAACCAGGCAGATAAGGGGTATTGGCTTCTGATAAAGTAGGGTGGAAAGAGTTGGGCAACATTCCTCTTAAATTCCATTGTGTTCTGATCCTTCATTCCTTTTCCATCCAGGGTCTCCTGACTGGAACTCTAGAGCATCTCGATGTTAGGAATTTAGAGCCACTAACTCCAGGCTGCAGGCATTGCCTAGATTTTCATTTTCTTTTAAGAACCCAAAGGTATGCACATATCCCAAATCTGACCAAGTGGTGATTAGTTTTGAATTTGTCAATTCCTTTTTGCAATTCCTTTTATTTCTTCATTCAACAATGAAGAAATAATTCAACAATTTCTTCATTCAATAATATTTCTTCAAATATTAATGATGTGCCTGTTACATGACAGGCACTGCTGGACAGTAAAGATATAATGGTGGTCAAACTACATATGGTTTCTCTACTTATGAAACTTTCAGGATACATGAACAGCAAATATTAGTAAATAATTAATAAATGAAAAACAATAAATAAGAATTAATAAATACTAGCATAAATAATTATAAAACTGCTTTCAAATTAAGTGCTGAAAAGAGAGGGGCTAAGAGATTTAATCTGGTCAGGAAAGTAAGGAAAATTTTCATTGAGGATCTAGCCACTAAACTGAAATTTGAGGGACAAATAAGAATCTCAGTAAGTGAAGAGGAGGCAGAATGGAACACCACAAAGACTTTGGGATGAGGAGAAGCACTAGGGAACAGGCAAAAAGATCTTTTGGTATGGTTGGTCCATGTGGAGGAAAAAAGAATTCAGTGTCTTATGAGCCCTGGGGGGTGGGTTGAGACAAGGTGGAGAAGTGCTCTGTGGGCTGTTAAAATTTGCCCATAAACAAATGGGAAGCCATGTAAGAGTTCTAAGCTAGTGGTGATGGGCCTATTCAGAACTACCCTGAGAGGGTAGGATAAATGGCAGGGCTAAAATGATTGTGGGTAGAACCATTTGCAGGAGTTTTCAGTTTTTCAAAGAACATTAAAAAATAGTTTAGAGAAATGGTCATAATTAAATAATTATCCAAATTGAGATATATATTAGGAAATAAAATTGGGGTTTGTTTGAAGAGGGGATCAGAGACAGAAAGCTCAGGGGTGATTTGCATAATGGATGAATGTTGCTGTCTTGATCTGGGAAGTGAAACTCACTGGAAGATCAGATAATGAGATCATGAGCTTAATTCTGGACCAGTTGGATATACGATGTCTTTGAGGAATTTAATAGAAGTTAGCAAGTGGGTGGTTGTCTAAAAGTTTAAGAATATGCACTGAAAATTATAATCCAGCAAATATAGTAGGTATTTGAAAGGAGGAGTGTAGTTGAGATCCTCTAAAAATATTATGGAATAAATGAAAAGAGATAGGACTGTTTGTTGGAACAACTAACTTTTAGTGATGGAGAATACAAGAGCTTTCCATACTGAAAGTACAGGAAGGGTTCCATGAACATAGGAAGAGAACTAGAATATAGTGTGATGGAAGTCATAGGGAGCTATAGTGTGACAAAAAGAAAAGAGGGGACACTAGTGTCAAATGTTGCTGAGAAGAGAGAGAACAATTTTGAAATATACTTTGGATTTATTGATGAGGTCTTTGGTCATGCTGACAAGAGTTCAGTAGAATATTTGGGCCAATCACGTATTGGAAAGAATTGACAATTTTTTTCTGTATATATTCCAGTCCCACTTCTCACATAAACACTGGGGAAGTCATTTAAAGCACAAGTATCTAGTTTGATTCTTTAGTAAATGGATATTGAAATCAAAAATCAATATCATTTGGCCATCTCCAACTACTCTCAGATTCCACACCTCCTACCACCACTTCTTTGCACTGTGTTAAGCTGCAATATTCACTTATAAAAATTTATTTTTATAGGGAAAATAAAGTAAAGGAGTTAATATACTTGGTTTTCTTTTTATATAACCAAATTATCTTAACGTGATACTAAAATTTGGAATGCCAGCTTTAGCAAGTGCCTAGGGCCAAGTAGTTCTCCTTGGTTTGTTAATGTGCTTTCAAAAATATCTCTGTTATCAAAGAGAAAGAGAAATAATTAGAATTTTTGTTGAAGGCAGTCCAGTGAGTGAGTAAAATACATAATACAAAAATCTGAAAAATCAGTATTAGAAATTGGTGAGTTATATAGATAGGAAGCTGATCCAATGCCAAAGCTATTATTTTCCAACTAATAACCAAAGCCTACAAATTTCTATTTTCTTTTAGATATACTTATCTATGAATATTATTTGATCCATGTACACTTAAATCATCACATTAATTTAAGGAAGGTCTTTTTAGTGATCCAAGTATATTTCAAGCAATTTAGAGAAAAATGTTTTATCTTTCTATATGTGGGAAGCATCATTTTGCCAAAAGCAGACGAATCAAAATGACAATATTTGAGACTTTCAAAAAGTATATTTAAAAGCTTTCCAGTGGAATACAGATTTTGGAGAGTGCATGTGTTCATTGCTGACATGTAATGTAATACCAGAAAAAAGGATTCTTGGAGATACCCAGTCAGGGTCTTTTTAGTTTAAAGAACTTCTTGTCTTGGTGTGTAAATCATAACTCATTTATTCACTCAATGAGAATATATTTTGAGTATGCACATAGTTGCACACACTGTTCTGGATATTACACAACAGTAGTGAATTTGTGGACAAATCCCTGCCATCACTGAGTTTATATTGTAATGGAGAAGTAATAAACAAATATATAGTGAGAAGTTTTACAAAGTAAACTAGAGTCAGTGAGAGAAAGAAGAGAAATGATGGTTGGTATGGCAGACAAGTTGATAAAGAGAGCTCTCTATGAGGAAGTTATGTGGAGGCCTGAAAAACCTAAAGGAGCAAGTTTTTATAATTATGAGAGTAAAAGAGCATTTTATATATAAAGTACAAAAGCCCTGAAGCATGTATGGTGTGTGCTCCACAAAGCAGAGCCCTGCCAGATCCATATTCCCCTAAACCTTGAGGACACAAGGATGAATGTGTTTATTCCACTGCCTCCCTGAAGGTGCCCTCATCAGTTATGACATCCAAAGAAGAAAAATCTGTTTTCTATTATTGTCTTGTCTTGGTGAGTTTAGTTTGCAAATATTCTGTGGTTTCATTAAACTGAACCAGAAGGGGTCTCTGAATAAATCTATTGCTTTGGGGAACTGAATTAGAGACTAGTTTGATGTCTGGCTCCTTGGGGTACAGCCAACCTCCCCAGCTCACCTCTGGTGAGACTGACTCTATTGTCTTCTCTCACTGAAGGCAGACCCAGGAACCTGTCATTTCCAGAGGCACATTGAGAGGGCTCAACCCAGGGAACACAAGGTGCATGAATTTTCTCAACAAACCCAAAGGCCTCAATAAAAGCTACAACACGCAGGGCAGGGGCAAGAGATTTTTGGCATATTGACATCTGTGCTTCAGGGATGGTTTTCCTGATCCTCCACAGATTCATGTGAACTGGTGGTATAGCTTCAGGGAGTATTCTTTGGATTTTAAACCTTGAAAGAGGGACCTTATTGTCACATCTGAGTAAATTGATTTGCATCCCCATTGTAGAAGAAGATACAGAGTCATTCTCTTAATATAATTTTATATTCCTGTTCTAGAGACCCAAATGAATGCCCTGAACCCCCTTCTACCCAATGCTATGCTGTGTATCACCCACACATTGTTTAAAGTGAGAAAAAAAACATTAATTGCAAAGTTGAGAGTATTCCCATCAAATCTAGGTTTCTGCATGCTCTTGAAAAACTTTGACAGTAATAGAACCACAATCCCTTACAGCAACAATTGGAAATTACCATCTGATTTCCTTACATGGGGTATTTGCCTTCCATTGCACCCTAATCCTTATTACACTCTATTATATCTCAACAGCTGACATCACTTAGTTCATTTAGTGTTCATCCTCTGTAGGTATCGATTCTTATGAAATCTCTAATTCATTATTGTATTCTTGTCACCCAGCTCCTTCCCGCCAATGCTGAGCACAGCAAAGGGAATGATATCCTTATGGTGTTTACATCCAGTAGCCACTAAAATCTGGTACCTTAACTTGAAAGTGAAGCAATGACTTCCTTGTTTCTTCTTTCTAACAATATAGTAATTTGATAGAATTATGATAGGCATAAAAGCAATTAGCAATAGGAGAAAATGTTAGGTTATGTAGATCTAGATGGGGAGACTAACTATCCTAGAAAAGAGAACAGGTGGGGCTTTCTCAGTATCTGAGGTTCTAAAAGAAGGTACTTATTTTCATGTATACTCAGGATAATGAATTTTTAAGCTATTTTTGCAAAAGAAATGTTCCGACAAAGGGTTCAAGCACTTCTGACTTTCCTAGACTTTAAGCTCTTGAGTTCAATAGGCAGATGTCTTTTGTTTAATAGTGTTTGCCCAGTTGTAAGTCCATGGCACTTGAAGACACTTTGTAGACATATTTCTGAAGGAATAAAATTCACAGTGCTGTCATGTGTGAGCTCTCCTTGCAACATGCGTCCCCAGCCAGGTCAGCCTAGAGGACTCCTAGACACTGAGTAAGACCACACCTTACAACTTCTTGAGTGGCTACAGAAATTCCATTTGGATTGAAGTTGCCCAAAATGGCTATGGCACACAGAGGAGAAGAAAGATTTTTACAATAGAGGCCAACTATTAATGCATCAAACACCATTCCTCTCTTGTTCAGCCTGACAACATCTTTCATTAATTAGTTATTCCTGTATTTGTTTCCTAAGGCTGATGAACAGCTGGCTTATACTTGAAGTTACAAAAAGAACTGGGTTTAAGAGTACATTTTAGTATCCACTACTTCATCTAATAGCTCTGGGATATATTTCAAACATCTTGTTATGAGCTTGCCTATATTATTACCGTCTGTGACCTTCCCTTTAGTAGCTGCCAGCACTGATGGGAACTCATCTGCTTCTTTCTGAGCAGGATTATGGGAGGAAGGAAGTTGGGGAGATGTGAACAAGATCTCAATCTGGAGCACACTTTGAAGAATATCTGAAGCTTCTTTGAAAATGTAAGCCATGCAGGGAATTTAGAATAGAAATTTTGCTATTTTTCTTCCTATATTTCTTCCTTCTCACTTTTCAGCAGGTAGCTATGCTGTGTAGTTTTGTGCTTCAACAGGTTTTGGCAGAATCTATAGGAAGACCATGGTTCTTCTTCTCTTAGAGCTTGGTGTTCCACATGGAGAAGGACAGAAGGGGGTTCAGGTACTTCAGGATGACAGGGTTCAGAACTGGCACATCGTCACTCCCACTGTATTCTATTTGTTAAAATGAAATAGCCCAGATTCAACAGATATTGAAATAGACCTGGCCTTTTCACCAGAGCACTGTAAATGACATGAACACAAGATGGTTTAGAATATCGGGGTCATTTTTGCACTCAGTTTATTACATGGAGTTTCTGAAAATTTGTTGAGGCCAGAACTTCTTTATCAGATTGACCACAAGTGCCACTTGCTTTAATTATTTCTATTTAACAGTTATTAATTAGAGTATGATAAGGCCAAATTAAACACAAATATCTTGTGGACAAGAGCATTTTTTTAATTCCTCCACAAATTTTAGAACTTAACATTATATTAATCATTTTCTTGGTAATTTTTTTTCATTTGATTAGAGATAGAAAAGTGATACCCACCAATCTGGGACATTATGTGTCCAGAGACACTATTTTTCTAGAATTTAGAATTACCTTTTTTTTTTGACTTCTCGGTACTTGGGCTTAAGAAATATGCTGCCTGGGTTCTTGGACTTAAGAAACCATAAACAGACTTAGAGATTCAGAGAACAAACTGATGGCTGCCAGGTGGGAAAGGGGTTGGTAGGCTGTGTTAAAAAGGTGAAGGAAGAAAAGTACAAATTGGTAGTTAAAAAACAGTCACAGAAATGTAAAGTACAGCATAGGTAACATGGTCAATAATATGGCAATACCCCTCAACCAACTAGCTCACACCAGTCAGGCCTCCACTCAGCTTTATCTGCCAACTCCTGCTCCAGCCACGTGCAACTCTGCAGCCCTGCAGTGACCAACATGGGTGTAGGACACCAATGTCAGCCTCACCCCCAGTTGCTGATGGAGAAAAGGGCAAAGTTGCTACGGTCAGATGTGGTGTGCCTCCAGGGGCCTGACTCAGAAAAAAAATCACCAGATGGATATGTAGGTAAACACAGTTCACTTCCTGGGTCACCTTGCACAATGACAGCAAAAATTACAACTAAACTACAAAACAACTATCACCCAGAATTGTCAGAAAATTGAGCTGTATGGAAGTCCAACAACTAAGAAATTAACGAAATTTCACCCATCTAGACAGGAGGAAGAGAGAAGACACAAAGACACACAGACATGTAGATGCACAGACATGGCGACATGGAATGGATGGTCACACACCCATGGTAGTAGATATAAATCAGGAGGGATACCTCAGGAATAAGGGATCCCAGCCCCACATCAGACCACCCAGCCCAGGCTTCCAGTGCCAGGAAGATAAATTCCCATAATTTCTGGTTGTAAAAACCAATGGGGGTTGGGACAGGAGAAGAAACTGTGGGATTCTCAGGTGTCTTTTCCTAAAGGTCCCAGAAGGGACTTAGGACTTAACTCAGACTCACTCCCTCTGGACTCCAGCACCACAGCAGCAGCTGGAGGGGCACCAGTGGCATATGGGGATACTAAAGTATGTGGCACCAGGGCAAGTGCCAGGGGACAGCTTCCTCCCAGACAAAACTTCAGAGGCCAGGCAGCAGCCATTGTCCTTTTTCTGAGCCCTCCCCCAAACAGACCCACAGAGCAGTGACACCATGTCAAAGTTGACACCATCAGCTTTGTTTACACAGGTTGCCTTGCCCTGGCAATTATCTAAGGCTCTACCCCATCCAAGTTACAGGTGTGCTTTTCTACAATAGGCCATGCTACTAAGACAGGGAGTCAAAGCAGCTCTACCTAATACACAGAAACAAACACAGGGAGGCTGCCAAAGTGAGGAGACAGAGAAACATGACCCAAGAACAGATTAACAGCCCAGAAAAAGAATTAAACAAAATGGAGATAAACAACCTATCAGATGCAGAGTTCAAAACACTGGTTATTAAGATGCTCAAGGAACTCATTAGGTACTTAAACAGCATAACAAAGACCCAGGCAGAAATAAAGGTTACCCTAAGTGAAATAAAGAAAAATTTATAGGGAATCAAGAGTGGAGTGAATGAAGGTGAGAATCAAATCAATGATTTGGAACATAAGGAAGAAATAAATTCAATCAAAATAGCAAGAAGAAAAAAGAACCCCTATTGCCCCCAAAATAAAGAGGATAGGGTAAGCAGCCTCTGGGACAACTTTAAAGACACAAACATTCACATCATAGGGGTGCCAGAAGAAGAAGAGAAAAAGCAAGAAATTGAAAGCTTATTTGAAAAAATAATGAAAGAAAACTTCCCTAATGTGGTGAAGGAAGTAGACATGTAAGTCCAGGAAGCACAGGGAGTCCCAAAGAAGATGGACACAAAGAGGACCACATCAAGACACATCATAATTAAAATGCCAAAGATTAAAGATAAAGAGATAATCTTAAAAGTTGCAAGAGAAAAGCAGATAGTTACCTACAAAAGAGTTTCCATACAACTGTCAGCTGATTTCTCAAAAGAAACTTTGCAGGCTAGAAGGGACTAGCAAGAAGTATTCAAAGAGGAAAGCAAGGAACTACAGCCTAGATTACTCTATCCAGAAAGCTATCATTTAGAATGGAAGGGCAGATAAAGTGCTTCCCAGACAAGGTAAAGCTAAAGGAGTTCATCATCACCGAGCTGTTATAGAATCCTGCCAATGGTGTTCTGGAAGATCTATGGGGTTCGATTGCCTGCCACCAAGAAGCATGACTCCCAGTGCAAGAGTTTGGTGAAAAAGGAAAGAGGTTGTTTATTTAAAGGTTATATAGATTTAGAATACTGGCATATTTCTGCCATTAAGTCCCACTCTTTAAAACTACCCCAAAACACATAGTCCTGCCTCCCTTTGCCAAACCAGGCCAGTTTCAGAATATGCCACTCAGAGGTACTATCTTTCAAAAAAGTAGAAATCTGCAGCTCAGTATTCCTGGTCACAGTTCAGCTCCAAACATCTATCACAAGTCTGGGTGGCTATGCCGATCCCCAGCACTGCCAGCTCTGCCACCCTCTTCTCCAGGCAGACTTCCCGAACTTGTGGCAGACTCGTGGACTTTCAGACCTACTAGTGGACCACCTCTCTCACTGCATATCTCATGGCTCTCTGTCCTCCAGACCTTCAACCTGTCCTAATTTAAATGTTTGATCTGTAACTTCCTATGTGATCTCATATCTGGCTCTTCCTTTGGTATGTTTGTGTCCTCCATTTGTGTCAGTTTCCCAGAGTCTTTTACACTTTTTCAGCTACCATCTTTAGTCAGGACAAGAATTCTCAGTGACACAGGGACATCTAGGGTGGGTACCTGTCCCCTGCCTTTCATGCAGGTGCTGTATGAACTCCCCCTTGGCTATGTAACAAGTCACTGAACATTCTCAGAGTCACATACACAATTTGCCCAGTGTAGTAGCCCTTTTCCCTTCAGGAAAGCACAGTTATTAACTTGCCTTTTGTTATGCAATGTATATTAAATGCTGTACCATTGCTCTGTGGGCAGCCCTCTCCACCCCAATCCCACCTAAAGGCAGGATTGTGGGGGTGTTGCCCTGTTATCAGGGGTTCCATACTCTGTTTTCCATTACAAAGCCATTATATGAAATGTTAAAGGAGCTTATTTAAGAAAAACAAGATGAAAACTATGAACATTAAAATGGCAATAAATTCACAAATATCAACAATTGAATCTAAATAGACAAACTAAGCAAATAACAGAAACAGAGTCCTAGATATGGAGATCATTTGGAGGTTTATCAGTTGGGAAGGGGAAGAGAGGGAAAGGGGGAAAAGGTACATGGATTAAGAAGTACAAATTGGTAGGTACAGAATAGACAGGGGGATGTTAAGAATAGTATAGGAAATGGAGTAACCAATGTACTTATATGCATGACCCCTGACATGAACTAAGGCGGGGGATTGCTGGAGAGAATGGGGGGTACTGGGTGGAGGGGACAAAGGAGGAAAATTGTGACAACTGTAATAACATAATCGATAAAATATATTTTAAAAAAGAAAAAGGAGAAACACTAAAAAATAATATTGTAATAACTATGCATAATGTCAGGTGGGCACTTAACTTACTGGGAGGATCACTTCATAAGTTATATAAATGCCTAACCATTATGTTGTACACCTGAAACTAATATAATATTCAATCAACTATAATTGAAAAATAAAAATATTTAAAAAGAAGCCATGACCTTATTAAAAAATTTTGCTGTGTAAAACTCAGCAATACGTTTATAATTTTCTTTAAAACAGTCTCAATCCCTGCATCGCTATCCTGCTGAGCTGTTGAAATTCAATCATAGCTATTATTGGTGCTCTGATACACTCCTGTGGGAACTCAAACATCTGTGGAAAGTAAAGGAAAGTTCTCCGTGCTCTACTTTGTCACAATTCAAGTCCATGAGGTCCCTTGGAGTTGAGCAGAGTTCAGTTTCTGAGCCAGGTATGGGGAGTGGATATCTTCAGGAGGTCTAGTCCTCTTGTGCTCTCTCCAGGAGCAGTACCACCACCATGAGAACAAGCCTGGGCAAGCCTGCTGGAGAATGAGAGAGCAGGTGAAGCAGAGCTGAGTCTTCTCTACTAGGCCACCCCAGACCTGTCAGCACCCAGCACACTGACTGCAGGAGTCCCACTGCAATCATCCCAGCTGGGCTCAAGTCAGCAGAACTTCCCAGCCCCCACAGATTTGGGAAAGTAATAGAGAGTGATTGTTTTAAACCACTAAATCTTATGATGGTTTGTTACACAGGATAACTGTATCAACAGATAATTGATATGCTAAAATAGTCAGCAGGTCAGTTCCCTATAGGAGGAAGGGCTTCAAAGATTAGTAAAGAAGGGAGGACTGAGGAAATGATTGCAGTCAGGGGAAAAGCTTTTCCTGACTTGGTTTCAGCCTTTCCAATTTATCAATGATAATCTCAGGTTTCTTAGGTATGTCTCATCTTCTCTCAGGCACCTTTACTTGCTTTGCCCAATCTCCCTCTGGGTTCCAAGGATGTCAAACACCTGAAAGTGCTCTGGCCTCCACAAGAACCCTGTGCCTCCCATTTGATCTCTGCTCCAGCTCTGCTGGGCCAACCTCAGGAGCTCCTTTTCCCTTCATCTACAGGATCAGAGTACTTGGACCCTTTTGGCAGATTTACATAGTGTTCTCCAGGCCCAGGAATCTCCTTGAGTGCCCAATAAAACAAGGTATTTTTTGCTGTTGTTTTATTCCCAGGACCTAGACTTTCATTGTGGAATAAAATTTAGAAATAAAAATAAAACTTTCTTCACTCCTGGGGCTTCCACCCTCTGTGACTATGAACTGCCCTGCCCTCCTGGTTCTCAGGCTCTTGGGCTGTAATGCTCAGGATTTCCAACTTCCTGTCTCTTTCCAAAACTGATGCCACTTTCCCAGGCACTGGGAGTCAAGTTTGAAAGGGTCAGTCCCTGGAATTCCTTGTGGTAACAGTGGGGAGACAACCACTCCTGTCTGTTAATTGGCACAGGAAATGAGCAAAGTTGAATGTGGTTCCCCTGTGATTAGAAACCTTTTAAAACAACAAGCATGGCTGAATCTTTCCTTAAAAGAGGGGTGGGAGTGGGACCAGAAACCTGAGAACTAGCTAGGTGATTGAATGAAAAAATTAAAGTCTTTTTATTTTGTAGAATAAAAAAGAAAAACAAAACAAGAGCAAAACATTCTTAGATGTTTGAGACTCATGGGTCACCCTCAAACTGTTTCTTTCTGGTGTTGCTAAAATAAATCATACAAAATACTAGTTTCCTTTCCCATTCATCTTTTTTTTTCTCCTTATGCCTTCATAGCAGTCCTTTTAAGGATCTGAGAGCTTTTTTAAGTCCTGCCTCCTCCTGTTTGGGCTCTCTCTGACAGACATTGATTTTTAATGATTCCTCCTTCTAGGTTTCAAAACTTAAAACAACTAATCTAGAGTAAAATTTGGGGGGGGGTCTTTTGTTTTGTTTGAGAGGTCTAGGGAGGAACCTAGAAGACCTACCTGTAATATTACTAAGATATGAAGAAAATAATACACATACAGAGGCATGATGCCATCTTGTTTGAGCCTGACATTGTCACTTAGCAACTTCTGCTTAGTCCTGAACTTAGTTATGTTAATCATTAAAGCACTCTAACTTGTAGCCTAGATATTATAGAAATAACCTCCCTGCTCAAAACCACCTCCCCAAGGAGATCAAGAAGGGATACATAGAAGTAGTGATTGTTTATTAAAAGATTTATAGAATCCACGTGACTGAGACCGTGGCAACTGGAGTTTGAAGTTTCACCATCCCCATTGGGCCCTTGCTGACATCCAGATGTTTGCAGTTATCCATTACCTCTTGATCTCAAATCTCTCCCATTCTCCCCTTACCCTGACATAAAAGAAGCCTGAATTCTGTATTTTCTCACAGTAGTTCTTTCGGACATTAGTCTGCCATCTTCTCAGTGTGATAGCTTTCTAAATAAAGTCACTTTCCTTGTCCCAACTCCTTGTCACTCAACTTATTGACTGTCGTGTGGTAAACAGAATGAACTTTCACTTGACTACAACACTTTTTATATCTTTCAATAAAATCCACTCACACTTTTGCTTATCAAGTAGTACACTTCTATTTTCTTTTTGTTCCCCGAAGTGTTCAACTCAGTCCTGAGCACAGAGTAAGCATTTAATACATATTTGCTGATGTGAATTGAAGGCCTGGGGTATTTCCTACAGATTAAGCAATTTTGACACTATAATCCCTAAATAATTCCCAGGAAGTGCTTCTTACAATGGTTTCTATTGCAGGCACATTAGGGCTCTTGAGTCCTGTCTTTCTCTGTTTGTTTCTGGTTCATGTGTCAAGCCACTCACTCACTGCCTCTTGGTTCAGCTCTTTAAACAGCCAGAGGAAAATGAGTGAGAATGCCAAAGCAGGGCATTTCTAGTCTCTACATCTCAGAAATTAGACTCCAAAGCAGATAAATTATTTTTCCACTTTTCTGAATAATATGATTATGGCCTACACATATTGGGAGAGAGGTTCTAAAATGTAGCAAGGAGAAATGAAGCTGCTTTCAATAGAAATAAAGCAATTCCAATTCTGAGGTCTACTCTGAGCATAGGGAAATGTGGGTGAAATATTATAGCAGCAATAGGAATGGTTATTGAACTGTGAAAAGCATTTGCTACATAAAAAGGGCCTTAATTCCTTTGATGTTATCAGGGAGGGGTGTATTAGGTTCTGCAAAGCAAGTGGCAGTGATCAGCAAATGCATTTTAAAAATGTTCTTTCCCTTTAATATCAGATGACTATAACTTAATCTCCAGTTTGTGTGTTATGCTCCTTACACCCCCAAAAGAGGGTGTGGCAATTGAGAGGACCAGTTAAAAGAGCTGTTTTAATTTCTGGAATGAGTCACCTCCACATTCACTTTTCTGTTGCTTTTGTATTTATCAGGAACATAAATTATGACATTGGGGTCTCTGAGAGAGTAAAACATTATTAATCAATTAATTAAAATTTAAGACAATGGTAAGCCCTGAAATATTTGATAATTACGTACAAAAATATTCACACGAACTTGTATTAACTTTCTACACTAACAGTTCTACAGAACTACATTAGAAATCTTTTTAGAAATTATGTTATTAAATAAAGACATAGAAAATCTGAATATTTGATTTCGAAACAACATAAACATTTTTTAAAAAATTTACTGAATTTCTTGTACTTTAATTTGGACTAGAGTCCATTAAAAAAACTAACATAATATTTCTTCCAAGTTATTTTAATAAATAAAATTCAAAATGGTGTTTAGTGTGGCAGCTAAAATGAAAATGCATTTAATAGGTTAAATATTATAAGTTGTACTGAGAACTTGCAACAAGAGCAATCTAGAAGCAGCATGGCAATATCAAGGTAGTTTCAGGCAGTACATTTGTTCTCAAAAAGAGCATCTGACCCATATTTACACCTTGGTAGGTAAGCACAACAAGGATGCCAGGAATGTGCTTTTGCTGGAATGTTAAGACACTTGCCTAACTACAGGACATAGAGAAAAAAATTAATTCTTATTTCTGTTCCTTTCTTTTGCAACTGTTTACAAATAGCATGGAGATGTGACTCTGTGTGTCTTACTGATATGGCTCTCGGATGCAGATTCTGTCATTAAATACACACCCAGCCTCCAGAAACCCTGTTGTTTAAGTCAGAGCCTGATTGTTGGCCAATCTATCATTGCTGCTCATTGGAAACTGAAACAAAAAAATATCCCAAACATAGGTGTTTGTCTGGAATCACCTTGGTTATGTAAACTGTATCTGCTCACATTGGGGCTTAAGCATCCCATCAGTTTCTGCTGGAAGTTTCAACACACTCCTGTTTCTGACCCCTCCACTCTAATGCACAATCCCCCTTCCCCAAAGCCTGGGAGAATGAGGAAAGACATGCATTTGATAAAAACCCATTACCATTCAGAGGACGGGAAAAAGGGAGAGAACAGATCTGGAGGCACCCCATACCACAACTAGCAGTTGTTGGGTTTAAAATTTCACGTTGGCCTCTTTCTTATTAGACAGCCTAAGCTGGCATCAAGGGGCTATCGACTGTCAAAACAGCAGCCAGAAAAACAATCGACAAAGCCATCCCTTGAGAATGTTGAGTAAACTGGTGAAAATACCGTCAAAGGAGTTAATGTGCAAGCTGGCACCCAATGCCAGACCCAGCGTGAGAACCACTTACGTGGTAATTGTCCCTCCCAGTGTCCCAGGCTCTGTCAAACACTGCCCCGGGCTTGCCTTTCAGCACAGGAACTAATCTCTTTTTGACAAACTGAAATACACACCCAACCTAAAACCCTACCAGGGTGGAGAATTCAGGTGGGAAAGCAGGCAATTCTGTAGCAACTGCTGGCCAGTTCAGTTTCACCAGACTCTCCTAGTTTGGGCAAGCTGGGCAGACTGTTTCTTGGGAATGCTGGATGATATTTATATGCAGCCCTGGACTCAAAGGGAGATAAAGCTAGACACCAGCTTAAGTCTTCCAAAACCCTTATGTCCAATCCATCCACAGTAGAAACTCCTCACTCCCAAAGTGCTATAGCAGCACCTTCCTTTGTGGTCTTTAGAATGTGTATCTACAAAAGGAGACTGTGGTCATGCCAAGAAGCCCTCCATCAGTACAGTCAAATGAGGGACATGATGCAACACCACAGCACCAACACCACCCACCCCCCTCTGCCCCGCACCCCGTGGAAGGGTTTCCTGAAACAGTGTGAAATACTTTCACAAAATCATAGAAGAAAAAAGTAGTGTTTTTATAATTACCCAGCTCAGAAACATGCAATTTGAAATAACAGGCTGGGATAGAAACATAATAATTCCAACTGAGTTTGGTTTGTTTCTTTTTTTCTTGACATCAGGAGACACCTGTCGCACATTTGAGCTGAGGCCTACACAGCAGAACTTTTAACATTTCAGAAATCTGACCAGTCTCCTGTTCTACCAAATTATCCAGTCACCCCCAAAAATGAGAAATCAGGTTTGTAAATGTAGCTAAATAAAACTATTGTGGAATAAAGAGCCATCTGGGAATAATTGTTAACAAATAGCATGTGAATAAACATTAAAAATAAAATTAAGACACCTTAAACAAAACTAAGTACAGATTACAAATAGGCCAATCAAAAAAGAAAAATATGTATAAATGTCTATAAATGTGTATAATTAATTAAACCCATTGCCAGTTTTTTAAAAAAACTGTAAATTAAAAGAACAACACCATATTTTTTAACCCTAATCAGCAAATTTAAACTAGGATAAGGCTAAATTCAATTTATAAAATATGACTAGTGGAAATATATATTGTATGACTGCAAACCATCTGGGAAGCAATTTGACAGTAGGAATCAAAGTGTGGAAAATATTTGTATACTTTCACACAGAATTCTGCTATGAAGAAGTATTCCTCCTTCAACTCCTCCACCCTCTGACATTGGGCAATGTGGAACCACATGTACTGGGAAGCCCTCTTCAGATGGACCCCTCACAACTTTGTCCTTCTATCTCAATCAAAAGACACTAGTATGTAATTTGGGAACCTCTCACTTGTTTATGAAGAAATTTAGATTTCTGTGCAAGGCTGTGCAGGGAGGGGCTTATAATGGTGTCTTTTGGCCTTCTTAGATATTGCCCAACTCTCATTCTATGGACCAAAAATTTTTTAAATTTTTCAGTTTTGGTTATTAAGAACTCTAAAAAATATATTTTGTTGATTACACTCTTACAGTTGTCCCATTTTTTCTCCCCTTTATTCCCCTCCACCCTGTACCCCCCTCCCACCATCATTCCCCCACCTTAGTTCATGTGCATGGGTCATACATATACGCTCTTTGGCTTCTCCATTTCCCCTACTGTTCTCAATCTCCCCCTGTCTATTTAGTACCTACCATTTATGTTTTTTATTCCATGAACCTTTTCCCCCATTCTCCCAGCTCTCTCTCCCCACTGATAACCCTCCCTGTGATCTCTAATTATGTGAATCTGTTCCTGTTTTAGTTGTTTGCTTAATTCATTTTTCTTTTCAATTTTTTAGGTTTGGTTGTTGATAGTTGTGAGTTTGTTGTCATTTTACTGTTTGTATTTTTTTATCTTCTTTTTCTTAAATAAGTCCCTTTAACACTTCATATAATAAGGGCTTCGTGATGATGAACTCCTTTAACTTGACCTTATCTGGAAAGCACTTTATCTGCCTCTCAATTCTAAATGATAGCTTTCCTGAACAGAGTAATCTTGGATGTAGGACCTTGCTTTTCATGACTTTGAATAGTTCTTGCCAGTCTCTTCTTGTCTGCAAGGTTTCTTTTGAGAAATCAGCTGATAGTCTTATAGGAATTCCTGTGTAGGTAACTCCTTTTTTCTTGCTGCTCTTAAGATTCTCTCCTTATCGTTCATCTTGGGTAATATAATTGTGATGTGCCTTGGTGTTGTGCTTCCTTGCATCCAACTTCTTTGGGACTCTCTGAGTTTCCTGGACTTCCTGGAAGACTATTTCCTTTGCCAGATTGGGGAAGTTTTCCTTCATATGTTTTTAAATATGTTTTCAAATTCTTGCTCTTCCTCTTCTCCTTCAGGCACCCCTATGATTCAGATGTTGGAATGTTTAATGTTGTCCCAGAGGTTCCTAAGCCTCTCCTCACTTTTTTTTTTTTTTTTAATTCTTCTTTCTTCATACTGGTCTGGTTGAATATATTTCTTCCTTCTGCTCCAAACCATTGATTTGAGTCCTGGTTTCCTTCCCTTTACTGTTGGCTCTCTGTACATCTTTCTTTATTTCACTTTTCATAGTCTTCACTTTTTCCTCTATTTTGTGACCATACTCAACCATTCCTGTGAGCATCCTATCAGTGTTTTGAACTCTGCATCTGATATGTTGGCTATCTCTTCGTCACTTAGTTGTATTTTTTCTGGAGCTTTGATCTGTTATTTCATTTGGGCCTTTTTTTTTTTTTTTTTTTTTTTTTTGTCTCAGCATGCCTGTTACATAGTAAGGAGCAGATCCTTAGGTATTCACCAGGGCAGGGCAACCTACATAGCTGTGTTGTGGCACTGTATATGGGGGAAGGGTCTGACTAGGAACAGTGCTGCTGGCTCAGCTCTCAGCCAGCTTTCAGTCACTTCTCCTGCTACCCACAAGCAAATTGGGCCCTTCTGGTGCTGATTCCCAGGTGGGTGGTTTTATGTATATTCTAGGACCCTATGGGTGTCTCCAATGAACTCTCCTATGGGGCTGGGTGTTTCTCCCACCACTGCAACCCCCACATGTTTTTTCAGAGGTCCTGAGGCTTTATTTCCCTGCACTGGAATCATGGGTTGCATGGTCTGTCTTGCTCCCCAGTTGTTCCTCCTGGTTTATCCACATGCAAATGTGGGACCACCCGTTCCATCAGCCACCACTGTGCCTCGAGTCCTCTCTGCCCCCAGCTGCCCGTTTCTGCCCCTCCTACTAGTCTGGATGAATGTTTCTTCTTTAACTCCTTGGTTGTCAGACTTCCATATAGTTAGATTTTCTGGAAGTTCTGGTTATTTTTTGTTTTTAAATTTGTTGTTGTCCTTCTCTTGGTTGTGCAGTCAGAAGCTCAAGAACTCTTGATATCATGGCAATTTAGATTTGTTTTACTTATTCATTTATTCTTAGAGAGAGGGGAGGGAGGGAGAAAGAGAGGGAGAGAAATATTGATGTGGGAGAGAAACATTAATCAGTTGCCTCTCATACATGTCCCAACCGAGACTGAACCTGATACCCAGGCATGTGCCCTGACCAGAAATCAAACGAGCAACTTTTCACTTAAGGGATGATGCCTATACAACTATGCTACACGAGTCATGGCTCTTTTCTTTCTGTTGTTTTTTAAAATTTTATTTATTTATTTATTTTTAGAGAAAGGGGAAGGGAGGGAAAAAGAGAGGGAGAAAAACATCAATGTGCGGTTGCCTGTTGCACACCCCCTAATGGGGATCTGGCCTGCAACCCAGGCATGTGCCCTGACTGGAAATTGAACCTGCGACCCTCTGGTTCTCAGGCCAGCACTCAATCCACTGATCCACACCAGCCAGGGCTTTCTTTCTTTTGAATGCTGTGTGTGTGTGTGTGTGTGTGTGTGTGTGTGTGTGTGTGTGTGAAAGAGAGAGAGAGAGAGAGAGAAACAAAGAGCAGTTACAAGAAAAATGTCTTTATTCTACCCAAAATATTTTTATATTATTGTTATTTTATAGATTTTCTAAATTGTCAGCACACATTACTACTTTTACCATTAGGAAAAAATTGCAACTTAAATTATTTCACAATATAAATAAATTCACAATTTATATATAGGAAAAAATAAAGTAATAGTTGTATACATTTTTAAAGTCTTACACAAATAACAATCAGGAAAGATATTAATTTTAGCCAGACATGATCTGATAAAGTTATTTCAAAAGTTCAGTCAAAATGCTTTAGTTGGAGCTTAAGTTTGAAATGCCATTGGGGTTCACAGTACTGTTTTCTTATTCATGTAATATAAGGGTTCTAAAGAAAGCCTTTCTCAAATAAAAAGGTGCCTCATAGATAAAATCAACTAGAACTGGTTTTTTTACAGATTGTCTTCTGTAAAACACAGCACCATGCAGCCTTTCCCTTCAGAAATGCTTTTCACCTCCAATGAATGTACAAAATCCCCTGGTGGCCTTAGGGTAGTTTTACTAGAAAAGAAATCACTTCAACATTGTTCATTTTTGCTTTAGTACAAATTAACAAGGATAATCATCAGTATTTATTAAGGGTGACTTTCCTGGTTTGAACACTGAAATTCTTGCACCCCAGGAAACTCTTCAGCCTTGGTCACACTGTGTCCTGAGTACCTGCCCTGTGTAAATTGTTCCTAACTGTGCCAGAGCTGAGTGGCTCAAAACAATAGCTATCTTATTATGTCTGATCCCTCTGTAGTCAGTAATTCAAGCAGGGTACTACCTCTGGCTAATTTTTCTGCCCCTTCTGATGTCATCTGGAGTCACCCTGGTTTTTAGCAGGCAACGGGGTTGGTCTGGAGGGTCCAGTATGGCTTCACACCCATGCATAATATGTCAGTGGGATGGCTGCAAGGCTGATCTCAAGTGGGTTGCTATTACTCTCTTTTGTCTCTGGGTCTCTCCGGGTATTCTCTTTAGTGGGATAGTCAGACTTTGTACCTGGTGGCTCAGGGCTCCAACTGAGAATTCCAACAGACAGGAAGTAGAAGATGCCAGTCTCTTAACATCTAAGCCTGAAAACTGGTAGAATGTCACTTCCACCATATTCTATTAGTCAAAACAGTCACAAACCTGGCCAAAACAGTCACAAACCTGGGGACATAGACTATGAGGTCTGTCCAGAAAAGGTCCGACCATTGTTAATATAACAAGAATGGTTTGTGTGACATCGATGGAACCTGGTAGCCAAGGAGAGTAGATTGGAATGCTCATGTGTGAGCAAAGATGACTTCACTGTACTAGTCAGAAGGGGCAGTAGGCACCCTTGAGTGAGCATGTGTACTGTGTGACCATTGTATTCAAAATAGCTGAGCAGGTAGAGCAATGGATCTGCATCAAATTTTGCACTAAGCTTGAACATTCCTCTGTGGAACCTATTTGGATGATTCAGAAGGCTGCAGCTATGGGCAACTGGTGATTAGTAGCTTCATCACAACAATGTGCCCATTCATATATCACGTCTTATGAACAGGTTTTTGAGAAACATCAAATGACCCAAGTGACTCAGCCCCCAACAGCCCAGATTTGGTACCCTGCAACTTCTGGCTTTTTCCCAAACTGAAATCACCTTTGAAAGGGAAGAGATTTCAGACAGTGGATGAGATTCAGGAAACTATGACAGGACAGCTAATGGAGATTAGGAGAACAGTGTGGGTGCCTACTTTGAAGGGGACTGAGGCATCATTGTGCTATGTACAATGTTTCTTGTATCTTGTATCTTCTTCAGTAAATGTCTCTATTTTTCATAGTATGTGGCTGGATACTTCCTGCTCAGACATCATATACTTCTCAATGGGAATGAAACTGGAAAAGTCAGAGTTTGTGCTGCCTGTCACTATCAGAACCCACAAGCAGAGACTCAGACTGAATTATAATGGTCACTTTATTCAGATGCTGGCAATCTGGGAAGATGGTGGATTATGTATCCTAAAAACCATCTTAACATCTCTTCTCAAGCTGACCTATTTTATGCAAAGAAGAAAAGGGTAGATAAGGGATTTGGAATTCAGGAAAAAAGTAAGTACGTGGTTTGGAATTCAGGGAAAATGATTAATCAGATAAAAGTTGCAGTCCATAAATTTTCCTAGCATCCCATCACCTACTGACCAGAAATTCTTTATCTGCATCCTTGTGGACAGGCATAGGCCTTCTGGAGTCAGTGTAGGTCTGGTCATGCATTCCAGTTCCTGGAACAACAGTTTTCTGCATGCATTAATCACTAAGCCTATTAACTATAACTATAACTAAAAAAAAATTAACACTTTAGTTCCCCCATCAGGAAGAGTATGAAAATAAATTTGAGTTAGACTTTAAAGTATCACAGATCAAATACTATTCCTTACATTTTAATAACTGCTATAGGATTCATACTTGAACTTAACCAGTGGAGAATATCATTGAGTGCATTCTAGGTGCCAAGTACTACACTGGGCACATGATATACTTCATATGCCTCATATGATTTAATCCTCACTGCAAATTTATGATTCAGGAATAAACATTAGCATCTCCATTATTTATGTAAAAAAGCTTAAAATATGTGATAGGTTTTTCAAGATTTTTCCTTTTGGAAAGGAGGCAGACTCTATTTAATTATCTCTTAAATCTTGGCTCAACCATGTGACTTGCTTTGCTTTGAAACAGGGACATTAGTGAATGTGAAGCAGGCAGAGGACTGAAACACACTTGCACATTAGGGCTTGCTTTCCAGCTATACTTGAGGTCCTAGGACTATTATATGAGTAAGCTCAAGCTGCTGTTCTAGAAGATGGGAGGCTACATGGCAGAGATCCAAGGTGGATCTGAGAGTCATCCAGTCCTTGGTCAATTACCTGTCAACTTCCAGACATGTGAGTGAAGTCATCCTAGATCATGCATCCCCCATCAAATCCTCCAGTTGTCCCAATATAGTGGGAGCAGAACTGAGAGTCAAGCCCATGTTGTCGCATTCTAAAGCTTATATCCTTAATAGTAACACTGTATTGACTTCTGCAAAATGCGTACTGTTCCTGACAGCACCGATGAGACTAATCGATTTTACATATCCATAAAGACTGCCTGGCTTACAGGGAAGGGGAGGCAAAAATTTGCCGGCTTATGGACCCCAAGTGACTTTACATACCCCAGGGACCAATGGAGTGTTCCTCAAGATACTAGAAACATATGAAGATTTTAAATAAAGACTTTATTTTTTAAACAAATTCATGGAAATATAGAATTGCAAGTCACAGATCAAGTTGAAGAAAGTGGAAGAACACAGGCAGGGTAATGAGAGGCAGCAACCTAGGAGTGAATTAATGAAGTCATGAGTTAAGATAGCAACAGTGAGGTTGAGAGGAGGTGAGGAGATCATTGGGAGGCACTGGGGAGGAGGGTGATCTCTAGGACATGATTATTTAATCCTATGCCCCTCTCCTTAGGTAGTCATGTCATTTAAGTCCTCTTCTCTTGAACTCCCCTGGGGATCCTGACTTACACAAATGCTAAGATGCAATTTATTTGAAAGTGGGGAGGAGAAAGAGAGACAGAGACAGAAAGAGATTGAAATATAGGAGTCATGTTGTCTCCTTCCAAAATCCTTGATCTGAAGTTAGAAAGTAGGAGTTTTAATCTTTCTCTGACATCACTTACTTTGGAACTTGAATAAGGCACTTTTCTGTCACCCTCTGACCTCAGTTTTCAGTTTTCAACTCTGTTGAAAAGAAATTATTTAAAGGATGGGGCTTGTTAAAGTGAAAAGAATTAATAAATATAGTGTATTACCAATTCATAAAATGGTTTTCTCTATAAGCACTTCCCACACCATGGTACGTAAAAACCAGAAAATGTTAAATGGAATTTACCGGAACACTTCATCAATTCTGTACATAGTGCTAATTCTTAGATTAATTAGAAATCCAGGTTCTCTTTAATGTCTTTTGGTAATTTACTCTGAAGTTCTCAATAGCCTGATCTTAAGGGAACTGACATCCAGGATAGATTTCGCTGGCTTCAAAATATACCACCAAGAGACTTAGAAGGGAATGATCCTAGTGTTGTCTCATGCCCATTGAATCAAGACATGAATTCTTGGTTTCAAATCCTAGACCCATCTCTTCATAGCTGCATAATCATCTGCAGGCTACTTAACTAATCTGTGTTGCAGTTTCCTCATCTGCAAATGGTGATATAAGAATACCTGTCTATTACAGAGCTGCTGTGAAAGTTGAGTGCCTTATATATCTGGTGCTTACAACATTGTCTGGCACACTGTGCTACATAAAAAGATTACCAGTTAGTATTACTGCTTGTTAGTATGAACTGTACCCTCTTCTTTCCCTTAAGCTTCTATATCAAATCCATCATCTCTGACCTCAGTTTCTCTGTCTCTCTCTCTCACTGGCTAGTGCTGCTGGTCCTCAGGCATCCCTGTGCTTGCTCCTCTTGCTTCTATCATAGCAGCAACACATCAAGGGCTATGGCTCAGCCTAATTATTACAGGAAACTGATCTCCAATGACCTAGAGAATATGACCAAGTACAACTTCAGTCAAAGCAATAGCATGACTTGAGCCACTTAAGGGTTTGGCAAGGTTGCTCCAGATCTTTGATTTTCAAATATTTTTCATGTATTTTTCTTTTCTAAACAGCAGAATCTGTCAAATATAACATATACCTTGTATTGAAGTAATCCTAGATTCCTTCATTACATTAGTCCAATGCTGTCATTTATAGGTGAGGTCCAAATAGATTAAATGACTCTGGTGGTCCTACAGTTGTTCAGTGGCAAAACCCTGAAGATACCCAGACACTGGTCAGTTAGTTAGAAGCCAAATGAGCATGTGTAGAGTTTCAAAGGAAATGGCTATGAGAACCCATTCTCCCTTCACAGGGACCACTTAGCTAGATGCAGAACATGAGAAGCATCAGCAAGTGGAAAGGCAGTGACAGTGAAGGGAATTCCTTTTAGAGACCTAATGTGCATGTGTCCCCAGCCCCATCTCTGGATGTGTAGCAGCACTCTGATTGCTGCTTCCTTCCTCTGCATGTGGTTTTCTCATTCCCAGGCCAGTAACATCACTGAAGGGCACATAGTTCACTCTTGATTTGGGCACTCCACTCTGTTTACTCAGATTCATACTATGTTCTTGGCTTCCTTTATTATTGTGGCTATACAAATGCAAAGTAGCCCATTATTCTGCTTTTTTTCCCTTCTGTAGTAAGCAGGCTCTTTACAAAGTCTGACTGAGTTTCTTCTGAATTTACTAATTTAATTTTTTTAGAAACTCCTACCAACTAAATATTATATATTTCCTTTGATTCAACACAATAAGTGCCCACTCTAAATTTCCTTTCTGATCAATATTTACCACTCAACATTTTCCACATACAAATTTTCTTCCACAACATCCTCTCCTGTATGTTGTCAATGTCACATGCTTTTGAATATTGCTTCTTCTAAAGTGCAAATCTCTGTCAGATTGAGCCACAGGTACTCTGCATAGAATGAATTGCCAACTCCTTTCCAAGTAATTGCTGATTGGTGGGTCTTTTGTGCGGGGTATGTATGTCTGGATGTGTGTCCTGATGGTAAGAATGATGGATGAGAAAAGAATGAGTCTATTATTTGTTAAGTGACCTGGGGGTTCTACCCCAGGTAGAAAGTTCAAAGTCCAGGGAGAAGGTAAATATTCTAGATTTTTCGGGGAAAGGCAGAGAGTGAGTAGGAACAATAAAAATATAAGATCCCTGAGAAGTTGGCTCCCAGAGACACCTGAAGCCCAGGAAGACACACACTGGCCCGCCCGGACACCGCGGCTGGGGCGCCTCAAGGCCCAGTTCAAGTCAGGCTCTCTGCCGGACATCTAAGCTGGACGGAAAGGCCGTGGACTAGGAAACTTGGAGAGAGAAGATGGCGGCGTGGTAGGATGCAGCAGATTCTACTCTCCCACAACCAGGGAAAAAAAATCTGAGTCATTTTACGTAGGTACAGAGCAAAGAGCCAACATTATCACGCCATAAATGAAAATAGGAGATCGCAAATTGTAGCGGACATTGAAAAACCCGAAGAGAGAGCGTGGTTTGGTGAAAGTCTCGGA
>CM052547.1:64396599-64470588 GCA_028533065.1 Trachops cirrhosus
GAAATAGAGGCAACTCAACTGTCAGATTCTGAGTTCAAAGCAATGATTATCAAGAAGTTCAACGAACTCTCAATGAGTTACGAGAAACTACAGGGAAACTACAATGAACTCACTACAAACTATATCAACATGAAAAAGGAAGTAAGATCCCTGAGAAGTGAAATAAATATTTGAAAAAAGACTTTCACTGGGATTTCAAAGTCTGTTCATGCACAGCCCACTGCTGAGCTACCCATGACTCCTTCCATCACTGACTATGGGTGCAGCCAAGACACCCTTTGTCAATATGAATAAAAGGTAGGTCATTACTCCTAACCAATAATGTGAAAAAGAATAGAAAAAATAAATAAACAAATAAATGGGAAAGAAAGCTAAGGTGAGTTTTCTTGAAGGTCAAATCAAATCTCTCTGCCAGGAGTAAGGAGACTATTATTGATGGAGGGCTAGGATTTAATTATATTTTAGATTAACCTGATTCCAATAAAGATGGAAGCTTTGGAGCCAGATATCTCCAAATGCAGTTGCTCCTGAAAAGTTCATTCTCTTTGGATATTACCACCAGTTTCTGAGAACACTGTGCTTCCTGAATGTAACTTGAAATCAAAGTCTCCATCAATATTTAATCTGACTGGCTCAGACAGACAGTAATCTGAGGCATCAAATAAATTAATCACTGGGTTTTAAAGGAGAAGTTTCTTCACAAATCTAAGGTCTATGAAATGCCATATGAGAAATTACATGACACAGCTAACTGAGGAGGGGAATTGAAGTGACAGAACAGAAGGTATGGAGGAAATACGGCCTCCCAAAACCCCTCTCCTCTGTTTTTCAAGGAAGTCATCCTTGCACCCACTCACCTGAGATAGGATTCTCTCCTCCCTGCCCACCATAGAATTTACTTTTCATTTTGAAATTAACCTTTTAACATCTTTCCAATGAAGAAAGCAAAGCAAGTTCGAAATATAATAGAAAGCATGGCTTAAAAGTGGCCATTAAGGCTTTTGTGGCATTTTCAGAGCTGCTTTTTAGAGGCTACCTCTTCTTTTTGTTCACTGTTTACACATATCTCTTCAGTTCTATTAATGCCTTGCTGGCTGTAGTGTCTGTTTATTGCTTAGAGTGTTCGACTTGGGTTCAGGGTCATGCAATTTTTATCACAAACAACATTGCCTATTAAATTATCAGGCAGGGTCATCAAAAAGGCCTGTGTTGCCATAGCAGCAAAGCTGTGTCAGCCCAGCTTCCCACCCACAATTCTCTGAGTGATACTGGACTTAATTCAGTAATCCCTTCCCCCTTTATCCATGGGGGATGCATTCCAAGACCCCCATACAAGAACTTTCACTTTTTCACTTAAATGAAGGACTTTATGGTTTCTCTTTCTCATATTCTAATTGTCAGCATCACTACTATTTTTTAAAAGTTACAGTTGACATTCAATATTATATTACTTTCAGGTGTATAGCATAGTGGTTAGACATTTATATAATTTATGAAATGCCAGCACCACCACTCTAGTGCTTTGGGGCCATTATTAAGTAAAATAAGGGTTACTTGAACACAGCGGCAAGATGCCTCAACAACTGATCTGATAACTGAGATGGCTACTAAATGAGTTGGTAGCTTATACAGTGTGGAGATGCTGAACAAAAGGATGATTCATGTCCCTGGAAGAGTGGGGCAGTTTGAGATTTCCTCATGTTACCCAGAATGGCACAAAATGTAACATTCACAAATTGCTTATTTCTGTTTAATATTTTCAGATATCATTTTGCCATGGGTAACTAAAACTGTGGAGAATAAAACCATGATGGGGGCTCGGGTGGGAGGGCTGCTGTAACATCAGCACAAACTCAAGAGTCAGTCACCCATCCATCCCAATGGTAGACTCCCTCATGTGCTACGTTACCTGGAACTTACCATCTCTTTCAATCATATGTAGGGATGTTGAGGGTTAAATGATATGGTGCATGCAAATCATTAAGAATAGAGCCATTCAATAATAACAATAGTGATAACTTTCTCTGTGCCAGATTCTGTACTTATCACTTTTAAGGGATCGTGGCAATATTCAAAACTACACAGTGAGATGAGGTGATATCATTATCCCCATTATACACATTGAGAAAGTTGAAGCTTAGTGTGGTCAAATGATTTGCCCTTGGCTATAAAACTAGAAATCGGTAGATTTCAGTGCAGTAGCATAATGCCAGGGCCCTGTTTGTTTAATATTTTGCCCTTTATCATCTGATGCACCTAGGTGCATTTACTCATTTCTGCTTTACCCTGCCACCTTGGACTTTAGTGAGTTCAAACCACATGATCTCTTAACTATGTTGCTTTCTTCCTCAAACTTTCCCTTCCTCCTCCCATCTTCACCCCCAAATCCTCCTGGGAGTGGTGATAGTCAATATTCAATAGGAGATAATGCTCAGGCAAAAGCCAATTATGCTGGGTGCACAAGAGCAGTCCTGAAGGACCCCTGCAGCTTCAGTAATAAACCCCTAAATAACTGCTTTGTGGAAGAGTGGCTCCATGGAGGGTGTGGGTGGGCAGGGTGCAGTGACTATGACCAACTGGTATGGAAGTACCAATATTGTAGAAATTGGTACATTCATGCTGCATGTTTGTATATTCTGAATTATATAGCTTGCCTCCTGTAAGCTCTGATCTGAGTTTCTATTCAAGTATCATTTGTCTTGGCTTCCCCAAACAGATTCAAACACTCTCTCTGGGCTTAGTCTTTCTTTACTCTTTCCTTTGCTCTCTTCTTGTCCTCATCTCACTGCCTTGTAATTATTTGTCCATGTCCATCTTTTGCACAAGACTATGTGCTATGTAAGGGCAGGTTCCAAGTAGAATGTATTTTTGCATTCCCGTTGCTTAATATACTGCTGAGTGAATACATGAATCTCTGCATTTGGTACTGTTACCTTTTTCTGCATGTTTTGGGCTCCCAAATGGATTTATAGAGCCTTGAGTGTGGAAGCTAGAATTCACATCTCCACATTCTAGTGCCCACAGTTCTCCAATGTAGGCTCCACCCTCAAAATTTATGTGGTTGGTGAGGAAGCCATAATAATAATCAACCAATTATAACTTTCATTTTATGGTACATTTTCTATGTGACACAGCATATTTGCATTGAAATCAGATGTACAATATACATTTAGTCATATAGACATAGACACACACTCTCTCTTAATCTTTAAAAAAATAAAATGCTGAAGGCAGACATTTTTATCTCTACTTTGTAGGAAAATTTAGAACCAAAGAGCTAACACATTTTTAAACTTATTTCAATAATTATATATACACCTTTGATGTGCTGCTTATTGTTGCGCTTTGTCACCGACTGGGTGGTAGGCATCCAGTGGTGAAAAATTAGGAATGTTTTATACATTTTTTGAGCTTTCAGTAAGAGACTACACATTGTAAGACTGTTATTAAGAGAAAAGAAATGCTATGAGGGAGAATAACAAGGAAGCTATAATTTAAATTTAAAGAGACTGAGGACTACTTACATGAAATGACACCTAGCTAGTAAGAAGCTGGGCTAGAATCTAGGTCTAAACCTGTTGGGCTAATTATGGACAAAATGACATCTTTGTGCTTCACTTGTAGAAGAGATGTGCTCTAAAACTTTTTATAAATTAAAAAAAATTATTTTGATTCTGGTTTTTTTTTTTTTTTTTTTTTTTTACTATTTGCAGAATCATTAGATTAGGAAACAATTCCCAAGTGTTCCCCATGTAGGGATCACTTGGTTAGTAGCCATTTTATGTGGTTATCCAAAAATTACTCAAATGTCATCAGTAGTCAGGAGCACACTACCTCAAAATATAGCTTATTCCACTTTCAGTAATAAACATGACTATTGCAATCTTGTAGTGTGCTCAAAGCTGCTTCCTCATTATTCCCATTCAGTTGACCTGGAAAAACCCTAATGAAAGAATTCACTTCTCCCATGGTATTCTGCACGATATTCTACGGATTTGCCCATCTATTGATTTCAGAGAGCCCTTCTTCATCTCTTCCCTGGTAAAGTATCACCAGTGCCACTATCATCATCTTAGGCTAACTGGGAGTCCCTCTTAAAGTGGTACCACCAGAACTGAACAAAGTGGCATCTGACCAGCACACAGAGTGTCAGAATTTTTCTTCCTTTAATTTGGCCATTTTCCTTTCTTCAGGGCGATAGTCTGAACACAATCCACTGTGTTCAGTTATATCAAAGTAGTTCACATTCCCATTACTTATTCACCCATTCTGTTTTTTAATCATTTCATTATAAACAGCTTGAGGGAGGTTCCTATCTAAGAATTTGGCACATAGAAATTGTCAATGTAAAAAACATTCAGACCTGTAGAGAATTTTTATGTTTATTCAAACCAAACTGAAGACATATACCAGGAAGTAAGATCTCAAATGCTCTGGAGAAAAAGTTTCACAACTTCTTTTATGCATTTGAAATTAAGAGGGAGACATAATGTAGACTGGAGAAAGCAAGGTGGGAACTGAATTACAGGATAGTTAACAAGATTATGTGTTCTCTTCAGGGTTAATACTCCCTTTGAAGGGTATTCTGGTACTTCAAAGGTGTGCTAACTTAGATGCACAAGGAACAGGGCTTGCTCAAGACAAAGATAAACCTTTTACTAAAAATTATATGCCTGGGGCATGAGTACTAGCCATGACCTGCCCAGTTAAGAATTTATGATCAGATCAACCTGTGAGGTTACTTTTCACAGAATCCATTTTTTGTCCACAAAATCACACCATAAATGTTTTCCAAAAGAAATTTCTGAAATTGAGAATGCTCCTCTGTTTACATCAGAAGATCTGTGTGACTTCACTCCTTAATAATCAGCAGGTAAAAATCAGAATATCCAATCATGAATATTTAAATTATCTAATGCTGCTATCTGGATTGGGACCACTCAGAACACTAGTCTGATTGGGGAATCTTGTTTTTTTTTTTCTAATGAAGGTGTTTAACAGCCATTCATTAGTGATCCCCAAACTTTTTTTTTAATTCAATGTCTATGTTTAAATTTCCTTTATTTTTAAGTGAGTTAAAAATCTTTTTCCATTTTTATATCTTTTATACTATCTAGCCCTGTCTTCAACCAATTTCTCCATATTTACTATGCTCCCAAGTTTTTGTTCATTTGTCATCATTTTGTCCTACAGAACTAAATGTTGTTTGGGGTTCTTTGCTTAAATATCCATCTTTTAAAAAATACAGTCCATTATGATTTTGTTCTGGAAAAAATATGAGATTTTCTCTTTGTCAAGACCCTCTGCCAATATGTGGAGAAGAGTACTATTGCATGCACTGTATAAACTCCATTTTCTAAAACCAACAAAAATAGCTGTAGGGTGAGAATGAAAAGAGAAATGGAACCATTAGAGAGATGGGCAGGCCAATAACAGTATCTTGCACTTATGCAGTGCTAATGGTGCTCCAGGCATTCTAAAGGCTTTTCTTTTACTCATTTAATCTTCACAATAACTCAGTGAGAGAAGCCTGAATATTATCTCCATTATACAGATGAGGAAACTGAAGTTCAAAGAAGTTAAATAATTTGCCCAATATTACACAGATAATAAAGGGTGGAGACAGGAAACCAAATCTAACAGTTCTGACACCAGAGGATATGCTTCCTCTTGCTACGGCTATTTTGATGCTACTTACCAAGATTCTTCCTAGTGCTCCCAAAATCCATTCAATCCTATTATCATATACAATTTCATTCTGACTAGACCCATCAACACAGAAATAATATTTAATGAAAAGAAAACAAGCTACCCTTAAGTCTGCTAAGAGAAGCCATAGGTAATTTGGAGTCATGAATTCTAATCTCTGTCCCTATGTCATATATCTGAACCTCTTCTCCAAAGTCTTGTATTAGAAGTTTGCTAAAGTCTGTTTCATCTCTAGAATGATATTCTGTTAATAACAAGAATGTTAACTCTGACTGGGTGGCTCAGTTTGTTGGAGTGTCATCTTACACCAAAATGTCATAGCTTCAATACCCGGTAGGGGCACATACCTAGATTGTGGGTTCGGCCCTCAGTTGGGACATTTCTGGAAGGCAACCTATCTATGTTTTGCTCTCACATCAATGTTTCTCTCTCTCTTTCCCCCTTCCTCTCTCACTAAAATCAATAGAAACATACTATGGTGAGAATGTGTATATATATATATATAAAAACATGTTATATATGTCATCTATACATATACATACATATATAAAGCATATGCTATATATGATATATATGTATATTAGAGCGGGTATATAAGAGAGGGTGTTAGCCATCATATTTAGCTCTATGTTTCCCAACATGTGGAACAAATGTACTATTAAAAAAAATTAGAGTCACTTAGTGAGATGGTTATTCACTTTTTATTCTTGGTCAATCACTCTGCTAATGCCATGAGGAAAGTCTCAGTGTGGTGTTAGGATGTCCTTGACACCTCTTTAACACTTGCTATGAGAGAGATTGAGAGCCTTTGGCAGGTGCAGTATTCATTGTAATCGTTTTATGCTGACTTCCAGAATAGATTTCAGGCAAACCTAAAACCTAAGTTTAATAAGAACATGGTCCATCTGGGAAAAGAATCTTGGCTCTGGCTGATCCAGAAAGAAGACATTTTCAATGATGGATGCCTGAAGACCAGGAAACTGCTCTTCCAGCAGGGAGGCTTTCTAGCAAAAGCTGAATGTAGTAAACTATATGCTTTACCAGCATTAAAGAAACCTTTATGCTTTGCTTGAACTTTTCTGTTGAACATACCATTTGCCAGTGTTACCAGCTATAAGGTGTTACCTTAGTTTGAAAGAAATTAACACTGGTTCTCCATTTATGAATATGGCATAAAGATTCTTTGTAAAATTAGAATTTGAGTAAATTTCTTTAAATTTTTGATTTGTTTGAGTAAAATAAAAGATATGATCTTTGTTTGCATTAGATTCACCAGCTAGTAGCAAAGATAGATGATGTTGATTTTCAGTCAGTAGAGAAGCAAGCATCTTCTCTCTGGTAGAAAAGATAACCCCTAAAGTGAATGTTTGAATGGAAATATTAACAACGTCATTGTTCCATGGGAATGGAACCTAGAATCTTCTGCATGTAAGGCAGACATGATAGCCACTACACCATGAAACCTTAAGGTGACTGACTGATTGCCATGTGGAACAGTAAGCAGTTTTGTATCTAACTTAGACACCTTAGTCCATTTTTGTCAAATGCCTGTAATAACTTCTGATTTTCCATTCCTCTTTGGAACTAGTTTCTCATGGTCCTGATCCCCCTCATAATGGATTTGAAATCATTGATACGTGTTCATTCTATATTTGTAAGTGAGCAATATTTAAATTGTAGAAAAACAAAACAAAATAATTAGCATTTGACAACACTAAACAAGAAAAATTCAGCAGTTATTTCTTGATCCTGTCCAGTATGCCAGGCACAGAAATAAACATAATTTAAAACTGTGGTAAATGCATTGAAGGAAGAAGTAGGTATGGATTGAACTGAGTTTCAGAGTCAATGAAGTAAAAAAAAAAGGAATAAAAGATGTCTAAGTGATTATACATGTAGTTCATAGATATAGTACAATTGTGAAGGGAATGTAATTGGCTGAAATTCCGAAAAATATTGATAAGTCACCTTACAAATAGGTGCATAGAGGCTCAAGAATGTTAAACTGCTTATCTTAAGCTTGTATCTCCTGAATTCTCATAGCTTGATCTACTCACTACACAGCTGCAGTACTACACTTCTCTGAGACAAAACCCAGGGCTCCCTCATGCCCAGGGGCAACTTGGCCTAATCCTTGGTTATATGGTAGTACCTATGTGGTGGGAGGAGACAAGTGGACTGGAAAGAAGGGCAAAGTTGCCCATAGAAGAAACAGAAGACTTCCCTAAAAAAACTACTGTAGTACTCCTTTCTGTCCTCTTAGAGATACAGAGCTAGGAGAATACTTTGCCAGATCCTAGGGACCAATGTTTCACTGTGGCTCAAATTATTTTAATGACAAATAGGTAAGTTTGAACAGTGGTTCTCAAACTTTTTTCTGCCTTCTCCTTACATATATGCACAATTCTATCAGAAACATCTTTCTAATAACTAAACAGAGTTTGACTTCAGAAATTCTGGGTAAAGATGAAACCCAGGTAATTTGGGAAAGCTGCCATATCCCATGATTCTTTTTATGCCCAACTTCCACTGTGAGAATCTCAGGAAAATGTTTAACTGCACAGACCCATTGCCTAAAACATACGTCCCTCAAAATATAAGGAGGATGTTGATTTTTGTCTCTAACACCTTCCTACACTCACTGTCAGGCCTTTCCACCACTATCTTGACACCCCTTCCCACTTGGAAATCAGTGGCTTCACAAGGAAAACACATCCCAGTTAGTTATCACATTTGATTAAACACCTCACCCTGAAGTGTAAATATTTCAGTGGCTTCTCCTTTCACGGAGATATTTGCACCACTCGGCTTTATAGCAGCCCTCTCAAACAGTGGAATTTCAGCTATCAGGAGAAACCAGATAAGGTGGATATTTTGGGAAGGAGGATTTCCCCAAAGTCTGTTCCTCAAATCAGATAACTTTGGGACAATAATAACAGTGATTTATTGAATTAAAAAGGCTATTACTTTGTTCTTGCCCCATAAAATGTCTATGTTTGCTTACCTTAACTGATTTCCTGGTATATCTGAAATACACTGACAGGAATCCATAGAAGAATTCTTGTCTTTTGTCTTTTTTTTTCTTTCTTTTTCTATATTGCTTAGTCTAAGTTTCTTCCCCTGGGAATAAATTTTTAAAATATTTCACAGCTGCTTTGAAAACAGCTGTATAAATGTAAGACACTAATAGAAAAAGTCAAAATATGCAACAGGGCAAAATAAGACCAAAGATATTAAGCCACAACCTAAGACAGTCAAAGTAAAATATACATAGATGTTGATTTAATTAAGACTCTAGCTTGTCTTCTAAAAGAATGGTTAAGCAAAACAGTAAATCTGACACTTGAAAAAATCTTCACATTCACACACAGGTACACATACATGCACACATAATCATTTCCTGAACCTTAAAGCCAAGGAAGCCTAAATGTGAAAACAGAATAAGGTTTGTGGTACTCAAAGCTGGTCTGTTGAATAGAACATTTTATGACAATCCCTGCCCACCTTATACATATGTCATTTATTCATGGCAATATTTATTCATCCTATTCCAATCTGTGTATAAAGGTTATCTATTTTATCATCATGAGCAGTGAGCAGCTAGCTCAGGAGAGCTTCCCAATGGCTTACTGCATCCATTTGTTTTCTATTCATTCCTGGGACAGGAGAATTAGATGGCTGTGTGTAGGAAATGCAGTATTTGTCCTGCCCAGACTTCTTTATCATTATTTGCCTTATTGTTGTCCACAGTTTTATAATCTACTGACAGCCAAGGGTCACATTTCTATGAAGATAAATTTCATATTGGACCCACTGGGAGCTGATGTCAGTGTAAATCTTTCCCAGGAGATTCAAAATTATGGCAAAGAGGAAGTTTCTGTATTTTATTTCTACATTATATTGTCCTGTTTTCCTGATAATGGAGCCAGGGAAGACTTGGAAACAGGGCCTATTTTTCTGCCTTGCTCATCTCTCAACAATGGATAAATACACTGGGTCCTCCCTGTTGGCCAGACTTCAGTCTGATTATCTGTGAGATGTCCCAAGATCCTCAAGCTCAGTGATCCTGCATCCCTACCTGCAGCCCCAACTTTGCTCCTGCCCTGGGTTTCATCCAGGGTTTTGCTGTCAGTGAAGGTCAGGCTCGCGGTGTCGACACCGGTGCTTCCTGTCCATTATCAGCCTGTTTGCCATTGGATGTGGGTCCATTTTCTGTGTCCACTGGAAACCAAATGTCATAGCTCAGAGATAACATTTTCCCCTGTTTTCCTTCCATTTCAAAATGAATTGAGGTTTTTCTGTATGGGTAAGCCCTGTTCAGAGTCTGGGGGGAATTCCAAATTCAAGAGTGTTCTGTTTATGAAGTAATCCTAGTAATGTGTGGAATTTTCATCATCAGGATTTTTTTTTAATTTTTTTCTTTCAAAGGCTAAATGTTTAAGAAAAATGCAGGAAACTGGCAATTAGAATCAATGCCCTTCATAACAACAGCACGGTATCAGCTTAAAAGTATCTCCTTTAACTGGTGTAATGACTGTAGTAATGGAAATCTGGAGAATGCTCATAGAGTACAGAGCTTGACCAGTGTGGGGTGGGAGGAGGTAGGGAGGTAGGATTCTAACACATTAATAAGTCTTAGTTCAAGGGCTGCTTCACACATTGGTGTTTGGAATTCAAAACATGAGTTTTGATTAAATCCAGGGAATAAACAAGGATCCCAGGTCATATTTCACAACCCTTAGCATTCAAAATGCATTATATCTGCAGAAGTTAAAAAATAACAGTAGGAAGTATTATGGAGTAAGATAAAATAGATCATTTAGCCACAGGCCATTTGTAACAAATGTTCATTATGTCAAAGACTAACTTTTGAATATCAGTTTCTACTTCCACCTCTCTCCTTTCAGTTATTCAATAAATTCAGCAAAGATATAGTAAGCAGTTATTATGCACCAGGCTCTGTGCTAAGTGTAGTGAACAAAACTGACAAAAAATCCTTGTCACTGTGCAGCTGACATGCTAATTGGGGAGAGAGAGAGGTGGGAGAGAGAGAGACTGTGTTTAAATCCAGTACAGTTTATAAGTGCCAAGAAGAAAATCAAACAGAGAAATAAGTTAGAAAATGTCAAGAAAGACATGGTGGCAAAAGACCCACTTGAGATTTTAGCACTGAGAAAGTGTGTTTTGGATCAGGTTCTGTAGTGAGTAAGGAACTATTCAACTTACAGTAAGTGCAGAGTCTCAGGCATAGGCCACAGCAAGTGCAAAGGGTCAGAGGCATACCAGACTTGTTTACACTTGGAGAAAATGCTTGTTGGCTCTTATTTCCAAGGAGATGAAATCTGTGTGATTAGAGGGGCCTAAGTTATAAAACATCCTAAAATGCAGAATTTTTAAATTAACCTCTCTCTACCTTCTAGGTAACTGCTGAGCACTTATTGTTCTCTTAAAGACAATCAGTAGGACAGAAGCCTTGGGGGAGGGGCATAATACAGGATTTATGTTCATCTCTTTCTTGTGTTCTCTAATTTATGCACAAAACAACACCTAGGAATGGTTGTGATGTATAATCCTTTAGTTAATTTATATGCATATGTTTTTATACATGTATTTTATAGTGTCATTTGTGGTACAAAAATTTGAAAAACTTTTATTTTGAAATATAGCATTTCAAACATTTCAGAAAACAATGCCAGTAGATATACATAGCTCAGTGATTTATCACAAAGAAAATACCCATGTAACCACCTCCCAAGTCAAGAAACAGACGCTGCCAGCTCCTGTGGGCTCCTCTGCTCAAATCTCCTCCTTCCCTATAAAAGTAAAGCAGTCTTCTGATTTGAAAATAACCACTTCTTTGCCTTTTTCTTTTTAAGAAAGAATGGTAAATGGACCCCTATGTACTCACTGCCATTCACTTTTAACAGTTATCAGTGACAGGCCAATTGCATTTCATCTAACCCCTATTCCTTCCTTTCATCACCCCTCCCCAGCTATATTATTTAATTAATTTATTTTTATTGAGATATAATTTATACGAGGTAAAAAGCACAGCTATAAAGTATACAGTTCCATGAGCATTGACAATTGTTTATCTATCTATAAACTGTTATAAACACTGATCATTACAAGTTTGTGTTGCATCTGTGCAAGCTTTGTTTAATAACTGAGAACTCAGAAACACAACATATGATTTCAGTTTCCCAGTGTGTATACATGAAAATCCTGAGCAGCTAGCTGGCCACTGGATGAGGTCCCTGAGGTATGCTTAGATCGATCTTTGTAAACTCCTTCTAAATGCAGACTGTTATCAGCTTCCCCAGTCCGCTCCCCTACCCACTCCCTCTTTTTTCTTCTGTCGGCAAAATAGTTTGTTATGGATTGGTGATAAAAATCAGTGTCCACTGAAAGACACGTCAAGACCACCGCCATGTGAAGCCTTCAAAGCATACCGGACCACATTATGCCACAGTGTGAAGGGACATGCCTGTCAAGGGGGTCGCAGCCCGTGTCCACCAACTCACTTCTCCTATTTCCCATGAGTGGACAGATTTTGCCTCTGACCTAACCAGAAGGCTCTCCTTTTCAACTTTTTCTGGGTGACAGAACACATAGGTTTGTAATGCATACGCTCAGGAAGGTCAAGACAGCATGGACAACAGGCCAAGACTCTGGTTGATAACTCTGCTGGATACCTTCAGTGATGAGGTCCTACCCAGAATTCTGCTCTCCATCTTCCACATCCCTCCCTATTTGGCTTTCTCTCTTGGGTAATGCGTGATGATGAATAATAAACACATTCATCCCCTCTACTCACAGGAATCTAATGCCTTTATTTCGTATTCCTCAAGAAACCTTGTAATGTAATTTGCATATTGCCAAAACTCGACATTTATTTGCTAATAAATAATGTTAACATATAAGTCAGAAAATCCATGACTTCATGATATAATTATACTTAAACATCACCTGCAGTTTTTGCATGCTCAACTACATTTTATAAATCCACATTGTCTTTGTTTAAAAAACAATAAACAAATGAAAATTTAAACAAACCAACCAACCAACCTTGGAGTTTTCCAAGCTATCCCTAACACCTGACTGTGTTTAAACAGTCATGTGTTTTTTATGTAGATTTTTTTTATTCTTTGATTTTTCTCGATATATTTTAGGTCAGCCACCAGTATTTACTCTACTCTGAGTCCTACATGAAACAGCTTCTGCAAGAAAACAATAGTAAAGTATGGTTTTCAAAACTGGCCTGTGTTACTCACAAGTAACAGTGATATAATCCCCATTAGACAATGACATTATAAAGCCAAAAATGCTACTGCATGTAGAGGCAGGTTTTCAAGGGGCCTAAATATCATATATGATCTGTAACAAACCACACATAGTTCTAAAAGTCTCAGAGTCTAAATTTTTCTCCATGGAGGTTTGATGTTATAGTGTTCCTTTGTACTAAGTATTCCTTTACAACAGGATGATAGACATAAAAGACCCACAATAAACAGGTCTTTGATTAGCATTTCCAAGAGTAAGAAATGCAGCTATTTGTGTCCCCTGCATATGTACGTCAATTAAAGGCCTGCTCCCCAATCTCCAGGATGCATGAAAATTCCTGAGAATCTTGTGAAAATGCAGACTCTGATTCAGTAGGCCTAAATGAGGCCCAAGATTCTGCTTTTGTAACAAGCTCCCAGGTGAGGCCAAAGTTACCAGTCCAGGGACCACTTTGAGTAGCACAGAGTTAAAGCAAGTTACCTCTCATTGCTAGCATTTTTCAAGTAGTGGACAGGAGTGGGAGAGAGGAGATTGGGATGGGGGGGAGGGTTGGTTAGGGTAAAGGTAAATTGCTTTTTGTATCTTGTAGTAACTTCTCAGCCTTTCATGGGAAAGTGAACTCAAGGTATGGGATTCCTGTCTTTTAAGCACTGTCTCCTGAACATAAAGTGTCCCAAGTGAATTTTCAAAGACTTGCCCAGGGTTTTGCTCTCTTGACTTTCATGGAAATTAACTGTAGTCTTGCCAGTTTATGCTTTGACAAAAGCATCTCTCTTTATTTTTGTGGGAACCTGCATCCCATAATAATAGTGGTTCTTAGTGGGAGCATCATGAAAGCAAATTAACCCTTTAAATTACAGGGAGCAGTGAGCAGTAAATTTACCCTGGTCATAAGCAGTATCTCTTTCTCCTTTTTATGGTGCACAAAGCTCCTTTTAAGGCAATGAATGTCTGTTGTCAGGTGAAGGCCAATGGGTCTTCCTTCTAAGAGACTTGAATCTCTCTGCATGGCTGTTATTGACTAAAATAAGGTCAGATGTAGGGACATGAAAGTGGCTCCTTTCTATTAGGGGATAAAAGAGTCACCATGGTAAGAAAAAAGGAACTAGCTTCTGTTAAGCTTCAATTTGTTCCAGACCCTCTAAATATAGTATGTCATTTACATTTCACTCTGTCTCTGTGAGGTAGAAACTATATTCTTCCTTACCTTCTCAATGAGAAAATTGAGATCTATTGAAATTAAGTCCACTCTTATGGTGCCACATTAATTAAATGGCAGAACTGGGGAATATGAACTCAGCTCTCTGTGATTCCAAAAATATTGGAATTGTTTCCAAGACTCTTAGTCTCAAGGCATCCTGCTAATTTCCAGACAGATCCACTCTTTGTATATTACACCTGGCACAGAGGACAGCAATCATTAATTATTGCATAAAGGAACAAGTACATTCATATCATTTAAACTCACAGACCCCAGCAAGAAGCCAAATTATTTTTAATAGCTGTTTCCCATATCAGTCAGGGACATATATTACAAATAACGTGCATGGGGATCCGTGATCAAGGCAGACAGTGATACATGTGGGTTAGACCTTCCTGTCCTCCTTAAAGACTCATCCAGTGGTTTTTCTATATCTCTTGTGGAAGTGAAGGGGAGTAGATCCCTCCCCCCAGATCAGGGCCACAGTAAAAGGAGCTAGACATGTTCCCTGTATTGTTAGTACTCAAGTACCACAACATTTTATAAGAAGAGCTTTGGTGGGTTTCCTTGTAGCAAAGGAAAGAAAGAAGGGGACTGTGGGTGGGAGAAAAGCTGGACATTAGTCCAAAGCACAATATGGGCTCAGCTGTTATGATGCATTCCATAGAAGGGTTCCTACTCTACCTGGACCCAACAGGAAAAAAAATTAAATGAAAACTGAAGTCATGCTTCTCTGACCCAGAAGTATTAGAAGACATAACATGGAATGTGTCTTCTATAATAAGAAGTAAGGCCAGCATGCCTGCTTTGTTGACCCCAGTATAAATTTCTCTCACTGAAATCTCTAAAAACAGATGATATTCCTGTCCCAGATGATAAAGGGAAATAAAATTCTGGATGGATAAGCTAGAAAAATAACACACACACATATGCGTGAACACACAAACAACAGAAAACAAGTGCCACCAGCCTCACAGAGAGTGACAAATCAGTTTTCAGGCAGTATTTTGGTAATAATACTACAAAGAGATATTCCAACGTCCTCATGACTCAGTCATGTTTTCCATACCCACCAAAGAAAATGGTTCAAAAATTTGCAGGGAAGCAACTGTCTTAAAAATCTTGACATTATTTTCTAAAACAAGGAGTGTGCATGCTCTTAAAACAAGGAGCAGAGATGTTTGAGTTGTTTATTTGTAATGATAAGTCTCAGATTTCATTTTCACCTATTACATTCCTTGGCACTTGGTAATCCCTCAATTTCTATTTGAGAGACTTAGAAGGAAGAGCTCGCTCTGAAAGCCAAAGGATTGGGACAATAAGGGAAGAGCTAGTGCCATCACAAAGGAAAACTCCAAAACACTGAAGATATATTTTATTGCTAATGACAAACCTATCAAAATCAATAGACCATGCTGCTCCAATGCAGCGGTAAAAATATCACTTGAAAATTCTTTGGTTTCTTTGTTTTCTCAGTGTGGGCATTTCAGTCTTTCTCCCTCTATCCTGTCCTTTTCTATTCTCATCCTCCGGAACTTATTATGGTTGTTCATTTTTGTTAACATGGGCCTACGAATGGTACTCCAGAATTCAAAAAATTTGAGAACATATGGTTTCTAACCTCAACATCTAACAGACATAGGATGAAAATACCCAGTAGCCACATGTATGCCCTGAAGTATCAGGCTCTCCACATGTAAAAATTGGAGATTTTATAAATGTAAATGCTGGCTCAAGTCTCAGAAAAGCAAACAGTGGGGCTTCCTGGGTAGGATTAGAGATATTGTCAGTCATTTTCCTTTCTCCCACTGGGCAGCACATCTTCCCTCCCCTCCTGTCTTCTCCTAATTGAAGTGACTTTCTTTGGGAGAGTTCTTCCTGTGGTCACTTTCCCAGGATTTTCAAGGAGTATTTCTACCACTGCAATGGAAGATTGCAGTCTGTTTATTTTGATAGGTCTGTCACCAAGACAAAGGAAAAGATCTTCAATGCTTTGAGATTTTCTTTTTACCAAGGCTCTAGCTCTTTGCTTTATTACTCAGTCCTTTGGTTTTCAGAGAAAGCATTTCTTGACTCACCTTTCCTAAATTCCACAAAACAATTTCCTACAGAAAGCAAGATTTTTTTAAAATATAAGAGCGAGGAGTTAGAAGATTTTATTTTTCTTTAAGTTTCTAAGTTCTATAGGACAGAATATACTGAGGGGTGACTGGGTGGGGACTCACTTAGCTCCTCCCATAATCTCTTAAAGTCACCCCAGTTAAACACTATCAAGGTAAGAATAGTGTGGTCATGATGTAACTTCAAGTCACTGGGAACAGAATGCATTTGACTGTGTTGAGACAGTTAATTAGTTTTAGATAAACAGCTCTGACATAGGGGCTCCTGCTACTCTACCTTACTCCTGGAAGGACAGAGGATATCAGGGGATGAGAGGATGAGCCTCAAATAAATGAGTAAATGGAGGCAAATAGTGGAAGCTTACATGAACCAGGGGAGCAAGGACCCGAGAGCTCATCTTGACCTTAAGTGAACAAATTCTAAAAGACATCAAAACTAAAATCCAGAAACAACTACCTGAAACATGTACCTGGAATTTTATTAAGATTGAAACATTTAATTATATCATAATCTTCCACCTTAGCTTATTATACCAAAGTCCTAATGCCCAACTGAGACAGATAGGGGAAGATTTGATACAGAAAAATCAAGAAAAAAAGTATACATATTTTAGTAGGATATGGTGATGAGCTTTACATGCACTAGCATCAAGTTAAAGGAGGCAACTCAGTTATGACATATCCCACATCTTCCTTGATTTACTACATCTGCAACATAACTTTAAATTTTAAAATACAATATAAACATAATTTCTTGTTTAAAAGGTTTTTAGGTTTTATTTTTTCAAGCAAGCACAAGTATGTTCCCTCTTATATGGAGCATGAATGAACCCAACTATTACTATCACCTTTGAACAGCGTCCATAGTGAAGCTTTCTGAAAGCCAGAGCAGGTGGGCTGCTAAGTTAAAACCCTACAACAGATAGACTCCCATCAAAATGTCATCATAGAGTGACAATATGAGAAATATCAGGAAAAACATTGATTTTAGACCTACTTTCAAAACTTAAGTAATTTCTAAATAATTCTTCCAAGTAAGTAGTTATATAAAACAACATTCATAGCTAATTGAAATGTGTCCTCTAAGAGAAAATAGTATTGTATTATGTAATTCCATTGGTTTCCTTGAGCATTTTCTTTTATACTGGTTCATTTGTTCTTTAGAACTGCACCTGCATGTGTGTGCGTGTGTGTGTGTGTGTGTGTGTGTGTATGTGAGAGAGAGAGAGAGAGAGAGAGAGAGAGAGAGTCCGGATCTCCTTTTGATAAAGGTTATTCCATTTCTTCTGATATTTCCAAATCATTTTTTTCCTACAATGGATGATGAATCTTTCTAATAGATGTATAACATAAGAATATATCACTTGGCCCAGTGGTACCCCAAATTTTCCTACACACTGAAATCACCTGGGAAACCTAAGAAAAAATATTGTGCCTTCTCCTCAGAGATTGTGATTTATCAGTCTGGTTGGGGCATATGCTGGATGTGGCATAGATTTTTTTTAAAAGATTCCTAGGTAATTCTTTTTTCTTTAAATATATTTTATTGATTATGCTATTACAGTTGTCCCATTTCCCCCCTTCATTCCCCTCCACCCTGCACACCCTCTCCCACCCACATGCCCCCCTTTAGTTCATGTCCATGTGTCATAAGTTCTTTAGCTTCTACATTTCCCCTACTGTTCTTGCCCTCCCCCTGTTTATTTTCTACCTACCATCTATTCTACTTATTCTCTGTACCTTTTCCCCCTCTCTCCCCCTCCCGCTCCCCTGTTGCTAACCCTCCATGTGATCTCCATTTCTGTTGTTCTGTTCCTGTTCTAGTTGTTTGCTTAGTTTGCTTTTGCTTCTGTTTTAGGTGTGGTTGTTAATAACTGTGAGTTTGTTGTCATTTTACTGTTCATATTTTTTACCTTCTTTTTCATAGATAAGTCCCTTTAACATTTCATATAATAAGGGCTTGGTGATGATGAACTCCTTTAACTTGACCTTATCTGAGAAGTACTTTATCTGTCCTTCCATTCTAAATGAAAGCTTTGCTGGATAGAGCAATCTGGGATGTAGGTCCTTGTCTTTCATGACTTGGAATACTTCTTTCCAGCCTCTTCTTATCTGCAAGGTCTCTTTTGAGAAATCAGCTGACAGTCTGATGGGAACTCCTTTGTAGGTAACTGTCTTCTTTTCTCTTGCTGTTTTTAAGATTCTCTCCTTTTAAATCTTGGATAATGTAATTTTGATGTGCCTTGGTGTGTTCCTCCTTGGGTCCAACTTCTTTGGGACTCTCTGAGCTTCCTGGACTTCCTGGAAGTCTATTTCCTTTGCCAGATTGAGGAAGTTCTCCTTTATTATTTGTTCAAATAACTTTTCCACTTTGCTCTTCCTCTTCTCCTTCTGGTACCCCGATAATTCAGATGTTGGAATATTTAAAGTTTTCCTGGAGGTTCCTAAGCCTTTCCTCATTTTTTTGAATTCTCGTTTCTTCATTCTTTTGTGTTTGGTTGTTTCTTTCTTTCTTCTGGTCCACACCATTGATGTGAGTCCCAGTTTTCTTCCCATCACAATTGGTTCCCTGTACATTTTCCTTTATTTCACCTAGCATAGCCTTCATTTTTTCATCTAATTTGCAACTAAATTCAACCAATTCTGTGAGCATCCTGATCACCAGTGCTTTGAACCGTGCATCTGATAGGTTGGCTATCTCTTCGTCGCTTAGTTGTATTTGCTCTGGAGGTTTCATCTGTCCTTCCGTTTGGGCCATTTGTTTTGTCTTGTCTCTCCTGTTATGTATGAGGGGTGGAGCCTTAGGTGTCCACCAGGGTGGGGCAACCCAGTCACTAGGTAACCCAGTTGCTGGGTTATGACGCTATATGTGGGGGAGGGGTCGGAGAGGGAACAATGGCGCTTGCTCCACTCTCTGCTGGATCCAGTCCCTTCCTCTACTTCCCCCAAGCAAACTGGGCCCTTCTGGTGCTGATTTCCATGGGGTGGGGGGTGGCTTGTGTACATTCTAGGAGCCTGTGAGTCTCTCCAACAAACTCTCCTGTGATGCTGGGAGTCTCTCCCAGTGCCTCAACCCCCACAGGTGTTTTCAATTGGTGGTTTGAGGCTTTATTTCCTGGCACTGGGGCCCTGGGTTGTGCGATCTGTCTTGCTCCTCAGTTTTGCCTGGTTTATCTGCATGCGAATGTGTGACCACCTGCTCAGCCAGCTGCCTTGGGTGCCTTGCTGGGTGTGCTCACTGTCATCCCGCACCCAGGGCCTGCCAGCCACTACCTGCATGCCCAGGGTCATCAGCTGTTGTCTTGCATGCCCTGGGTCTGCAAGCCACCACTTTTTTCTTTTTTTTGCCATGACCCCTCTCCTCATGGCTGCCCTTCCTACCAGTCTGGATGAATGTGTCTATTTTAACTCTTCCATATAGTTCAATTTTCTGTCAGTTCTGGTTGTTTTTTTGTTTCTAAATTGTTGTTGTCCTTAGTTTGGTTGTGTGAGGAGGCACAATGTGTCTACCTACACCTCCATCTTGGCCAGAAGTCTCCCCTAGGTAATTCTAATATGCACAAAATCAGGAGCCATCAGCCTAAGTTCTTTGCATCTCATTTTCCTCATCTGTAAAGTAGATGGGTAGCTGGAGTTGAATGTGCTTCAAGGTGTTCAGAAATAATTGCAGCATTTCCTGAAGTAAGTTCTGGGGAATGCTGGTCTTCTCTGATCCTGTGAAAAACCAAAATGTGTTCTCTGATAAAATCACTTTGAGGAACAAGTGTGTGAACTACATTGGTTAAACAAAAACAATTGTCTTAATGAATGAATCAATTAATTTATTAACCCAGAATCAAGAGTGCTAATACAAGTTCTACCTTCATACCCCACTAGCTATGAATCATCAGGTATCACTTACCTCACCAGGGCTCAGTATTCTCATCTGTAAATAAAAGAGTTGAGCAGATCTCCAGTGAGATATCTTCTACTTGTAACATCCCATAACCCCATGACCAGAAGATCTCTGAGATCCCTTTTATTTCAGAATTCCATGAGTCAAAGGGAACCAATGATCTTATCTCTCTCAAAACTACAAAATTGGGGGGAGGGTGCTTAATTGGTCTACTTTTACAGTGAATCATCATTAGGCCTCTAGGCAATGTAGCTGAAGTCTACGATTCTCTCTAGTGGTTAAGACTTATTTTATTCCTAAAAGCTTTTTAAATTATTATTTTCCTTATTGTTGCAAATAAAGACAGATGAGCCTCAGACAGGCTGATTCATAGCTACTATTTTTCATGCTCATAACTACAGATGACAATCGACACAGACCTTCCTTTGCCTTTAGCTTGTTTCCTGCCAACAGGCTGTCTGGACCTTGCCTGGGCTGTCTCTGGGCATTAATGAATGCTGCATTCACCCCACTGGAAATCTGAAGTGACTAACGGGTAGACTATTTGGGCTGCCTGTAGTCGCATTTAATGTCTTCTTATGCCATCTACCCCCTTTTCCTTGTTTAGCCTGGAAATGGGAACAACATATAAAATGTAGAGAAGCCAGTAGGAATTTAGTGAGAGGGAAAAGAGAAAGTACAAAAATCTGGCTGGTCATATATGCTTTCTATGTATTAGTGGCTTACCAATAGAACAGTTTAGATTGATACAGTTTCCTCTGAACTGACCATCTCTAATCAAGTCTTGCAAATTATTGAAATACCTGTAAGTTAATCAATTATTTTTGAGAATAAAGGATTGCCCCTTGATGCTTTGGATCAGCGACTGGCAAGTGATGGCTCATTGGCTAACTTCAATACACAGACTGTTTGTAAATTAAGTTTTATTAGAATGCAGCCACACTCCTTTATTTTATTTTATTTATTTTAATTGTTTAATTAAAATTTTTCCAATTATAGTTTACATTCAATACTATTTTGTATTAGTTTCAGGTGTACAGCATAGTGCCACACACTTACTAGTTTATACAATATCTAGATCTGGTTTTACTCTAAATTAGCAGAATTGATAGTTGCAACAGAGGCTGTGTGAATTGCAGAGTCTAAAATATTTATTTGACTGATCCCTGTTTCAAATGTATGTATGTTACTTGGTGTGAATACATTTTTCATTCACTCATTCCTTTCTTCAATCACTTTATACAACTGATATTTAATAATCAAAGCAATGAAATAACTATTCTAAGAAATATAAAAAAGTATAAAATAATTTCCTGTTCTTTTAAAACATACCCAGGCGTCAATGATCATCTTATGTACAGAATCATTTAGAAGATCACAGTGGCACATGTTCACATACATGGCCTTCTCATGATCCTACCTTATTAAGTTGATCAGATAGAACATATAAATTGTAAACTCATACAATCTAAAGTCAAAAAGGACCATTATTTCTAGTGCATACTCTCTTGTGAATGTCACAAAACTAGAATTGGTAATAAATCTAAGTTTTATAATAGGATTCTTGGCACTTATGCCATTATTATAAATATACATATGTATATGCAGATACAAACAACCCATAATACATAAATATTTGTGGTATATTTCTAGATGTTTCAACATGCCAATTTATGCTACAACTTCTCCCTCTTAGGACAACTGTTGCTAGAAAACGATTTCTACTTTTGTAGTTCTGGAATAGACAAAACAAGTAAACGCAAGAGCAGATGTGTCTGGGATTTCCTCACTTGAGGGGAAGGAGAAGATTTTAATAAGAACTTATTTTAAAGAAATATTAAAACATACACTAACTCAATCCTGTGTACTTCTATCCTGAAGCTGTATTGTACATTGGAATCAGTGATGGAATTGATTTTGATTTTGAAGCCAACCTTTTTTTCCCAAGACAACAACAGATCTGACATCTAAATGTGTGAAAAACAAAAGCCAGAACAAATTCAGAATTAAATATAAATTGCTGACAGTTAAAGACTGGCTTAAGTAATGATGTTTCTACATATTGTTCCAAAAGAATATTTAAATGTGTTCATGGAGTGTGTAATTCCACTAACAACTAACATAGTGGATTATTTCTTAGTCTCAGTGCAACAAACCAAATACCACTAAAACAACAACAACAACTACTACTACTACTAATAATAATAATAATAATTCTATCCCTGGGACACTGCTTCTTTACTGTTGGGATCTAAAACTCCCAAGTGGGTATGCTGAGGACCAATTCTTTCACATTTCTAAGTCATTCCATATTAGGATTTCATGAACTAGAGATCAGATTACTACTGCTGCTTATGGAAAGCTGTTGGAAAGTGCAAACTAAAGTGCTGGAATTTTAATGCCATATTTCAGTGGAGTGAGTGCATGACAGAGGAAGATTAATTAGATTTAAGATAGGAGGAAAGTCCAATTTAATTTTACTCCATTACTCCACATGCCTGGAAATTATACTTAATGTGTGGGATTCCTCCCCTGAGGGGAGTAGCACCAGTGCCTCCTCCCACCCTGTCAAGCACTGGAAGAGGTGCACAGTTTTCCCTCTGCCCATTCTGCTCTCTGCCCTCAGGGGTCTCTTTGTGCCAGAACTGCTCAGCAAGTCAGTGGAAGTTCTTTTCTGGCACAAGATTTTCAAGATGAGAATGGGCCATTATGGTTAAGACACATTGGCATGAAGATCTCTCTGGCTCTGAAAATTCTCAGAGGTTAGACTCCAATTCTGTGTCAGGAGGAAAAAGCAGAGAGAAGCATATGGTCACATGTTAGCCATTTTCAAGTATATTCTTGCCTTTTCAAATTAATCCGTATTAACCAAATAAGGGCTTCCAGGGCTGAATAAGGAAATGTTCCAGACAAGGCACTGGGCCAGGAATGTACCTTTTTATTTTCCCTCTCAAAAGTGTCACGTTTATTAGCTGTTGAAAAGCCTTCCTTTTACCTATTATAATTCTTTAAGCCCCAACTCCAACTCACTAGTCACTCCCCAGTCCTTTTCCATTTTGATCCTTTAAATTTTTAGAGCTTATAGTGTGTTCCACAGAACTTGTCAGTGAAACTCCAGAACTTTCCACCTTCTAACTTACAGATTGAAAGACAAAAGCAAAACTCTGTGCTAGAGCAGAGACTTACCAACACTATCTACCACCAACAGAGGGCGTGAGCCATTGGAAAAGTGGTTTGAAGAACCAACCATTTACTTTGTATTTTTCTGGGCAATATTCTCAGAAAACATCTGTGTCTCATTGTAAAGCATGAGCTCTGAGAACCAGAAGGAGTATTCTTCAATATATTGATTGTGTTATGATTTGTCATTTCAGTTCTGGTCTCTTTTCCCTAAGTCTTCACAGATAATTAATGCCCAGTTCAGGAACAAGTCTGGGGAATCCTGGAAACAATAATTTTCTGAGTCTCAGATGTCACTAATTTTAAAGTAGAACATCAACTTAGTAATAATTAAAAAGAACAATAATTAATATGCACAATGATTATAAAATATATTGCAGTTTTAAAAACATCATAGTTTAAAAAATAGTGGTCACTGCAGAACTAATAAATAGAAGCATACCAGCAGTGTTAACCTCCAATCCAGGGGGTTAACTTGGAAATAAGTTGACCTGATCACGGACTGACTTCTGCTCATGAGTTAGCAGAGTGACAATAATTCTCCACATTGAAATAGAAATCCGTGTCTTAAGCATTACAACAGATAATTCTTGGTTTTGCTATTACCAGCTCTGCTTCTCTACAAAGCTGGCTTTCTCTCTGAAACCTGACCTGATTTACTGAGACATTGTGCCTTTCTGGCTTATCCTAATATTGTCCTTTTTTTTTTCTCTATTGGGCCTGTATTTTCTTCTCATACAATCAAGAGAACTTACGCACAAGTTCTATGCATTATACCCCAAATAATGGTTTTCCAAGGGTGTCCAATGCCCCAGTTCATCAATACTGAGGTTGCTCTCCTGTCTAAGTCCTTCAGATTTTCACAATATTTGTATCAGTAGTTCTCAACCCTGGGCTGCACATGAGTCATTAAAAGAGCTTAAGAAAATATAACTCCTGAACCCAATTCCCTAGATTTTGATGTTTTTGTTTTAGAGTAAAGCCCATGACTCAGGCTCATCATTGTTAAAGTACTCCAGATAATTCTACATATCACATGATCCCTTTCTTTGGATAATATTTGTAAATAAGGCACAATGCATATAAAACTTATATTCTTAAAATTGACCCCAGGGCATAATGTTGACACAAGGGCATAAAAATACTGCAATTGATAAATATCAAGCAGATAAAAGAATATTTTCTCTTCTGCAAAATATTCTAATTCCACAGACAACATGCCATATCTGTAATTTCACAATATTGTATCTAATTCCTTCACAGAAGATTCAGGGACTCAAAATTCTTCTTCTTTCTTCTATATCTTATCTTTAGACAGAAAATTTCAGTGCATGGGAGAGATTTGTATAAAGTTATTCAACAGTATTAATTCATATTCATTGAGTAATTGACACATGTTGAGAACTTTTCACATTTCTAGATTTAAGGGTGCATTACTGACACTTCACTTCATTTAGAATTTCCTTTTAAAAATCAGTTAATAAAGAAATAAGGACCAAGAAATTGTAAAATATTATAGAAAGTTATGATATAAATTATATTAACCTGAAAAGATGGACTTTAAACTGTGGTCACTGTATTGAACCAAAGAGTTGATAGGCACTAACTTTGTTTTTTTTAATATATTTTATTGATTATGCTATTACAGTTGTCCCATTATCCCCCCTTCATTCCCCTCCACCCTGCACACCCTCTCCCACCCACATTCCCCCCTTTTAGTTCATGTCCATGTGTCATAAGTTCTTTAGCTTCTACATTTCCCCTACTGTTCTTGCCCTCCCCCTGTCTATTTTCTACCTACCATCCATGCTATTTATTCTTCATACCTTTCCCCCCCTCTCCTCCTCCCACTCCCCTGTTGCTATCCCTCCATGTAATCTCCATTTCTGTGGTTCTGTTCCTGTTCTAGTTGTTTGCTTAGTTTGCTTTTGCTTTTGTTTTAGGTGTGGTTGTTAATAACTGTGAGTTTGTTGTCATTTTACTGTTCATGTTTTTATCTTCTTTTTCTTAGGTAAGGCTCTTTAACATTTCATACAATAAGGGCTTGGTGATGATGAACTCCTTTAACTTGACCTTATCTGAGAAGCACTTGATCTGCCCTTCCAGTCTAACTGAAAGCTTTGCTGAATAGAGCAATCTGGGATGTAGGTCCTTGTCTTTCATGACTTGGAATACTTCTTTCCAGCCCCTTCTTGCCTGTAAGGTTTCTTTTGAGAAATCAGCTGACAGTCTGATGGGAACTCCTTTGTAGGTTACTCTCTCCTTAACTTTGAGTAGAAGGATTGGTAGCTACAGCTAACTTTCTATTAAAAATTACCTCCTCTAATGACTCACATAATTTTAAGGATTTCAAAATTTAGCTGTCAACGTGTTGACGTTAGAATCTCACAAGTCAGAACTCAGGGTTTAAGGCATGAAACCTCTCAATGATAAAACAGTTTTATGGTGGGATTCATTATATCAATATTTAAATTCCCTTGAATAGCTTCCAAGAGCAATGCTACAGCTTGCTAAAGTTTGTTCTTGAGGATTGGAAAAGAGGCCTCAATTCTTTACCACCTTCTTCATTCATACCCTTTTCTCCCATCAAAAGATAGATTCTTATTTCCCTACCCCTTGAATCTAAGCTGGCCTTGTGATTTGCTATAGACCCAAAGGAAAGTAGAAATTACTCAGAGATATCTTTTTTGTTATTGTTGTTTATCTGCTTTGATTTTTTAATATATTTATAGAAATGTGTCTTTGTCCATATATACACGGAACATATATTTTTCCCAAATGGCAGAATATTGTATATACTGTTTTATAAGGTTTCTCTCTTTTTAATATATTTTTATATATAACAAGGTATTATGAAACACTTTCCATTTTAATACATTTACCTCAACATGATCATTTCCAAAAACTTCACTATATTACCATGATTTATTAAATGAATGCATCTATTGCTGGACACTTATAGTGTATGCTCAAATAAAATACAAAATGAAACATAAAAATATCTCCCATATTTCCAATGACAAGGTTAATAAAATAAGTATTTTGGCCCACTTAACTCTATCTCCTTATATGTCCAGCAACAGTTCATTAGATTTGATTCAATTTTCTTGTTTCTTTTTTGTATAAATAACCCTGTGGAATGTTTGTTCCACAAGATTGTGCATTTAGGCACAATTTCTTAGGGAAGCTTCCAAGAACTGAGACTACTGGGTGAAGGCATATGAATAATTTTAAGACCTTTTACAATCACTTCTTTTTAAATATTTTTTGTTGTTGTTCAATTACAGTTGCCCCCGTTCCCCCCATTACTCTCCCCTGCCCTACCCATCCTCCCACCTTCCACTTTTAATTGCTTCTAAGATTTAGAACACTGAGCTTCAATTAAAAGTTGTTAGATGAATCATATTTTACATTTTTTCTTGAAAAATTTTATTTATGTTATACTTTTCTAAGATTTTGTGATTTTTATCTAAAATTTCCACTTCATTAACAAGTATTCATAATATTTTAACAAGAATATTCATATCTTCTCAATGATTCTATATTACATATGTGATGTCTTCTTATTCTTTCATGATGTTGATTATTTACGGCTTTTTTCTCTCTTTTAATTTTTTTCATTAATTTACCAAATGTTTTAAAATCATATTTGTCTTATCAAGGAATCAAATTTCAGCAATGTTGATCTTTATACTGTTCTTATCAATTTTATTACTTTCTTCTACTTTGTGAAAGTAGCCTAAGAAGGCTCTACTTTGTGAAGTAGAAGAGTTCACAAGAGTACTAACTGGGAACATTTGCAAGTTAATGGATGCCTACCCCCATTTGAAGTCTCTATTCTTTTCTTCATTAAATTATTTTGCCTGTAGTTCTATCAATAATTGAGATAAATATTATAAAATCCTAAGTAGTTATTCTGGGGTGGCTTTGTCTTCCAATTCCCAAGAAAGGTGCATTAAAGTCTCCTGTTCAAGTACACTTTTGCCTATATTTTCTTTCCATTCTTTTGTTGTCTATGTTTTCTTGTGGTTCTATCAATTTCTGATTTTTATATTTTGAATTTCTATCATTAGATGCATGAATATTTAAAATCATTACACATTTCTGTGAATTTAAATAGCTATAAATAGAAAGTGACTCTCTAACTATGCCTTTTGCTTTATATCTACAGTATTTAACATTAATGCAACTATACCAGCTATCTTTTGATTCATGCTCATATAATATATATTTTCACTCTTTTTACTTTCATCTTTTGTATAGTCAGATCCATGATCACATAGAATATATATCATACATCTCCAGGGGCACTGTCTTCATAAACTGATATGACTATCTCTCCTCCAGGAATTATGCTATGCACCATATTTCATTTGAATATTCTTTAATTCAAGCTAATATTCTTTACTTGTAACTAATCAATCAGTTACTCACATACTTGTATTTAAAATATACTATCTTACATTTTATTTTTTCTACCTGTTCTGCTTTATTTCCTTCCATTTTGTAATCTTTCAGTCTATTTTTAACTCTAATTTTTTGCTCATACTAGTTTGGAAATTATACCCTAAAAGTCAAAACATGAATATTCACTAACGTATAAGTTAATCAAATCTATCATGTCTTAGAAAATACTAGTCTTAAAACATTTTAACTTCCTTTATCTCATTTCAAATTAATTCGTTAATGTTATCATGTATTTTAATTCTATTTTAATCTCTAATACCTTACTATGATGTCTTCTTACTGTTATGTTGCATATTTTGTTAGACTTATCCACGTATTCACTATGTTCTCTGCTCTTCATTCCCTTGTACACTTTGGCTCTTCTCCCTGCATTCAACTTGCTTCTGCCTGAAGATCATTCTTTAGTGTTTTCTTTAGTGTGGATTTGCAGATGAAAAATGTTTCCAGTTTTTGTTTTCGTGAAACTAACGTTAATTTCCTCTTCTTAGAGAAAGTATGTTTCACTGTTATAAATTTTCAGGTTAACAGTTTCCGTCTTTAGCACATTAAAGACATCATTCTATTCTTGTTGTCTTTCATTGTTATTGTGAAATCAGTTCTCAGTCTTTTCTTTAAAGGTAATGGTTTTTCCATTGTTGTTCAATATTATTGTTTGAACAAATATTGTTTATTTTTCTTTTTTTTGAAGTTCTGAAATTTCACTATGGCATGATGAAGTGCAAATGCTTTTTAATATACCTTGCTAAAGATTTCTCCAATCTCTAAATTTTGACTTTCATCAGTTCTAAAAATTTTGTTACTGTCTGTTCAGATATTATCTCTATCATAATTTCATTCTAAACTTTAAGGATTCCAATTAAATAAATCTTAGAATTTCTCAATCTAGTCTTTTTGCCTCTAGATTTTCATTTGCATTTCATCTACTGTCTCTTCATGCTACATCCTGGATAATTTCTTCTATGGTTTCTTTTAATTCAAATTCTCTCTTAGATTATATCCAATCCTTTAATCCTTTAATTATTTATTATGTTTTTAATTATCTAAATGTTATTTCAAAAAATATGCTGGATCACTTCTTCAAAATTTTATTCATTTCAGATATTTTCAAACTTGGCTTTTATTTTGTAACCTAGAAAGTATAATTATTTTATAAGCTGTGTCTAATAACTTTAATGACTGAGATTTTTAGCAGTTTCCTTTTTCCTCCCTCTTTATTATTTTTAATTTCCTGCTTTTTTTTCTATTGATTGCTTGTTTCCCTTGGTGCTTTAGAAATCTTTGACTTCATGTTTCTAATTTTACTTGGAAATGATTTTTGCCAAAGTATTTGAGGCTATGATAATGGTATATTTCTCCAGTAAAGATTTTTATGATTTCTTCCATTTGCTTGTTTATTTTATTTTATTTTTTACAAGTTATTTTCATTTAAGTAGAGTAGGTACACAATCTTAAGTAGAGTAGGTACACAATCAATCTTATATTCAATATATTAGTTTCAGTTGTATAGTATAGTGATTTAACATTTCTATACCTTACAATGTGATCACCTCAATAATTATAGTAATTATCTGTCATGTGTAACATATCATATTATCATTGATTATATTCCCCTTCCTGTTTTTACCCATCCACCTACTCCCTCCCTTCTGGTAACCATCCCTTTTGTCTCTGTTTCTGAAAATCTGTTTTTGTTTTATTTTGTTTTGATTTTAGATTCCATATGTAAGTAAAAACTTATGGTATTTGTCTTTCTCTGCCTGACTTATTTCACTTACAGTTCCCTTTAGATTTATTCATGTTGTCACAAACAGCAAGATTTTTTTAATACTGTATATTTATTGAGTGTATGTACATATATATACACATATACATATATACATATATGTATATAAAATCTTTATCCATTCATCTGTTAATGAACATCAACCTAGGTTGTTTCAATATCTTGGTTATTTATCAGAAAAATACAAATTAAAACCACAATGAGATACTACCTCATGCCAGTCAGAATAACTATTATCAAAATGTCAACAAATAACATGTTAGTGAGAATGTGTAGGAAAAGGAACCTTTGTGCACTCTTGGTGGGAATGAAAACTTGTGCAAACTGTATGGAAAACAGTATGGAGATTCCTCAAAAAACTAAAAACAGATATACTATATACCCAGCAATTCTACTTCTGAGTATTTACTCAAAGAAAATTAGAACACTGAAACATTAAAATTAGAAGACTAAAAATTAGAACAAAGAAACACAGAACTCCTACAATCATTAAAACATTATTTGCTTATTATTTTTACGACATTTAGTACTACTGCAATAAACTTAAACATGTGTGTGAGGGGGTATTTTCTGTTTTTTCATAAGGAAGGCAAACAAGAATTGCAAATTTGTTGGCAAATTTATGCACAGGCCACTTTATTTTTGCTTTACCCTTTTCTAATGCTGTACTCCTTAGGTTCTTAACTAAAGTTGATTCCACAGCCTAAGAAGGCTCTGGGTTTGATTTTTCCCTCTCCTATCTTGCAAGACTAAAGTTCTTAAATCCAAAGTTCACATTTTGCAGTTTTTGCAATCACCTTCAGGACAAAATAAAACTGTTTTTTGCTTGTCTCTTGGTTTGCATCTGTCTCTACAATTTTCACCTGGTGAATTTTATTATTTTATCAATTCTTTAAACCTTCATAAGAAGTCTTTAAAAATATTTTATCTATGGTTTTTGTTGTTTTCAGCTAAAAGAAATATATGATTAACTTAACCTATTAGTATAAATAGAAGTATTACCATTAAACTCTTTATAAGTTAACAGTATTAATCCTTTTTTGCCATAGTACTTTTCCAGGTAGCTTTTTGCCCTTTTTTCTTTTTACAACTGTTTAGCAGTGGACTAGATTGCCTCATGAGTGAATGAAATATGAGGCACATGAAATAATCACTCACTGACTGGTAAGCTGCCAGAGAGATTAGAAAATCAATTTTTGTAATAAACAAAAGATTTAACTAAGTGACATCTGAAGTGCTGCCTAAATCAATGAACATGTAGATTCTGTTTTTGCCCTTAGAATTTATTTTCAATAAATTGTGTTTTTGTTATATATTCTGAAAGATGATCTACCTATTACCCCTTTATTTAATCAATATCTCTATTTTATTGTGTTTATTATCTCTTTTGTCTTATTTAAACAACCAAGACCAAAGGCAGAAAGTGGTGGAATCTGAGGTTTTGTTTCAGAAATCCATGGCTTCAGAGCTCCCATTTGTAACTACTTCACTGTGTAAAATACTCAAAAGTGATTAAGTGAACAGGTTACAAATATTTTCAGGATAACAATAAAAAAACACTAAAAAGACTGTGAGGAGTCAAGAGCTGGAGAAAACCAGCCCTCTTTGGTAAAAGGATGAAAACATAATCATGTATTCTTTGTGGTCAATATTCTATTCTATATGTGTGTTGTGTGTGTGTTTCTGTGTGTATGTGATAGTGAGATTTTGTCTGTTTTAACAATTTTTCTTTGGAAAATTATATCTCCTCATTCCCTTTGTCCTCACCATGCTGTGAAAATAGCTCTGCAGGAAGATCCTATGCCCCTCCCTGGCTGCTAAAGTCCCACTTCCTTTACCTCCTTGTCTCACACATGACATTTTTCAGTGCAATTCCAGCCCTCCAGCATATTTTAACCTTGACAGCACTGACGTCAACAATTGAGACAGTTCGTGGTGCCAGACCCAAGCAGGCTGGCTTTGACTACCAGCACTTCCTCTAGAAGCTGGCCTCTTTCTGGCTTAGACACTCTTTCCCATTCCTGGCTGCATTTCTCCTTGCCAGCCACCCTTCCCCTCTGCTCTCACATCATGTGAATCTTATACAGCTTTGGATGTTCTTGTCATCTGTATAGTCATCATCCATATCAAGACATGCCACTCTCAGAAGGTAAAGAAGCAATCTTGCCTCTCTGTACAAACATCAGAGTACCATTTTGTTGCATGTACAGAAGCTAAGGTTTGCCATGATTTCTTTTAATACCAGCACATTTCAGTGAGGCCTGGTTGGGTATAAAATTAATAGAAGGTCACTTTTAATGTTCTGTCATCCAAATTTGCCACCAGTTATGACCCTGTCATTCAGGGAAATTCCAAAGCCCAAATGAGGACACTTTGATGCCTAAATTTCATACCATTCTTTGAGGTTGAGACCTGGTGGTGTGCAAAGGGTTATGCCCAATAGATTTAGGATGACTCATAAAACAGCAAACTAGCTCTTTCTGGATTTAGACAGAAGGTAGGAAAACTTGGTGGGAGAGAGAAAGGTATGGCTCAGGTTCCTATGGCATGCATTGTTTTCTACCACCTTGCATTATCCATTCTCTCTCTTTCATCTTTATGAAAAACTCAAGAATATTGTAAGTGACTTAGGAAACAAAACTGGATAGCTTTATTTTCCATAACTCAACTAGAAAAAGTAATAGAGGTTCCAGCCAGGTAGAAGTAGCTGGGCTCACAGTGAACTGTGGGGAAAGCAATATCATTATTAGTTCTGCTTTTCTTCCTCCTGAATAGCTCAATGCAGCACACAATCTCATAAAATCCTAGAATGTTAGATCTGGTTGCAATTTCCTTATACTGCATCCAATTCAATGCTCCACTGTACAAAGAAGAAATCCAGCTCAGAGAAAATAAATGACTTTCCCAAGGTCATGTGATTTCCTATGGCAAAACAGATATGAGAATCTAACTCTAGACTTCAGGCCCAACAGGTGCTTGTTATAGGTCTGATACTAGAAGGATTGAATTTGTGAAGGGTTACTGGCCATGAAATGCTATCTCCTTTCCACAGTGACCATGGATGAATAGCACTTTTAGGGGCTCAGCCTTGGTGTACTTCATGAATCTCTACATCAGACCTCAAAGTAGGAGATGTTTTGTGTCCCTCCTCCCACTTTAGTATGGGCTAGAGAAATTAGATATGCCCGATATTTGTTCAAATGTCTCCTCCTCAAGGAAGCCTTGTTTAATGGCCCTTATGAAGCAGCAATGCTCCTCCCGCACCTGCCTTCTTCTGCTCAACATTCAATAACTGGCTTATGCAGTTTGATTTTTCTCCATAGCACCATGTACCACTGGTTGTGTTATGGAGTATTTATTTTTCTTTGTTTTTTTCTTCCCTCTCAAATGTCAGAAAGAACCCCAAATGGAGAAGATGCTCATGAAGAACTGAGATTTCCCTACCAATACTAAGGTTGTCTGGTGTTGACTTATAATACTGTAGAAAAACAAAATAAAGAGTTTTGATAACAAGTGGGTAGGTGTAGGGAAACAAGAGAGAATGAAGGTAAAGCAAGAAGGGGGAATAAAAAATTTGAGGTAAAAGAAGCCATCAGACTGGCTCATCAGCAAAGACCTGAATGGGAAAGCAGAAAACTGAGACCTGGAAACAGAACATTAAACAGAAGGCAACTGTATCTGCTATTTATTGCTGCAATAATACTGCATAACAAAACACCTCAAAACAGCCTCAAAACAATGATTTATTGAGGTTGGGTTGAGATGTGCCCATTCACATTTCTGAAGGTCAGTTAGCTGTTGGCTGATTTAGGATGATGGCCTCAGCTAGGTTATCTGGGATGACATGGTTCTGTCCCTCAAGTCTCAGCAACCTTCATCAGGCTATTGAAGGTATTGCATGGCTGTGACAGAGGAGCATTGATTGAGCAAGAGGGAACATACAAGATGTGTCAGAGTTTAGATAGGAACAACACAGCATAGCCTCCACTATTGACCCAGACAAGTCATAGGAACAGATTTAAGGAATGGGAAATAAACCAAACCTCTTGGTGGATGAAAATTCAGACAGTGTGGATAGAGGGAGGTATAAAGAATTAGGTCATAACTGCAATCTATCACAGCAATCTTGGAGGTCTCGTGGTACATAAAAGGAGAATCTCTCACTCTCTATAGTGCTTCTTGTAGAAGGTGAGAATGCTCTTCATGGGACCTAGATTTTGGAAACTGTTTCCATAAGCTTATATGCAACTGTCCATTTGTCATTTTATGCATATACATATAGTCAGTCACTTCCTTTGACATTGTATTGCAGACAAGTCATATCAGTGTACTCTTCAAAGATGATAAGTGAGGTGGGCTTTAAGCTAGTGAAATGGAATCATAAAGAAAATGTAACTTGACCAACTTTGGCACCATCACAGGATGACAGGAGGGATGGATATACACATGGGTGAAGAGTCCTCCATCATCTTCCTACCTCAGTCTCCAGAACTCTGCTGGGGTCTAACAGTGTTTGCTTTCCTCTGTTGCTTCCCCCTGCCTAACCTCAACAGCTCAAACAAGCATATAGGTTCATTAAAGAGACTGTAATTGTATTTTCCCAGAATCCCAGACATCCCCTCAGAATTTGGGGAGCAGACCCAATCATTTTTGTCCCCAGTGAAGTGACTGACATTAGGGCACACCCTATGTTCTCTTTATAATCAGGCCAAAAACCCAAAAAGTCCCCACCATTCAGTTGCTAGCATCCCTTGGTAGCCCTCAGTTTGGCATAGAGTTCATCATTATTTAGGGAGGAAACAACCTCATGTGGGCACTCTTGTCTCCTTTCTGCAAGTGTATTATCCTAGGTACAAAATAAAAATTAAAAAAAATGAAAACCGAAGTCTTGATCATCCTCTATGACTTTAGAGGGGAATTCCAATCACACAGAGAACACCCTGTTCCTTCCTCCCACCTTTTCCACTCAACAGAAGAGGAGGAACTAGCCTTGGGGAGGAAACTTTTCCTGTTCCACTGTCTGTAAGCACATTTTGCAGATCAGTCCCGACTTTTCAATTTCAGAAAGCTTCCATGTCCAAATGAGGCTGAGTGCTGGACCAGACTCACAATGCACTTCCTACTTTTCACAGGTAAAATGTTTATCAGCCTTAAGGGAAATGGCAAATGCACAGGGTGACAGAGAGAACATGCACACTGATGGCTGATAAACAGAGCTTTGCTTATGGCAGCTTGGTGCGGGGTGGGGAAGCGGTGTGCAAGTGGTTATTTTCCATGGACTGTTATCAACAGGAAATCTAACTATAGTTAATGCAGTGGGAGAGTTTGGCTAGCCTTTTGAAGCAAACTTTTGAGGGCCCTTAAGATAACTGTCTCTCACTTTCCAGACTCATTAATCATTGACAAGCTGAAGCTATCCAGTTAGGAGGAAATAAAAAGGGGATTGTCAAATGTCAAACAAATCATGCTCTTGGGCTGGCACCAAACTCCAATAACTCCAGTAAGAGGCAAAATGTAAGCTAATGTGCCAAATTAAATACTAGCACTGATTGTGCATGTGTGTGTGAGAGACAGAGGGAGAGAAAGAGAAAGAGGAAGAGAGAGAGAGAGAGAGAGAGAGGATTGAAGACTAAATAAATAGCATGGTTCTGAGATCAAAAACTTGAAACCTTAACTCTCTCTCCCTCTTACTCCCATCTCAGAAAAGAGAATGAGAAGGTGGAAGAGACCCAAAAAAAGATAAAGCTATAGAGTCCTGTGTTCCTGACTTCCTTAAATACCAAGATAGATGTTGAAAGACTTAATCTTTCCCCATTAGTTTTTATGAAGCCTGACTTGGCTGTAATGTTTCTTAATGCCAGTCAGATTCCAGCCAGGATTTTCCAAGTGCATCTAATTGCCCACTTTATCACAGGCACTATCAGGTAAATGGTGTTCCACCTCCACTGGGCCTGCCTAAGGTCAACACCCAGGACTTGTCAGGCAATGGATCACAGAGCCAGAGTCGGGGCCCCTTGCACTGCATTCCTGCATGAGAGTGACAGTAAATTATGACATCTGCCAGGAAGATTGGAACATGGCTGTGCTACCGGATGCACCTAAGCTACACAACCAGAAAGGCTTTTAAGATGTGATTGGAGATGTGTCTGAGAGCTCTTAAAGGAACAAAGAGCCTCTTTCCCCAGCAACAGTGGAGCAGAGGTGAGTCCTGGACATTTGCTTTTCTCTTTGATGATATTTAATTACATATTTTATGTTGGGGTGAATAATGCTACCTGACAATTATGAAATGCTCTGGAGTTTAAATTATGTTCATATCCATCCTCTCAGGACCCTAAAAACCACTTATCATCATGCCCATAATCTAGAGTAAAGAAACTGTGAATCTAGGCTAGGTGATTTGGCTTGGGTCAAAATAAAGAGATAGAAAGTGCTACTTATGGCTGAGCTCCAAACCCCTCAAAACATGCATTCTTCACTTAACCAAGATCTTCTCTACCTTTTTCCTCTTCAAAAGTGTTTTTTTTTTTTGTTAATTGCAGATTTGGGAGTATGGATTATATTTTTGAGCATGTATGCCTCTTAGTCTAAATACTTACAGAACTGACACTGAAACTGAGTAACAAAATCCGAGTGAGAAAAACAAATTCTCTCTTAAAACTAAAATCCTCTAAAACTCTTAAATCCTCTCTTAAAAACTTAAAAACTTAAAGATATTTTTTAAAGGAACTAACGGGAAAAATAAATAAGTAAAAGAAGAATGGATGATAAGTGACTGATAGCATGAAACAATACAACTATTGAAATTTTCAATTGAAGAAGTTGGACTTTCAAACAAACTCTATACAAGATGGGAAGGTTAAAGGTCTGACTTGAAATATTTTGTGACTTGAGAAGTTCTTTAAATTTGCTATCAAAAAAGACATAAGGAAGTAACAAAGCCAAGAATCTAAGCATGATGTCATATCAAACACAATGTCTGGGATGTTTCTCATTTTAGTGATTTTTCACAAGGAAAATACTCAGCCATTATGCTTACAAAGATTAAAGGAGGTGGTTTTGTAGATGTGCTGATCTAAAATGGTGACAATTCAAATTGTCCATTAAGTACCTGAAGTTCAACATTCAAGAGTGTATCCCAGCACACCCACTTGCAAATGCCAAACAGACAGGCTTTTGACCTATCAACACTACACAGAAAATTAATGGTGCAAAGAGATCAAGGTTTTGTATGATTTCCAATGTGATGACTTGTTTTTTGATGACCCAAAGCAAGTCATTTAACTTCTCTGTGCTTAATTTTCTCATCTTAAATCATGAATGAGAGTATTTAGTTTGTGTGGCTATAATGAGGATTAAATGAAAAACTAGATTTAAGAGCATCTTTAAAACTTTAAAATGCTATTATTTTCATCTAAAAGCAAACTGATATGTACTGAACATTGTGCCATGCCCTTATGGATTGAAAAATGGCACCATTGACTTTATTCTTCATTCACTCACAATTTATTGAGTGTTTAGAGTATGAATGGTGTTCTATTAATAACACTGTGCCCTCTAAATAAAATAAGACATGGGGGAAGTGGTGGGGAAAAATGCAGACAACTGTACTTGAGCGACAATAAAAAAAGAGAGGAAAAATAAATAAATTAATTAAATAAGACATGGTCATGACTATTTTAAGGTCAAATTGATACATGTCAAAGCTACCATATATGTGTGAGCATGTCTGTATTTCTTTCTTCCAACATTTATTGAGTACCCATGGCCTTAATAAATTTACAGAATGACTAATGTGTGTATATCTGTGTGTGCATGCATGTTTGCATATACACACAAATAAGTAGATTATTACATTGTCATTATGACAAAATAATTTTATGAGTTTATTTAATGACAAAATTTTCTGGAAGAGAGATTCCATAAGCTTAAATATATGCCTTTAATATATAGCTCTACACCTGGAACTGTTTATACATAAATGCCAAGTTTTTCATAGTAATAGTTTAATGTATAATGGCTTGGATAATGTTTTTCTTCACTGTAATTTTTGGCAATATTGGAAGTAAGTAAATAGATGGATACACTTAACTTAAGTGACCAGCAAATGGAAAAGCTGACAAGTCATTGTAAGCGGGCATGACTGGTAGAATGAGTTTGGTTCACCACATTAAATGCAGCAAGAATTCTAGAAAAAAATATGAATGGATGTGGCATCTTCTAGACTTCCTTGCGTCACAGTCAATATTTCAAAATACTAATAAAATACCATTATATTCAAATGCATGGTGGATAAATTGAAATCAGTATATATTTTTAAAGGTTTAGTATTTTCCTTGCCACTTGCTCTCAAGTTGCAATCCTGAGGTAAATAATTGAAACCTCCACTTTTCCCTCTTCAATTAGCAAAACCTTGCCAGAAAGAGTTATTGTCATTGCTTCTGACATGTACAGAAACTGCATAATTAATACTGAAAATGTGTGTAGATCACATAGAGGATAAGTGTAAGTATATTCAATAAGCAATATGTTTTATACTCCATTACTCTAATATAAACATTCATTTGTTTGAAAATTCTACTAAAGAATTACCTGCCTGGGATTTTAGTTAAGATACATCATGGCAATTATTTTCATGGACTTTTCTAAAAGATCTACAAATCCTGTCATTCAGGAGCCTGGAATTTTGTTGAAAATATTCTACCCAGTCCACAGCTGCTGATGTCCTTTATTACAGTTGTTAGCACATCACAAAAAGCACAATAACATGACCAGAATGGACTCTTCAGTTTTTCAAGTGGTTTAAAAAACATTGTCCTTTGATTCTTTTATGAGAGTTCCATAATTTCTTGGGGTTTTTCAGCTACTCTTTGATTACTGGCCCTGCCAGCCTCTCTCCCCAGACAGAAACTGGGATACTTGATGGTGGATGTGGTAAATTAATAAGAAGAAAAAATAAACACAAAGCCCTTTTCCCAAGTGCGTTGTTTTTTCTTTACAAATCTGTTCACTGTACAGTTAATTTGGAGCTTGCAATACAGGACCCCTGTCTGGTTCTTCCAATTCATCATTCTCTTCTGATGTTATTCCTGCCTTAGAGAGTCTGCAAGTGGAACTCACAGCAGACAAGTAAATGGATGGTCCTCTCTCCAGGTTCCCACATTCTTCTGATACATCGGTGTAGGTGGATGCAAAGGCAAAGCAAAACCGCCTAGAATTTCTATCACCCAATCCCATACATTTAGTATCATCTAAATTAGTGGTAGGCAAATGTTTTCAGTAAATAACCAGATAATAAATGTTTTTGGCTTTGCAGGCCACATGGTCTCTATTATAATTACTCAAATCTGTCATTCTAGCATGAAAGTAGTCATAAATAACAAACAAGTAAATGTGGCTGGGTTCCAATAAAGCTTCATTTATGTACACTAAAATTTGAGTTTTCAATAATTTTTATGTATCATAAAATATTCATCTTGTTTTAAAATTTTCCCAACAATTTAAGCATAAGGAAGCATTCACAGCTTGTGGGGCTATACAAAAACAGACCAGTGGCTAAATTAGGCCCATGTGTAATCATCTGTTAGTTCCTGGTTTAAATGACCAGTTCTTGAAATTTATGTCTCCAGCCAATACTTACCTTTGGGACCCCACGATTGATTATGATACCTTTATTTTTCATCCCTCAAACACCTTCAGTGTCCAAAATGGAAGTTGCAATTTTCTTCTCCCATTGCTTCTTTTTTGTCTGGTCTACCCTGCCTTGGGAAAAATACCTTCACATCTTCCACATAGCTGCAACAGCTAGAAGATTGCTAATCATTCTGAGTGCTCTTTTATCATACTCCACATCCAATCCATCACTAAATTCTATGTTTTACACTTCCATAACATACCTAAAATCTGCTTAATTCTCTCCATCTGGTGGTCTAAGCTACTCTTATCTGTTAACTGGATTCCTGTACTAACTTCCTAGTTAAAGTCTTCCCCTTTCTGCCTTTTCTATAAGCTAAGTCTTTGCAAAATGAGTTACTGTCATTGCTTCAGAGATATGCATAGACTGTGTGATCACATTGACAATATGACTAGGTAAAGTAGAAGTTTCCATTCCTACCCTCTTTCAGTGCATTTTGTATATAGCATCTGAAATGAACTTGCTACAGCATTCCTCATAAAATCACACTGATGGCTTCCTTTTGCCCTGAAAAACAATCCAAGCTCCTAATTTACTTCTTCAAGGTTCTACCTGAGATAGACTCTGCCTTTACCTCCATTTCTTCACCAACTCTCTATTCTCATCCTTGTTCATTATACTTGAGCCCATCTGGCCTTTGTGTTCCTGCTGCATACTTCACTCTTTCCTGGCTCCACACCTTTTCCTCACTCTTTCTGACTATGATTGTCTTTTTTTTTTTGCATAGTTGACTCATTCTAATCTTTTAAGCTTCAACTTAATTATTACTTCCCCAACTGTTCACTTTATCCAAAGTAGACACCTCCATCTTTTTTGCCTTGATGGTTTTCTTTGTAACCCAATATTTAAGTTTTGATTACCTTTCTTTCAACCAGTTAATTATTTGTCTTCCATATGGAATGCAAGTAATGTGAGGGTACATATTTGTCTATTGAATGCACTCTAACCAAAGGCTCAGTCTAGCACACAGAAGCTATGTAAAAATTGAATAAATGACCTAATGAATGAATCTATCAATTAAAAAATTTAAACTAATTCTGTGGTGTAATTTTTAAGTGTATGCAAATTTTTAGTAGAAATATAAGTTAGACACTCATACAAATGTATCATGACATGGTTTTCATTTTATTTTTAAATGTTTTGTACATTTTTAAATTTATCTACTGAAAAAAAACCATGAATCACTTTTGCTATTAAGAAGTAACGGAAATGCAAATGTTAGTACAAGGAAATTCCATCATGTTAAAATTTTGGTCTTAGTTGTCCAGATCATGTCCTTGAAGTCTGCATGGTAACACTGGAACACAGAAATGCTGCACTGTCTAAGGTAAATGGCAAAAAGGCAATATACCACCAAGATGCTATCTAGCATTGAGAAAAACTGTTAAAGATCAACTTATCCCTTAGTGGAGTTCTAGGAAAGGCATGTGTGGACTTGGGTTGAGTAACTACGTCTTCTCTGTTGAGTCACACAAGTTTCTATCCTATTTTGACTGCTTTTTTCAAAAGCATCACTTAATTTGAAAGATGATCAAGCAGCAGAGGCATGATCATTAAAAAAAAAATGCCTGAATGGGCGTTGTTGGCCTGGGTTGAAATCCTGAATGTGTCTTTAGGGCCTGTGTAATTACATCAACCTCAACCCCAATTTCCTTCTCTGTAACATACAGCTCCAAAGTAATTTCTTATTAGCCTATTATTTTGAAGACTTTGAAAATAGTTATAATGATCTGATATCTTATATGATACAGACTAGGTATATATATGAAGTTATCAGTTTATGTGTAATAAATATTATTTTTTGAAGGAGTAAGTTCCACTAAGTAGAAATATCCTGTATGTTTGCAATAAAAGGAGAAGAAATCTGGCTTGAGAAGGTATCGTTAACTTCCTGAGATAATTTCTTTCTCACTATGTTCAGAATCCTTGCTAAAGGAGTGAGCCAGTATTTCTACATTATACTGCAATGACTAATAGCTTCTGAAAACCAGAAACATACACAGGGTTACAAAGGTTTATTTCTTGTTTATCTTATATTTGGTTTGTGGCATGGGCGGCACATTGCCAATGACTCTGCTCCATATACATTCTCTATCCCAGAATTCAAAGAGAAGCAGAAGCCTTTCTTTGGGATATACCTTTCTCATAGCAGAAGAAAAATGGAGATGGTTGAATCAAATACATCTCTTTGAACTTCAGACATGGCATAGGTTACTTTGTTAACATTCTACTGATGAATGCAAATCATAGGCAGAATGATGTCATTGAGCTAGGGAAGTCATTCCATGCAAATCACTGCAATGCACATGGCAACAAGAAGGGATTTATAATTCTTACAAGAACGGGGTCTTAATAATCTAACATAATAAAATAACAGACTGCATTAACCTGAATTTTTTTCTAAAATTAAAAGGAAAAAAATAGTAAAAATGTCCTCTAGAATTATGTGGACTGATTTCTTCACCATGAAATAAATCAGTGTTTACAAATAAAATATTCATTGGGAAAAAAGACGGCGGTGAAGTAGAAGGAAATACCGCATACCTCCTCCAAGAACCAAATTGGAAATAAAACTAAAGGGAGGACTAGACTCCTGAAATAAACCAAAGACTATCCCAAAAATGGCCTTTTAATGGAGGACAGAAAAAAAAAGAATATCATGACCAGATTCGTAGGAAGGGTGAGGTCATTAAAGGGGCTGGCCCGTTCACAAAGGCAGTGGGCCAAGGTGGTGGCAAAGCTGTCATAGCTTCCCCTTTTAGGGAGAGCAGCAAGGAACACAAACTAGGCTCCCAAATACAGAGCATCAGAGCTAGAATTGGCAGACAACATGGCACCCAGCAGTGAAAGGCCACGGGGTTTGTCTCTGCTGAAGAAAGTTGAGACCCACTGGAGACAAAGCCACTATTTCTTTCCTTTTTAATTCTTTAAGGGGCTAAAGCACAGTTTGTGTTCAAAACCACTCAACCACTCACCTTGGCACCAGCGAAGGGACAGTGGCATGGACTGCAGTCTGGTGAGGAGCGTCTACTGTGGGAAGCACCAGGGACCAATGTAGGAGAGTGGCTGTCGGGCTTTCTGTGCTTGGATATACCTGGATCCTGTCACAGCCATATTGCTTGAGAAGAGCAAACCCCTCCCAGGGGAAAGCAATTACTTTACCACATGGGATATTGCTTGCTCCACCCTTCCTCTGCAATCCTGCTCCCTCCACCCTGTAACTTTTGTTTTTCTTTTACGTAGTGTGTTCAGTTTTTTATTTTGTTTTGTGTAGGTTTTTTCCTTTTATTCTTTCTTTTTTCCTATCCTGCATCTTAACCCCTGCTGAGCATACATAGACTTAGAGCAGGTCAGAAATTGGCTGCCAGGCACAGCCATACCATATATACAGCCAGAAAACAGACTGGCACCTCCCCTTCTTGGGAGAGCCATAAAACAGCCTCCCACCTACCAGCAGACCCAAAACCTGAACTCTGGAGGCCCCACCCAATAGCCTAATAGGGGTCCCACCCTGCTGAGAACAGGAAAAAAGTCTGAAAGAGACTCAAACCACTGGTTTGGGAGCAGGAGATTATATCCACCATTTTCCCTGAAGTCTGGAAGATACCTGCCACGGGAGATCCAGAAGACCTATCCCACCAATCCCACCAGCAGCCCTATCAGAAACAGGTCTATGACTAGTCCAAGGCTGACAGCAGGCAGGCAGGCAGGGGCAGACAGACATGGGTCTGGTAGTCATTTGGGTCATTTGCTGACATACCCCTGGACACAATGCTGTTAAAACCCAGCTCTACAGAGCAGCTTGGCCCATCTGGGCAGAGCCAAGTTCTGAGGAATCAGCCACAAACTATGGATCACTAGTAGCTCCAAACAGGCTGCCAAGGGCAAGATGTGGACAGCACCTGACACTGGTGTACACCAGCCTCAGAAATAGTAGAGCTGTATCCATAGGAAGAACCCAGGAGGCAAGCAATAAACTCTGTTGAGATGAATTCCACTATTCTTTTTCATTAGTTTTTTTCCTTTTTCATAGTCTTTTCATTAGTTTTTTTTCTTCTATTTTTATTGCTATATTTTTCTGTCATATCTCATTTTACTCTTATCATTGATTACCCCCATTGTTCCCTTCTTTTCTTTTTTTTGTTTTGTTATTCTTTCTCTTTCTTTGTCACTTTTTCCTGTTATCCTCCTTCAGTTCATTATTAGTATTAATTCTAATCCCTTTTCTCCTCCCATAATCATTTTGTCCTTTGTTCTTTCCTTATTCTTTTTCTTTTATTCTCCCTTTCCTTAATATTCCATTTACTTTCCACTTTTATTATTCTCTGGTCTTTTGTCATTAAAATTGCTGATGTGGTTGGGGGGGGTTGCTTGTTTTGGTTTCATTTTTTGTGATGTTTTGATTTGTTCTTCCAGCACCTGTACAACAGCATACACAACATGGTGAGGGTCAAGCCTCTCAGTCAGTCAGCAGGACAGGAGACCTCACCAACAAAAAAGCCAACAACCATGATCTAAATACAATAGAAGAACTCACATAATGCACCCAAAGAGCATTCCTAGAGCATCCAGATCAGGAGACCAGAGTTGACACTACTGGGTAACACAGGACTTCTACCACAGAAGGCTACCCCACTAGACAGGGAGTCAAAGCAAATCTTCCTAAACATAAAAACAAACAAAAAGAGACAGCTAAAATGGAGAGACAAAGAAACAACCTCCGAATTAAAGAAAAGGAGGAATCTCCAGAAAAAGAGCTAAATGAAATTGAGGCAAGCAAATTATCAGATCCTGAGTTCAGCTAATGGTTATAAGGATGCTCAAGGAACTTAGTGAGAACCACAAGGAACTTAATGAAAATTACATCAGCATTGAAAATGACATAGAAACTATGAATAAGAACCAAATGGAAATGAAAATCAATATCTGAAATTAAGAATACACTAGAAGGAATTTAAAGAAGGCTAGATGAAGCAGAGTATTGAATCCGTGACTTGGAAGACAAAGCAGAAAAAAACTCCAGTCAGAGCAACAAAATTAATTAAGACTTAAAAAGAATGAGGATAGTTTAAGGGAGCTTTGGGACAACATGAAGCATAATAATATTCAAATCATAAGGATATCAGAATGAGAAGAAAGGGAGCAAGGGATAAAAACCTGCTTGAAGAAATAATGACAGAAAACTTCCCTAACTTGGTCAAGGAAAAGTCATGCAAGTTCAGGAAGTACAGAGAGTCCCAATCAGGAAGAATACAAAGAGGCCTACACCAAGACATATTACAATTAAAATGGCAAAGTTTAAAGACAAAGAGACAATCTTAAAAGCAGCAAGAGAGAAACAGTTACCTATAAAGGAGCTTCAATAAAGCTGTTGGCTGATTTCTCAACAGAAATTATACAGGCCAGGAAGGATTGGCATGAAATCTCCCAAGTAATGAAAAGCAAGGTCTTACAACCAAGACTATTCTATGCAGCAATGCTGTCATTTAAAATGGAAGGAAAAATAAAGAACCCCTCCGCTCTCTCAAAAAGGCTGAAAGAGTAAAAAACAACATTGCAAGAGATACTAAAGGAACTGCTTTAAGAAGAGAAAGAAATACAGAGAGAGAGTAACACAGGTACAAAGGGAAAAAAATGGCAGTGAATAAGTACCTACCAATAATAACCTTAAATGTAAATTGATTAAATGCTCTAAGTGAATGGATAAAAAATTATGACCCATATATATGCTGTCTGCAAGACACCCATGTCAGAACAAAAGATTTATACAGGCTGAAAGTAAAGGTATGGGAAAAATAGTCCATGCAAATGGAGATAGAAAAAAAAGCTGGGGTAGCAATACTCCGTCTGGCAAAAATAGACTTAAAAAAAAAAGCCCATAATATAAGACAAAGAAGGACATTAAATAATACTTAAGGATTCAGTCCAACAGAGGATATAACCCTTGTAAACATATATGCACCCAATATAGGATCACCTAAATATATAAAGGAAATCTTGGAAGACTTTAAGAAAGAGATTGATAACAATGCAGTCATAGTAGGGGATTTGAACACCTCACTATCAACAATGGACAGATCTTCCAGACAAAAAAATCAATAGGAATATAGTGGCATTAAATGACATACTAGATCAAATGGATTTAATTGCTATATACAGGTCATTTCATCCCAAAGAAGCAAAATATATATTCTTCTCAAATGCACATGGATCATTCTCAAAAATAGACCACATGGTAAGATACAAAATAAGCCTTAACAACTTTGAGAAAACAAATTATATCAAGCATGTTCTCAGATCACAATGACCTTAAACTAGCAATCAACCTCAAGAAAAAAACCCAAAGTGCATGAAGGCTAAACAATATCTTATTATATAATGAATGGGTTAACAATGAGATCAAGGAATAAATCAAAAATTACCTGGAAACAAATGAAAATGAACACACAACAACCCAAAGCCTGTGGCATACAGCAAAAGCAGTCATAGGAAGGAAGATCACATCATTATAGGCCTACCTAAAGAAGATAGAAAAATCCCAAATAAATAACCTAAAACTACACCTAAAAGAACTAGAAAACAACAACAACAATGGCAAAAAGCCAAGAGAGAGTAGAAGGAAGGAAATAAGATCAGAGCAAAAATAAATGACATAGAGACTTAAAAAAATAAAAAATTAATGAATCCAGGAGCTGGTTCTTTGAAAAGATAAACAAAATCAACAAACTTTTAACCAGATTCATCAAGAGAAAAAGAGAGAGGACCCAAATAAATAAAACCAGAAATGGAAAGGGAAAAGTAACCTTGGATACCACAGAGGTACAAAGAATTTGTAAGAAATTACTCTGAACAACTACATGCCAAGAAATTGGACAACCATGGCAAAATGGGTAAATTTATACAAACATACAGTCTTCTAAAACTGAATCAAGAAGAAGCAGAAAACCTGAATAGACTGATAACAGCTAGGGAAATATAAGCAGTAACAAAAAATTTCTGACACACAAAAAACCTGGACCAGATGGCTTCACAGGAAAATTTTACCAATCATTCAAAGAAAAACTAACACCTATCCTTCTCAAACTCTTTCAAAAAACTTCAAGAAGAGGAAAGACTTCTAAACTTTTTTTACAAGGCCAGTATTATCCTAATTCTGAAACCAGGTGAAGACACAACAAAGAAAACGTTATAGGCCAATAACTCTGATGGACATGGATGCTAAAATCCTCAACAAAATATATAACAAACTAATTCCAACAATACATCAAAAAGATCATACACCAGGATCAAGTGGATTTTATTCCAGGGATGCAAAGTTGGTACAGTATCCCCAAATCAATAAAAGTGATATATCATATAAAAAAAAGAAAGACAAAAATCACACAATCATATGAATAGATGCAGAAAAAGCATCTGACAAAATCCAGCACCCATTTATGATAACAACACTCAGCAAAGTGGGCAAAGAGGGAGCATACTCCAACATAATAAAGGCCATATACAAAAAAACAATTGTCAACATCATGCTCAATGGGCAAAATAAATAAATAAATAAATAAAAGCATTTCCTTTTCAGCCAGGAAGACAGGGCTATTTGTTATCACCACTCTCATTCAAGATAGTAATGGAAGAGTAATGGAAGTCCTAACCACAGCATCAGACAAAAAGAAAAAATAAAAGGCATAGAAACGGAAAAAAAAGAGTTACAGCTGCCATTATTAGCAGACAACATGATATTATGCATGAAAAACCATATGGGCTCCACTAAAAAACTACTCAACCCAATAAATGAATTCAGCAAAGTAGTAGTATACAAAGTCAATATTCAGATATTGATGGCATTTTTATACACCAACAAAGAACTACCAGAAAAAAATTCTATTTACTATTGCAATAACAACAAAAAAATACCTAGGGATAAATTTAACCAAGAAGGTGAAAGACCTGTATTTGGAAAACTATAGGGCACTGAAGAAAGAAATTGAGGAAGACAGATAAATGGAAGCATTTACAGTGTTCATGCATTATAAGAATTAACATTATTAAAATGTCCATACTACCCAAACTAATCTATAGATTCAATGCAATCCTTATTAAGATTTGAATGGCATATTTCACAGATCTAGAACAAATATTCCAAAAATTTATATGGATCCAAAAATAACCTCAAATAACTTCAGCAATCTTGAGAAAGAAGAACTAAGTTTGAGGGATCACAACATCTAATATCAAACATACTAGAAGGCCACTGTAATCAAAACAATCTGGTACTGGCATAAGAACAGACATATAGATCAATGGAATAGAATAGAAACCCCAGAAATAAATCCATGTCTTTATGTTCAATTAATATTTGACAAAGAAGGCAAGAGTATACAATGAAGTAAAGACAGTCTCTTCAATAAATGGTGTTGGCACAACTGGACTGGTACATGCAAAAAAAATGAAAATAGACCATCATCTTATATCATACACCAGAATAAACCCAAGATGGATTAAAATACTTAAATATAAGTCATGGTGCCATAAAAATACTAGAGGAAAACACAAGCAGTAAAATTTTGGGTCTCTCACATAGCAATATTTTTGCAGATATATCTCCTAGGGCAAGGGAAATAGAGGAAAATAAGCAAATGGGACATTATCAAATTAAAAAGTTTCTGCACAGCTAAAAAGTACAGCATCAAAATGAAAAGGGAACTGGCAGTATGAAAGAACATATTTGCCAGTGATATATCAGATAAAGGTTTAATCTCCAACACATATAAAGAACTCATACAACTCAACACCAAGAAGACAAACAATCCAATTAAAAAATGGGCAAAGGACCTGAATAGACACTTCTCCAAAGGGCACATACAAATGGCCCAGAGATGTATGAAAAAATGCTTAACATCACTAGCCATCAGAGAGATGCAAATTAAAACCACAATGAAGTATCACCTCACACCTCAGGATGACTATCATTAATAAATTAACAAACAAGCGCTGGTGAGGGTGTGGAGAAAAGGGAGCCCTAGTGCACTATTGGTGGGAATACAGACTGGTAAAGCTACTGTGAAAAATAGTATGGAATTTCCTCAAATAATTAAAAATGGAACTGCCTTTTGACCCAGCAATTCCACTGCTGAGAATATACCTGAAGAATCCTGAAACACTAACTCAAAAGAATTTATGCACCCCCATGTTCATAGCAGTGCTATTTATAATAGCCAAAATTTGGAACTATCCTTAGGGTCCATCAGTAGACAAGTAGATAAAAAAAGAACTGTGGTACATTTACATAATGGAATACTGTGCAGCAGAAAGAAGGAAGTCCTACCTTTTGTAACAGAGTGGATGGAACTGAAGACTATTACGCTAAGAGAAATAAGCCAGTTGGTGAAAGACAAATACCATATGATCTAATTTATAAGAGGAATCTAATGAAAAAAATAAACTAATGAACAAAATAGAACCAGAGGCATAGAATCATGGAATAGACAGATAGCTGTAAGAGGGGAGGAAGGAGGTGTGGACTGATTGAAAGAAGGTGAAGGTATTAGTCAATGAACATATATGAAGGACCCATGGACATGGACAGCAGTAAGAAGACTGATAATGGAAGTGTGGGCGGGCTGAGTGGAGAGGGCAAAGGGGGGAAGTGGGACAACTATAATAACATAAACAATAAAATATTTTAAAAATTTCTTTGTGGAACCAATGGGTAGAGATGCTTTGCATAAAGAAAAGACTGAGTTCGTAAGTAGCAAATTAAGTAGCAGAGTCTTGGAATACAGTTTCCAGTCACTGACGTTGTTTTAGTAGGTCTGATCAAAAAGGTAGATTTAGTGTTAGGCAGATAGCTCTGGGAAAAACTGACCATCATTCTTCTAAGAGAGCAGGCCAGTTCTCAAAACTGTGTTGAGCATTAATACATTCAGCCATAGGCTAAAAGATTTATAGTTTGCTTTATTAAACCACAATATATTGATTAAATATTCACCCACTTTTTAATAGATTTGGACCACCCAGAGTTGTCTGTATTAATAGCCATCATATTAAACATACTGTTTATGCACTCAGTTATCAGTAAAGAATGGAAAATCCCCTTTCCTCTCACATTACTATTGTTTTACCACAATAAAAAGTATATAAAATATTTTAGCTCTACAAATAGTACTTGTCTCATTGGTCAATGAGTCCAACTTTTTCCCATTTAGGAATAAATAAAAGAGGTACTCTTGTTTTTATTTTTAAATGGAGAAACTGACACTCATGGGAGTGAGTCTTGACCTCTGATGTTAAGCAGGTAAGGGGAAGGCAAGAAAGGGGCCCTGGATTCTTCATGAAGACCAGTGTCCTGACATGACTTGGTGTTTCTGTTTCCCTGGAATTCCATAGTGGTGGAAATCTAAACACTTCGTTTTTAAAAATTAACAGATTTTTGCACAGAGAAGAAATCAAAATAGTCCCTCCTTCCCAAGAGTCAATCTTAACAAACTGTTTTGTTATTGGTATCCATATTATTTGTTTGTTTTTTTAAAAGTACCTTTACTTCTATAGACAATGCAGTTAAATTAGGCAAAGCTAATTCAAACCTATAGTTTAAAATGATCAATTTTTGAAATAGGTTATTAAAAATAACTGATTTCTTAATCAAGTTTAGTAGTAGTTTACTGAGCAAATTAATGATTTACTTCAATAAAACACTTAAGTCAGATGTACATGTGGATAGAATGATAAAAAAAGAACCTTACCCAGAAACACATTTTCAGGCTTGAACAACTAGAAAAGAATGGTAATACATGTGGAATATTTCTTTTTTTTTATGCAAACAGAAAAAAAGGAAAAGATAACAAATATTATACCCCAAAACTAAAGCTCTCTCTTCCCTATTTCTAAAGACCCAATTTTCTTCCCCAGAGTCACTAATTTGTCATGCAGACTTTCAGAAATAAATGTACACATTACTACATATTATTGTTGTTTGTATCAGTTAAAGCATGTTAAAAGAAGGTAAGAATTAAGTAAACATTTTTTGTACTTTTCAATTTTTCCAAGTATTGCTTTCAAGGTCCAGGAAAGGGGAGAACAGGAATAAGAGGAAAAAATACCTTAAGAGACAGAGCAATGTTCCCAAGCATTTCTATGTCATCTGGATCTCTTCGCACATTAATTGGTGTTTTGATTATGTAAATGTTTTTGAAAATATCACAGAGCTAAAATTAAAGAAAGGAAGCCTGATAGTCTTCATGAAGAGAACAAGGAATAGATAAGGATACCTTTCAGTTGAGAATCCAGCATAAGATTCTTTTTCTAAATAATTTAAAAAATAAAGCTTCTTTCAATTTCAGATGAATAGGGATGACTTTAAGTTTGTCCATTTATTCATAAGAGCAATTATTAGGTACCTAATATATGTCAGTTTCTGAGGATATACAAGTAAACATTGTAAATATGACCCCTATGGCCTTAGATGTCCCCCAAATTTAGTCAACAGCTACATAATTAATAGCTAATTTTCTGAAAGATTATTGAAAAATGATCTTGTGGAAAGAGAATGAGTCCAAATTATGAATTCATCAACAATTACTTTTCATTATAATTTCTATAAGAATATGGTGGATTGACTATGAAAATGACAAAAAGGAAAATGCAAATAAAAATAACAATGAAATACTACTACTTATTTAAATAGGTAACAGAAAACAACAATATCAAATATTCACAATATTGTAGAGTAGCAGGAACTCTCATTCAATGGTTATGTGAATGCAAAATGGTATAACTACTTTGGGGTACAGTATGACATTTTACAAAGTTAAATATGCTTTCCTGCCCTGTGATGTTGGACCAAGTCATGCGACTTGCTTTATTCAGTGAATGTAAACATCATATCTAAACAGAAGCATTAGGAGCCACTGCATGGTTGGTTTTTATTCTTTTTGCTATTCCGTGAGAATGACATGACCCAAAGAGGGCTTCTCTTTCAGCTGTGGTCCCAGATTCAGAAGACACAGGGAGGAACATCAAATCAGAAAAATGAAATGAGAACAAAGCATAAATGGTTGTGGTTGTGAGACACTGACATATAGGGATTATGTGTTACTTAACCTCTCATTTACATATAAAATAGTGACTGATTGACAAGGGCTCATGAATCCAAAATATAAAATACTGAATAAATTTACATTCAACTGAACTGCATTTTCATCTATTAAAGATATGTAGGAAGTCAATGAATCGATTTTAAGATCATGTGTGTGTGCGTGTGTATGAGATACTTATTGTATAATCTTACTGATTCTTTGGAACACTGACCCTTACTATTTATTCATGGGAAGGATTTGTTTATTTACTTACTTGTTTACTATTAACTTATCTAATGATTTCCTCTTTATTTTTTAATGATATACAGATCACATTACAATGGAGATTAAAATTAAAAAAGTGTGGTAAATATTATTTATGCTTTCCAACAAATAAAGTACAATTAAATTGCTTTGATTTATTAGTGACTCATAGATGGTACCAGATAAAAATTGTTTTCTCCTGTTGAAAGCCCTAGATATCATTTGAATGATCATTGTTAACATGCAAATGACAGCCCAACTGGTTTTTTGTGAGTGGGTTTTTTTGTCCAATGGCATCCTTCCCCCTATTTGCTCCCCTGGAGCTGACATTCTAGATTCAGGAAGGACTGAGCTTAGTCCAAATATTTTAGGCAGCAAGGAATTGTTTGATATGTCAAATTGTGTATTTTTATTCACATAATCTTTAGCACTATCTCCAAGAGAAACTAACTTGCATTTCCAAAGAGTGATTGTAAGCAATAGAAATATGAGTTAAATGTGAGTGGCTATACCAAAAGATTTTTCCAAGCTAAGTCATCAAGACTTCTGTGTCAGGGACCTGACTGATGTGATAACACTGGGAGAATTAATTTGCCTTCCCCTACCTTGAACCTAGTGATGTGACAAGGTGGAATTTCCCAGGATGAATCTATTTCCCTGGACCACAGTGGGAAATAGATTGAAGTAAGCCTGGATCATCCCTTTGAACACCATAATGTCATCAATGCAAGAAATGCAGTCAGCAAGACAAGGTGCTTAGGGTTGTATTGCTGGGGATCCACAACCAGATTCTAATGTTTCTATCAGGGATATTGCCTGGTGATATTTCTGCCTTCACTCTAAACTCCAGAGGAGGGGAAACTTGAGGTGTGATTTAAGTTATTGTAAACTATATGTCTTTCACAGGTCAGTATGAATTCTGTATAACTATGTGATCACTGCACACTTCCCAAAATCCGTAGTCAGGTAGGTGGTGCAGAATGAGACCACCACAAATCTCTGAGGAAGATGACTTGAGAGAAACATGGGATTTTCCTCAATTGATTTTTAAGGACCTAATATGTCTTTATTGTGGGGATAGAGTCAGAGATATGTTATGTAAATAGACGTTTTAGAAAGTCAAGACCTAACCATAATGTTTGTAATCTTACACAGACAAGGTGGTCTGCCATTTTCCTGGGAAGTTTAAAGAGCTATGGAAAATGGGCCATTTCACAACCCCACTGGCCAATCAATCATAAGCTTAACAACTACATTAGGAATTTACCACCCTGGAGAACCTAGGGTGTATCTAGGAATGTAGTACATTTCTCCTAATATCAAGGTCCTCTAAGTGCTTAATTCAAATCCTCAAAATGATTTGAGATTTGAGCATTACCTTGGATAAGCTGAGGGTGATTAGTGAGCATAAAACTGTTCCCAGGATATATAAGCATGTTAACATTGCTTCTGTGATTCAATTACTTATGGGTTTATGGTCACTGTCTAAGCAACATATGAAGACAGGAAAGGTTTAAATTAAACCTCAGAAGCCACAAGTTCCAATTAGATTTTGGTGTATCCCTACCTCTCTTAATATATGTCAAAATAAAGACAAAAAAATGTAAGGACATATATGAGTGTTTTGAAACTTCTAATAATGATGTCTTCAATACAATTCTTAGAAATTACAAATATTAATTTCTTCCAAAAGAACATTTGGGGTAATCTCTGTTTAGCTGGTGCAATAAGCCTGGCATTAGTTCACCCATTTGATCATCTAGCAGTGAGGAAGGCTCATTAATCTTGGCCACTTATAACATTTGCTGTGAATTTTGTTTCCATAAATCACTGAGCCTGTTTTTCACTGAGCTTGTTCTTCCTAAGTTGTAGAATGAGGCTAAATCTTCCCAATATTTTCAGAAGTTTTCAGAGAGAGAATGGAAAGAGGAATCCATGATGCATAAAGATTGTCAAGTCTGTTTCTGTAACATCCTGAATAAATTTCTAAACCTGAGAAGAATAGGAAAGTTATATAGACTACCTGAGAGAAAGAGCCAGTCAAGACTAAATCACAATGACTTAGAGATGGGAATGAGCTCAGGCCAATTACATAATACTCACTATTGTGCTCTGGCTTAGTCAGAGCTGAATTCAGGAAACACATTCCATTAGACTAAATAAAGCTTCGATCATGTGTAAACTTTCCAGCCTGAATAGGCAGCCATCCTATCACTCATCAGGCTAGATGCATTTAATGGGTGTAATTTCTTCCTCATATTTCTATGTGTTTATTGTTTCATTTTTATTATAGGAATTTAGGCATCTTATAAAGCTTATTATTTTCTGTTAAGCCTAGGCTTAAGTAAATAGTGTTCTACAGGGTGTACATGAAAATATGTTTCCTTTAGATTGCCAAAAGAATAGGGCAATCTGATTCAATTTAGCTATGAGATTAGAAGAAAGGAAAAGTGAAAAAAAAAAAAGAAAATCTATTCAGCACCAAGCCAATGTAACTTAAGTATATAGAAATTATTTCAGGAGGGGGATTGTAAAGTATAAATCTGTCAATTCCAGAAGTTCCAATTCTATAGAATCAAGATGGAATTTAAAAACATGTATTTTAAGAAAGTTTCACAAGTATAAATCCCTCAATTCCAGAAATTTTAATTCTGTAGACTCAAGATGGAATTTAAAAATATGTATTTTAAGAAAGCTTCACAAGTGAACATTGATTTGGACCCCTGTAAATTGCATTAAACTTGCTCTTAAGTCTCTTAGAGGAAAAGGAAAAAATATGGAAGCTGAATGTTATTTTAATACTTTTCAGGCCAATTATTTGAAAAGCTGAATGTTAGATTATTGTTCCTGCAACATTTTAATTTCAAGCTTAAACTTTGTTTATGAGAGCTGCTGAGCCACACAACAAGCTTTTTAAAGGATTTTATTTATTTATTTTTAGAGAGAGGGTAAGGGAGGGAGAAAGAAAGGGAGAAAAACATTGATGTGGGAATGTGAGAGAAACATCACATACCCCAACAAGGGACTGACCTGCAACCCAGGCATGTGCCCTGACTGGGAATCGAACCAGGGCCATTTTACTTTGCAGAATGACACTCAACCAACTGATCCATGCCAGGGGGCCGCACAGCTAGCTCTCGAAAATTGTGTGATCCAGGTCCCACACATCTGTCTGTTGACAGAGCTTCAGTCTGAAGCAAATACTCATTAAGTAGGCCGCAAGTGAGCAAAGATATATTTTTTTTTTCTGGCAGATTTTCCAAGGTAATGATATGCCCCAAACAAAAAACCTAGGAAAAAGTGGGGATTTAGCTTTTGAATATTTAGGGGTAAGAGATAGTTTATTTAGTTTTATTGTGAGGGAGGAGAATAATGAGGCTAAGGGTTTTTATATTATAAATTCTTCAGAATCCCCCCAGATATAGGCCCAGAAGCAAAGATTTATAGGTAAATTGTTTGAGGGGTGAATTTAGGAAACACTGGTAGAGGAGTGGGGGAGCAGTGAGACTGGTATTGGAAGGCAGTCAATAAGGATGCTTGATCAAACAAGTTATCATTGTGGAAAATGGGCTAACTCTTCTCTGGGGAACTCTGGGAGACAGTGTAGAACATGTGCTTCAGGGTTAGCTTCCCCAGGGCAACAGAAGCTGTAGTATTAAACATGACCCCCCAATGAGTCATTGGTTGAAGGCCAATGGTTGAAGAAATATTCATTCCCTGGTACTTCCAGCCTGCCTCTTGCATGGGCAGATCACGTTTCATGGGCCAGAGCAAGATCTCAGACAAAGGTACAGGTTCTGGCAGTTGGAATTCAGGCAAATGTTTACTGAAATGGTAAAAGCCAAGAATGTGGGTGGAGCACTAAAAGCATCAGTTAGAGGGATTCGGAAATAATTAAGTCTGTGAAACCATCTATACTCCCTATGATAAAGGTCCATAGAAGAAAGGACTTGCTAGGCAAGAGCCAAGTCTCATTATATTTAATATGGGTCTTCTGTGAAAATATTAAGACAGGGTAAAGGGCAGAGAGCTGGCCAGCTGCCCTGATTACCAATGCAAGAGTGGCATTAAATTATCACAATAATAAATTGGATCTATGTACCAGTTCACTTGAATTTCAATTTGAGAGTCCTTCCATAACTGGTAACGTAAAATTTTCCTTATCTTCCAAAAAAGAGAATGCCTTCTGTATAAATATTAAAAGTACCTCTTGCTTACATGCCTTAGCTTTTTTGAAGGTTTTTGCCTCATCTAAGTTTGATGGTACAAACTGAGGTAGCTGAGTGTCATCAGGAAAGAATAGAATAAAAGTCAGCAAAAGATTCTAAAACTGAATAACACATGAACAAAGACCGTTTCTCTGGAATCCATAATTTATTTTCTAAATGTAAAAGGTTTTATATGCCTCTTATTTAGTTGTTCAGTTCAGAAAATAAATTTATGAATTTCTCATTTTAGACATAAAGAATGAAATTTATATTTTGACAATTGAAAATGTTTCTCCCTGGCTCCACAAAGTACATAATGATTAAATATGGAGACTGTCATATTGAAGTAACACCATTTTTTTTAGCCTATCAGGAGAAATTTCACATAGTTTCGTATAGCACTTTAAATATGGTAAATAAAGAAAGTGAGTAAGAATCTGGTGCTATTTTAAATATGCTCAGTACCTTTTTCCAAAATATTGATGAGTGTCCAACAGCTGCACAAACTACAACTTTGCAAAGAATTAAAACCACCCCCTTGTTCATGAAGGTTAAACAATTACAGTGCTTCTTGACATGATGCCCTAAAGCTATATGAACGGAATCACAGAGGGATTTTTTTTTCCACTGGAGATTTGCAAACTCATCAGATGCAGACACTGTAGCAAGTAGCATGCCAGATTTAGATTTCATTCTGCCTCTTGTGAGTTCTGAAATTCAGACTTCCTCTTGTATGCTCCGTGGATCGAAGCAAGCTGCATTTACATTCAATACACACACAGACAAACACCCAAGGTACAATTGTTTGTGTCTTTAAATTTAATTTATTCCAACTTCTAGGAATATTTACAAATTGTAGAAGGATTTCCTGGCTACAGTCATGCCTGGCAATGCTTTCCATAGTAACTTAGCTTACAGTTATCAGTGTGGCACTGGGACAATTAATATCAAAAGATATTCTAAACTGAGTGTCATTTTATTGGTTTTTGCATATTGTAGTCTTTGTTACATATAAGGGAAGTTTTCTTCTATTACAAACTATTGTTAAAAACATTTTTTTCTAAAAGAAAAGGAATCCAACTATTAATATTTAATTTTAATACAAGTATAATTTTGCAACATGGATTTCTTCTGCTGATATGGGTACTTTCTGTACTGTTTTATCAGACAAAAAAGCCAATAATTTCAGCGGTGAAATCCCCCAAGCCCACCACTGGCTATTGAAATCTTTGTGCTTCTTAAACGACAAAGCCGTGTTAAAAGTGTCCAAACTAGTAGAATGAGATAGTAAGCGAGGTGGAGATAGAATGAGTTGAAAGAGATGCTGATTCAAAAACATGACAGAAGAATATTATAAGTACACCCTCCACATTTAAGTTACACTTTTTCAAATGTGTGTCCTTTGGGCTACCAAAGTGGAGAATGCTAAGGAAAATACAGAAGGGAGCAAGGAAGGGAAAGAAGGATAGAAGGTAAAACAAGAAAGGCAGGCATCATTTGATGTGTGAGTGATTGAGTGAAAGAATCAGCAACTTTCTTGGCCTTAGTTCCTTCATCCATGAAATGCTGGTGTTGATGACAATGGTCTCTGATGATTCAAGTAAATCTGAAGTTCTTCATTTCTTTGCTTGCATAGTGATAATCAGATTCTAGCCACCAACCACTGAAACAACTCAGAATTACTGTCCCTCATGTCCTTGGATAAAAATAGCTCTTTGTAAAATGGTTTGTGAGAGCAAATTATGGTCCAGCTTTTTTTAAATTTCTTTTTTATACATAAAGATAAAATTGTCAGGCTGTTCAAATTTCAAAAGGACTTGAGCAAAATTACTAAGTGGCAAAAACAGACTCCAGGTCAACCTGGATACGAGGAGCTACATGGGCAAGCTGGCATCACTGAACTCAGAAGTGGAGGCATTAATTGCACATAGGAAATCAATCTTTAGGTTGAGTTTGCTGAAACACTGCCCATCGTTTAAAGGATGAGTGTTGCCTTTGGGATAGATGTTTCCCCATGAAAATAAGAAACACTAGCCATCAGTAAGGTATTTTAGTTCAAGAATTGATATCAGTGCATATCTGCCTTTTGCTTTCTACTTCTGACTCAGAGGGAGGCACTGCTACATTTCACTCTGTTTTGGACCATGAGACAGCATGATAATTACAGACAATTACAGCTATTTTCATTTTGGAGGTGGCAGAGCTCATTTTAGAATAATAAGGATCTGTATCAAGGGGTTCCATTATGCTGATTCTTGGAAGACTTGGCCCAGAAGCTGGCTCTACCTCAGCAACTTATCCCCTTATAAGTACCTGAATAATAATGTCCATACTGGCTTCTTTCCCCACAGCACTTGACTGTCACTGGATCATGGGGGATGCTGCATGGCCACAGAGCTAGTCTTCAATCAGCTTACTGAGTTATGTCAGATACTTGGCCTAACTGAGGTCATACATGGTTCTACTCTGAAGTTTGGATGAATGATCACCACTTGTATATAGGCTTCTAACTCCAGTTGGTCCTGGATACAAAAAGACTAAGAATATAGAGTACTTCCTTTTGCAGTAAGTCCCTTAAACTTCAATGTAATGTTGAAGACAAAAAATAAGTAAATTTTCTTTATGTCCAAAACATCCCACCAAACTAGTTAACTAGTAAGAAGCATTGTTAGAGTGAGGAGACCAAGGCTCCAGGATAAGCTATGTATCATAAATGTACAGCTTGGAAAAATCTCACACAATGAGCTCACCCTCATAACTGACACTTAAATCCATACACAGGGCATTGCCAGCACCTTGAAAACTGTACTTGCGATGGCTCCTGGTCATTACCACAGGCCATGCCCCTTCAAGCAACCACTGTCTTGACTTCTGACACCACCAATTTATTTTGCCTACTTTTGAATGTTTTGCAAATAGTATCATATGTTATATATGCTTGTGATTGGGTATTTCTGCTCAACAAAATGTTTCTGTAATTCATTAATGTTGTTGTGTATTGTTGTATTTCATTAAATCTTGTCACTACATAGTTTTCCATTCTGAGAAAATAGCACAATTTATATATCCATGAAACTATTGAAGGGCTTCAGGATAGTCTCAGTTTTGGGGCTATTGTGAATAAAACTTCTATGAACATTCTTGCAAGGTATACATATATATGTATTTCTGAGAAAATATTTATTCCTAGTGGTAGAATTTCTATTTCCTAGGGAATGCATATGTTTACTTGTAGCAGACATTCCCCAGTGTCTAAGAGTTTTGGCAATTCAACATCCTCATCAATACTTGATACTGCTTATCTTTTTAATTTTATCTACTAGGTATGTCATCAAGACACATATTTTATTATGCAAAGGTAAAATGCATACAAGTTCCATAAACATAGGCAAAACATTGATCAAAATAACAAAGTAAAAGCATGTAAGTAGCATGTATAATTCATTCAATTAATTAAGTACAAATATTCAGAGGAGCTTTTACAAAAGATGAACAACTGGGAAATGGAAATTTCAAGGGAAAGATTTAAAGAGGGATGTTTTCATGCAGATGCAATGATGTTTTTCCTGAACACACTGTTTCCATGTGCTCCTCAGATGGATGTTAAGTGTCTTTCAAACCTCCAGCCCCAGGGTGATTTCACTATTTTATTTCTCAGCAATAATAATAATGATAATAATAATACCCACAGCAACAGTAGTTTAAGTAATTGACCTCATTGACTTTCACAACATGATTTAATTTATGATTTTAATCTGATTCTCAAAATTGTGAGATAATACTAGATTTTAGTCTCTTCAGTGCACAATCAAGAGGACAAAAGTCCTGAGATAATAAGAAACTTTCCCAGGTGATCAGAACCAATAATAAGAGATGCAGTGGATCTGGGATTTGAAACAAGTAAGGGCTTGAGACTTCTTATCCTCATAATGCCCTTCTTTACCCTTGACGTAGCTCTGTTAATAAAGACATTTTACTGATAGAGATTCTTTGTACAATAACCTGCTTAGTTTTCATTTTGTTTAATCATTGCTTTAGAGACCGTATCTAATCATGTTCCCATTTCACAGATGAAGAAAAACAATCCCTGGGGAGAATTTAATAATTTTCCACTTTTTAAAATGACCAGTTATCTAGTGGGAAAACTTATAGGAAACACTAGCATGGTGATTAATTTCTTAAATTATGCCTACTGATGTAAAAGTGCTCAGTAAACAGCAGATGCAGCCAGGATGCAGCCACGTATCAGGATGCTTCTGATGGAATGATAATCTTTGCTGTAATCTTAGAAGTTCACATTACTCTGCCTTTGCTTGGACTCACAAAGAAAAGGAAGCTCCTGTAATACAAATTTATAAAATTTAGAGGTTCAAATTTAGAGCAATTCCATACTCAAAATTCTAGGAGCTTACCTGATTTAAATTAAGCCAATAAATCTTCATTGCTGGCCAGGTACTTCTGTAGTCCACGTCCCACACTAGATAAAAATATAAAACTGTACAGCATACATTAATGGTCACTTGATGAGTCCAGGCTTCCAGAACACAGAGACAAGAAAAAAAAATAAATCACCAATTTTGATACAATAAAAATGTCAACTTCAGGTGATTTAAAATGGAAACTTAAGCCTTTCTTGTTCCCTCTGGATTTTGTTGTTTGGGGATAGGGTGGGTAACAGGAAAGGAGTTTATGAAATACATCCCATGGGTCTTTCTGTAAAAAAGAAACAGGAGAAAAACCTCCCAGTGTTTTCAAATTTCAAGGCCAAATAACAACAAAAAGCTTTATTGTTTCTTTTGTTAATCCTTCCAACTGTGCTGGAAGTCCAAAGGGGTGAGTCAGCCCAAGTAAATTAAGCTGGTGTATCTAATACTTCACAGAGTCCAAGTTGGAGTAGCATCCTGCCAAGTGGATATGTCTAGTTAGAGGTGTTTGTGTTAATGTACATTCTTCATGTGGTTTGGGTCACCTCAGTGGCCAAACTCCACTCCTTCATACTGGCAAAGTACCAATACTCACTAGACCAGATCATTATGTCCACTGGACAATTAAAGAATAAAAGAACATACCAAGAAAATACGTCAGAGCTATACATTTTGGATAATCCATTGTGTAAAGTAAATGTGTTGCTCATAAATATGTCAAGAGTGGAAAAATGATTATTGGTAGTTTCATCTCATCCTCAGGCTACCTGATTAAAAATCAAATTAAAAGATGAAAAATGTAGAAACTTGTCCAAATAATAACTGAATATTAATTTTAAAATAATTATTTGTAGACTGGATAAATTTCCTATACATTGAATTATTCCTGTGCATTTCCTATAGGAACTGATTTGTCCAGATCTGGTTTATATGCATTATTGTCTGAAAAAAAGTATATAACACTAATTTCTTTTGGGTCTTAGAACAAATAAATTAACATATTTAATTCATAAAAGTAAAGCTCCAATTAATTGCAGTGAATTAAAATGTGTTCCTGTTCCAAAACACGTCTGGAAAACCAGAGATAACAGTGGATTTCAACTTAGTATATTGTCAAAAACAAAATAACTCGATATAGATTGAGAGAAATTGTTAAATAATGAGTTCCTCATTATCTGCAAATGTACAGTATACCTGTCAAAGGCAGAACAAGATAAATACAATATGACTGAATGAAGCAATACCTTGGGCAGAGATCCTACAAGAAAGAACTCAATGCCTGCAACATTTCATCACAGGTGGAAAGAGCATGATTAGCTGGGAAAAGGCATTCCATTTGGGGTATTCTGGAGAAATGCAATCTTTGCATTGCTTACACTGATTAGTGACTACAAAAATAAAACATGAGAACAAGCTGCAGTCTTATTTTAGAAGTGTTCCTTGGAGGAAGTAATATAGATATATAAACTTGAATGTTTTAAACTGTGTTTGTGGCATAGTGGGTACTTTTCTTTTTTTTGTGGGAACAATACAGTGGAGAACAGAAAATAAGTGAGGAGAATTTCTCCTAAAGGAGATGGTCCAAGCAAAGCAAAGGAAAGAAAACACTATATAAAGTAACACATTAAGCATGTCAAAAGAGGTAATAAGACTGACTCTGGAAATTAGGGAAATATAGTGTTGGGGCTTGGCTTTGCTTCTTTAATAGTCAAAGTGATGTTCATGTTAGAAGAAGCCAGGAGAAAGTCATGAGAGTCAGAATTATCACACGTGAAAGGAAATTGGTAATAATTAGATCACTTAGAGAAGGGAAGTTTGGTGCTTAATTTGGGAAACTAGGAGTCTCATAAAACAAAATGAGTGGGATATTGTAAAAAAAAAAGGATATTATGTAGCATCCAATTGATGGAGAAGTGATATATCTTCTTTTCCTTCACTTCCTCGATAAGAAGTTATTCTCTCAAAGATGCCTAAAATGACAATCCTGTTGAAAATTATCACTCACCCCAGCCTCTTTCCCCCTACATTCCTTATCCCTTTTGTCCTGCTCTACTTTTTTCTGTAGCATAACCCCTTCTAAATGTACTATACTAGTTTTTCATTTATTTTCTCTGTTGAATGACAGCATTTCCCTAGCTGAGGTGGAAACCCATGAGGGCACACAGTTGCTTAATCACTGATATCCCTCAAGCATGTAGTGATGAGTGATGTGCCTGGCATATAACAAGCACTTCAAATACATTTATTGAGTGCATGAAAAAGAGGAAATATAATATTCAAGGAGGCAAGGTCATATGCTGAACTTGAACTGTGAGATTTCCCATTATTAAATAGGTACACTTGAAGCCCAACATTATACCATCCCTTGGAACCAACCTAATTTATAGGAATATGGCAAACATTAGAGAAAGAATAGAACATTCTATTAAATATTCTTGAGAAAGAAGAGTACGATAACTATGAGTGTGTGACATGACAACTAGAGATTGAACTTAGGAATCTGCCTCTGTGGTATGTGTTCTAAACCGAAAAGAATTCTAATATTCCTTTCACCAAATAAAATAAAATAAAATAAAATAAAATAAAATAAACCTTAACAAAACAATGTGCTTGTGTATCCAATCCACAGGTCAGACCCATCAAGTTCATGAAACTTCTTAATAGCATCTGGTATTCCCAACAACTTTTATCAATTGGTGTAGCATACATACAATGGCATTTAATCATGATATAATGTTGTTTTAGGGATATCTGCTGAATATTGCCTTAGGCTCCTCAAATTTTACAAGACCTGTAGTATAAATACATGTTTAATGATCTTATTTACATGACTTCTTAGTGTTCAGCAACCAAGACATCAGTGAGACCAATAAAGATATTACTGCATATTCTCAGTATTACTACATATTACTGTAAGCTGGAATAGAGGATTTAGATGCATGTATGACCTCTATCTTCCAGGGAAGCTCAGGGTAGATACTGGCAGTGATCCCCCCACCTTATCTCCTTAGCATTCTCAGTTCCCATATGATCTGAAGGTTTCTTACTGCAAGTACCTTGAGAGCATTCTTTCATAGAATGAGCAGGCATATATATATATACCAGACTTCTGTATATACCAGACTTCTATATATACCAGAAGTGCCAAGGAGTGAGTTGTCCTATATGAAGTCCCCATTAATGATGGAAAATATTTGGAGGGTGAATGCCCCATTTCCTCACCCCTTGCATGGAAAAATTCTGAGATGTGCTCTGTAGATACTTGCAGAGGTCCTCAGTGGAATTCCACTACAGTTGTTGTCAGTGGTAACTTTCTTAGCAATGCACCTTAATTTGCCTGCCTCCCATTCCCTGTCTTACTTCCCCATTTCTCTATCAGTTCTCCCTGGAATCACACCCTTACACTCAAATCCTCATCTCAGGTTCTGCATCTGGGGAATCCAAATCTACCACAAATTTACAGTCTATTTATGAAGATAAGGCAATATACCTAGAAAGCAAACAACACCAGTAATTAAATGCCAAACTTTGTGACAGGAGCTAACTACCATAAAGAAGAGATAAATTAGGGTGAGGATGACAGAAAGACTTTGTATTGTAGAGAGGAAGTGGGATACTTTGTCTGAATCTGATAGACAAAGAGAATTCTCAGCTGGATATGAGAGGTGAGAGATGTTTGGAGTCAGGAAAATGATATAGAAATTTGTGGAATTAAAAGGAGGAGCAGGTTGTTTCAGGAACAAATCTGATAAAAATTGGCCAGCTACCAATTGGCAAACAGAAGAGGATATCATAAAGTGTTTCTGTTATTTCTCATATGGCCAAAGAAAGGTTTAAAGTTTAGAAATAAATGATGTCTCTGCTTCCACCCTCTATGGTAATTCTCTAGTAATCACAGTTTGTGTGTAGTGGATGCTGTTGGAGTCCTCATCTTGGTCACTGTTACTGACCAATGCATACATTTCCAAGCTCCTGTTGGCTACTAATGGCTTTCAGGTCCCCTCTTCTCCGAAGAAGTACGTTTGGCTGAACAGCAGCCTCTTTGCCTGGGAGATTGCTCACTGACCCTCCCAATGGCAGCTTGTGACAGATGACTGCCAAGGGGTAAATGGTGAGGGGCACAAAATGCAGGGTCCCCAGGCCTCTAAGGAGTGGAACTCATATTCCAGAGCCCCCATAGAATCAGTCAAGATGACATACTTGTTTAGCATCTTCTACTGTCTTACCCTGCTTCTCTCACTCCTTTCTCATGAAAGCACACCCTCAATAAAGCACATGCATCCAAATAACAGTTTTAGATTCTGTTTCCAGAGAACCTGACCTCATATCCCACATGTATGACAAGAGTGAGCCTTCTTCATAAGCTCACAGGGACCTCTACTGCAGACCTCTACTGACTCTCTGCAGAAGATTAATAAGGACTTTCCACCTCCTTGAAGCTACCCACTTAGTCATCTGTAGAATTCCTTTTTTTAATTCAATTCAATTTTTTAATTAATTAATTTTTAGAGAGAGAGGAAAGGAGGGAGAAAGAAATGGAGAGAAACATCAATGTGTGGTTGCGTCTCTTGCATCCCTTACTGGGGACCTGGCCTGTAACCAGGCATGTGCCCTGACTGGGAATTGAACCAGTGACACTTCGGTTCACAGGCTGGCACTTAATCCACTGAGCCATACCAGCCAGGGCACCTGTAGACTTTCCCATAACCTGATATTAATCTAAGCAGAATCCACTGCCTAAAGTGGCCCCATTCATTTAACAGCCAACAAACCACTCAGTGATAAAGTGGACGTGACCTCAGGCAGAAACAAATCTTTAATAATAGTAGCACAAAGACTTGGGAACTTCCCTTTGGGCCAAAGTGCCCCACCCACACACAGTGGAAATATTGAGCAGGTGACTTTCTGAGAGGCCTAAAAATGGATCCAGCAGGAAGGCTTGGAAGGAAAAGGACCATATAACTTTATGTACCAAATCTCAGGATCAATTTAAGGGATTGACGTGTGGGAGGCCCTTATTTCAGGTTCTCAGTGAAATTCTGGAACCTTCAGTTAAACTAAAAACAAAGCATAACAGAGCACAGTTACACCATGCCCAATGCTCCCCAGATGACTTTAAATGAATACACAGAGACTATTAGCAGAACATGATGTTTTCCTTTCTTTTCTGTTTTTATATTTTTCTTTTAAAGAGGCATTCTTCAAACTTACTGTGACATTGCAGTGTCTGCTAATACTATGAGGTATAATGGGGTCTCTCTCCCTCTGCTACTGTTACAGAACAGAAAGATTTTGTCCACCTGGCAGAGCCTAACACTAAGCACTGAGAATTGCAATGGAGAAATATTGACTATTTTATTATAAATGGCACCATCCAGGAGAAGGGGAAGCTAATGCTCAAAAGCCCAAATTCCCTGATAGTGTGTAAGTTGCAGATTACATAGGGAAAAATCACAAAACATGGTGGGTTAGGAGTCTGGGGCTGTGCTGGAAGCTGATTGGTCAGAGATGATGTAAAGGTCATACTTCTTCACATCTTGAGGGCAGCTCTGAGGCTTTTTCCAGTGTCACCCTGTTCAGTCTCATGGGAAAGTGGCCAGAGGGTGGTTTCAACTTAGGGCTCAGGAACTGAAGCATAACTTAGGTCATGATGTTATCTTTAGCATGCCAGAGGTCTAGACCCTGTTACCATTAGTCAGGTGCAGACTACTGTCTTCTGCTGCTTTGGGAGTTGGTTGCTGATCATCCAAGGAAAAGGTCAGCTCTCTGAGGCATATATTTCTTTAGTCAGAGAGGGGTAGGGAAGGATTATTTCTAGAGCAAATATTTAAACTAAATTCCGTATACTCCTGTAGTCAGAGAGAGATTATTTCTAGAGCTAAGATTTAAAATAAATTTAATCAAAGTCATTAGGACCATTGGTTTCACTTCCATATGGTTTCTGCTCAATGAACAAAAATGTGCTTCAACATTAGTCCAAGTAGGTTTAAGCAGAACGTTTATCTGTAGCTCTCGTATGCATGTTTGGTTTTTTAATGCATTTCTCATCCACGAAGCAGTGGTTTGGGCCCTTGAAGACTGGAATATATTTAGGACCTCAGCACCAGTCAATAGGCCAGTTACATATAAAGCATTCAAAAAGCAGTGTACTGTACAACATAACCCAACAATTACGCTCTTAGGAATGTAGCCGACAGAAATGTGAATATATGTTATCAAAAGACATATGTCAGAGCCTTCATAGCAGCACTATTTGTAAAAGCCTCAAACTGGAAACTATTCAAATGCTGATCAACATTAAATTGTGATGTTTGCATAGATTACTCTGTAGAGAACCAGGAATGAACAATCTCCCCATAAATATTATTGTTTGAATGAACTTCAAAACACAATGTCCACCAAAAAAAGATACAAATAAGCACAAACATAGTCGAAAACAAATCTGTAATGTTACAGGTCAGGACAGTGGTTTACTTTTGGGGGGTGGGAAACAGTGAGTGGGCCGGTGTCCAGTGGGTGACACCAGGACAATAGTAGTTCTCTGTTTATTAATTTGGATGTTGGTTATATGGATGTGTCGTTTGGAAAAAAACATCAAATTGTATAGGTAAAGTTTTTGGACCTCTTTGCATATTAATCTTAAAATAGATTTCAAAAGAATAAGTTTGTTCAGCTGAACTGAATTATCCATCATTTGAGGTTATTTGGACTTATCCTTCCATAAATATCAATAATCAAATGCTAAGTGGTTAAAGTAAATATGAGATGTTAACAAGATTCTTTAGTCTGAATTAGGAAGCACTAGGGAACCAACACAAACTATCTTGATTTATAAGATTCAGGGAAAAATATTAACAGCAAAGTTTCCTTTTTTATTTTTGGTAGGGAGAATATTAATCTAGTTAGGAATTTTAAATTATAAAGAAATTCTAAAAGTTCTATTAAATTATAAAATTTTAAGTTAGGAGGAGACTTGCAGAATAACTAATATTACCCATACATTTTACAGATAAGAAAACTGACCTCAAGAGTTTAAATCATAGACCCAAGGTCACATATGTGGTTAGAATCAACCCTGGGAGCAAGTCCAAGGTCCAAAGACCTTTTCCTCTAGACCACACAGCCTTCTTGTTTTCCAGACCGTCAGAGAAGAGTTCATGAATGCATTTAAACTGTCTGTTTCAGAATCTTTTTAAATCTACTCATTTATCTTTTATTGCTACAACATATAGGATGTGAAGTGGCTCAATTTCCTCCACCCTAATCTGTCAACAATCAGCACTTGAGTAGACTGCTGGCATTTCTGCTTTAACTTAATGGTTGACTTTAATTAACTCATAGTTTCTGTGCTCATTTAAACCCTTTATTTAGCTCATATAAACAGGCTTAAAATCAGGAAATATTCTCACCAACTAACACAATTGAGGCCCTCAGGGTCATTTTTCCAAAAGCAATAGCATTTGTACATCTCTTGAGGGCATCCCAAAGTCTTTGGGACAAATATCTCCTAACTCTGAAGTTTACTATAGAGATTCCCAGCCCTGACTTCTTTCCAGAGCTGTCTGTGTAGGGTTTTAAGCATAAGATGCTGTGGTACCACCCCAGATCTCCCAAACTGTATTCCCTAGGGACAGAGCCTGAGCATCTAGATGATTTAAAAGCTCACAGGTGATTTTGACACAGTCATGGTTGGAGAGGCAGATTTATTGCTCTTCTATGGCACAGCTCTTACCACTCCCTCTGTGATCATTCAAACAGGTGAGTATTTAACAAATATAGCAATAGCTGGCCAATGGTTGTCTTAACTATGTCAAATCTGAGTATTCACTCTTTCCCAAAGGTCATTGATTACATATCACATGCTGTTGGTACATTGTCCACCTGATTGGCTACATCCAACCAAAAGACCAGTTTTTTCTTTATGGATGGGTGCTATAAATGTCTTAGAGATCCATTAAACTATACCTTTTTTTTGGAGGGGTAGTCACAGTAGCATAAGTAAAGCACAAATAAAAGAAAAAAAAAGAAAATCAAAGTAGGATATGAAAAGGATCAAATAAGAGTAAAAGATTCAGCCAGGGCTCTGAGTCCAGAGTCAGAGGAGCTTCGAGAGGGTTAGGGAAGGCTGAATGGATGAAATAAAAATGGATTGTCAAATGGAAACTCATCATATTTGAGCTTTTGTTACAATGTAGAGACACTTCTCCTCTAACATTCTATGTTATACAACTAAGTAAGAGTTACTGACAACATTACTATAGAATAATTTGAACTCAACAGGGACTTAAGAGATATAAAGTACTGACATTATCAAGCATCAATAATTAATTAATTAGTTTGACTCTTATTAGTTTGTTCATTAGCTAACTAATTCATAGTATTTTGTTCACTGTGCAGCAGTTTTAAGCACAACAGATTTAAAAAAAATAACTAGTTTATAACTAGTGGGATGGCACATGAATAAACAGATACTGTAATATGTTGCTAAGATAAAATTCATGGACAAGGGCTATGGTGCGCAGGGAAGAGCTGCTTGCTCCAGACAGACCTAGTCATGTGAAGCAATTCCTTAGGTAAGTCACAAATGATAAGCAGGAAAAGGTGAAACAAGGAGAAGAGTTACACACACATTGATGGAGAATTTAAAGCATAGATAGGATGAGACAGATGTTGCTAATTTTGTACAATATCAGACAGCTTAATATGATATGAACACAGAGTTTATGAATCTAGGAAACTCTCATCTTCTTAGTTTACAAGTTACCATCTTATGCTACCTATCATTTACCTTGGACACACATATGTCTTAAGAGTTCTTTGAGGACCGGGGGCATGTCTACCTGGTTTGCAAATATATCCCACGGCCTACCATGTGGTAGGTTCTCAATACATACTTCTGAATGAATAATTTTTTTCTAGTTTTCCCCTACTGTAACTGAGGAAACTGAGGTTAAGGGAGATATACTGGACAGTGTAAAATCACATATTATTTAGTGGGTGAGCCAGTTATTCAAACAAAATCTTTGGATCCATGCTGTGTCTAACTCTGCTACAATAACCCCCATGCTAATCCTGAACTGTAGGACTCTTCCCACCTTTCTGTGAATGTACCCAGAGAATGTTGAAAATGGAAAACTTACTTGAATCTTGATTTCTTAAAGTAGGTATTGATTGCTGGAATTATGAATTTAACATAAAGAATGAGTCTAAATCAACAGCTCTGTGATTCAGGAAAATTATAACTAATCCTACTTTTAAAAGTTGGCCACTTATAAAAATAAGTGGTGATTTAATAGAATTTTAAATTTTATGAACATAAACAAGCAATTTAATCAGATTATAATGGAAAAAAATGAATCCAAATACACCCTTAACATGGTGAATCATTGTACATTGAGTTCTAAGGTCTGTATCAAAGACAAAAAATGAAAGGAATTTAAAACCATGTGTATGCATCATCATACAGCCATGAAGATAAGAATCAACAAGATCTTATCAATCTTCAAACATTAACACCCAGACATTAATGGTGTATTTCTGTCAGATCCATGTTATCATAGAAACAATACTATTTTCAAACAGTAGCTGTCTGCACAAGAAGAAAGCCAACAGTAATCTTCAGTTGGTGTTTAGAATTCTCAGTGTTGTGACTTCTTTAGTATTGTTATCCTCTCAGTTCTGAATCTGCTATGCATATCTCTATTATTTATAACTGCCCCCTCCTCATTTTTTAAAAAGTGATTTACGACAAAACTATCTATCACAGTCATTCTGCTGGCTCAACCACCATGGCCACACCCTGGTTACTCAGAGTCTAACACAATTCACATGACCAGGCACTCAGTGAACGATGGCCAAATCCTGGCTTTGTGCTTAGAGTAGGACTGCAAAAATAGACGGTCAAAGGACTCTTCAGAGTAAAGGGATGAACAAGCTCCTACTATCCATGAATGTAAAGGGACAAAAGGGCTTTTCAGAGGCACAAACTAGGAAATCTGTGGGCAAAGAGATGATTAAGCAGGAGATATGGGGATTTGGAGAGGAGTTATTATTCAGCTGGTCTTTGAATAGTTACCAGGATTTAAAGCATGTTCCTTGAGTGTTCCACAAACATGTTTGGATTTTGTTCTATAAGCACGGGGAGCCATTACAGATAAATAAACAGGACTGTTTAAGGGAACAGCTTTGGTTGTAGGGACAACTGGAGAAGCCAGGATGAGAGGCAGAGGGAAGAGTTAAGAGGTTCTTTAAGATGTGTACAGCCTCGCTCCTCAAAGCAGCCTCTGTATCACCTGGCAATTGGTAAGAAATACAGAATTTTGGGCTTCATCCCAGACCTACTAACTTGGAATACCTATTTTAGTGAGATTCCCCAGTATGAAAAGCACTAGTCTAATTGAAAATGTTGGGCATCCCCAGCTTGGCAAGCCTGGAACTCACAGTTGGGAGTGGCCCAAAGCTTAGAGTGAGGAGTGAAGGAAATGTCAAGTTATTATAATGGTTAGGGGTAAACTCTGGAAGTGGTGGGGAATTTAAAGATCCAAGGTCCTCAAGTATAGGTGGAATATAAAATCTTGCTCACAAATGAAAGGGCCACAGAAATGAACAAGTAAAACCAGGTCATGGCTTGTTTTAGGGTATTTGGAGAGATTCCAAAAGGCAACTGATGGGGAAAAGGAACATTTAACTACCAGAGAGGTTGTGAATTAGGGGTGGGTCCAGGTATAAGTGGGAGTTTGGGGTACTTATATGCACAGGATGCCAAGTAGTTCTAATTTGGGGAATAGAAAGCAGGCAACTTCAGAGTCATAAGGGAGGGACAGTCTATAAGTGCGAATGACAAATTTTATGTATGGAGTGAAACAGAGATGCTTAAGATCACTTATGACTCCAACCTGCTGGATTGCAAGAAGGTGATATCATGTGAAGTTCCATGCCTAGAACTGACACAATTGTATATCACCAATGGACAAACCTCTAGGATATTTTGTTTGAAAAGTACACACAATTTGCATCACGTAAGTTTATATAGGAATCTTTAAGAATGAGTAAAAATATCTAATGTTTATTGTGCACTTTCTGATATTATACAAACCATGATTTTCAAAGCTTAAAGTGCTTATTATGTGACACATGGTAACCCCATGAAGTAGGTTCTGTTATTATTCCTATTCTACAGGTGAGGAATATGAAGCATCTAAAGGTTATTTAACTTGTCCAAGGTAAAAATCAAGGCCAAGAATTGGACCTGGTAGTGATGTTACCAACTATAATCATCATAACTATGCTGAGCTACACTCCCTCCCTTCTCACACATCTTCATCCTAAGGTCAACCTGCAGGGCATACCTATTTCAAATAGGTATACCCAATTTTTACTCACTATACCAAAAAAAAGGTGTTAGAAAAGATTTTTCAGTTTCTTGGAACACAGTATATCTCTAAATTCCAAGAATTATTTCTATGGATTAAAAAGAAATATTTCTAGGAGGAGGGAAGATGGTGGCGTGGTCAGAGGGAGCAGATTCTACTTCTCCCAAACCCAGGGAAAAATCCTAGCCATTCTAGGTAGGAATAGAGGAAAGAGCCAACATTATCACAACATAAATGAAAATAGGAGATCACAAATTGTAGCGGACATTGAAAAACCCAATGGTAAGGAGACTACATGGATCAGCGTGGGGGCCAGGGAGGTTGCAGCTCCAGACCCAGCTCGCCATGGTCAGCCGAGGGGCTCCTGGGAAAGAGCTGAGTCATCTGCTCCCTCTCTGGCCAAACAAGGACTGAGCAGCACTGGGGGAGGCCAGTTTACCAGAGGGCACAGAGAGAGGAGTGAGAGAGGAGTGAGGATGAAGAGGCACCCACACAGGGGTTGTAAGGACCCATGCAAAGCCCTGGTGAAAGTGTGCACCCCCCCGGTGCATCCAAAGGCACCTGCCTCCACGCCTGCACTGCCAACCTGGAGAGAATGTGGTTTGGTGAAAGTCTGGAAAACCACAGTGTTGAAAAAGGAAAAGGTGCGGGCACTCCCTGGGACCTATGATGACCAGGTTGTGAATTTGGGGGAAGTGGGCGCCACTCAGGATCCAAAGAGTGCACACCCATGAACACGGAAAAGGCACAGGCGCTCCTCGAGACATGGGAACACACAGCGGTGAACTCCCAAGGACGCGCATAGTTGCACCCAGGCCCCACACACAGATCCCTTCCAGGAAGCACCAGATAGGCTTGGGGGAGAACGCGCGCCTACACTATGAGCAGTACGCCAGAGGCTGACTGAGTCCTGAACAGGAACAGAGAAAAACTGTCTCCAGTCTCCCCTCAGTGTGCTGAAGCCAGCTAGAAAAACCAGTTTGGCCACTCTGAAACCAACAATAGGTGTTCTTTTGTTTTGTTTTGATAGGTTTTGTTTCTTTTGTTTTTTGTGTGTTTGTTTTTGTTTTCTTTTAATTATTTTAAAGTAACTTTTCATCTTTTAATTCATATTATTTTTTCATCTATCAGTTCTTTATGCTTCTCTTTCTGTCACCCTAGTCTTGACCCTTCTCCCTTGCTTTCCAAACTTATCTCTTCTTCTTCCTTCCATCTTCTGCTTAGTTCCTTCCTTTTTTTTTGAACCTGCAAGTAATCGCATAATTGTATTATCATTATTTCATTATTCGTACACCTTTTATTTTTATAGTATTTTGGTATTCCTCTTCTTCTTGTATAGACTTCTTTGCTTGGCTGATTATATTGTATTATTTGATAGGTTTCCCCCATTATCTCATGCATAGTATATTGCTAATATACTGTCCTCCATTTGTGTTCCATTAGTACAATACTCTCTATTCTTGAGTACAAGGTTCAATACTCTCTATTCTTGCTATCTAGATTTCATAGATTCTGTCATATTACTGTTGCTCTAATATTACTGTAAATAGTATCTATTCCATACAATCCTAAATACTTCCAGATTTTAGCCCACTTCATAGGTTCCTGAACTCTATTACTGTAGTGGTTAACTCTATTCTCTCACACACTTCACCTATTTACTACTCTTTACTCTCACCCTACCTCTGACTTCCCACATCCTCACTGCTTTCTAGAGCCAACTCACAATCCTTTCCTTCCCAGCAAGAGTCTTATCTTCTTTACATCCTTTCTAAAAAGTGGCTAGTGGGGTGAAAGATCACAGTTAACTCTATACATAGCCAAAGGATCTCCTATCTCCTCTTTACTGGCTGCTACTGTAAATATTATAGAATACACTCTTGCTGTCTTAAACCATTTTGCCTCACCCCTCCAACTGATCACAAAAAAGAGTAGGTGGAAACTGTGAACACCTGGATAAACAAAAGAGACTGCACCACGGAATATCACAGGTATTCTACCACAGAAGTTCACACCATAAACCCAGGGAGCCAGAACAGATCAATTTAAGAAGCTGAGGCTAGCAAGAAGAGTCTCACGAACAATGAGAAAACAAAGAAACAATCCCCAAATGAAGGGAAAGGAGGAAGCCTCAGAAAGAATGCTAAATGAAATAGAGGCAACTCAACTATCAGATACCTAGTTCAAAGCAATGATGATTAGGAAGTTCAACGAACTCTCAATGAGTTACCAGAAATGACAGGGAAGCTACAATGAACTCACTGCAAACTACATCAACATGAAAAAGGAAATAGAAACTATCAACAAGGACCAAGAG
>CM052547.1:64471088-64569688 GCA_028533065.1 Trachops cirrhosus
TTACACAATGGAATTCTATGCAGCTGAAAGAAAGAAGGAACTCATACCCTTTGCAACAGCATGGATGGAGCTGGAAAGCATTATGCTAAGTGAAATAAGCCAGGCAGTGAAAGACAAATACCATATGAGCTCGCCTTTAATAGGAACCTAAACAACAAAACAAAGAAACAAGTAAAATATAACAAAAGACACTGAAATAGAGGACAAGTTGTTAGTGACCAGAGGGGAGGGAATTTCAGGGGAGAAGGGAAGGGTTTACAGGAACAAATATAGAGGACACATGGACAAAACTAGGGGTGTTGGAAAGGGGAGGGAGGAGGGGCGAATGGGTGGGTGGGCTGGAATGGGAATAAAGCATAGAAACTGTACTGAATAAACCAAAATAAAATAAATAAAAAAAATCTCTACCTGCTGGCCACATAGTGGTCAATAGTCAATATGGACCCCATTTGGATAGCTACAGAGAGAACCACTGAGAAGATGGGCAATCTCATGTATCTTTTACCATCAAGAATTATCTATCATTGCAAACATGAATATTTGATTTTGAGTGTGGGTATATGTGTGCACGTGCACACACATATTTTAACAGAGAGGGGAAAAAATTAACTTAAATAGCTTCAACATGAATTTTAATCACAGTAACCTGAAAAGATCTATGTAGCACCCGTGTGATCTATAACTCAGTGTCTATCTACCAAGAGAAGGGACAGTTAAGAGATTAAAAATCAGAGTGAATATTTGATATAATATGAAACAGAAAACAGGTTAATTGACTATTGTTGTACTTGTTTGCTCCATTTGGGTTTCCAGTGTTAACTGGTTGCCATGATATTCTGTGGATATCATTTTAAGTCCCAGTTCAGGACATCACTTAGGCACAGGGAGAATGTGGTTTGTTGATGAAAAATTTATCTGTGTGTAATACTCATGTGGACTTCATTCCTATTAAAATAAGATGCTTTATTTAGCCAATGAGTTGGAATTTTTAAAAAATTCCTTTATGCTAAAGTAACCCCTGTTTCTCATTTTAAAAACAACTCAAATATCTTAGAACCGAAGAGAGAATTCAATCAGCACTTTGTCCAACCCTAGAATGTTGATTTGTTAAACTAACATGTTTTTCCTTTGTTTTCTCACACATACTTTTTACTTAGTTATTACCTAGCCAAGTACTTTTCCATCTGACTAAATGGAAGAGCCAAGAGGCAGTGGCAAATGGGGCTATTCACACCTACTATATGACATCAAGTGCACAAAAGTTGGCAGCTGAGTTCCATGAACAACATTTGGTATCTGAAGACCAAGTTCCAATGTCAGTTCTACTTCTTGCTTGATTGACAATAGACAGGTCCTTCAATGTCTTCAGGGTCCAGTCTTTAGTCTTAAAAATAATGCAAGTCTTATAGTGTTGGGAGGAGGGTTTTTTCACAAAAGCTATATAAAAATGCTTCAAAGGATCGTATGGCCTCTGCAATTCCATAAAAAGGGGCAGAACCACCCCAGAAGTCTTCCAAAGATATCTGTCCAGAATCATTCTGAGGTTTTTGTTACTGATTCCTTAACAATTGCCTGAATCAATCACAATAAAATTGAAGAGTATTTCTGATTAAAAAACAATAGCAAGAAGATAAGACGGTTGAAAGAATTTGTCAATAGTAAAAATGCATTAATTTATTCTTTATCAGCTTAAAATACATAAAGTGGCTTAGGTTTAAAATCAAATCAATAGTAAGAGAATTAACATGAAAAGTTAAAATCAAATGTGTATAGAAAAGTTGGAAATTTTAAGAAATATACTAAACAACTAGAATAATAAAAATCACTGTAATTAAGCATTTAATTTGGCAATGAACTTTCTACCAATCAAGTTGGTATTTTTGAAAAAGGAAATTATATAATTCTCATCATGAAATATCTCAATATAAAATATTAATGTAAAACAACCTTTATTTCTGGGAATAAATTATAAAGATGATTTATCCACTTTTATTGAGATATAATTGACATATAACATTGTATTAGTTTCAGGTGTTGCATCATAACGATTTGATATATGTATATATTACAAAGTGATCACCACAATAAATTTAGTTAACATCCATCACCACACAGTTACAAATACTTTCTCTTGTGATGAGAAATTTTAAGATCTATTCTCTTAACAATTTTTAAATATGAATTATAGTATTATTAACTATTGTTACCATGCTATATATTAATATCCCTAGGACTTAAGGATCTTATAACTGGAAATGTGTACCTTTTGACAACTTTTACCCAATTATTTATTTATTTATTCTTTATTTCTGGGATCCTACTCAAGATATAATGCTACAATTCTCAAGCTGTGGAATACCCCCCAGGATTATAATGATATGCTTAGGGTATACCTAAAGGCACAACTGACTTAAAGCATTAACTTAATTTGGGGTAAAATTCATATATTTAAATGTTTATGTAAATGCAAATATATGCCTTATGAAATAGATGTGAAATTTTCATTAGCTTTCACAATAAAACATGTCTAGAAATATTTTGTTCTGCTGAGCCTGAACTCAGTATGCAGGGGCAAGTTTGTACTCCTCTGCTGAGGGTGTCATTTTGCAGAATTTTCTGACAGCCTTACATAATGAGAGTATCTTCAGTAACAGTTTTAGAGAAAATGTTAATATTCCCCCATGAAGTTATATAGGTCCTCCATAAAAATTCAAGGCAGAACACTAAATCTTGAATCATAATGGTGCATATTCAAAGAACCACAGCAAGGAAGTTTGTTTTGGAGAAGGTTGTTTGTACTCTAACTCCAAGAAAACAGCACTTTATCTCAAAATATGGTGCTCAGAGTACCTGCATCAGAAAAACCTGAAAATGCTTATTAATATGAAGACATTTAGAGTATACCCATAGCCCAAAAGTGATTGGTTCTGGAGCAGAAACCCAGGAATTTCCAGGGGAACTTATGTGAGGATTGATGTATAGACACACTGAAGTTTTCAAACAATTTAAGATGGTTGAGGGATTGAAATTCCCCTAGTCTAGTTTGTCTGTACATCACTTTCCTCAGCCCGCCTTTTCATAAAGCATGGTGGCAGCTGAACTCCTAACAGTTTTTAGAGCTGATGGAAAGGAGCACCATACATTCTGAATTCCAAAACTCTAGGTGGACTATTTATTGTTCTACTGAAGATATTGAGAGCCTGACTTAGCCTCACTCATTTGGGAAACTTGTAACACTCACTTGAGAATGGTTACAAGGGTCACCACAAAGAGAGACCCATATTTCTAAATCTTTCTCTCAATATGTTTAAGTGCCCAAACAAATATTTAAATAAGCACCATGCTTCTGACCATCCTTTCCTTTCACAAAAATCAAATTCCCCAGGTTGTTATGAGATTGCATACTAAAATGAGGTCTTATTGTCTATTAGTTTTGTATCAGACTTTCTCAAAATAGATATTCTTAGAGCCTTTAATTTATTAATTTACAGAGTTTTGAATAGGAAGATAAAATGAATTTTTTAAAATTTCTTTTGAATTTATTGGACCAGAGAATATATGTGTCAGGAAGCATCTTGGAAAACCAATGTCTGTAGCCCTTTACTATTTAAAGCAGGACTCTGAAATCAACATGGATCCATATAAACATCCCCCAGGGGCTTGTCAGAAATGCAGCATTCCAAGCCTTCACCCTAGAACTACTAAAACAGAGTCTGACATTTAACAAAATTGCCATATTTGTATGCACATTAAAGTCTGAGAAGCAAAGCTATAGAACACATTTTGAGGACCAAAGCCAAGGACAATGACAGAAATGGTTAAAACCTGGAAAACTCTAAGAATCAATCTTATAGTTCATTCACCTTGTCTCCTGAGAGACTTCAGTGTCGTTTCCAAAGAACAGCTGTTTGGTGCAGTGAATTTTCACTAGGAAAATTACATTTGAAACCCGCATGCAAAGCAACACTTTCTGCAATAGAGAAAAGTGCAAATCTGGTCTATGGTTTGCAGGTTTCTTGGTCTAGGGACAGTTTGACTTGCACCTAATGTGTCCTATGGAGACAGAGATGCTGAAAGAATTAGAACTTTGCCTGCCATTTGAATAGGCAGAGAAATAGCCCATTTCCCAACTGCAGCTGAGAACACATCATGTCCTCATAGCTGACAAATAATCAGAGATTTTCCAAATTACTATTCCCAAGCCACTCTGAGTCCCAAGCACAAATTCTGAATCAGGTGCTTGTGAAATGAAAACAGGGCTGGAGTTGTGAAGGAAAAGATGAAGTTTGAGCCTTAACAAGCAAAATGTACATGTTAATAAAAGCCACACACAGTCTCAAGTCCATGTAAGGTATGGATCAACCAGCAAGAGCAAGGTTCCCATCGGAATCTTCCCAGCGTACAGCCATGACTCATGCCCAGAGCCATCTTGTCCCTGCAAGAAAAGCATAAATCATCATCCATTCTTGAAAATGATGCCAAAAGTGCATTTTATTCAAATGCATTCCTTAAAATAATTGCTGAGAAAATAATACAAGAGTATTCAACTGACAACCGACTCTTTAGTGTTCACATCTGGAGGGAAAAATGTGTCATGGAGTGATTAAGTGGATTCTAGAGATGCTGGGAATTCCTAAACACACAAAAGTCCAAGAACAGCCGAGTTTGATTCATGATTTTGAGGAGGAAACTGTTGTGTCTTAGTCGCATTTACAAAGAGGTCTCCTAAGTTTTATAATGCCAACTTTATTGTGTTTTTCTTTCTTTGTGTTTTTCTGCTTTCATATTTTAGCCAACAGCATCAGGAAAAAAAATTTGTCATGGATTCCCATAAGCTCTCCCACTTCTCTCTCTCTCCGATACCTTTTCCACCAGCATTCAAGCAGGCTGAAGTCCCTTTCACAGTCATAATAAACCATCTTTGACTCTGTTTCTCCTACTATATCCCCCTCTTAAGCTATCATTAAGAATAATTTTAGCAACCTACTAATTTTAGCAACCATTTATTGACCCCTATAGTGGATGCTATTGGTGTCCCAGTCAACGCCTTTTACCAGACTGGTATACCTACTCCCCAAGAAGCTACAAGTGTTGGCTGTTACGAGGTCACAATTGCCCCCTTTTCCAGAGAATTCCTCTTGGAAAAATGGCAGCCATTTGCCCAGAAGGATATCCCATGCCCATCCTGGGGACAGGCCTCTGCCAATGACTGGTGGACATGAAGAAAGCAAAAGGCCAGACAGTCACACCCAGGTTGGAACAACTCCATGGTGTAATTCACTTTCCAGAGCCTCTACTGGATCAAGCTAAAACCAGAGTCCAATACAGACTATATACTGGCTTAGCTCCTTCCTTTACCTTTTCAGCTTCCTTCATGTTACTTTCTCCTGAGAACCTTACTGTAATAAATTACTTTTATCTGAATCCCTTTCACAGGATCTGTATCTAGAGATGAAGACCTAAGTCAAGCCATAGCTGTATGTATTACAGATATACTGTCTTCACATATTTATTTCATTTAACACTCAGAAATACCTTATTTGGGTAGGCTATATAATTGAGATGACTAGAGACCATGTTTTCTAAACATGATCTATATTTATTATGCTAAAGTACTGCCTTAGACATTTGTAGTACAAGTTCATAACATATCACCAATGAAGTTACAATTTTCATAATTTGAATGAATGTGTCCTCTCCACGTTAACATGTCCAACAACAAATGAATGTTGCACAGTGTTTTCTTGACATAAAGTTATATTTTTCCATGAGGGAAAAAGGAGGACAAAGAAGAAAAAGATGTGAAAATAAAAAAGAGAAATGAAAGAAGGAAGAAAGGATAGAAAGGTAGGAGGGATAGAAAGGTAGGAGGGAGAGAGGGAAGGAGGGAAAAAAGACAAATATGTGAAGAAAAAAGGCTACAATAGATACTCGTTTTAATAGGCATTTAGCCTCTTAGATGACCTTGGTCTTGCTTTTTGGCTGGAAATGCACTGCTCGTCTTTTCTTTTTCCTTTCCACTTTTCAGCGTGGAACAGTTGGAAGTGTTTCAATCATAGGCTGAGCTTCAGTGCAGGGCTTGGCTGAGAATCACTTTTCTACTAAGAACTGTGAGGAGTTTCCAGGGAGGGCTTGTAAACTAGTTATCTCTGTTGATGACCACATCTGTGTGCACATCTGTGGTACAGAAAATTCCATGTAATAAAGTGTATCTTGTGTTCTGTGACTTTCTGCCATGTGGGCTTGTCTTTCCCACCACATTCAAGACACTCTTTTTTTATTAAAAAGAATCAAAATGTAGAGAGTGATACCACGCCCATAGAGTGAGGAGACCTTTCTGTTTTTCATTTTGTGTCCTTTGCAAGGAAAATGCCATAAAATTCATTTTGTGATTTTTAAAAATTTATAAGATGATCTCACTCCAAAGACACTGAAGTTGCAGAATGCCTACTATGTTCCAGACATAGTGATAGCACTGAATATTTTATATCACATCAGTGGAATTTCACAACAAACATTGAATTAGGCAATCTAGTCTCTATTTCCCAGAGGGGAAACTGAGAGCCAAAGGGATAAAATCTAAGATCAGGCGTGGCATCTAAGAAGTAGAGTAACTCATCTACAGAGTTAAGTCTGAAGGACTTCTGAGTCCAAAGTCTACTTTAACAAAAGCACAGACAGTGACTTTTCAGGTACCCATCACCATCTGGATAAGAGAACACTTTTCACCTTGAAGAAATGACCGTTGTAATGGTTATTTGCCTTTAAAATGTTCACTCTGCCCTGTTCTTCAAATTTTATAGAGATCTACCAGCCTTCCAAAGGATATGAAAAGAATCATCATGTAATACAGTATATTCCCAAACCACAAGACGAGGTAAGTAAGGCTGGAAGAATGAGAAGCATGGAAAATGGCCTGCTGTAACAAGGATTACTCAAGATGACTACAAGAAAAAATAAAAGAATGCTTTTGGAATAAGACTTTGTTTGAGCTCTTGGATCTGAAGAAAATGGAAATAAATGCATTCACTCCCAAGGAATTTGAGCTCCCAAAGCTGTAACCTGGTCTTCCTAGGAATCTGATATCCACAGGCATCTGCCCAGAAAAATGACCTTTGACTTCATCACTGTTTTTAGTAAATATGGGAAGAAGATGATTTAAAGGAGCTTGAAAAAAATGGTTTATTTTTAAAGAAGAGCAGAAAGCATGTCAATCAGTCAACTAAAAAGGTATTAGGTTTGAAAGTTAATCATCAAATGGGGGCAGGAATAAATGATTTCCAAGTTTACTTTTAATAATTTTATTAGAACTTTAAGACATATTAGCTAGAAAATGTGCCTGATAGATGGCAATAGATTTTATTGGGGTTACAAACATTTGCAAAGAAGCTCACTGGCCCTCTAAATCTAGTATTGGCAAATACTATTTGTATTTTTTAACAGAAATTATTTTATATTCCTTGGTATAAATTATACTATAAATAACATGACTTTCTCTCTTCTAGTTCCAAAAATAAAAGCAATATGATTTATGGGCTAAAGTACCCTAGTTAATAAGTAAATGGAAACAAATAGTAGTGAATACATTTTTAAAAGACATTCAGAGTTAGCACAGACATTGTTGCAAAGATGATAGTTGGTCATTTTGGAAGATGTCTATGCAAAACCTTCCACTGTTACTGGTACAGGTAGATTACACTTAAAAGACAACCCTGGGGAAGGGTTGTCAGGAACATGTATAAAGGACACAGGATAAAGCCAAAGGAAGGTAGGATTGAGGGTGGGAGATGGGGATGGCTGGGGTGGGGGGGAGTGTTAGAGGGAAAATGGAGACAACTGTACATGAACAACAATAAAACAATGTGAAAAAATAATAATTAGAAAAAATAGAATAAAATTAGTTAACAGTACTTTTAAAAAAAGATATTCCCCTGTTATATTCTACAAACAGATGAATGCTTTGTTATTAGGACATCTATATTTCATGTTTTTTAATTAAATATTTAAGTACAATTGTAGCATCTGTTGCTTCTTTGCTTCATCATTCTGTATCTAATTTTAAGTAAGTGTTGGAAAAGGATCAGGACATTTGAAATTGCTGAAAACTTCTGTCCATCAACAAGGTAATAGGTATGAAAACAGTGGAATCTTTACCAGCTACTTTTGAGCTCTCTAGCTCTATTGGCAGACCTGTATCCATGAACAGTCAGCAAAAACCCTTGGCTTCATCTAGGAGGCCCATAGAAAATTGGCTTTTGGGAGCACTGGAAAAATAAAAGACAGATTTTGGAGAAATGACTAAGGAGCATTTCCCTGGCTTTGTTCTAGAATATCTTAGACATGCTCCATCCATACCCCAGGACTGCCACAGCCATAGTTGTTCATAGACTTAATGAGGCTACACTTTGAAGCCCCACAGCCAGTGCAGAAAGATTAGAGAACATGTCCATGGTGGCATAGCAGAGACATGACAGAACCAGGATTTGAACCAACTTGTATGACTTCATGGTCTATATTCTCTATCACTTCCTTCCACTGGTTAAAATCCACAGGTCTAGATGTTTCCAAGCATACAACCTTGGATATTTCCAAGGCCAGGGGATAGAATATCTCCTCATTGAACCACAGCATTTGCCAACTAGAAGAGATGGATGCACTAATGACTATCACAAGAAGGTACCTTTGGAATTACAGGGAAACATCCAATTCCCCAGGGAAATGTTCAATTGAAGCAGACTATGAAATTAGTATGCAAAATAAAATATGAGGTTATGCTCCTTCCTGGAAAATTTAGGAGCATTAGTGAGAACCACATTTCAGAAAGAAGAAAAATGCCTTGAAATTGATTTACCTCTCTTTAAAATTATGTGTTTAGAAGCACTGTGGTGTCCTCCAATAATTCAAAGAAATAGACTAACAATTCCTCTTAAAAATGTGTCTATCTGTACCTTGAGACTAAATCGTAATTACCAAAATGTCCTCAAAATGATTTACTATCCCTTGGTTCAGATCTCACTTGCATCAGTTGAAGAGAGAGAGAATATAAGGAAATTTCCCACCCTGAGTCCTCACTGGACAAGGACTGCTAGTCGACTCCAGTGTGGGTTTCATGGCAACGGAAGCACGAAGATGAGGTTGCCAGCTCTTGGCTGACAGAGTGAATGTAAAGAAGGAAATTTAACTGACAATACGAAAGCTAGAGCCCGGATGTAGGGTTCCTATAAGGAGTTTATATTTGTCCTCTGTAAAAACTGAACATTGTCAGAAAATACTAAAATGAATGCAGTGTATTTTTCTGTTGGAAATATAAACATTTTCTTTATTCATTCACTCATTTATTTATAGAAACAAAGTAGCTTAATTTTCAGGGAAGCCCATGAGGATATTTCTCTAGTACTCTTGTTCCCCATACCTGTTATAAGATACAGAGTTGTAGTCCTTAATGAAAAGGAAGAAATCAAAATCAAAACAACTGTAATAGCATTATCAATAAAATATATTTTAAAAAATCAAAACAAAACTTCTAAAGGTGAAAGTAGAAGCATTAAAAGACAAAATAATGATAACAATTTCCTCTTGTTTCTTTCTCTCTCTTTCTTCCTCTATCCCTCTTTACATTCTTCTCTCCATCCCACCTCTTCCCCTCACACTTTTTCTTTTGAATCACATGCTTTCCTGACACACAAAGGAATGCCTGCCTACATTTTGTCTCAGGTCCAACTGATCTAGGGAAAGATAAAGAGAATTTTCATTTTTTCAGCTTTATTGAGGTATATTGACAAATTTGTAAGGTAAAGTATACACCTTGATATTTGATGTATGTATACATTGTGAAAAGATTCCTCCATGTAATTAATTAACATATCTATCACCTCACATATTTCCTATTCATTTATTTATTTATTGAGAACATTTAAGTTTTACTCTCTTAGCAAATTTCAGTTACAGAATACAGTATTATCAGCTACATAGACACGATGTTCTAGATTAGATCTTCAGGCCTTAATTCATCTTATAGCTGTAAGTGTGTACCCTTTTAGCAACCTCTCTCTTTCTTTTTCATCCCCCAGACCCTGGTAACCACCACTCTACTTTCTCTTTCTCTTCAGTACTGCTCTTCTAGATTCCACATATAAGTGATACCACACAGTATTTGCCTTTCTGTCTGACTTATTTCACTTAACATAGTACCCTCCAGGTTCATCCATGTTGTAACCAATAACAAGATTTTCTTCATTTTCAAGACCAAATAACAGATAGATATAGATATATAGATGTATCTTGTATCCAGAAATACAATATGAAAAATAGAGACATTTATTAAAGAAGATATAAAATACAAGACACATTGTACATAGGACAATGACACCTTGGCCCCCTTCAAGCAGGCACATTGGGACCTCACACAGTTCTCCCAATTGCCATCAGCTGCCTTGTTGTATTTTCCTGAATCTCATCAATGGTCTGAAATATCTACACTTTCAAAGATGATTTTAGTTTTGGGAAAAGCCAGAAGTCACAGGGTGCTAAATCTTAGCTGTAGGGGAGCTTAGTTACCTGGGTGATTTGATGTTTTGCCAAAAAAATATGCACAAAATGTGATGCATGAGCGGGTGTGGTATGGTGAAGAAGCTGCCAATCAGCAGTTACCCATAGCTATGACTTTCTGAATCATCCAAATTGTTTTTGATTCCAGTTTAATACAGAATATGATGCAGATTTGTTGCTCTACTCATTCAGTCATTTTAAATGAGAAGGTCACACAGTACACATGCTCACTCAGCAATGTCTACTGCCCCTACTGACTAATACAGTGCAGTTGTCATTGCTCACGCATGCACATTCCAGTCCACTCTCCTTGGCTGTCAGGTTACATTGATGTAGCGCAAACCATTCTCATTATATTAACTATGGTAGGACTTTTTCCAGACAAACTATAGGTATAGGTATTGTATATAAATAGATATCTATAGATATACATAGACATCTATATACAGATATACAAAAAATAGACATCTATATATCTGTATATATAGATATACAAAAGAATAGATATCTATTTTTTGAGTAAAAAAAGATACTCAATCTTTTTCTATTTGAGTATGTAGGATTTTTACCCAAATACTCTGACTATTATGAATGGTGCTGCAATGAATATAGGGATATAAATATCTCTTTAAAATCATTTTACTTTATTTGGCTATGCCCGCAGGTGGAATTGCTATAAGAACAACCTTATTTAGGGGAGTGCAGATAATCCCCATGATGCTCAAGTCATTCTTGGCATTGCCCATTCTACAGAAAATTTAATGGGTGTGTCTGTTCCCAAAACATTGGCCTTCCAAAAGTTAGCCCATTCTCCACTGTCTGGATTAATGCAACTTTTTTGCCTTGTTTTTCAAATATTTGATTATAAACAATATAGAACCACACAACTGTCTACTCACCACAAAAGAAATAATGTTTCTTATGTCATTCCTTATTTTTCTTGGTCCAGAAAAGTTTTAAATGAATCAAGCCATGAGTTTCTACTGTATATTTCATTAGAAATAATCCCCATACCATAAAACTTTTTTTACTACATGCTATTTTTTCTACTTTTTAAATTGAGAGAGAGACTTGTCGTTCCCCTTATTTATGTATTTATTGGTGACTTCTTGAATGTGCCCTGACCTGGGATTGAACCCACAACCTCGGTGTATGGGGAATATACTCTAAGTAGCTGAGCTACCCAGCCAGGGCTTTGCCACTTGATATTTAACTTATGTTTTCATTTCCTTTATCTCATACATAATTCTTACATTTTGTCTAACATCAGTACAATGAAAGAACAAACTATTCCTGATAATTTCTACTTCACTTTTAGGTGCAGGCATGCTTCTTTTACACCCAGTCTAATTACATTACATAGTTTGTTTCTATCCTAAAACACATCTACTACTTCCAGGTCTCCCCCAATCACCATTTTGATCTTCTAGTAGTTGTCTCAGTTTTTATTCTTGGCAAAGCTTTCAAAAAGTTGTGAAATATCACAAGCAAAAGATTTAATTATTTCAGTTCTAGAGGGACTGCCCCTGAATTCCATGCAGACATGTAAACATTGCCCAGATTGTGAGTTCCTTTTCATGTGTTTACCTGCTGAACCAAGGCTTTATTTGATAATCATTTGTTTGTCTCTAAGTATTGGGCAAATCATGAAGCTCCATTTACCTTCAAATTTGAAAAATCAGAATGATTTATACCTGGGAAAAACATAGTGAATTTTGCAAAGTTTCAGTAATTTTCCCCTAGCTTGTGAATTTTAAATAACATGTAAAGTGTTCCTTGTACATGTCATGGCTCATGTTTCTCCATGTCTCTTGATACAGCATGTAGGGAGGTAAATTAAGTAACATGTTGACTTAAAACCAAGCAGAAATTACTTGTCCACTTCATGAGAAAAGAAAACAAATTTCTAATGTGAAGTTTAAAAAGCCCCACAGTGTTATTGAATAAAATTTCCTGCCATGAGGACTAATATAGAATAAAAATAGGAATACATTTAGCTGGCAGGCTCACAGTCCCAGAATTGAGTGAAAAAATGAGCAAAGACTGAAAGACAGTGTTGATGCCCATATACAAAAATATTCATATATATATATATACATACACATACGCATACACATACACATATATATCCCACACAATTTTAGCTCTCTGTTTGCTCAATCAGGAATTATTTGTGCACCTAAAATAAGTGAGGATAGGTGGGTGGTTGGCACTCGAATGAAAGCATATTAAGTAAATCCAGGAGCCACTGAAAGCAAGATGGATGGTGCAGTAAGTTAGTTCTGTTCTGGGGACCATATGAGAGTTGTTATTTATATTCAGAATTCAGGTAGAAATATAGAATATGAAATGGCAGGCTGGGAATCTGGGGACTCAAACTCTGGTGCATTTAAAAAAATATAAATTACAATCTTTTTATGCAATCCTTTTAGATTCCAATTCAAACAAACTCAACAACTTTTTTTAGTTAAAAAGTCACCCTTTTATTAGTCATTCTCTCCTGCTTATTGCTAATAATGAGAGAAGTTTGTTTTATGTGGAAAGACCATTTACCAGCTGTGCGTCTTTGGCAAGACATACAACTATTCTGAATGTTTCTCTATCTATAATCACCCCAAGATAAAAAATATATAAGGATGTAAAATTAATTCAAAACTGTCATGGAAGTTTTTATTCCTATGTGTATTGTAATTATTTATTAAATACAAAATGCAAATTCTGTTATTTGTTTAAAAGAAACAATTCAAAGAAAAGTGGAGTAAAATGGTGTGAAGGTGAGTGTCTAAACCTTAAGAAGTAATTATTTTCATTTTCTCCTCATCTGAAATTCACTTTAAACCTCTCTTACCCATCAAACTCCTTACCTTACTTAGTGAAGACATCGAGTTGAATGTCTTCAAAGATAAAGTATTGAGGGCAGGTCAGCAAAGGGACCTGTTGGATTGACAGACTGCAAGGAAGACCTTGCTTCAGACAGAGGACCGAGGAAAGGTGAGAACTGGGAGGGATAGGCCTGTGTTGAACCAAAGGAAAGAGCAGAAGAAAGGGAAAGGCATGTTGGTAGAGGTTCAGTGTTTCCTCATTTTATTGGGAACCAGTGAATGAAGGAGCATCCTCATCTTCATGTAGACTCTGATGGTAAAGTGTTGTATGTTCCTGCCTACCATGAAAGATTTCCTTGACAGAATCCATTTGAACATGTGTGGCCTCATGCTTTCCTTAGTCCTTTCACAGCCTTGAGAGCATTTGGAGACCATTCTTTCATTTCAGACAAATTTACTCATATCCAATACAGTTATTGTTCAAGGAAAGAAATGTCTTCCAGCTGCCTGTGGGGAATTTGCCCTTGTGTACAAAGATGGCAAAAAAAAAAAAAGGCCCAAAATTTAAGAAGCAGGGAGTCTGAAAGAGAACAAAGGATCAGAGAAAAGGCTGCATTTCCAATTGTGACTAAAATTCCCGAGATTTATACTCACATAGTTCATCACTTGAGCAGAGTTGAGCAGCCACTGTAGGCCCAACCAGCATGATCTCTAAACACATTTCCACACTCAGGCTGGATTGCACCCCCTGAGGCCCCTCATTGTTTTACTTTCAATCCATTGTATCCATATTAACCACTTGCACAAAGACTACAGGGTATAGAAGAGGTGAAATACACTCTCTCTCCCAAGGTCTCTCACTACCAGAATTTGACCCTCCCCCAACCTTTTCTTCCCTAACAAGGGGAAAGAGGATGCAATTTCCTGATGTCTTAGGCAGAGGCAGGCAATGAGTCTTACTTCCACATAGTCTCAGGAAACACATTAATAGTCATTTGGCTCTCACCATATCCCTTTGGAAATCCCCATGTGTGCCTTTTGCACAACTAAAAATAGAAGAAATAAAGGTGCTTTTCTTTTAAAATAAACAGGTCATTATTCTCCTTTGTCTCATAGGTGATGCCAGAGTATATATCTGTCCACAGGCCTGACTATACTCCCAAAAAACTTACCTGTGAGCACAGTCATCTCATTTTTGGGTAATGATTACCTTATGGTAAATATATCCTACCAAGGGTCTCTTCATGATATCATCATTTAGCTCGCAGGTCTGTCTTCTACTTCAAGTGTCATATAAAAGGAAGTCTTTCTCGTGTGATACTTTTATTCCTATTTTTTTCCTAGAATTTTTGTTCTAGAGCATAAGTCTCTATAGAGCCAATTAGGAGAACTTAGTGGGGAAGAGTTATATTATCCTTCCAAGTATATTTCTGCCTTTCTTATGGAAACAAAATTCTAATAATGCTGTGTGAAACTATCTCAACCTTATTCACTTTCCATGTGACTTGAAGAAGGCATGTAACCTAGGTCTGCCAATCAGCATCTTCCACATGTAGTTACTATTATTAGTTCAGGAAAAACATGTGACTTCAGTCATTGCAATCAAAATTAATCTCACCACTTTTGTTGCAAATAACATCTAAGAACCATTCCTTTTTTTATTGAAGTTATTGAAGGGATCAAATGTACACATGAAGGTGTTAGAAGCCATTTTGCCACCATCGTGAGAGAGTGTTTGAAAATGAAAGCAACACAAAAGAAAACAGAGGAACATTGGCATTGTGTCAGTCCTTCAATCCAGTCATGCCTGGATACATCTGATATTTGCAATGCTATAGTGCATCTTTTTTTGGCTTCATTCTCAGTTAGGCTTTCAGCAAATCTATGTTAGATTTTCTGTCACTTGCTACCAAGTATGTTCTGTTTTAAAATCATCCCTTCTGTGATAATGCTTCACTTCCATCTAAGATTCTATCAGGAATGTTCTTACTTTGCCACTTAAAGTTATGCCTGGAAATCAGGCGACAGTAATGAAAATGATCCACAAGCGATGACATTCATCACTAGCTGAACTTCAGCTTCCAATAAATAGAGGAAGTTGGATCACAATTAAAGTGCACAAAATCATTTCCATTATGAAGAATCTTTGGGACAACTCCATTCTTTTTCACTCCAGAGACAGAGAAGTTTCTTCTCATTTGCTCTGATTGATTAGATAAAAACACAACAGAATGAAACTAAGAAGTCAAGATTACTATAGAAAATTCTACCAATAATTAGAGCAGAATGATAAAATGAATATGCTATTAGTTGGGTCTTTGTAAATCACACTTGAGTGTTTATTAAGTGTTGGAGTTAAGTTTGATTACATTGGGTGAAGAATTTCCATGTGGTAAAAGTGAGACTAGTGTAGCCAAGAAGCAGTTGGAAGTCACACAGATTTGTTCTTGGCTTTCCAATGGGTGTGGAAAGAGTAGACAGACTAAAAACACAACTGGAACTCTGGCCCAGTTCCTAAATATTAGCATAGAGGGGTGTGTTCTCCATGCAGAGGGTGTCATCAAGTAACCAGAAGAAGAAATACTTGGGGAAAAGAAAGAGGGTGGGGGAGGAGTCCCTTTCACTCTAGTTCTGCAATGTCAAGGAGACTGGCTGGGGATCAACAAAGGTCCTCTAAGAATGCTTCTATTTCTTGGTTTTTGGCTAGTTACCCAGAGCAGATGTGAAACGTTTGCTATGATTAGGAAATATTTTGCATGTGAGAATGTGAATGCTACAATCCTCAACTCAGCCAAGAAAACTTAATAAAGGGTGAAATTTTACTTCTTTAGGGAGGAGCAACAAATGTTTTAAAAAGTGTTGGTTAAAATAAACACCAAATTCCAGAGGAGAGACTTCCAACTCTGATGACGTACAGCATTGATCATTTTATTACTGTGGAAAAATTTACTCAGATAGTGAAGCCCACCTCATTCTTTTGTTATGTTTTCAAATCTCCTATTATCAATGGCATATACATACTCATCCCTTACTATCCAACTTTTCTTTTGTTATTGGATGAACCAGAAACTGATGACACAATGTGTCCTTTGTTAGCAAATAATAAATGAGAAAGTGATTTGATGCCATCAAAAATTAAAAGCCTTTTTTTATTTTACAAATGAAACCAAGTTATTAATGGCTAAAAAACTATGGAAATTAGAGAGTATACTTGCATTCTGGTTCTCCATTATAGCCAGCTGTCTGACTTTCATTAAGTCACCTTATTTCTCTAAGTTTCAGTTTCTTGTGCCAAGGAGAGAACTGGATGATATCAGCATTTCCCAGAGTGTGTATTGTAGAAACTAGTTTTGTGGTATATAAATGAATTGTCAAAGCAAAGGTAGGAATTAGCTGATCAATAGGACAAAGAAAGGTGTTACAAGGCAGAAGAAACAATGTCTGTAAAAGTACACAGATATGAAAAAGTTTTTACTCATTTGTTCAACAAATATTTTTTGAAAACATATTAGGTACCAGGTGTTAAGTTTGCTAGATGTTGAGGATTCTAGTAGCAAGAAAAGATGATAAGAAACTTGCCTTCAAAAAGTTTATATTCTTGTGGGATTTGAGATTAAACAATGAAAATAAAATCAATTATTCTGAATGGTATGATAGAAAAAGAACAGAGGTTCATATAGAATATGGGGATAATGGAGGTAAGAAAGGGCTTTTGGAAGACATTATATTTAAACCCAGACCTAAAAGATAAGTAGGAATGATCCAGGTAAAGAGTGTAGAAGATGAACATTCCAAGCAAAAGGGACATCATGGTTGAAGAGCAGGGGGCTGAAAAACATAACGATGAGTTTGAAAAACTTGAGCTTGAAATCCAGTACAAGTGAATTTGGAGTGAGAGGGTGAAGTAGAAAAAAATAGTGGAAGAGTATGTATCTTAGAAACACTGCACAGTGGTTTGGATTACATCATACAGAAAATAAGGAATACTAAAAGCTTTAAGCACCTAAGCAAAATGACCATACTTTTACTTTAGAATGGTGGCAGCAGCAGCTTTAAGATTTATTGCAGAGGAGCAGGATGAGAACAAATTATACTAATTGGGAAGCTCTTGCTTTAAGGCTGTGGCAGTGAAGATGGAGAAAAGAGGAAGAAAGTGGAAGTTATTTGAGGTACAGTTGGAAGGTATGTGTCTGATTAGAGGCTGGCAGTGAATCAAATAGCAGAATCTTGGCTAACACCTGTATATTCCATTTGGGTCACAAGGTGGATCATGGTTCCATAAAACAGAACAGAGATTATAGGATAAAGAGTAGGAGAAGAAAGAGGAAATTGAGAAATCAAGTTGAATTTTCTTTGGGGTGTGTGCATCTTTTTATTCCTTTATACATTTAAAATGGAAGTATTTAGATACACCAAGGACATAGAATGAAGTCTGAATATAAATTTGAACATCTTTAGTTTATAGATAACCATGAAGTCTTGGAGTGGCTGATATGAGTCAAAGAGTACATGAGGAGTAAAATATGAAGAAAGATAAGGCTAAAACCAACATGGAGGGAGCAAGCAACCTGGAAGCTGGCTGAACAACTAAGAAATCATAATTAATCCAAAGAACAAATCAATACATGCAGAAATAAAAAACAAACACATAAAAAACACAAAGATTTTTCCCCCAAGTGTTTTATATATTCAGTTTCACTTGGGTCACAGCAGTGAGCTTCCAAACTTTGGAACTCATTGAACCCTCAGACCGTCTGATTTTCTGACTAAGCTACAGTCTTCTGGAGTTGATTTTATCAGTGACTAGTGAAGCATGACTTTTTTTAAATAATCTTTTCTTCTTAAAACATTTTGATGAGGTAAGCATAAATTAATCAGAAACATATGGATTAAATTGACTCCAAAGTACATATGGGTTTAAAAAATAAGAAAAGTACTTAGGACAAAACCACATTTAGGGTTTTATAAGCCCAATATGTCAGAAAACTATAGCAAGAGGTTTCTAAAATATTACCTACCCTTATCTCTGTCATGGTCAACAAAATCTTTGCTATCTTCTCACAGAAAAAGGAAGTCCAGAAACAGTTGAGCACCATGAGATTACTTGGTTTTACAACCTACTTTCTAAGGCCAGACATTGCAATTTCAGCCTGTCTGCTTACTTTTTGAGGGAAAGCAGACATTCTAAGAGTTTATCTCTTAACTTCTGAGACATTGGGGGCTATGACCACACCTCAAGGTTATCCTCTCTTTTGAAAACAAACATCCTCATTTTCCACTTCTTCTGAGGCAATTCTTCTGTTGTATAATTTGTTGTTACCTTCAAATCAACCTATTATATAATGAATTTATTATTTACTTCTTTCACTTCCCTATCTCTCTGTCTTCTAGGCATAAAATCTTGGGGGCAACTTTGACTTTGTCCTCTTAATTTTTTATATCCCATCTGCCATCAAGTCCTGCCAAATTGTCATTTGAAATTCATACCCTCAAAATCCTGACTGCTATCATCCTCATCCAGCCCCTCATCACCTCACACCTGAATTACAAAGAACAGCCTCTAAACTGACCTTATGTATCCCTTCTAACCTCTAGGCCAACCCACATACTACTGGCAGCCTAATCTTCTTTAACCCATGCTTTGATCATATCACTATTCCCTTTCTCTTCTTTTGCTTTTACTCTGTCAAGTTTAAATTCTTCTGCCAGCCTCCCAAGTTTTTTCATAACATAGATATACTCTACTGCTCCAAGCATGTTTTCCATCATTGCTCAATACTGCCTATCTCTCGAAGCTTGGCATGAGTCCTATGCTAATGTTCAGTTTCTGTTCCAATTTATGTCCTCCTAAATCATTCCCTGACTACTCTTTTCCTCACTTTTATTTACCTTTCTTCTACATCTTTATAGTATGACATCTATATCACATAATGTTGGAAATTTACTAAAGTAATAGCTAAGTGACAACCTGAAGGATAAAATGGACATAGCTTACAAAGAGTAGCAGGGAAATAGCTTGTGCAAGACCCTGTGATGGCATGAGGGTGGAGAAAGAGAGAATAACAACTTTTTTAAAGAAATTGTAAAGACAAAGATTATGGGTAAAGAAAGTGTGTTTAAAATGTGTAAAAAGCTGTTGTAGCTAACATAGCTTAAAAGGAGGAAATGACTGTGAAATCACATTGGACAATAGCTATAGGCCAGATTATACATAGAAGGCCTTGGCAGCCATGCTAAGGAGTGAATTTTATTCCAAACTAAACACTGTATGGTCATTACACAAAGGGGTCATTTACTAGACAATAACTCTTGCTTCTTAATGAAGAATTAATAGTAACAGGACAGGAATGACAGTAAGGACACCAGTATAAATGTTAGTTTAACAAAATAGAAGACAGAGAAAGGTGGCTTGGATTTTGTGATAGCAGTCAGAGAATTTCAAAAAACATTCTGGAAGAATTGACTGCTTATACTTGTGAAGTGGATATGAGACATGTGTAGAAATAACCAAACAAATGATTCCAATATTTCAGGCTTGAAGAATTGAATATATTTCTTAAAATAGAGACAGCTGTGAGTATAAGAGAATAGGTACATTCAATCAATTTTTAATTTTTGGTTTTGCCCCAGACAATAGTGGTTTAAGTAGTTTTGGCCCATCTTCACTTCCTTGAAAATGACAATGACTGGAGGAAATAGTTTTAAATCTATTTAAAGGCATTGAAGATCTGAAGGATACACAATCAGGAGAAGAAGGGAAAGGAAGGGGAGAAGGAGAGGAGAGGGGGAGGGATGGGGGAGGGAGTCCAGAACATGATTCAGGCATTCAGTTTTCATTTTTCCCCTCAGTGCTTTTGCCCATTTTGAATAGGAAAGAAAAGATGCTGAAAAGCTGATCAAAAATTTTGCTAGATTTTTATTGCTAAGAGAACAAAAACTGGAGTACATTGTATACCAAGAAAGAAGATCCTTGGTAAATGCTCTGGTCTTTTGGTTAATACCTCAATGACCACACCTAAGAAAGAAAGTTAAACTGAAAGTAGCCCAGACATGATAGAGACTGAACTTAGATTCAAATTATCTCAGTGCCCTAATAGATTAGAGTGATATGTGACTGCTAGTGACCTAATTTAGCCGCCTACCAAAAACAAAGAGAAATCTTCTCTGGAGAAAAATAAAAATCAAACAGGTCTAGAAATTATGAAACACAACATCTTGTAGTCAATACAAGTAAACAGATATACCAAAGATGACCAAACGATGAGATAAGATATACAGATAATACAAACAGATTATAAGATATTTTGAATTTGAAGATATCAGACATGAAAATAACTGTAATATATTCAATACTTTTTTAAGAAGAAAAATATTGGAATGGAACAGAAATTTATTTTTGAAATGAAGTGAAAAGCATGGAACTGAAAAAATATATATATAATAACAGATATTAAGAACACAATGAATAACTTTAACATTGTAAAAAGCCAAAGAGAAATTTAATGAAAAAGAAATATATCAGGAAGAAATAAACATATTGAAACTTGAAAATAAAATTTAGTGATAAGTACAGAAAAGAATGTAAAAATCACATGGGAGATACTGAAAGGCTCTAACAAACAAGTATTTTAAATCCCAGGAGGACGAGAGACAGAATGTGACAAAACAGTATTTGAAAGAGGATAGCTAGGGGTTTCCCCAAGTGACAAAAGATATCAAACCACAAATTCAAGAGACTCAAAATATGAGGATATTGATAGAACCAAAAGAAAGTAATATAACATTTTGATAGAGGTAGAAATGCCAGTTAATAGATGTAGAAATACCATCATGTCAGAACTTTATGATAAAAATTCTCAGTTAACAAGCAGACCAAAATATTTGAACTTGAGAGCAGACTTATACAACATGATTAGTAATCCTGACCTCATTCTATCAGAAAATTGCACCCCCAAATCTACAGAAATCACATTTTTCTCAAATCTTTACAGAACATGGCCAAAATTACATGTAATGAGCTATATAGACTTACCAGATTTCAAAGCATGTACATAATACAGAAGATATATTTTAATTACAGTGGAATTAAGCAGAAGATCATAACAGAAAAGGTAATCAAAAAACCTTTATTTTTAAATTAAGCAGTACAGGTATATCTTTAAGTGACCCATGGTTCAAAGAAGCAGCAATGAAAATTAGGAAATATCTCCAATTAAATTATAATGAGGATACTACCAATCAAAACTTATGGGACATAACTAAAATGATACAAGAAAATTTATGGCCTTAAAGGAAATCTATTAGAAAAGAAGAATGACTGTAATTCAATAATGTGTCCATGACAAGAAGGTAGAAAAAGAACAATATGGTGAATTCAAAGAACATATATTGACAAAAAAGGAAATAAGCATAAAAACAATAAATAGTTAAAACAAAAGAACAACAAAGCCAAATGGTCTTTTTAAAAAAGTAAAACAACAAGTAAGCACACAAACAACCATGACAGGAGTGATCAAGAGAGAGAAGGATACCAAAAACCAGAGAGGGAGAAGGGGCAGGGGAGAAAAGGCACAGATAATTAATTTCACAAATGAAAAATAGAATATCATTAAAGATCCATCTAAAGACATTAATAAAATAACAAAAGGAGATAATAACTTCATGTCAGTAAACTCCTGAGGTGAAGTGAATACACATCCAAAAGTATACAACTTAAAACCAACTCAAGGAAAAATAGAAAATGTGTTTGTAAATGTATTATTATTTATATGAATTTTGCCTTGATTTCTATGAAGCATGATGTTTCTGGTTTCATGATTACCTATAAACAGGATCCAGGAACTTTCTGTGGACTGCAAACTCTGATTGATTCCATCTAGAGCTTCCCATTTACTTTTCAGAAACAACCCCATGGCCATGAGCAATAACATTTGTTTTTATTTGTTTGTTTGTTTGTTTTCATTGAAATTGCTTCTTGGTTACTCACAGGTGGAAAGATATTGAAATCAGGGCCCTTAGGATTTATGAGAAGAACTGAATACTCTATTCATGAGCAAACATCAATACTGGGTTCCTAGAACATTCCAGAGGACCTCACCCAATTCTCAAAGTGTGGGATGGACCTAAGTATGCCAAGAACTCAGAGTTCTCTCTCTGAATGTAATGGTGAAGTCATCAGAATGTCCTGCACAAAGAACCCCAGAGGTTAATTATTATCTGGAAACCAATAGGTGATAAGCTATATCTAAAATATATAACTCATAGAATTCCAATCAACTTTAAGCTATATTTGTATCCCCAACATCTAGCAATGTACCTGGTACATAGTAGGTCCTTAATAATTCTCAACTGAATAAATATCAAATATCAGTGAACAGGAAATATAACATAAGAAATCTTGAGGATAACTCATAAACCCAAAATAAATTGATGCTTCAATTTCTACTGGCATAACATTGTTTACTAAGTTTGAACAAAATACAACTAGTTATGTTATCATTGCTGGGAACAAGTCTGTTGCTCCATAAAGAACTGACTTGTCTTCTAGTTTATGTTCTGCCAATTCATGAGGTTTGGGTTAGTCTAGTTTCACTTAAACTGCTGAATATACTAAATTGAGCTCAGAATTTTTTCAAATACCATTTTCCCCAGACCCCAGGATACATTTCAGGCTCAGGACTGACTGTCATGATTTCTTGCTCTACCCAGACTAATGAACCAATCCTTTCCATAGGAGGAGAAGGTAGAAGGAGAAGGAGGAGAAGGAGAAGGAGGAGAAAAGAAATGGAAAGAAGGAAAATAATCCATGACAGTTAGCAGAATTAGATAGATATGTAGACATAAATAAAACTGGCAGTGGGATGATTAGTATAAATTTTAAGACCACAACTTTTGGAGAAATTGCATAATTTCATCATACCCTCACCACTTGTGAACAATGTAGTCATTGCTGGTCTGTGGCAATGAATAAGCTTCACAGCACCCAAACACCATCAGAGGTTCTATATTTACCATACATTTGCCAACAACTCATGTTCTCTCATTTTCTTTGTAAAAGAGCTCCATGTAGGCCAGATTTAATCTGATGCAGAAACACTATATGTCACTTGCAATAAAAGCAAAAAGGAAAGAGAGATTCACACACTAACTTATCAAGGATGGCAGCTCATGTTGGTGTTTGGAATACTTTGGAAGTATTGTTTTGTTTACTGAGCCATCAAGTTCAAAGGAAGGTGCACAAGCCTGATCAGAATGGCCTCTGCAGCTAATAGAAAACATATGCCCCTGTGAGGTGAGCTCTTCATTTCCAGCTACATGTGAATTTGAAAACATTTTTACTCTGGAGGAAGGAAAATAAAATATAGTCCTTCCTTACATAGAAAGGTAGGTCCAGGGTAAATTTCCTTACATGTCTAAGGTAGGTTCAGGGTAAATTTCTATTAACTAAGGTAAAATGCATACCAAATGTCCCTAATGCAAGAGCCAAAGGGAGCCTTAGGCACCATTACTATCTTATTGCACCCTCCTGAAGATTCCTCTAGGTGCAGATACTAATATGTAAAGAGATGACATGATTAAATCTAAAACCACAAGCAAATCCATGGTCAAGTTGGAGCCTCATTGTTGGTCTCTTAATTATAACTCAATATTATATCATGTTAGACATCAAAATAAATTTTGAAAACTTTATTTAGAGAAAAATACAATAAATAAATCACCATACTTGATATTGTGACAAGACTAAAAAGTTTAAAGATATTTCTTATTTACTACAGAGAAAAATCCTTGTATATGAGTCAACTTTAATATTTTTTCTATGATTCATGTAAGACTTCAGGTACAAGAGGAGTTGTCTCCTATTTTCCAGTAGAACAGCTTTATTCTTTTCAGTTTAAACATGTGGGAATGAATATTCAAAATTAACTGAATTATTCTGTTCTGGCTAAATGCAAGAATGTCATCTTATATAAATATGTATTATAAAATGAAAAATATAAAAAATAAAATACTTAATGATAAAATAACAAGCATGAACTCTTTTCTACATATACTCAACTTATACACTCACAAACACACAACAGAATTTTATGAAATATAATTTTTTTCATGAAAAGCAATGATTCAGACTTGTTTAAATGTTCCTGTTCTGAAAAGCAAAAAAACTTTCCATGGCAGCTTTAGGAATCAGAAAAAGCAAGTCCATTGTTTACAACCTGTCCTTTTGTAAGTTACCTTCAAGGCCTGAGGAATATGAATCTCTTTCTATATTTGTAAGTCCCTAAAGTCAACTGATAAACATCCTAAGATTTTTTTATTGCATCATTACAAAAAGAAATATTGAGGCAAAATAGACATTTAAAATACTAGAAAACAGTTTCCATCCTTATTCTGACTAATGTCTGCCTCTATTCAGTTCAACAGCCCATTAAGAAAGTAATAGACAAAAACATGCCAGATCAAAAACATCACACTCAAAAATCATACTTTGTGAAGAAATTAGAAATCACCCTGAAATGACTTCTGCAAATATGGTGGGAGATGGGGCACTATTCTGTTTCTATTTAAAATTTGCATAGGAGCCTATTTATTTAATAAAGCTTTTATACTTTCATCAAAGTTTTATTTGCTTGGCTTTTGCTATAGAGACACACTGGGCATTCCCCAGTTTAGATCCTGTAGAAATTAACGTTGAATCAAAAGCCAACTCTCTTTGGCCTTTCCTCTACTAGGTGTAGTCTTTGTTTTTGCCAGTACCCTCTTGGCCCATACTGATGATATCATACGCTGAGTCACTAAAAGGCCTGTTTGCACATACATGGCTCAGACACAGTAATGTTGCTGCTGATGACAACACCACTGTTAATAATCTGACCACAGAGTGATATGAAGTGTTATCTGGCTCTATGCTTTAACAATTAAGTCTTGATTTATTCTTCCTTATCATAGACCATCTAGGATTAGACCATGCCTGCTTTTGCTTTTTTTTAAACCTTATCTCTATCCTTGTACATTCTTGGCCAACATAGAAAGAGGAAATATTTGAGCCATCTCATAGCCTTTGATTGACCTCTTCTGGCTAAATGAACATGTCTAGGACAAACACAGCTTATGTTTGACACCATTTCCCCTTGAGGCATGAAGTCGTATACAGATGATGAAAGATAAAAACTAAGCTCCACAGGTCTTCTCTTGGAGATGCATTGAATTGCTCTAAAATGTGTTTAATTTTTGCCAAATATATTGCTACAATGCTTTCTTGGGGAGTTTTGAAGAAAGAACTGAGCTCTGCAAATGTTATTTCTTCATTATTTGTGTTTCCAAACTAGAAATTGCTCTGGCATTTTACAAAAGTGCACATGGAGGTACATGGGTGATGACTATATATTGTATTTCTGTTTTATTTATTGTGTTGAATAAATAAAAATACAAGAAATTAATCTTATGTCAATGTTTTAACATAGCATCAATAGAGAAGTTAGCATTACAGTGACCTCTACAGAACGCCCCAACACTTAAGCCAATGACTAAGTCAGATAAGCTAAATAAGCTGTTTATTGAATGCTGGTTAGTTAGCTAGTTAGTAGAGTTGGGGCTAACACAGGGCAAGTCACAGGTTCAATCCTTTTGAGAATTAACTGACTGTGTAGACAAAACTCTGCTGTTTGGACAGAGCAAAATATTAATCTAGCAAGTATAATTGTAACTCAGTAGATAAATGCCTATAATCCATAAACTAATGCATTTCAATAAACACGTATTATAACAACAAAACAAAGAAACAAGCAAAATATAGCCAAAGACACTGAAATAGAGGACAGGCTGACAGTGACTACGGGGAGAGGGGAGGGAATTTCAGGGGAGAATAGGAAGGGTTTACAGGAACAAATATAAAGGACATATGGACAAAAACTGGGGGGGTTGGAAATGGGAGGGAGGAGGGGAGGGATGGGTGGGTTGGCTGGAATGGGAGTAAAGGATAGAAGCTGTACTTGAATAATGATTAAAATAAAAAATAAAAAAAGGAAAAAATAAAAAAGGAAAACTGAAATTAAAATTTATTTAAAAAATAGAAAATAGAATACATCTAGAAAAATAAATAAATACATAAACACATATTATTTGGGAGTATATACCTAAAAAGCAGAAGAAATAGTTAAAAGAGTTGAAAATGGCAAAAGGAGTGAGGAACTGGTGTTTTTCTTTATTATCCATTAATGTTTTTTTATCTGTGTACATATATTGCCCTAATAAAAACACAAATTAAAAATTGAAAACAAATACATGCTTGCTATTGCTAGCTGAAGGAAATAAATGGAAAATGTGAAGCATTTCATATAAACAATTCCTTAGCATAATTAAATAAGAGAGACCATTCATTCTTTTATATATTGATCAAATAATTAAGGAGCAATTACTATGTATCACATATGGTCTGGATGCTGTGAGAGTTGCAGGTAAGCTTGTCACAGACTCTCTTCTCAAAGACCTCATAATCAAATAAGAGAAGTATATGTAAAGACCTAAATATAGTATTTTTAAAAATTTATGTTTTATAATGGAGCTTTATTAATAAGTATAGCATGTAAAAGACCCATTGATAATCATTGGCAAAATTGAGAAAAACTCCACAGAGAAAGTAATAATTTGAATTCATCCTTTAACAATAACATTTCCTATATGACCAAGGCTACAGAGTTTAAGCTAGGGGAGAAGAGGAAAGGCACTTTGAATTGAGAGAGAAGCACAGGGAAAGGTGAGAATCTAAACAAGCTCATAACACTGTGTATGCATGGGATGGAAAAAAGTGAGACAGAAAGGTTGGGAGTAAAACCAGTGGAAGAGGATTTAAAATCACATAAGGACACTTATTCCTTATTCTTAATTTTGAAAAGGATTTTTTGAAAAGGGTAATGACACTTGCAAGGTTAATTCCAATGACCCTGTGATGAGGAACTAGAGAGTGAGAAGCTGGTGGTATCAGTGAGGAAGCTGCAGTTATAACTGGGAACACAAGGACATGAGCCAGACAGTGGCAGTGGGAATGCAAGGAAAGGAATACATTAAGTGGTAGTGGAAAAATCAATTAAACGTAGAAACCAATTAAATGTGGGAGGTAAAAATAATAAGGATCCAATATGGGAGGCTTTGGTTTGGACAGTTAAATTAATGGTGGTATCAGTAACTGGGACAGAAAGCATCGAAAGATATGGGATCATGGAGGGACTATAATTAATTCCATTCAGGACATCTGGGCTTCAGACATTATCAAAACAAGCAATGCAAAGTCTGACATTGACAAGTGGCAAATATTCCTGTTGACATAGAACAAAAACTTGAATCATGGACAGACATTTATGAAATTCCTACTATATGCAAAGTATTGAGAAAGTTCTGTGGGGTGGGTAAAGCAGATGATAGTACAGCCTCTAAGCACAGAAGCTTGATAATGTAGGTTAAAAAAGACAGCACACTGTATGGAAATATAGCTAAGAATTATTCAGAGGAAATTTTATGGGAGTGAGAGAAAAGAAATTAGGCCTTGAAAGATGAATAGGGTAAAGCAAAGAGGAAAACAGAAATTTCCAGTGAAAGGCATGGAAAAGGTTGAAAAAGAAGCTTTGGTGAGACTAGGAATAGTTGGTCTAAAGGAAGCATGTGAAAAAGGAGAGGGAAGAAGCATGGGTGGTAGGTTGGAGTTAGCTATTGAGCATTTTCAGTATCAAGCAAAGTTGCTTGAATTTGAGACAACAAATGGAACTTTTGGAAGATTTTCTAACAAGTGAGTAAAATGAATACAAGATTGTTGGCCTGCCCTTTTGAAATACATTTGCATTGCTTCTTCCTTTCCCCTTTCATTGGACAAATGTTTAATGAGTGGCTATTACATGTGAGATGCTCTGGAGGGTACAAAACTGGATAAGAATTGCACACTCTCTTCCAAGATGTAACATTTGAATAAGACACAGTGTGGAATCATGGAAATAGAGATGAGATTGGAATTGGAATTTATCTTTCCATTCAGACTCTGTCACTTAATAACTGCATGACTTTGGGCAAGTCACCATTGTGTCCTAAGTGATTTTCTCATTGTTATTTTTTATTTGTTTTTGTTTTTAGGTTAGGTATTCTTCTTAATAGTCTTCTTTTTTCCTATTGTTTTTGAATTCTCCTTTCTCTCTCTTCTGCTAACATATCACAAAGTTATAATTTTTATTATGGCTTGCCAAAATTGGATTGTAGATAGATTTCTATATCTTGCTTTTCTCTGTCGAAAAAATTGTTTAAAGCTCTCCTAGTATACAATGAATTTATATTTTAATCCCTTTTTCCTAATATTGGATATATTTATTCAATAATCTATCATGCCTTTATCTTTTCTCAGGTTTTCACCTTTAACACAAAACTTCAACAAACATCCTTGCCCATGTATATTTATTTCCCAGTGTTTCTTTATTTCCTAGTGATGGAAAAGATATTCAGATTTTCGTGTGCTAGGTGTATGTATTTTTAAGTTCATTAAGTTTTACCAACTTGCTTTGAAAAAGCCTGCCACAGTTTATAAGTCTATACAAGAATAATGGTTCCCAGAGGTTCACATACATCATAATCACCCTGAAATTTGTTAAAACACAGTATTTTGGGACTCACCTCTAGAGATTATTTGCATGACTACCTATATTTGGTGACAATGTTATTTTTAATTGTTGACAGTATGTGATATAAAGTCCTATTGTACTTTAATTTGTATTGCACTGACTACTAATAAGAGTGAGTGTATTTTCAAACATTTGTGGATGACTAGAGTTCACTCTTCTGAGTATTATTTCTCATGTTCTTTGTTTTTTTTATCAGTTTCTTTTTCTGAAATTATCACACACTGAGCTTCTGCTATATCCCCAGCCTTCTCATGAGCTCAAACATTTGGAGAAGCTTGTCTTTCCCCATTCCTACTCATCCAAGGATGGAAGGAGATATAGATTTAAAACTCATTTCCATAAGAGGAATGGGTAGGCTTCACTTTGAACCAGAAATCCAGCACTCATTTCAATTTTATGACTGAGGTATCTATCATTCTCCAGGTGTCTTGCTTTGTCATTTCATAATAGGAAAACAGTAGGCAAAGATCTATCTGAAGATCTTTCCTCTTAGATTAAGAAGTAACTGATGAAATAAGGCATTTCTCTATTTATTAGACTCAGTTAAAATACTTGTGACAGAGAAAGCACTATTTAGGTTTCCTGAGTGAGTCACGTCAAGAAAAATTATTTCATAAGGACTCACAACTCAAACAGCTCCTATCATGGACTGATTCGGAGAGCAGGGACATTTTCTTATATGTATTTCCAGTCATTACAGTATCTAAGACAATCTTTTAAACTTAGTATACATGTCAACTAATGAATGTATGTGGTGTAATCTGTCTTTATATACATACATAAAGGTTACAACTGAACCCACAACCTGTCAAATCTGTGCTTTATAAAATGGAGTTTACTACATTTGTATGTCGGAAATGAACAGTTTTTTTCATTCCATGTTGTGCATGAAAGATGGTTAGTCAGCTCTCCAATCTGAAGGAAATTTCCCCAAATCATTATTGCAAAGTAAGAACATTATGGGAAAAAGTCAAAGCAAGGCATCTGGAAACTGAGTTCCAAACCTCTAAAGTGATTCAGATTGTGTTTTGTCTTCAGGGATGTACAGAGACATGGTTGGAGGCTTTTGTTGTCTCAGTCAGAATTCCCACCCCGGAGTCTGACCATCATTGAATGGTGGCTCCATATTATGACGAGGGCACAACCCAAGTTCAGAAGCTGCCAGTAGTTTGTGGCACAAATGTCTGGTCACCAAAGCAGAAATCCCCAATCATCTGGGGACTTGTGGTTCAACGGGCTACATACTAGCCAATACTACTCTAAAGTGATTTTTACTTTGAACAACTTGTTGAGGACTATGAGTATGTTCCTGGTATAGAAGTCAAAGTATTCATTTTATTTATTTTTGGTAGTTGTTTGCTTTATTTTTAGCCTGGGAACAAACTCAAGGCTATGCAGTCCACAGTTTGCCAGATCCAATGCTTGCATGCAGGTTATAGAAGACTGCAAAAATACTTTGCAGTCCACCCTTTAAAAGATAAAGCCTATTTCTCCACTGAGTTGTTCTCATTACTTGCTTTGGACAATAGAATACAAGAGAAGCAACATTGTGCAAGCTCCAGGTCTAGGGCAAAAGAGGCCTAGCAGCTTCTAGTCTTATGCCTTTAAAATCCAAAGGCTGCCATTGGAAATAGTTCAGGTTAGCCTTCTGGATGATGAGTTGGCTCATAAGTACATATTGCACCAGGTGACAGCCACCCAGCCTCAGAAATATTCACCTTGCAAAATATGGCAGTTGACCACAGATGAGTGAGTCCAGGCAAAACCAACAGAGCTAAGTGCCCAACTAAGTTCATCAAATTACTGACCCTAGAATACTGAGCTAAGTAAATAGCTGTACTTTTAAACCATGGCATTTTGGGGTTACAAGACAAAAGTTAATCTATACACACTTATATACAAACATACAAAAAAAGTAACAAGGAGTGGTGAGGACTATGGTGAACTGATAATGCCTGTCTATGTAAATGAATTCAAATATAGATTTTTCAAAACTCTGCTTGCTATAGGAAACACATCTGGAAGCTGCTGCCAGCAAAGAGTGCTTGCCTTCTGAACTAGCCAATTCCCTTATTCTTACAAATGAGGAAATTGGTCCAGAAAGTGACTTACTCGAATTGTTATGGCTAGTTCATGCCAGAACAAATATAGAATCCAGGTCTTCCGATATCCTACGCAGGACCTTTCCTTTAAAAGAGTCTTCTTTAAAAGGCCAGCTTTTTGTATCTGAAATAGTCATAACTTGAACAACATTGTTCAACTATTTACAATGGGGCCTTTAAATTATTTTTTATGGAAATTGTTTCAATGAGAAAGAATGGATCTTGTGATTTAACTTTAAGAAAAATATTCTTAGAAATGTTTATTAAGCTTACAATTTTCTTTCCAATGAACACATCACCCTCACTCATTAATTATATTTTTGTGTGTTCTGGAAACCAGAAAGAATAACAAAGTCCTCAGATCTTAAAATGGAGGGAAAATGTTCTTGTTGCATAACTTTTTGAGGAACTAACTCTATCAGGTTATGTAAGAGGATAATAAAATCCATATTGTATGTCCTCTGAACACATAACACCACCTTTTTGTAGATGTGCAAATGACTGCCCTTGAAATAAATTTCATCACTGATGACATAAATTGTTCTGTAGAAGATAAACAGATGTTTCAACAGGTATCTGGCATTTGACTACAAAAAAGTGAGTTGGAGGGTCAATTTTCATTCAGTTCCCTTTCTGTGAAGTTAACGTAAACCAAATTATTTCTCACACAGTGTGTTTATTTGGTATTTCTGCATGGAGGTTTACTCTTTACCCATGATAAAAGACTCTACAGCACAAAGCCACCATGTAAAAGTTAGGAAATGGATGGGTTTCATATAAACTCTCCCTTTTCCCATCTGGTTTTGCCCATCCTGCCAAGATAATGTTCTTATTCTCAATACAGCCAAAGAGAAAATAATAATAGTTAATAATTAATAATAAAATAATTAGTATTAATAATAATAGTTAAAAATCAATGTGCTATTGGTATTCTTCTCTGCACTTTGTATCTGTGCATTGTGAAGACATTTTAAAATATCTTTTGGAATGTATATGTGAACAACTGTACCTAAGTTTATGAGGGAGACACGGGAAGAACTCTGAGGGAAAATGGGGTGGGAGGCATGAAGCAGAGAAAGAGAGAACAGCCCAATTCCCATTACTTAATAGAACACATTGTGAGGCCAGAGCTTTGTGGGAGCCAATCACCACCTGACAAAATTAGATTCTGAATCATGCTTTGTAATTCTTTCTAATGCCAGCCAAGGATGAGAGCCTTCCTTGGGAACTGGTTCCTCCCAAGGCCTACCCCCCACCCCGCATTCCTTATCAGCCTTTAGCCAGCTGCCAGCTCTTAAGGTTACTGGACAGAGAATTTAATTCTCAAGGTTTTATATTAATATTAAAATGCCTTCTTATCCATAGACTGTGACTTAAGTCTGAACTCTTTTTTTCCATCTCCACCCTCTTTCCTGCATGAATTTCCTTCCATAGATTTTATCCAGAAAACTCCAAATTGAATGGACATAGAAAAGAGAGTCACTTAGAAAACTTGTACTAAATCAGTTCTGCTGCAGCATAAGCATATCCCCAGAGCAAGGCTTTTAATTTCCCAATTATAAAAACTAATTTTATTAAATATACTTTAAAATACATCTACACCCTCAAATCTTCTTTTCCCCTCCAGCAAATGTTCAGCTGATGTCTGAAGTTGTTGGCAAGTAAATTGGAATTAGTTACAGTGGAAAATACAGTTATCAGAATGTAGCCAGATATCTCATATTGCTTAGGATGTCCCTGCTTTTCACATGGATGCCTTAGAAAATATGACATTCCAAGGATTTACCAGGCAAAACTTCTCAAATGATTCCAATACTGAAAATATACCTGTAGTTTTTATCAGGAATCATGTAACTGAAAACTATACATTGTGAAAGATGTTAAGGCATGTGCTATTCCATGTCAGAAAGCATTTTGGCCTCAACTATCAAACTAACTAAAAGAAAACATGATGGAATTTTAGTTTGGTTTTAATTAATTCAGTGTTCATTTTCCATGCAAAGCATCTTAATGTTCCAATGTACTTTGTATTTGGGGGTTAAGTCATGGCCTAATGTAGGGAAGTCCCATCCACTGAACTGCATAAATATTTATCAGTGGCAAACTGTGCACAAGTCACTTTAATGGATATAAGGAAGATGCCTGCTCTTGCAGATTTTTTTTATTATTTTAAGGAGTCAGGTAGGTCTTTTCCAAATTCTTTTCTAGTTTATCCACTAATTTTATGATTTGGCCAATTTACTTAAAACTACCCTTCAGTTTCTTCATCTGTAAAACAATAACATCAAATTTAAATGAAACGAAATGAAATTTGTTTCTTGTCACTCAACCATAAGAAGACATCTAATCTGTAGACTACTTCAAACTTGCTAGCTAAACTGTAATCTTTGTTGAATGCAATGATTGGTCTACTCCCATGCCTGCCCCTACACAACTGAATGTGGCTGGAGAAAAACATATGTATGTGGACTGTTCTTACTTTAATGATGAGTAACTAACTGTATGTGGTGTGTCAATGCTGTCCAGCAAACACACTCTATATTTCCCTAGTTATTTCACTTCCCACTCTTTGGAAGACTATTTGATTCCTTCTCCTCTCTCCTCAAACATCCAACACTTCTTCCATCTTCTCTGTTATCTGATAACCTTGCCTATTTCATGGAGAGTATAGAAGTTATCAGATTAGACCCCACAAGTTCTCACCACAATGTCTCCTTTCCTTCTTTCCCATGAGCTCATAGTCTATCTTCTGTCCCAGTGCTACAGGAAATTGTCATGTATCTATCTAAGACCAATTCTTTTAATCTCACCTATTAAAGGATATTGCTCCAGCAATTCACCCCTCTTTCTGATGTATTGTTAATTTGTTCCTCTTTTGTGTATCATTCCCATCATCATAAAATCAGCTTTGCAATTATTGTAATCACCAATGTTAACAAAATGACAAAGTACTACAGCTATCTAATGTCCCAATGTCTTGCCTTATAATTGCACTGCATCCCATGCTAAGAGGAATAAGCATGTGACCATTTGCTTTGGATATTTTCTGTCTCATTAACCCCATATGAGCAGCCTAATCACAGAGTCTCACTTTGAAGGCAAGTTCCTTGAGTTACTTCTGATTGCAATAAATATCATTCAGGTTTTCAGTCAGGAAAAAGTGCCATATTCAAATTAAAATACATAAAGTAAGTAACTGTCACATATTAGATAATCAATATTCATTGAACTCATTCATTCATTCATTCATTCAGACATTCATCTCCAATTCACTCAGAGTAAAAGCCAATTTTGGGGGGGCTCAAATATTGATCAAGTTCCTAGTCAATCTGGATTAAATTGTCAATCATCTCCATTTGTGAAGCATAGAAGAACATATCAGCATTTGCCTCCTTAAAAAAATAGCATACTCTGTGACTTTTCATTTCTCATCTATAACATGGGTATAATATCTATTTCATTAGATTATTGGAGGAGTAAATAAGATAAATTGTATCATGGTTAGTAGAATACCTGACACAGTATATATTCAATAAATAATAACTGCTATAACAGAAAATAATTACCCCATTTGATCACCTACATTAGGGACCAGACTTTTCACCCAATTACCTGACTATTTTCCAAAGGTCAGAGCTACCTTCCAGAAGATAATTTGCACTATAGTTTAGGTTGACAAAGTTATCATACCTGAGACAAATACAATTTCATAAGGAGATGTCAAGATTGCTTTAAGTAATAACAGCATTCTTAAAGTTTGTGTAAAGTTCCAAAACTGACAACTTGACATAATGACACAAATTGAGAAGTAAAATAAAAAATTAAGCTTCATTATTTGATAATAACAGTATTATAAATATCTAAATCATGTAATTTAATTTAAAATGGACATCCTTAGTTAATATTTGAACTGAAATTGAAGGCTTCATAGGGAGTGATCAAGTCTTTTATGGTCATCAAGACTTGACCAGTCTTACAAATAAAATGTAAGAAATGCTCATCAAAAAAAAAATTGTCAGAAGATGTGCAACTCACAAATATACCAAACTGGATGTTTTAATTTTGAAACACCAGCTTATAGTCTACTCAGATCATTCTCATTCCCCAAAGGCCTATCATTACTGTGAGATAACTCTATAACACCTGTGTTTACTAATGGCAAAATAATTATGGCATTGGAGTTGCCTAAATACTGAAAGTTTGGATTTGACTAGCTGCAGAAGTATGCATGTGCTTCTGCAGAGAGTTAGATAGTCAGGCAATTGGCTTCTGATTTCATGCATACACCACAACTTCTATAGAGTAAAGGCTACAACTCTACCTATGACTTTCTTCCTCTTTCACTGAGTTCACATCATGCAGACATTTTTTTCTTAAAAAATAACTTTTATTTTTACTTAAAAGAAAAACCATGAAGTGAAATATAGTCCACCAAACAGTTCCTGCAAGTATAATACATCAGGAATAGTGAATATTTTAAAGAGTGAATTCATGACTTTTACTCAATTATGTGGGCCATGTCCTTTTTCTGTTTAGTGTTTTCCTGGTATTATAAGAATTATGTGTATTTTCAATGGCTTTCCTCAGCTAAATAGTTTTATTTACAAGGTGACCTTCAGAAGAGGGAAATGAACCACAGTGTTTTGATCCATTTGTTTACTGATGGGCAAATAGGCTCTTTCCAGCACTTGGCTATTGTAAATAGTGCTTTACGAACATAGAGGTGCATAAGTTCTTTTGAATTGATATTTCAGGATTCTTAGGGTATATTCCAAGTGGTGGAATTGCTGGGTCAAAAGGTAGTTCCATTTTTAGTTTTTTTTTTGAGGAAATTCCATACAATTTTCCACAGGGGCTGCACTAGTCTGCATTCCCACCAACAGTGCACTAGGTTTCCCTTTTTTCCACTTCCTCACCAGCACATGCATTTGTTGATTTATTAATGATGGCCATTCTGATCAGTGTGAGGTGATATCTCATTATGGTTTTCATTTGCATCTCTCTAATTGCTAGTGATGCAGCAAAAAGAAGGAACTTCTACCTTTCATGACTGGATGGATGGAACTGGAGAATATTATGCTAAGTGAAATAAGCCAGTTGGTGAAAGACAACTACTATAATATCTCACCTATAAGAGGAACTTAATGAACAAAATAAACTAATGAAAATAATAGAAGCAGAGGCATGGAAACAAGGAACAAACTGACAGTGACCAGAGGGGAAGCAGGAAGGAGATAAGGGTGGTCAGAAGGGGACGAGACTAGTCAAGGAGCATGTATGAATGACGCATGGACATGGACAACAGGGTGGGGAATGACTGTGGGAGTGGGGAGTGGACTGGGCAGAGGAAGACAAAGGGGGGAAATGGGACAACTGTAATAAAACAACAATAAAATATTTTTTTAAAGAATAGGGAAATGACCATACTGTACATTGAACTATTCCCATGTCACAGATATCCAGTGAGCCTAGGGGAGCTGACCATTATCTTGAGGCTCCAAGGAAGGACTCCAATCCAGTAATTAAAAATGTATTCTCATTTGCTAAAAACTCATCACAGTACATATCAGAAATTCCATTGGTATAATATGAGAAGCACAAATGTCTGAGATTATATGTTAATTGATTATAAATCATAGCAAATTGTTAATCTAAAAAGGTACCAGTAATCAATGAAGTATATTTGTTAATATGCATAAAATTCTAATTTTTTGATTCAGAAAGATACAATAATTTTATGTAGAGTAGATTATGTAAGTATCTGATGCATTAATTTAATGCTTCTCAACATATCACTGTAATAAAGGCATATGTTCATATTTTTAGTATATCTACAAAGAAAAAAGAGACATGTAACAGTGTTCCATTAATGAATGTGTATTGGATTTTTATTCTATATTTTTGTGTGTTTATCTTTGACTTTATACCTAGTTATACTATTTACCAGATGTAACCATAGCAGACCATTCTTTCAATTTCCATTGAACAACTCTACCATTTCATCAGCAGAGCCACTCTAATGAGAGAGTTTATGGGCAAGGAATCTGGAAATCCAGTACTTTAGAAACATAAGACATTTCTCTGCTCTTTCATCTTCTTTCTTAGTAAAAAATGTGAACTTGCAGTTTTTGAATTTTCCTGTTTAGATAATTTCTGGTACCTGACCCAAACCCTTTTTATCTTTTGGTGCTGGGTTTTGCTTTGGGATAGGAGTGCTGGAGGTATTGGGGGAAGAGGTGACTCCCCAGAAGATTCTATTATGGAATTCACCAAAAATAAAGGTGGAGAAAAGGAAGAAATGTTGTCTTTGAAAACTAAAGATAAGTAAAGAAACTTAATGTTGTGGCTGGGCAGGGCTCCATTTGAAAATATCTACTGTTAATACCTTATACAAAGATGAAACAATGCTTAGGCGTTCTCAGGAAGTGGACAAGGGGGTTTTCCCAACTCCTTCCCCATGTCCCTGCCCCATGTTTAGATGTTAACAATGCCTTGGTTTCCAAGACTCAAAACACAGACCTTAATATTTATATTTTATTTACTATCAATCCTTGGTTCAAAGGTCTTTTTAACTTTCTAATAAAATTGCTTAAAGAATCCCAGGGCCATTAAACAGTTCTTTAAAATGGTAATTTTATTAGTGTAGTACACAGAAATCAGAAACAGATGGATTCATTTTCTTTAAAATCTATTTGATTTTAAAATACTCAAGGATAAAATAAAATATTCAGTCAAATATGTTTAAGTTTTGCTAAGAAATTAACACCTAAAAAACATTTGAAGGTGTTAGCCAATTTGAAATGCAAGGTTCTTCCATAACAGATCATTTTCCTTGATGAAGAAGTAAAGCTGTCAAATTTTGCAGATAATGTTATATGACATACAGAAAACCCTAAAGAATCCACCAAAAAATAACAAAATAAATAAAAGAATTCACTCAAGTAGCAAGATACAAAATTAATATAAAGAAATCTGTTGTATTTCTATATATTAATAATGGACAATCAGGAGGGAAATGAAGGAAACAATCCCAGTCACAATTTCATCTAAAATAATAAATTGCTGGGGAATAAACTTAACCAGGGAAGTGAAAGATGACTATTTTGAAAACTATAAGGCATTAAAGAAAGAAATTGAAGAGGACATAAATAAATGGAAGAATATAAGGTATGGCACATATAATACCCCTTTTTAGTACAAAATATTTTATTACAAAATCACAAGCATGCAATTCTATAACATACCAATACCACATGTAAGCATACCATATGACATTTTAAGTGAAATATTCAAATTAAAAAACTACAGGTTATTACACCCATACTATTACCCTACCAACCACACTCAAGCAGGACTTACTACTGCCAGACCCTGTATTTCGAGCTCATGGACATGAAGGATTAATATTGTTAAAAAGACCACACTGCCCAAAGCAATTTAGAGTCAATAAAATTCCTATCAAAATACCAATGTCATTCTTCTCAGAGCTAGAATAAATAATCCTAAAATTCATATCAAACCACAAAGGACCCTCAACAGCCAAAGAAATCTTGAGAAAGAAGAACAAAGTTGGAGGTATCATGCTCCCTGATCTCAAACTATACTACAAGCTATAATAATCAAAATAGTATAGTACTGGCACAAAAAAAATAGACAGGTAGATCAATGTAACAGAATAGAGAGGCCAGAAATGAACCCTTGTTTATATGGTCAACTAATCTATGGCAAAGGAGGTAAAGATATACACTGGAGTAATGACTGTCTCTTTAACAGGTGCTAGGAAAAAAAACTCAACAACTCCACAAAACTGGGCCACTCTCTTACACCGTGTACAAAAATAAACTCAAAATGGGTTAAAGACTTAAATGTAAGGCTTTGAAACCATAAAACATCTGGAGGAAAAATAGCAAATAAACTATCTGACATTAGTCTAATATCTACTTTCCCTAAACCAAAGGAAACAAAAGAAAACTATAAACAAATAAGACTACATCAAACTAAAAAGTTTCTGCAAAGAGAAGAAAACCTTCAACAAAACAAAAGGCAACCTACTACCTGGGAGAATATGTCCATAGATGATATAGCTAATAAGGGATTGATGTCCAAACTATATAAGAAATTCACACAATTCAATAACAAAAAAATAAACAATATAATTGAAAAATGGGCAGAGGACATGAAAAGACATTTCTCCAAGGAGGACATACAAATGGCCAGGAGACACATATAAAGATGCTTAATGTCACTAATCATCAGGGAAATGCAAATCAGAACCACAATGAGGTACAACCTCACACCAGTCAGAATGGTTATCTTAAAAATTCAACAAATAACATGCTGGCAAGGATGTGGAGAAACAAAGGATCCCTCATGCACTGTAGGTGGGACTGCAAACTGGTATAGCCCCTAAGGAAAACAATATGGATATTTCTAAAAAAAAAACTAAGAATATATATACCATATGACCCAGCAATTCCATTTCTTGGTATTTATTTAAAAAATGTGAACACTATAAAAAACTGTGAACACTAATTCTAAAAGATATGTGCTCTCTTATGTTCTTTGCAGCATTATTTACAATAGCCAGGATATGAAAGTAACCCATGTCAATCAATAGATAAATGGATAAAGATGTGGTATATATACACTATGGAATATTATACAGCAATAGAAAAGAATAAAATCTTTCCATTTGTGACAACGTGGATGCATCTAGAGATTATTATGATAAGTAAAATAAGTCAGGCAGAGAAAGACAAATACTGTATAGTTTTGCTTATATGAGAAATCTAAAAACAAAACAAAACATACAAACAAAACAAAAACAAATTCACAAAAACAGAAATCAAAGGGATGTTTACCAGAAGGGAGGGGTGGGAATTTAGTGTTAAGTTTATATGGTGACAAATGATTACTAAAATTGGGAGGTTGATCACATTGTAAGGTATAATAATGTTGGGTCACTTTAGTGTATACCTGAAACTAATATAATCAATACAGGATTGTATGCCAACTATATTTAAATAAAAAAGTAAATTTTAAAAAAATTCTTAAAGTCAAATATTCTTCTATCACCATATATTTGACTCCCCTTACCTTTACTACCCTCCCAACTCTCGTCCCTCTAGTAACCACAATAATGTTGTCTGTGTGTATGAGTTTTTATTTATTTTTCTTGTTTGTTCATTTGTTGCTTTCAGTTTTATATCCCACACATGACCAAATCATGGTTCTTAACTTTTTTCTGCCTGACTTATTTTGTTTAGCATGAAGATTTAACTTTTGGTGGTGGGCACAAAATAAAATACACAGATGATATATCATAGAAATGCACACTTGAAACTTATGTAAGTTTATTAACCAATATCATCACAATAAATTTAACTTAGAATTCCTCCCCATGGAAAATAATTTTTGAAGGAAACTAAAGAAACTGTTGATCTTTAGCAAAGAATAAAAAATATAATTTTAAATCAAATGTAACATGCATATATTATTATACAGTAAATATTGGTACCCATTCATGGTAAACACAGGCTTAATGAACATAAATTAAAAGATAAGCACTGTGTTACTCACCAGAATATCAATATGAATAGAACTCATATCTTACATTTTAGGCAATTTTAATTTCATGAATTTTAAAAGCACAGAACCATTTCCAAATTGTACCCATACTCCAACACCTAATCAGGAGAAGCAATTGCAAACCATTTTCTCCAAAATGTACATATGATCATGCATATTAGTTATTTCAAATTGGAAAAACCATTAGAGTTACTCAGGGAAGCTATTTGCCATGGAAAAGTAAGGAACTGATGCTCTCTTTGGATAATTCAGTCTATGAAACATCTTTCTTTGAAAATATGGTTGTCTCTGTGTGAGTGTGTCTGGGACTTCAGTGATTTGAATACTAGCCTCAGTATTCCAACTCCATTCAGGTGTGTATGTGAATAAAAAATAAATTAAAATGTGAAAGCATCTAGTGCACCTGAAGAGCTAACATGGAACGCAGAGGCTCAGGTTCCTCAAAGTTAAATGGGACCTGGGCCTTTGTCTGAAAACTACTGACCTAGAGTTGATTTCTATTCTTAGCCTGCAATTGTGCTCCAAATATTCTTTTGTTTTTATTTATTGTTGTTCAGTTACAGTTGTCCCACTTTTTCCCCATTGCTCTCCCTTGCCCATGCCCCCCTACTCCCATAATGAATCCCATCCCCCCACTGTTCATCCCCATGAGTCCTCTATTTATGTTCCCTGGCTTGTCCCTTCCCCTTCTTTCCCCCATTATCCCCCTCCCGCCACCCCTCTGGTCACTGTCAGTTTGTTCTTTATTTCCATGTCTCTGGCTCTATTTTGCTCATTTGTTTGTTTCGTTGATTAGGTTCCACTTATAAGTGAGATCATATGGTATTTGTCTTTCACCCCCTGGTTTACTGACTTATTTCACTTAGCATAGCACTCTCCAGTTCCATCCATACTGTTGTGAAGGGTAGGAGTTACTTCTTTCTTTCTGCTGCATAGTATTCCATTGTGTAAATGTACCACTGCTTTTTGATCCACTCAATTATTGATGGGAACTTAGGTTGTTTCCAGCACTTGGCTATTGTAAGTAACGCTGCTATGAACATTGGAGTCCATAGATGCTTTTGAATTGGTATTTTGGGATTCTTAGGGTATAATCCCAGTAGTGGGATTGCTGCATTGAAAGGAAGTTTTATCTTCAGTGTTTTGAGGAAAGTCCATACTGTTTTTCATAGTGGCTACACTCACTAGTCTGCATTCTCACCAACAGTGTACTAGGGTCTCTCTTCTCCACAACCTTACCAGTACTTGTTTGTTGATTTGTTCATGATGGCCATTCTGGCTGGTGTGAAGTGGTATTTCACTGTGGTTTTAATTTGCATCTTTCTGATGACTAGTGATGGTGAGCATTTTTTCAGGTGTCTATGAGCTCTCTGTACGTCCTCCTAGGAGAAGTGTCTGTTCAGGTCCTTTGCCTATTGTTTACGTGGATTGTTTGTCTTCCTGGTATGGAGTCGTATGAGTTCTTTATATATTTCGGAGATCAAACCCTTGTCTGAGGTATCATTGGCAAATACATACATTTTCCCATGCAGTTGGTTGCATTTCCATTTTCTTGATGTTTTATTTAGCCATGCAGAAATATTTTAGTTTGAAGTAGTCCCACTTGTTTATTCTTTCATTTATATTCCTTGCCCTAGGTGATGTATCAGTAAAACTATTGCTACATAGGATATCTGAAAATTTTCTGCCTGTGTTTTCCTATAGGACATCTCTGGTGTCACATCTTCAAGACTTTTTATTCATCTTGAGTTTATTCTGGTATATGGTGCAAGTTGGCGATCAAGTTTCATTTTTTTGCATGTAGCTGTCCAGATCTCCCAACACCTTTTAGTGAAGAGGCTATTTTGACTCCATTTTATGTTCCTTCCCCCTTTGTCAAATATTAACTGAATGTGCTGATATGGATTTATTTCTGAGCTCTCTATTGTGTTCCAATGTTCTATGTGTCTGTTCTTAAGCCAGTACCAGACTATTTTGATTATAGTGGACTGGTAATATAGTTTGATATCATCTATTGTGATCCCCTACTTTGTTCTTCTTTCTCAAAATTGCTGAGTCTATTCAGGGTCATTTATGGTTCCATATAAATTTTTGAAATATTTGTTCTATATCTGTGAAATATGTCCTTGGTATTTTAATAGGGATTGTGTTCAATCTGTAGATTGCTTTGGGTTGTCTGGACATTTTAATGAGGTTAATTCTTCTAATCTATGAACATGGTATATTCTTCTATTTTTTGTATCTTCCTTAATTGCTTTCTTTGTTCTGTAGTTTTCTGAGTACAGGTCTGTTACCTACCTGGTTAAGTTTATTCATAACTATTTTATTTTTCTTATTGCTGTAGTAAGTGGCATTTTTCCCTAATGTTCTGATATTTCATTGTTAGTGTACAAAAATGCCTTCTATTTCTGAATGTTGACTTTATATCCCACCATTTTGCCAAATTCATTTATTAGGTCAAGCAGTTTTTTGGCAGACTCTATAGTTTTTCTATGTACACTATCATGTCATCTGCAAACCATGACAGCTTTACTTCCTACTTTCCAATTTGGATGCCTTTTACTTCTTTTTCTTGTCTCATTACTGTGACTAGAACTTCCAATACTAGGTTGAATAGAAATGGTGAAAGTGGACACCCTTGTCTTGTGCCTGATCTTAGAGGAAAAGCTTTTAGTTTTTGCCTGCTGAGTATGATGTTGGCTATACGTTTTGTGTATTTGGCCTTTATTTTATATTTATAATTATAAAATTATACTTACATATCTATATTATGTACTTATCTTTATAATCAATATCTATGTTGATGTCCATATAAATGTATGAATTGACTAAGGGAGATCTCACTTGATAGAATTGGTATGAAGACAACTTGAGGATTTAACTGGTCATAAATTTAATAGGAGGTAATACTGTGGTGGCTCTGCTCAGAAGACATAATGTAGCTGTTTAATGTATTAGAAGACATGAAGAGTATATAAGAACTTAATATCTAGTGAAGGAAGTGGCTCATAACATCCAGTAATAGATAATCAATAGCAACCTTAAGTGGTAATCAATAACATCCTTAAGAAAACAGATAATCAATAAAAACCTTAAGAAAACTTGCTATTGGTGGAAGAATATATCATTTTATCGCCATTCTTCCCAGTATTCCCTGAAATAAACTCCAGATGTGTTTTTTAAATGTAAAAAAGGAAAAATACCAATTTAATAGATAATATTGGAATAGCTTTGCAGTGAAAAATCACAAGTCAAAAGATATGCCTATTGAAAAAAGTTAAAACTTAAATGAATAAAAACACTATTAAAGAATTAAAAGTTGTTGATAAGTAAAATGTATGATGGGTTATTATGCTTTTGTAATTACACTTCCTCCCCCAAATTCCATCTTCTCTTTTTTTTTTCCATGTCATACTTCTCTAAAGGGCATTTTTTCTGCCCCTATAATCCTGAAATCACATAAGTCCTTCTTTTAGTAAACTCCAACAGTGATTCTTAAACTTCAGCTTGCATCAGAATCCCCTGGAGGGGTACTAAAACACAGATGGAGATGTCCTATCCCTGAGTTTCAGCATGTGTAGTTCAAGGTTGAGATGCTATATTTCTAACAAGTATCTAGATGATGTTGATGCTATTGATTTGTGGCCCACAACATGAAAATCATTATTTTACAGAATATTCTCTTCCTGTAGTAAAAGAGCTGTAGTAACTGATAAATTTGGTGGTCCAATTTCAATCCTCATTTTACTTAATATCTTGGCATCATTTGTCATAATTTTCCACTCCCACCTCTTTGAAAATCTCTTTTCACTAGGTTTCCATGACATCAGTTTTGAATTTTATTGTTCGTGACTCAGAACTCTTATTTATGTATCTGGTATGTAATGTCTCCTATAATTTAAGCTCTATTTGTCATATAGCTTTAGCTTTTATTATTCTCTCTCCCCAATCCTGATACTGCACTTACACTGGCTTCCCCTCCAAACCTTGCAGGTCATACGTTATATACTTCTATGCTTGTGCACAAGTTGTTTTTCTCCCCTTCTTCACCTGACAGAGCCCTTATTTACCCTTCCAGACTCAGCTCAAATGACACCCTCTTTGAAACGGATTCTGCCAGATGCAATTGTCTCTTGAAGTTTTCCCAGCATTTTATAGATGACATATTAGAGTATCTAAGGTATTTAAGTCTAATTACTTGTTCACACAACTATGTGCCATATAACATTTCCTTAAACAATGGACCATAAATGACAGTGATCACAGAAGATTATAATGGAGCTGAAAAATTCCTATCACCTACTGACATCATAGCTGTTAAAATGTTATAGTGCAACACATTATTGACAGGTTTATGATGATGCTGTTGTAAACAAACCTACTGTGCTGCTAGTCATATCAAAGCATAACACACACAATTATGTATACTGAATAATAATTGATAATGATAATAAATGACTATGTATCTGGTTTATGTATTTATTACACCATACTGTTTATTTATTGTTATTTAAGAGTATACTCTTTTACTTATTAAAAAAAACAATTTGCTGTAAAACAGTAAGCTGTGTTATGCTGGCAGCTTTATACATGTCATGTTTACCAGATCTCTTGATTGCATTATTTTCTCTTGTGCTTGATTTAATCTTGGGATGTTTTGTATAATAACAGCTGTACCAGCTTGTAGCCTAAGGACAATAGACATACCACATAACCTAGGCATGTAGTATACCATCTCTACATTTGTGTAGGTATACTCTATGATGTGCGCACAAAGTTCTCTAACTCATATTTCAGAAAGTGTCCCCCTCGTTAAGTGTCTTGTAACTCTATATCAATCCCACTGAAATGTGAGCTCATCATAGGACTGTTTCATATCTGAGGACCTAGCACAATGTTGACTCAAAGAGACTGAAAGTGTTTAATGAATGAATCAATGGGCCAAAAGTACCAAGCAGTAAACTTTGCTTAGATGCAATGTTTAGGGCAGAACTGTTTTCAGACCCATCCTGTTTTCATGTTACAAAATACATTCCTATCAGCTGATTCTAAGATCTGATCAGGTCATGAATGACTAACTTATTTTGCAATGTACCTGGCACAGCAATGCACACAAGAAGGTGTTTAATAAATTCATTTGAGATGAGAATGATGAAACAGATAACTTTGTCCTCTTAACATTTGAGAATATACACTATTAATTTGACATCAAGGTTGACTTCTGACTGAAATAAGAAATTAGGAGGGTAAATAAATAAGAGATATTTATAATTCAAATATATTGCATTTTGAAAAACTAAATTAATCTGAGGGAATTTTCCAAAAGAGTGATTTAATTTTACAGAAAGTTCAAACAGTTTTTTTAAACATCCCAGCCTTAGGAGCATTTAAACATATTTCAAGGTTCTGCAGAAATATATAAATGAATATAAATCTCAAAATGTCCCATCATTGTTTTGTGTGAAGTTTTTAAAGCTTTTTGGAGGTATAAGATTAAAACACATGATACTTACTAATAAGAGAAATTAATGATAATAGTCACACTGAAAATAAATCACAAATTTTCTAGAAAAACAATAGGATAAAAAATTAAGTTATATTTTACACAGAGAAATAAATGATTACTTAGTTTTTTTTTAAATTTGAGGTGTTCGAAATTGAAGTTTAGAAAGATCTCTTGAATAGTAGTGTGAGGATTTGTGTTTGAAGGTATAGGAAATAGAAGATAGGAAGACCAGTTAGGAAGATGTTGTGATAATCTAAGTGAAGTGTGGAGATAGATTAAAGGGGCAAAAACCTGAGGTAGAGATTATCAAAGTATAAAAGTCTTAGTGGCTGATTTGATGTTGGGAGTAAGAAGAAACAATAAGATGATCCTCTGATTTTGACCTGGGTTACTTGTATGACAATGGCAAGGAAGGGGAGGAAGTGAAACTATAATGGGCTCAGTTTCAACAGTGTCAGTGTGACATGTCACAGGGATATCTAGGAACAGATGTCTATCAAAGAGTTAGATAGAAGTGTTGAGAACCCAAGAGAGAGTTTCCACATTTCTAAAGTGTGGAATCTAGCTTTCTATGAATTAAGATCCTTTTCAAATCTAATAATCTAAAATTCCTAACTCTAAATTACCATTTCCTTTCATTAGAGATTCAGTCAATCTAGGAGTTAGTCCTAGAAAATGCACCCACTGAGATGATTACTATCATTTCTCAAATGAAAATATTTCCTCAAACTATCTCAACATACTTAGAGGATATTTTATTCTGCTGAATTAAAAAAAAGCAGCTTCAGCTACAGCATATCAAAGATAAATTCATCTTCCTTTAAATATTGGAGTCTGATACAAATGAAAAATATTTTACACTGGTTTAAATTTTATTAGTATGTCCACAAATAGACGATCCAGTTGTTCTGCTAATCTCAATAGTGCTATATGCAATATAAGCCCTCTCAAAGGTTGATATGTACAAAAATCATGTGGGGATCTTAGTAAAATTCAGGTTCTGATTCAGTGTGTCTGGGTGGGTCATGATATTTTACATTTCTAACAAGCTTTGAGATGATGATCATGTTCCTGGTTCATAAGGTTTACAGAATAAAAAAGAGACAAAATGAAACAGTTGTGCAGTCAGATTTTGTTTGGATAAAAGTTTTGGGCAATTCATTTTCCTGAATTCATTTTCTCTTACTGTAGAATGAAATGATCATCACCAGCTGCCATGGAACCTACTGAGTATAACATCGGGGGCATGTGCACCTGGAAGATCAGAGGGAAATTCACAGAAAATGATGAGAAAGTTGATACATGAATGTATGGAACAAAGTGATTGAAGGAAAGTTGAGAATTAGAAGAGAGAAGAAGTAGGAACAGATGGGTTATGCACTGAAGAAAATGAGCAAAGCATGAAACTTTTTATCTATTGAAAATTTGAAAAATACTTGAAAACTTTTTTTCCTGTGAGTGGAAAGTGAAAAGAGAAAGAATGAAAGAATTAGAGAGCAGGAAGGTGACAACCACCTAAGAAAGGTAATTCCTGGTGTGCTGTCTATTGATTTTCTGAATGTAGTTTTTAACAAATATTAACGAGTGTAAGATTCACCTGCCCTGTTTGTTAAAATGCAGATTCCTTAGCCTTATCTTTAGAGACTCTAAATCTAGCTCACTGGGGTGGGCCAAGATCTATGCATTGTAAATAAGCACCTTAAATATGTGTTAATTTAGAAAGATAGTTTGAGAGGCACTGCTAAGACCCTGGGAGAAAAAGAAATTATAAAGTATTTGAAAGCCAATAAGATGTTGTAGAATCAGTGAAAAAACACTTTAGGAAATATAAGTTTAAAAGCATTTGCAGAAGACAATGTGGCAACAGCTGTAGATGGGTAGTTTGGAAAAGCCAGTGATTAAATTCCTCCATGGTTAAACTTCAACAAATGAGGAATTTGAGTCAATGAAAAATACCTCATTGAGCAATTCTGGGATGCATTCACAGTTTTTAGATGGCCCCCAGCTGAACTAAGCACTAGCTATCTACCATGCACACATTCTTCATTGGCATTTCTCCCCTTCCTATTTTGATTCTTCACCCTCTCATGTGTTTGTCCTGAAATTGCCTCCCAGGCAAACTGTCCCAGTACCTGTCTCAGAGTTTGGTAATGGAGTTGGGGGGGACTTTAGCATGTATCAACAACACATGTATATTTATGTATGTATATATGTATGTATACAAGTTTATACATATGTATATCTATTTGTTTACAAATTATACAAATGTTACTATAGTAATACACTATATTTCTGATTAAAAAGTCAAGAAATAATAGACTTATAAAAGAAATATGAAATAATATGCTATATCTAAGTAGCTTGCTATCTAAAATGGCTTCACACTGTGAATAGTTTCAAGAAACAGTGTCCTCTGAAGGTATGGCCTACACTACATTGTTAGTAAATAGTAGCTTTAAGCCTGTGCTTCAAATAGCCTTCCTAATTATTTGTATTTTTCTGCTTTTTTTGCACATATTTCTTGCCATACTTTATTATTTCATTGTTTATAATTTCATGACATAATGGATGAAGCAATCATTCTAGGAGTAGGATATAAGTCAATACTACTGGTGTTGCTGTTTACTTATCATTACTTAACTGGTATTATCTTCAAGATGATGGTTGCCTTCAGGAATCCTTTTAATGCACTTGTCCAGTTTGTCAGAAATTCAATGAAAGCTTAATAATGAAATCCATAATTCCTCCTAACCAGGCCATTTAATTAACAACACTTTGTAACAAGCTACCAGAAATGAGAGGGTGTCACTATCTTCCACATGGCTCTGGGGAGCCTGCACCCTTTCCACAAGCTTCCTCCCAGATAGTGGGCTGCTCTTGACTCTGTCATACCTGGACTGAACTGGGTGCTTTGTTAAATAGTTGTCAAATTCAATTTCTGTCCTTTCTAAGATCAAAAATATAATATTAAGAAACTCTGGGCTCTCTAAAGATAAAGCTTATACTCCATAGAATGACTTTTAGCTCCTTATAATTTGTCCTTTGCTTAGAATATCCAACTTCATCTTGACTCACCACTTTACATTCTGTGCTCCAACATCACAGACTTCCTTAAATTTCTAAAATCAGCCTTGTTCTTTTACATTATCAAGCCTTTGTAAATGCTTTTGTTCATGTCTGACCTTTCATTCTTTTACCAACCTAAAGAGTCACAGTATCCACCACCTTTTGAGCAAATACCTCTGGTGCTTCATGACCACCACTATGGTTCACCACCAACATGGCTGTTGATTTGTATTGGAGACTTCCAAATGAGTTCAGATCTACTTCACTTCACCCCATATGGTCCCACCTCAAACATGCTCGCAGGTGTCTTTTAGCTGTCTGCTCAAGGGACATGCCTATGCTGGCTCCCCTGAGCATGCACAGTCCCTGGAGGAAACTCTCCACCAGTGGGGACAGGAGCCAGTGAATAAGAGTCCAGTTTCCTGTCTTTCAAGTGCCAGTTTTGGAAAATATTATATTCGTCTCTCAGGAAGTCCTGGTGGAACGAAACCCCACTGCCCACAAAGGAACCCTTAATAAGACACACTTACAATTACTCTCCCTCTTCCCTATCTCATCTACCTTCACCAGTGCTTCCTGATACCTACTCCCAAACCATTTGCACCAAAATCCCTGTCACAGGTTCTGTTTTCTGTAGAAAACAAAATGAGACACATTGTTTCATCAAACTATCCCTGGAACCCTGAAGTTTCTCCTGTAAATAAATGTATTTCTATTATCTTTGCTACTCTCCAACCTTATATATATCTTATCTGCTTTATACACTGCAAACAGACATGATTACTGGTTATCACACATGTTCTCAGGTGTCTCTTCTAGCTCCCTGCAAAGGGGTCATTCAACCAGGCAGAATGAATGTCCCATGTACTCACACATGTCCATTCACCCTAGCTATTCTGCTGATCATCTGATGTGGCATTCTGGGGTTCTTGTTATCACTATGCTCCATGGACACTGTGGTTTCCCTTGACACTGACGTTTGCCTAAATTTACTCCTCCAGTCCTCTTAAAAGCTGTGACTTTAAGTAAAATGAGCCATAATAAATAAAATTTTACTGTAGGTTAATTGATATAAACAGAGTTAAGTTCCCATGACATAAATCTGGTCACAGAAATATTATCAAATGTCTAAATAAAGACCCAATGCACTTATAACATTAAACATTGAAATAAATGTGAACTATGCATACATTTTTTAAAAGACTAATAAAAACAACTTGCTGATTCCAGTTCAGGGTTGCAGGCAGCCAGAGCCTAACCTAGCACTTCAGGTTATGAGGTGAAAACCAACCCTGGACAGAATGCCCCTCCATCGCAGAGTGCACTCACGAAAACCCTCACAAGTCCTATTGGCATGATGTAGCCATACCAATTCACCTCACATGCACATCTTTGGGATATTGGAGAAAACCAGAATCCCTAGAGGAAACCCATGAATACATTGGGAAAATGTCCTAACTTCACAGTGGCCCTGGCTAGGAATCTATATTTTTTCCTCATCAATGTTATAATGAAACTTCGTGGAACAAAATAATGTTATTTAAGGATCTGTTGTACAGTTATCCTTACCAGACTCAACTCTCCTTCAGGTATATCCACTAGGTAGGCAGTCCTGGCTGGTACTCGTGGTTGATTCTTCAAGTTCCCCTATTCATGCCTCAGCTGCTATAGCTCCAAGGTACCTGTGGAAGATTACTTAAGCCCCAGAGATTTTTACATTCAATGAAATGGTTGTTTAATTTTCATTTCTCTAAGACATTTTCATTCAAAAGTTTAAACAGGGATGGGTTTAATCAATACCTAGCATTCTTGATTTAAAAATAGTATTTTTAAATCAAAGAGTAGCACTCTCCTTAATCTCCTTAGATGACTGACACTTTCTCAATAAGGTAAATTCAGTACTCCTCCCACAGTCCTACCTCTAATAACCTGAGTGGCTTAATCAAGTTATTTAACTTCTTTAGGCTTTAGAATTTTTGTGTATGAAATGAAAATAATAGTTCCTTGCCTACTGAAAGACAGTGGGCACAACAGGTTTATCTCTTGAGTTTTCTTAGATTTCTGGGCTAGGGTTTATGATCATTACCATCGTACTATATGATATCAAATTATTGTTTTAGTTTTGTATCAAACACACACACACAGAGAAACACACACAAACACAATATCTCCCTCTTACCTTTGACTGGTGTCATCCTTTGAAGGATATTTCAGCCATACAGCTAAAGTGGATGCATAGATATAATTGCTGACATCGATTTATTCCCAAAAAAGCCTATCACAATGATGCAAGTGTGTAGTTCTCAATAAAGGATGTGACAATTATGGATATAAATTCAGCCTTTGGCGTGCCAGAGTTACAGCATCCTCATATTTAGACATCAAACAAGACTTCTCTGCTGTACAAAGCAAAGGAAGAGGAAAACGTAGACACTCAGCATGACTGCACTGGCTCCAGCAGGTCAGGAGTTTGCTTCTTCAGAGGATGAAAATACTCTGTGCTTCCTGTGTTTCAGGAAGAAGCTGGGTCCATCTTGGCAACATAAAGCTTCATGGTGCTTAAAAACAAGCATGCCTCATATCATTGGTTTTGAGAGAGGGAGTGAGAAAAAACCTCCGGATTCCACTGGGAGAAAGAAACATCAAAAGAATTAAATCAACTATTAAAACTTTAAAAAGTTAGGGAGCAGAAATTAAGATGTGTTTTTTACTTATTTATCCTGGATCATTTACTTATCCTAGTTCTTCTACTCATGCCATTTTGGGTTCCTTTGGCTCTGAAATCATGGGAAAAAGAGAGGCTTAATCTAACCTTGAGCTCAGGGTAAAATTATTAATTTGATAGAATGGCTGTATGTATAAAATTTATTGTAATGGAGATGATCAACATATAACTATTTCATATAAAGGAAATAAAGAAAATAAAAAAGGAAAGAGATAGGGTAGTTGGTCATTTGTTATTTAATCAGTTAATTACTTTTCCTGTGAACATTTGAAATATACAAAAGAAAAACCCCACATATAATGAACAGTCATGCCCATGTCCACACACTTTCAACAACTATAATCCTAGTATGGACATTTTTAGAGTTCTATATGCTTAGGCCATTCAAGTCTTAGCCAAGCCTGACAGAAATACATTAGGCATTTTTTAAGCACATGACTCTTTTTTTCTTCTGCTCTTGGTAGCCACTATAAATCCACCACAGGGAAAAATGAGTCAAACTACTTGAATGTGTGGGTGTTTTCCCATGCATTGTATTTATTTAATTCATATATCCAGTCCCCAGGGAAATTTTTTAAAAGTTAATTTCACTCCAGTAGATCCAAAGAACTCAGCATTTTATAAGCTCGGGGTTATTAATTGTTATAGTTACTTCCCTGTGACGTCAGTAAGTGGAAAGTGTTATTATACCCATTTCACAGATGAAGAAACCAAGGGTTTTTATGATTATATGTCTCATCTGAAGCCAAACTATGCTGGCAAGGCAATCAAGGACTTCCAATAAAGTCTATTTATTTTACCTCTATACCAGCACTAGAAATACAATGTGAGCAATGTATGTGATTTAAAATTTTCTAGTAGCCACAATAAAGAAATGTAACAATAAAGTTGAAATTATTTCTAGTATTATAATTTATTTAACTAATATGTCCAAAATACTATTATTCCAAAAAGCAATGTGTTTGAAAAAAATAGTTACTTTCTTATTTTCATACTAAATCTTCAAAATAGATGTGTATTTAACATGTAAAGCACATCTCAGTTTGGATTTGCCACATTTCAAATGCACAGTTGCCATGGGGCTGTTAGTGGCTCCCAAAAGGGACAGTAGAGCCCTAGACCATAGGTTCTGCTCCCACAAGGCCACACCTCCTCCCACTAGAGTGCTTAACCAAGACTCTGCATACCTTCAGTTGACTGTTTGAAATGCCTTAAATTTTTGCTTTAATATTGCTGTGGTTTGGGCCAAATTATAAACATGAATTAAGACCCTTGGAAAGTAATATGCAGTCCAACTTCAGGGGAAAAAGAGGGAAACCCACCCTCACAAATTTAGAAAGAAGATATAAGGTATATGAATTCCAGTTCCTACAATTGAAAGGGTTTGATAAAATTAGGAATGAGCCTGTGATGGGCAAGCAAATAAATTGATTATTGTATAGTATAAGAGCAATGAAGGTATGATATTTTGATCTATCATTTAACAGACAAATATTGAAAACATTTTTTTTCTGTTGACAACTTAATAAATTCCACAAACTACAATAGTGATATAATTACTAAGTAGTATGTCTCTTTGGTGGGGGTGGGAGGGGATGACCTATATTTAGCTCAGGGCTTAATGGTGAGAGCTTTCCCTCTTCTAATTAAAGCATACTTGCATTCCCCATGGTAGGGGGTTGCCCTTTGAACATTGACCTTTATGTACCTCACAAAGCCACAAGTAGATTCATCTGAAGCTCTCATTTATTTTACTGGCAGGATTTTGGTGGTAACATCAAACAAAATGGTTGAAATCTCAAAAGTATTTCACAAAGCCAAAAATCCATAACAACCTAAGAAAAGTTTAGCATCTGGGTCAGAGGTAAACAACACAACATTTTCAAAGCAAAAAATGTAACTATAGCCTATATTCCACAAGTGTGTGCCACTATGATAAATGATAGCCTAAAGTAAAACAATCAGGTGTGCAATCATTACAAATACATGACTTATTAGCTAGTGACTCTGGAGTAAAGAAAAACATTACACAATATTAAAAGCTAGTAAGGTAATGCCAATTGCAGGCTTAGAATTATTTATGATGGCTAACCATAAAAGTATCTAAATACTAGGATACACATTGAATCTGCAGTTATTTCAGAGAATTATTTTGAAGTAGATAGTTTAGAAAAGTTGACCCTATAAATGTTCAATAATGAAAACCAATAAAATAATTCCACTATATTTATATGTCTATTTATCCATCCATCCATCTTTTTCTGTATATATGTACCATCTGTGTATGTTCATTCCCAAGGAAATAAATCATAAAATTATACTAGAAGGCAGATGGTTAGATTGGAAAATATTAACATACATGCATAAAACAGGGAAAAAAAAAGCTCCATTAGCTGAGTAAAGACCCATTCAATGGATTTTAAAAGATGTGACAGAGCCCTGGCCAGCCAGTGCAGCTCAGTTGGTTGGTGCATCATCCTGTACACCAAAAGGTTGGGGTTTTGATTCCCAGTCAGGGCACATGCCTGGGATGCAGGTTAAGTACCCAGTCAGGGCCCATATGGGAGGCAACCAAACGATGTTTCTCTCTCACATCGATCCCTCTCTCACATCGATCTCTCTCTCTTTCTCTCTCTCCCCCTCCCACACTGCCCCCTTCCTGTCTTTCAAAAATCAATAGGTATATTGTAATTTTAATGTGCTAGCTGGTAGATAGATGGATAGACACATAGATATAGGTAGATAGATGATAATTATTTCTCTATTTAAAAGAAGGAAATTCTGCCATTTGCAACAACATGGATGAACCTTAAGGACATTATTCTAAGTAAAATAAGACAGAGAAAGATAAATACTGCATAATCTCACTTATACAGGGAATCTTAAAAAGCTGAACTCATAGAACAGAATAGATTGGTGGTTGCCAGGGGCTGGGGTCTGAAGGAAATAGGTAAATGTTGGTCAAGGGTACAATTCCCAGCTTGAAGATGAATAAATTCTGGAGTGACTATGATTAACAGTACCATACTGTATACATGAAAATTGCTGAGAGTAGATCTTAAATGTTATGACTACCACAACAAAAACAAATAGTAGTTAATATATGCTAACTAACCATATTGTAATCATCAGTTAGCAAAATACAAATTATTAAATAATCCCATTGTCTGCCTTAAACTTTCACATTGTTATAAGTTTGGGGATGTGGGAAGGTCCATTCAAGAGATAAGTTTTCAAAATAGCCTTCTTCTTCAGGTAAGGCTATTTCTTAAATTTTTCAAATATTCTTTTTATTCAAATCACTTCAAGAAAAATAGCCCAAATTTCACACCTATTTGGAAAGCCGAGTAATCAATTATGTGACTTGAAAGTTCACATTAAAGGGTAATGAAGCAAGGATTTTGTGTTTTTGCTCACAGGATTCAATTCAACATCATTGCTTTAGCTCTCATTCTCCAGACTTTTCCCTCAAACCTTCTACCTAGTTGAAGGTTTATATGACTTTAAACAAATTTATATGACTTTACAAGAATTCTGACATGAAGTGAAATACATGCAACTGCAATCAGCATGAAAAATGCATTTGCACCTATTGCACATGAACCTGGATAGATCATCAAGCTAAGTGGTGAATGAACCCAACACACCCTCAGCTTTCCTATGAGGAGATCAGCCAGTGAGGCTAAGGAATAAAGGATTCTTGCCCATACAATTCTTGCTTCCTTCCCAGAGAATCAGATCATTGAAGCTCTACAACAACCTCTTGGGAATTTCCCTCATTCCCACTTGGAAAAACTCTCGTCTCTCAGAGACTGTCTAGAAGTCTCCATGATAAATAAATAGCTAAACTAAAAATTGCTCCTCCATTAGATGAATGCACTAGAAGTAGTAGTAAATTAGCACATCATCAGGTTATTTAATGTGCTGCTTTTATGTTTATGCTTTGTTTTTAAACAGAGAGGGAGAGAGAGGGAGCCCTGGCTGGTGTGGCTAAGTTGGTTGGAGTATTGTCCTATACACAAAAAAGTTAGAGGTTTGATTACCCATCAGGGCATAGGCCTGCGCTGCAGGTTAGATCCCATGGTTGGGGTACATGTGGGAAGGAGCCAATCGTTTCTCTCTTACACCGATGTTTTTATCTCTCTCACTCTCTCTTCCTCTCTCTAAAATCAACAAACATTTATTTTTTAAAAGAAAAAGAAACCTTTATTTTCTCTTTCTCTTGGATAATACATATATTTATTTTGTGTTTTATGATAAAGTAATTCATCATTTCCTTTGAGCACACATAATACTGAAAAGCTGTCCAAATTTTAAAGCCCTGTACATTTATTAGATATATGGAGTCTGACAATGGCAAATAAAAATCCCTAAATCTTAAAGTAATTTTCCATCAATAAAATCTTTGCACTCATAAAGAGCTTCCTTTTCTTCCACAGACAGTTCATAATCTGAGGATGGGAAATCAAGGGGCTGTTCAATGAGGCTGAGTATCAAGCACATGGGCTTTCCAACCCTTAGGCAGTTTATTTGGTGACTTCACATCACATCTGGATTGCAAATCTCCCTGCAGCACAGGCCTTATATTTAGGCCACCAGGTTTACACAAAGAGACCGCCCAGCTGCTAGCTGGTAAAATGCTCCTGGGGTGGCTCCTGGGGTCTCGAGTAGTCCCTGAGAGGTGCGTAATTCAGTGCAAAACTTCAGTGCAGAAGCCGTCCCTGCAATTACATGTCCCTATAGATTACAGTGTAATTACATTGAGGGGACTGGAAAAATAATTGCTTGTAACTTAAGCTGTGGTTGAGAAGGCATAAGTAATCACGTGTGCACTGTGTAATGATGTGTGATCACTTTGCCACTATTGTGTCACAGCTACAACCTATTTAGGCAATCAGCAGTGACTTTTGGAGAAAAAAAAAGCACTTGAAGGTTATTTGTAAACTGAAATGTAAAGAACTGAAGCACTGACAGATACACCTTGCCTTCCAAAGAACTGCCTCAGGAAAAATTTTGTAAGACACTCACCCAACCTGCATTCACAAGGCAAGTGAAAGGGAGTAGTGTAAGTATTGCTTGATTTTCACTTTCTAATTTGGCTTGTGCCATCTGGCCTCTATTTCCCAGGCTCTGACATTTGATCTCTAGGAAGGTTTAGATAAAACTATTCAAGTTGTTAAAAATTCAACCTAATGCAGAATTGATATTTGAGAGATTATTTTTAATTTTAAAATCATTTTAATGTTTAATTCATAACAATCTAGATATTATTTGCTAAGATTAAATCCTAATTCCCTTCAGCAACAATTCCTCAGTCTCATTTATTGTTTTAAATAAATAACATTCTATGTCCAAACAACATGTTGTTTTAAGGAACTTTGCTGTATATGGGTAATTTATGCACAATTCACAAACACAAATTACTTAATCTATTCATGGCTAAAATAAAAAAATGTGTATGCTTTTGCATAATTTCTTCCAGATTTGAGAGTAGTATTGTCTGACCTCTTTGCTTCATCACATTTTGTCTCAATAACTGATAAAGCATGGAAATACGTCCAGTATTAAATTGGAAGCTTTGGAATCCCATTTTTTAAATCCAGTTTGATAAGATGTTAAATTATTTTTAAAAATTAATGATCTTTCCATTGGAAAATACAAATTTTTAATTATTTTTAAAATGGCAATAAAAATTAATTTAAGTTTAATCTCTTTCTAATAGCAGCTGCCATAGAAAACCAACGTTACTGAGCATAGCTTGAATTATGAAGAAAACATTGTTAAACTAATTCCAAAGCTAGATAGTTGGAAATAAATAAAAATTAAATTCTAAGAAAAACACTAAACATTTGAAGCTATTATTTAGTATAGAGGTCACACCCCTGTTGGACCATGAGTTTTTTGGCAATCTGGTGAAACCTATGAACTTTTCCCAAAATAATGTTTATGAAAACATAAGTTAAAATATGTAGGAATAGAAAGGAGAACAATTCTATGAATGCAATTTTTTAAAGAAAGATTTGTGATGTAGTAAAACACATAGTTTTTAATTGATGAATTATGATGTGTCTATTAAATTTAAAGGAGTTTACTAGCTACTGCATTGTTAAAGTAGTGAGAAACATATATGAGATTTGAAGATATAACAACTATCATGCAATATAAAAATATCAGTGTCACCATACTGTGGTTTGTTACTCACATTCATTACTGAAAAAAATGCTCTATTTAAGATAGAACTTAATGAAAATAAAAATGCAATTTTTCCCATCCCAGTTCACAGATCCTCTGATAGTCCTTTTTCTTGAGGGTGGTGTTGTGGAGGGGTACCTGGGGTCTTGTGGTTGCTAGGTTAAGAGGTTAAGGGTGACTAATTTTCCATTAGCTTCTAAAAGAGATATTAAACACACTATTATTTAATGGTGTCATCTCAGTCCTACTGTCAACTGATTGTCTTTGATGCCAATTCAACACCAACAGGAATCCCCAATTTGGGGTGTAGTGAAGAAGGAAACTTTATTCAGTTTAAACAATGATACAGCATGACTGTGAAAACAGCACAGCTGTGAGGCTGCCCTAGGCCCAGGTGTCTCTGGGGCCAGGACCAGGGCCCTCTTCCGTTAGGGCAGCTCCACTCTGCTTCACTGCTCATTGGTCCAGTCCTTTCTGCTGTGGGGAGACACCTTCTCAGTCTGTTCCAATCTGCACCAGCAAGGCTGTAGCCAGGAAAATACATTCTCCACTCTTTCGTGGAAATTAGCTCCCCTAGCAAGAGGGGAGCTGGTTTATATGGACAGAAGTTCCTGCCCCCAGTCCCTGATTGGTCTGTCCTCATGCAAATGAGAACTCCAAATCCTCACAGTTTTATTGGTCCAAAAATACTGTCCTGAATGGTCAGAACACAGCCACTCTGATTGGTCAAAGTTGTGCAGCTCCAATTGGATGGGGGAAGCCTCAGTCCTAGTGGTTGAAATAGAACTCTAGGAACTCATTTAAGGGCTAGATCAGATGGCAGAAATGAAATTTTTTAAAGAAAGATTTGTGATACAAGTCTTTCTAAAGAAGGATTTGCCTGCCTGTGTGCAGGCAGGCAGGCAATTTAGAACAGAGGCTTCTCCATTTGAAGTCCATATGTGAGAGGGCCCTATGCAGAAAAGGTTGCTAAACTCTGCTTTTCTTTTCTTTTTTTTTCTTGAGCCCAGTTAGCTACTAGGAACCCTTATTTTTTCTTTTCAGTATCCATACTGCCATCCCTGAGAGTAAAAGGGCAGAACTAATTAATTGTTTTACAAACATATTTGGTGATAGAAAAATATTTAATGTAAGATCCACCAATAAAATCCTTCTGTTATTCAAGGGAGTATCCAGTATACAAGCTTATTTTTACCAGTATAAATTGTATAAAGGGTGATAAAATAGTACAAGAAGTGACTTAATCTCCTTATACCTTTATTTCTTTATCTACCAAATAAAGCAAGTGGGATAGCTAATCCTCACCTGATATGTTAATCTTAAATGTGTGCTAATCTGAAATTAAGACTATAAGGAAACTATTTATTCATTCTGATTTTTGCTACACTACAAGTCTGCATATTTAACCACCTTAGTGTTTTTCCTACCTTCTAATACTTGACAGTTCATGAAATTGTTACATATATTCCTGATCTCATTTTCATTATTGCCAGTATACAACTGCAGTGCCAATGTTTAAAATTCTATCTGCTCATATAGCCAAGCCATTTTGGCAGGTAATGTGAAATTCCCATTCCCATATATAAATACCCTCTCCTATGGGTATTTTCTCTTGAAACTTCCAAGTGCCCATCTCTTGATGATTATGTCATTATTATTTATTGAGCTGTGAGAAGTGGTTCTCAGTACACAGAACAGAGAACAAGCTTGCAACTTTAATAAAGCCCACAAGATAATTAAGACATCCAATTTCTTCTTCTAATACCAGGCCAGGAGAACTTTTCAGCCTATAATATAAATGACTAAATGCTTTTATGTTTGAATTTATACATAGCTATAAAATATATTTTGATATTTTTAGTCAGTCATTTTATTTAATTTTCCCAGGCAAAAATGAAACATCCCATATCATGTTCCACTAAAAATGGGGAAGTTAATGAAGCTGAAGCTCCATCTATTTCTATTTTCAAATGTATCTTGAACATTGTATACATAGCCACTCAACTGCTCTTGAAAAAATAAAACTAAATTGCTTCTTAGAATAGCTCTATATATTTGTGCAATCCTTCCTCCAAATAAGGTAGGTCTTGGCTCTTTGAGGTAAACAAGTGTGAGAATGACTAATTCATTTTATAGATTCAGTCTTGTACTCAATATATTTCTGGAGTTCCTATAATATGCTCATCGAAGGACATAAAATATGCACAGAACACCCCTTTTCTCAAGAAAGATGCATCTAGTTTAGGGTTTAACTGTGCAAGGGGCACAACTGAAAGTTAAGAACTGATTTTAAGAAAGTGTGAGAAGAAGACATGGAAAAGCAGACACAATTTCAGTTCTGAGGCATCAGAGAAACTCCATGGAACTAATTAAATTTGAAAAAGTTTTGGAAAATAAAGAGAACTCATTAGGCAGAAATTGGAATTGGGCTTCCCATTAAGAGAGAGCAGCATAAGCAAGGTTGGTGAGGGGAAGAGGCAATGTGTATTCAAAAACAAAATTATTATTATTGAGAGATAAGTTAAGGGTTATTATTTACTTGGGGGTTTTAAGAATAGGTGGTTAGGTCATAGAAGATCCATCTACTGGAGTTAGAAAGTTTGAAGCTTAGTTGCTAGATTTTTTATAGAATCATTAAAGATCTTGGAGTGAAGGAGTTTTCCAGAATGTGCTGGAGTGGGACAGAAAGCAGGAAGTCCCTAATTGTAACCCTAACCATAACTGTAGGGGAAATAGAAGGGCTAGAGCCAAGGTGATACTGGGAATGGAAAGGAATAAATACCAGAAAGATACATAAAAGGTAAGAAAAAGGAGTCCACAACATATTAAGGAACATAAGCAAGATTACATAGGGAATAGGGGGCAAAGGTGTCTGTTATTGAGCCAAGAAATACACGTGGAGTCAATGAACCAGTAATTTCCATTAACAAGCTTTTTTGGGCTGTTTTTCTGTATATAGAATACAAATGACTATAGAATCCAAGATACAGATCTCATTTAGACCTGCATTACCAGCTAATGTAAATTATTATCCATAGGAAACTTTGAACTGTGGCAAGGAAAAGAAAGAATAGGTAGTACAAGAGGTGAAAAAAAGACAAAGTTACTCAAATGCATTATTATATTACCTGAGGAAATATAAAATGTAATTCTGAAAAACTAGTGATGGGTTTAAGTATTTAGTGTTAGTCATAATCAATACACAAATTTATGATAGAAACAATGGACACATTAACCTTGTACCAAGATAGATATCCTCAGTAGTGTCACAGTGAACATGCCTCATGAAGAATGGGAATAAAAGATAGAAACTGTACTGAATAATCTAAAATAAAAAATTTAAAAAAAAAAGAATGTAGGTTTTAATTTCAGTCTTCAAAAAGATTCAGTGATAGGAAGTATAATTCTCTCAATGAAAAGACAGGCAAACTATATCTATATGACAAAACACAAGAAAGTATGTCTTAAATATAAAAGCAAACTATAATTGTTCATGTTAGAGGATCCAACTTGGCATACAAAGGGAAGGGGGCTCTATTACCTCTTGGCACTAGAAACATTCTCCAAATAGCAATTCCAAGTGAATTTCAGATCTTGTGCTAGTAGAGATGCAACTGTAATTATAACTCACTACTTGGCTCTATATTATAATGTGTTATTGGTTTTCACCTGTGAGACTCAATTTATATAAAAAGCAAAGAAGACTTGACTACAGTTACAAAATTGAATGTAAATGTTATCAAAATTGACAACTATCTCTCAGGAGATAGAAATTGTGAAAACTGGTGGGAAAAAGAGTAAGCACAAAAAGTAGCATATATATATATATGTATATATATACACACACACATATTACATAAAGAAAATAAAAACATTCATAATGATGGAAAAAGAAAAAGTTAAGTATATAAATTAAAGATATATAAAGTTAGTCAATGGAATTAAATAAGGATTAAATACCAATTAATATTGAAAAGAGAAACATGAGCTAGGTGATGGCACAATTAGATAAAATTATAATTGGCAAAGCTTAATCTTATAAAAGATATGCATATTTCACAACACTAGGAGTAGTATCTGGAAAAAAAGAAAAGAACTGGGGTGGGGAGAAAGGGGTGATATATAGGAGCTATACCCTCATCTCTCATATAACAAATTAGAGAGATTAAAGTTAATAATTGAAAACATAGAGGCATGACTACATTACTTAAAATTATGGAAGTAACCACCAGGAACACTTGAACATAAGTTTAAAAGATTACCTCTGGGAAATAAAACTAGGAAGGGTCTAATTATGGGATGAAAGCATTTTCTATTCATGATGAACCCATCTATTCTATTATTCTATGTACTATGACAATATTAATTATAAATGAATACAAATGACACTAAAAATTACAGAATGGAGAGAGATGAGGGAAGGAAACTCCAAGGAGAGAAAAATATCTGTTTAGCTTTCATAGCACAAGGGGTCATTTGGGAAGGGAGTAAACAAAAGAAATACAAGAAGGCCAGATAATTTTATGTCAATGAAATTACCTTTTCTAGAGATCCTGGACACTTCCGGCCAAGATGGAGGCATAAGTAGACACACTGTGCCTCCTCACAGAACCAAAATAAATTGACAACAACAATTTAGCAACAGAATAACAACCAGAACTGACAGAAAATTGAACTGTATGGAAGTCTGACAACCAAGGAGTTAAAGAAGAAACATTCATCCAGACTAGTAGGAGGGGCAGAGTCTGGTGGCTGGGCGGAAAGGGGTCACAGCAAAGCTGAGCCTGGCAGACCCAGCAAGGCGGCAGATTGTGGAGCAGGGTGCAGTGTGCAAGGCGGCTGGCAGATTCAGAGGTCCCACATTCACACACAGATACACCAGGTGAAACTGCGGAGCAACACAGACTGTGCAACCCAGGGCCCCAGAGTGGGTAAATAAAGCCTCAAAACAACAATTTAAAACACCTGCGGGGATTAGGGCAGCAGCAGGAGGACTCCCAGCCTCACAGGAGAGTTTGTTGGAGAGACCCACAGGGTTCTAGAATGTACACAAACCCACCCACCTGGGAATCAGCACCAGAAGGGCCCAATTTGCTTGTGGGAAGCAGGGTAAGTGACTGAAATCTGGCAGAGAGTGGAGCAAGCGCCATTGTTCCCTCTTGGACCCCTCCCCCACATATAGTGTCACAACCCAGTGATGTGGGTTACCCCGCCCTGGTGAACACCTAAGGCTCTGCCCCTCACTACATAATAGGAGCATCAAGACAAAAAAAAAATGACCAAAACAAAAGACCAGACCAAAGCTCCAGAAAAAATACAACTAAGTGACAAAGAGATAGCCAACCTATCAGATGCACAGTTCAAAACACTGGTAATCAAGATGCTGACAGAATTGGTTGAATTTGGTTGAAAATTAGATGAAAAAATGAAGGGTACAATAAGTCAAATAAAGGAAAATGTAAAAGGAACCAATAGTGATGGGAAGGAAATTGGGACTCAAATCAATGGAGTGGACCAGAAGGAAGAAAGAAACATCCAATCAGAAAAGAATGAAGAAACAAGAATTTAAAAAAATGAGGAGAAGCTTAGGAAACTCCAGGACAACTTTAAATGTTCCAACATCCAAATTATAGGGGTACCAGCAGGAGAAGAGGAAGAACAAGTGGAAAAGTTATTTGAACAAATAATAAAGGAGAACCTCCCCATTCGGGCAAAGGAAATAGACTTCCAGGAAGTCCAGGTAGCTCAGAGAGTCCCCAAGAAGTTGGACTCAAAGAGGAACACATGAAGGCACATCATAATTACATTACCCAAGATTAAAATTAAGGAGAGAATCTTAAAAGCAGCAAAAGAAAAGAAGACTGCTACCTACAAAGAAGTGCCCACATGACAGTCAGCTGATTTCTCAAAAGAGACCTTGCAGGTAAGAAGGGGCTGGAAAGAAGTATTCCAAGTCATGAAAGGCAAGGACCTACATCCAAGATTGCTCTATCCAACAAAGCTTTCATTTAAAATGGAAGGGCAGATAAAGTGCTTCCCAGATAAAGTCAAGTTAAAGGAATTCATCACCACCAAGCCCTATTATATGAAATGTTAAAGGGACTTGTCTAAGAAAAAGAAGATAAAAAACATGTATAGTAAAGTGACAGAAAACTCACAATTATTAACAACCACACTTAAAACAAAAACAAAAGCAAACTAAGCAAACAACTAGAACAGGAACAGAACCACAGAAATGGAGATCACATGGAGGGTTAGCAACAGGGGAGTAGGAGGAGAAGAGAGCGGGGAAAGGTACAGAGAATAAGTAGCATAGATGGTAGGTAGAAAATAGACAGGGGGAGGGTAAGAATAGTATGGGAAATATAGAAGTTAAAGAACTTATGACACATGGACATGAACTAAAGGGGGGAACGTGGGTGGGAAAGCAGTTGCAGCATGGAGGGGAGTGAAGGGGAGAAAATAGGGCAACAGTACTAACATAATTGATAAAATATATTTTTTAAAAAAGAAATGACCTTTTCTACCAAGGGAAAGGAAATCAAAGTGAGGCCAAGGAGTGAGGTGGTAGAAGGGAGAAGTATAATGAAAACAATCTGAGTATGAATTTCAGAGAAAGTACTTGAAATGTCAGGGTTTGTGGGTCTAAAATGACTTGGTATAAGACAAAAATCTATTTCTGATGGGAGCCTGTGAATAAAAATCTCAAAACGTGTTTCAAGAGGTTTAAGAAGATTGGTAGATTAGTAATAGATTTTTTAAAAAGCTGAGAGGATGGGTGCAGAAGAAGGAAAGAGACTTTTACTATAGATCATTAATTTTTTATTTTGAATCTTCTAAATGTATTGCCAATTTTAAAAAATAACAGAAAAAGAAAAATGTTTATAAAAAGCAATAATATACTTTATTAAGCTACATACATTTTATATAGTAGTTTAGTCTTCCTGCTTGTGCAATACAATAAAACAAATAAACAAACACAAAATGACTTTGCTATAAGTTAATAAAAATGTCCTCCAAATGATCTTTCACACACAGACAAGCTTTCAAAAGTAAAGTGCCATGACTGTGTATATATGGTTATATACCAAGTTCAGATTTTTAAAACAGATCTCACTATTTTAATAAATTTCTAATTACTATATAGCATCATATTAATTGTTCTAAAATAAAAATTAATAAAAATTTACAAAAATGCAAATTCTCTTATGAAGAACACACTCACTAAAATGGCAATATATGGACAATTTTCTACCCTAAAAGATATATTGTCTCAGTCCTTAAGACAGCATCATACTTAACAGCAAAACACTAGAGACATTCCCAGAAATGTCAGGAAAATGCAATGATGTTCATTATCACCACTAGCATTTAACATCATGAGGAAGATACTAGCCAATATAACTATAAGAGAAAAATCAGCAGCATGAAAATTGGAAAAAAAGAGCATAAAATCATCACTATTTTCAGATGATTTGACCAAATTACAAATAAAACTCAAAGGATCTTTTGAAAAGGTAATTGAGTAAGGTAGTGTCATTTCATGGAAATCAATAGTTTCATATTCACAGATAGCAACTATTTAGAAATCTGACAGAAAGATCCTATGGAAAGATCTGATAGAAAATCTGATATCTGAAAGTAGAAAAAGTTAGCTAAGAGAAATACTTTAAAAAATGTACAAGGTCTTTAATGAAGAATTGGCTTTTGTATCCATTCTTATAATTTTAGGCATTATCCTTAATTTATAAATCAAATAATATGCATATGAAGATGTAAAATAAAAATCAATACATATATGAGAACTATTATGCAAGCACAAAGGTACTCATACTAAAAGAATAAAACTATAGATCTTGAATAAATGGCCTTATTTGAGAAAGCAAAAGTCATTTAAATTCAATAGGGAGAATCAAAAAACTTTCCTGAAATTTGAATGGCAGGGCTGCAGATTAGAAAGAATGTATTTTTCTTTATCCATGAAGTTTCAAGCTATTTTAGTGAAATTTGCCTTCTTTGTCAGCACATAAGAGTTTGTTAACTGTGACTAAATTAAATGGATGGGCAGCAATACCAATAGCAATTATTATCTATTAAGCAATTGTTATGTTCAAAAAGATTTTATATGTTTTCTCATAAGATACTTGTAATACAAAACATAAATATCAAGAAGCCATTATTTTCATTTTGCAGATAAGACACAGAAGGCTCAACAGATAACTCTCCTGGCTAAGTTCATATACATATAGAAGGCAGAGCCTGATTCCCAGTTTAAGTCTCAGCCTCACACTGCACACCTGTGTTCTTTGTACTTTAGTATGCTGCTTTCTATTTTAGTCAACTTCCAATCTATCCTTCACATGCCCACTTTTTGAAAAAACCTAGAACTAAAGTAAGCAGTTTTATGATTCCTTCCCATAACTTTCCAAGAATTGATATTAATGGGAAGTATAATAGACATCAAAGATATAAAGGATCTACAAACTCTACATCCTTGATAGTAATTACCCTATAATAACGTTTTCGTGCATGTTCCCATAATAACAATAAAAAAACCGAGGAAATTACACACCTTGACAGCTTCAGTCTTATAAAATATTTCAGAACCTTTGAGAGCATACTAGAACCATTGAACTAGGTATATCTCTGTTGACAGTTTCTCTCTCTCTCTTCCTCTCTTGCATAATTATGTGTTCTTGGGGCAATGCTATTTATATTGTAAACATACTATTGTTCTAAATATAAGAAGTGATCTAAAAATCACTATATTTTTCCCCATTGTAAAAAACAAAATCCCCAATGTGTCAATTGCATGGCAGGCATATCTTAAACGACAGGAGCCTGTTGGATTGGAGCCAAAAACACCTTTCCAAGAAAAACTTTGATAAATTAGGAAATGATAATTTGTGCTTTTCTGTTTTTCTTGTACCAAATTGTCTTAGATGGAGCTGAACTCTGTAGAGAATTTACAGACTATGCTTTTAGGTAGTCTATTTAATATGCAATATTTTATTTATTTTTTATTCTCTTTGGTCCCTTTCAACCTCTAGAGTATAATGATTTCCATATGGCTGGCCACATCTATTTTTAGATTGTTAATTATTCATCCTTATTTTTAGCTCCCTTCTTTCTTTTGGTTGCTGATTATTATAAGACTTGAAGGGCCTTCTCAAATTTTGACCATGTTATTTTTCTGCCAGATTAGAGGCCAGATCTGTCACTGAACACTAGTCTTTCCCTCCCCAACATCAGTCTTTTCCACTTTAATTTTTCTCCTAACAAATCAGTTAGGACAATGATATTCAGCATATTTATCAATGAGCTCTGTTGTCAGTTATATAATATTTAGGTAAATATCAAGCAAAGACACATACTTTCAAAGGGATCTTGGCCATGTGGCTACCCTTAAGTTAGAGAATACTAAAACTGCTTATTAAAATATTTTGTAAAATTTGGGCTGAAAAATCAGATTTTGCAGAAGTAAAACAACCTATTTAGGATTCTTTGCCCTAGACAGATTTTTCTTATTTTAGAATACAAATATGCAGTAAGAGTTTCATTTGAGATCAATAAGATGCTCCAATTTCAGTCATTAGAGACCTTGGATCTTCCCTTTGAAAATTCTCAAGTATAATAACATCCCATATTAGTGAATTTTAATCTGTTCTCCATCACATGAAATTGCCAGGTTGTTTTCTTTCCCTTTCTTTCTGCTTGCATGTGTATGTGTATGTGTGTGTATGTTTAAAGAACAATCTAGACTAAAATACTGAGGAATTTTGCAAATGGCTGAGGTTGAAATTCAGAATTTCTTCTTTCATGTGCCATTATATAGAAAATTAAAAGATACAAAAATTTCATTCTAACAATCATGCTGTATCTTAATCAAAGTTTTTAGAAATTAGTCTATAACCAAATGGGGAAACAGCAAGGAATGAGCTCTGTCCTAAAGCCCCCCTATGTCATGTTGCAACCTTAAGTCTCTCCTGTCAAAGCTAATTCCAATTGTCCAATGCCAGTTGTTTTGCATACACAAGATAGAGGTTTGGGGGGGATGGACATTGAGAATGACTGTGAAAGTGGGGAATTAGGCACCACTGTGGTTTATAAAACACTTGTGTTGACTCTTTTAATTATTGGATTTGATGTTTTAAGCTAACTACCATAACCCCTGAAATGTGAAAGTAATTCACCAAACTCCTCAACAAGGATGAAGTTTATAAAAACACCTCAAAACGCTGAACATTGTGCTAAGTGAAATAAGTCAGAGAAACACAAATACCGTATGATTTCACTCATATGTGGAATCTAACGAAGAAACTGGACTAACAAACAAAATAGTAGAAATGGACTCATAGATAGAGAGTAGATGATAGTTTTGGTGGGGGGGGGGCTTGGTTAGGGGCTGGAGGGATCAAGCCCAAAGGAAGAAGTACTCATGGACATGGACAACAGTGTGGTGACTGAAGAGTCGAGGGATGGAGTAAGCGGGATACATGGCAATGGAAAAAGTACAATAAAAATTTAAAAAATATTTTAAATAAAATAAAATAACTCAAAAATAGAAAGAATTACTTTTCATCTCTTTATTCCTTTAGGGCTGTAAGAATTCAAAATTCCAGTAAATTGACAAAATATTTTAAACATAAGGACATATTCATGATAAATTTTAAAACAAGAATATGTTTGCTTCTGCACTTGGCTAAAAATCACCCTTGGCTTCTCAAAGAAATGTGCTTCAATGAAATAAAATAATCATGTGTCTCTGCATTCTTTTTATAAAATATTCACCCAGAGAGAATGCCCCTTTAAGAAAGCTATTGAGGACATCCAGCCAAGATGGAGGTGTAGGTAGATATGCTTTGTCTCCTTGCACACCCAAAAGAAGAACAACAAATTTAAAAACAAAAAATAATGAGAACTACCAGAAAATCTAACTGTATGGAAGTCTGACAACCAAGGAGTAAAGAAGAAATTTTCAACCTGACCAGTAGGAGGGGTGGTAACAGGCAGCCAGGGTAGAGAGGACTCATAGCAAGGCAGTGACTGGAGGGTCCAGAGTGGGTGAGGCAGTGAATGGCAGCCCCACATTTGTATGCTGATAAACCAAGAGGAACAACTGGGGAGCAAGAGAAACTGTGCAACCCAGGGTTCCAATGTGGGGATATAAAGCCTCAAAACCTCTGACTGAAAAAAACTGTGGGGGTTCGGGCAATGGGAGAAATTCCCAGCCTCAAAGGAGAGGTCCTTGGAGAGACACACAGGGTCCTAGAAAGTACACAAAACCACCCACCAAGGAATCAGCACCAGAAGGGCCCAATTTGCTTGTGGGTAGCAGAGGAAGTGACTGAAAGCCAGCCGAGGCTGAACAAGCTGCATTGTTCCCTTTTGGACCCCACCCCCACATACAGCACCACAGTGCAGCAATAACATGGGTTGCCCTGCCCTGGCAAATAACTAAGTCTCCACCCCTTACCCCGTAAAAAGAGCGCCAAGTGAAAAAAATATGGCCCAAAGAAAAGAACAGACCATAGCTCCAGAAAAAATACAACTAAGTGATGATGAGATAGCCAACCTATCAGATGCATAGTTCAAAACACTGATAATCAGGATGCTCACAAAAATAGTTGAGTATGGTTGAAAAATAGAAGAAAAAGTGAAGGCTATGAAAAGGGAAATAAAGGAGAATGTACAAGGAATCAACAGTGAAGGGAAGGAAACCAAGACTTAAATCAACGGTTTGGAGCAGAAGGAAGAAATAAACATTCAACCAGAACAGAATGAAGAAACAAGAATTCAAAAAAATGAGGAGAGGCTTAGGAACCTGCAGGACAACTTTAAATATTCCAACATCTGAATCATAGGGGTGCCAGAAGGAGAAGAAGAAGAGCAAGAAATTGAAAATTTATTTGAAAAAATAATGGAGAACTTCCCCAGTCTGGCAAAAGAAATAGTCTTCCAGGAAGTTCAGGAAGCTCAGAGAGTCCCAAAGAAGTTCTACCCAGAATGTAATCATGATTACATTACCCAAGATTAAAGATGAGAGAATCTTAAAAGCAGCAAGAGAAAAGGAGACAGTTACCTACAAAGGAGTGCCCATAAAACTATCAGCTGATTTCTCAAAAGAAACCTTTCAGGGAAAAAGGGGCTGGAAAGAAGTATTCCAAGTCATGAAAGGCAATAACCTACATCCAAGATTACTCTATCCAGCCAAGCTATCATTTAGAATGGGAAGGAAGATAGAGTGCTTCCCAGATAAGGTCAAGTTAAAGGAGTGCATCATCACCAAGCCCTTATTATATGAAATGTTAAAGGGATTTATCTAAGAAAAAGAAGAAGATCAAAAATACAAACAGTAAAGTGACAACAACCTCACAACTACCAACAACCGAACCTAAAAAACAAAAATAAAAATAAAAAATGGACTAAGCAAACAACTAGAACAGGAACAGATTCACAGAAATAGGGATCACATGGAGGGTTAAGGGAGGGGAGTGGGTGAGGGAAGAATGGGGGAAAAGGTACAGGGAATAAGAAGCATAAATGGTAGGTACAAAATAGACAGGGGGTGGTTAAGAATACTATGGGAAATGGAAAAGCCAAAGAACTTATATGTACTAGCCATGGACATGAACTAAGGTGGGGGAATGATGGTGGGGGTGTACAGTGTTGGGGGAATAAAAGGGGAAAAATGGGACAACTGTTATAGCATAATCAATAAAATATATTTAAAAAAAGAAAATTATTGAGTGATCACATGGTATTGGTGTCCTAAGTGACACTTCAGATGGCATGATTTACAATATAAACCTTAAGTGTTTCTTTAAAAAACATTCCCCATATGCCTTCATATGAAAGAGCATATATCACACAACAGGATCACAGGTTACATGTCATCTAGCAAAACAACTTTTCCAGATTGACGTGAATTAAAACCTAGTAAGACATTAATACAAAAAATAAAGAAGGAAAATAAAAGAGGATTTGGGAATTTTATCTTTGTTGTTTGACACTGATATGGGAAAAACAGTTCTCATTTTGTAAATTTAAGATTTCCAGTGAGAAATGTTATAGAATAAAATCCTTATGACAATGTTTACTTAAAAAATAAAAAATTAAATTTGCCCTTTGACAAAATCCCTATGAGATGATACATATACCAAAGAGGAAAGTTTAGTAGTATCTTTCTATCCTATCTGTCCCTTAAAAAATAATAGTAGATATGAGAAACAGTGGGTTTAAGCCTAAACCTGATGTGCAAGAACAAAATGCCTCAATATGACTCTTTAACTTTCTTAGATTTTTAACTCCTCTGTCTGTACAACAAGGATAAAATTGACCCATTTTATTTTGGCTGTACAGAGTATGAGTTCTTATGCTAATCAGTTTTTATGTTAACCACTGTCTGGAACTTGCAGAGAAATACTAATTTGTCCATTTATTTAGCAAAATTTTAGTAAAGTTCCATAACTCAATAATCAGCCCACATGTTTCCTTGAGGCTAGCAGAAATAATTGAAAAAAATTCAGGTGATTTCAGAAAACAACTGCGGCAGCTTCCAGAGCAATATATTGTTCCTAATAAGAAATGGATAAAGGATAGAAATTGTACTGAATAAACTAAAATTTAAAAAAAAAAGAAAAAAGAAATGGAAAAATACTGTAGAATTACAACAATAATTATCCCAGAAACTATGTCTTGAGCCCCATCTTTGTTCTTGATATTTTATCAATATCTCTGGTGCTCCCAATAACCCTGTGTGACATGTGCTATTATTTCTTCTTTTTTATGGTAATAACAATAATGTGTGGGATTTGGTAAACCTATTTAAAAGGACAGTGACAAAATTTGAAGTTAGGACTGTGTGTCCTTAAGTCTTTGCTTTTCTCATTACATAATAAAATTTCTCTTAAAATAAATGTTTTCTCTTTTTGGTCACATGCTCTATGTTAGATACTCTGCTGAGTACTTTAGTTATTTCATCTCATCTAATCCTTTCCCAAACTTTGTGAGTTAGCCACTATTATCATCATGTCCATATTTATTATAGATGATGAAACAAAAGCATACAGACATAGACCAAGGTCACTCAAGAAGAAGGGAATTCAGGATTTGAAAACAGGCTTTTGACTATGAAATCCTCCATTATACAGCCTTTCCAACAATGGACATGATAAATCTAATGGGATGATGGTAACATAAGTAATAAGTTTGAAGTGAGATTTGGTAAGCTAACTTATGTTATAAGATACCATCTTTTCTTTTTCCAGAATGGAGCCAGTAGTGTCTGATTGCTTGACATGTCAAACCCAAACATATCTATATAGTGTGCAAGGTTCAATGCCATATACACACCCCACCTCTGATTCTATCAGCTTCATTTCTCAACACTGCTCCCTTCCAGAATTTTCCAAGATCCACTCTGTGGAACATCAATGTGCCTTCAGATGAATGAACAGTATCCTAGTGGCAAAAGATTTTATGATCACAGAAGTTTTGGAAATGCTCCATTCCATAAACTTGAATTTTAGGGGTTATTTTATTTTAATTTTTATAGATAGCAGTACTTCTTAGAATCAATATGCCAATGTATGCTATAAATCTCTGACTTCTAGAAGTAATAAGCAAATTTCTCTAATTTATTTAATCCCCAGAATTTATTTGTAGTGGAATACCTATTGACCCTTCACAGGATATTAATTTCTGCAGGACTAAAGTCAGGTAAAAGTTGCTCTGTGTGTTTACACTTACCAACTCATGCTCTTGAACTCAGCTCTCTCTCCCCTGGTTCTCTCCCATAAATTCCTTTGACTTTCCTCTCTTTCAACCCAAGCCTTTCATCTCATGTTAAATCTCACTCAAAAGATATCATGGATGGTGGAGGGTAAATGCAGACAACTGCACTTGAACAACAATAAAATAGTCTTTAAAAAAACAATAAAAATATAGGAAAAAAATAAAAAAAACAAATATCTTCTAACAAAGAAGAGTCCGGGACCAGATGATTGCACTGATGAATTCTCCCAAACATTTACAGAATTAATACCAATCCTTCTTAAACACTTACAGAAATTTGAAGAGAAGGGAATGCTTTCAAGCTTATTTTGCAAAGCCAACATTACCCTGATACCAAAACCAAACAAGGAAACTGCAAGAAAAGAAAATTACAAGCCAATGTCCTTGATGAACATAGATGCAAAAATTCTCAACAAAATATACTAGCATACCTAATTCATCAACACATTAAAAGAATTATACACCATGATCAAGTGGGATTTATCCCTAAGATAAAGGAATGTTCAACAAATGAAAATCAGTAAATGTTATACAACATATTAACAAAATCCAGGGTAAAAAGCATATCATCAGAGTAGATGGAAAAAAAGAATTTGACAAAGTACAATGCCTTTTCATGATAAAAAAAAACTCTCAATAAATCAGGTATAGTTGGAATATACCTGAACAAAATAAAGGCCATATATAACAAGTCCACAGATAATATCATACTTAAGAGTGAAAAGATAAAAGCTTTAAAAAAAAAGACATCGTGAAGAAAACCTTCTTCTCTGATGTACTTTTTATCTCTTTTCTTCTTTTTTCATTCCCACAGCACCCAGAATTTTTTTCTCTAAAAGGTTATTTATAGTGTCCTATGACTAACACAGATATAAACATCTTTAAATAAAGGAGTTCTATGTAAATTTAAGAAACATCATTTGGTTATTTTTAAAAACAATTTGTTGTGCCTCTATAGTGAATATCCAAAGGAGATAAACTCTAGACTGCAGATTCTTTTCCAGGAGAGGCATCTTCTCTTTCCAGTATTGTATACATACCCAGGCTCCAATAGAGAGCTAGCTATAAAAGAGAGGAGGGCAATATTTTTCACAGCTATGAAGTCACAAACTATTTTCTTAGAAGAAATAGAACTGTACTTAAATAACCATGATATGAGACAGCAAGTCACATTAGAAGGAAGATCCCTCAGATTTTTATTTTGTTTTGTTTTGCAATGTGTTGTATGTTTTGTTTTAGGTTGGGTTCCCCTAGAAAGCAGAGCCTGAGATAAGAACCTATGTGCAAATAAGCTTATTTGGGGGAACTGATACCAAGAATAGGAGCAGATGATTGACAAATTTCCATATATAGTGTATTGATCACTGATCTGACCATCTGGGGCTCAACACCACTGGGAATGTTAAAGAGCCCTAATGAATGAGCTTCAGAATTGTCTGCCCTAGGGATGTAGTAGCTCTTGTCCTCCAATGGCTAAGCATTGCCCTATAGGGTGTGACCATCTGGCATGTCCAGGCAATGCATGTTTGGTTACCATGAGGTGCCTGTACCAGGACAGAAAGCACAAAATATGTGGTGTATCTAAAGCAGACACCATCAGATTTAAACTGCATAAAGCCAGATGTTTCAGAGAGTAAGATGGGCAAAAAGCAGGAGAGCAATGTCTGGTGTTGCTCAGTTGGTTGGAGCCTCACCCCATGAACCAAAAGGCTGTGGGTTTGATTCCCCATCAGGGCACATACCTGGATTGTGGGTTCGATCCCCAGTCAGGGTGAGTGCAAGAGGCAGCTGATAAATATTTCTCACACATCAATTTCTCTCTCTCTCTCTGTCTCTGTCTCTCTCCCTTCTTCTCTACAGAAAAAAAAATGAGTGTAAGAAAGGGCACAAGAGGTCGTTGGTTTTATGTTGGATATATTTTCACTTACGAAAGTGGTGCCCTTTCACAAGCCCTGTCTCCAGAACAACATGGAGAGCAGTAAGAGTCTTAACTAGTCCTGCAAAGGTAGAAGAGCATTGGATGAAAACCACTGAGAAAAATATGCAGTATTGCAGAATATTTGGCAAATAATTTCAGCAAACAAGTTGGCAGATGCAAATACTTATACTCACACATCACTGATTCCATTTTGGGTAACAATCCATGTATTTTTTAAGTGCATGATTTTATAAACACCTCCTATTTTATAGCCAAGAAAGCTCCTAAAAGCAAATGTAGTATTCATGGACATTTATATAAAGTCATAAACACCAATTATTTTTTTCAAAAGGCAGAAAAATAAGTTTATCCTAAGCAGGTGGAAAAATCATCATAAACTTGATTACAGAACCTAATGACTTCTCTTAACAAAGAGAAAAATGTCAGACTCCTGTCTTCAGTTTAGACTCTGTCTCCATGTCATGAAACACATGATATGTAGTAAAAGTTTTGGTTGAAGTATCAATTTTTGTAATTTGAATGAAATACAATGATAAATTGTCTCCCAGTCCATGTCTCCAAGGGGGAAAGCTGGAGCAAAGAAACTTGAACATTTTCCATGTAAAAGTCAAGATAGAAACCCTTAAGAAGGGGAGAAACATCAGAGAAATAGATGAGAACTTGCAAGGACCCAAAAGTGAGAAAGAAAAGAAAACTTGCTGCCTATCCTTAATTACAAGTGACTTATTTAAATAGACAAAATGACAGGCTGACCTCCATCTATTTTAACTGCCAAATCCTATCAGCAGGGCTTGATTACCTCCCAAGACCACCTTCTGGGGGGGCTCTCAAGCCTGTCCTGAGACTCCCTGACATCCCTTCCTCCATCCAGAAATCCAGAATTCTTCTAAGGAAGTATTTATGGCCATTAAACCAATTGGAGTTGAACCCACATCCTAGAAGTTGACAGTACAATTTATTAATGTGCTCTATAACCAAGTCTGGATTTTAAAAAAAGAATTTGCACATATTTTTTCTCCTTTCTTTTTTTTAAAGTTTTACAACCTATTAGTATTGTTGAGATGTAGATCTGAAGGAAGAGAAATAGCAGTTTCTGGCCTAGAATTTCCTGTTTTTAATTTAAAGAAATTCATCTTTTATTTCAAACACAAAATTACAAGGAATGAAGCCCCCAGGGAAGTTAACTAAAATTATGCCTCTGAGTTAAAAAGGAAGAGAATTAGAATCAATATAAAACAGTAGATATATTTTTTGCAACCATGTAATTAAAAAAAGCTAAATGAAGTAGTTCCTTCAAATTAAAAAAGTCACACTCTTATAGTTTTATATTTCAGAGTTTTAGAAAGAGATAAATAACTAAGCTTATGATTATGTAATGGAATCGTTTTCCAGGTTAAATGAAGTGTATTTATGTTTATGTGTGTGTGTTGTATCTGGAATAACAGAACTTATTGTAATGCCTCTTCATTTTTCCAAAAATTAGAATTGCGAAGGCAGATATAAATGCCTATAAAGTAATAGCATAATCAATAAAATATATTTTAAAAATACCTATAAAGCTTTAAAAGTAAATAAATCTGCTACCTATTGATTATGTAATATTTTTCTATCAATTTTTAGTACAAAATCCAAACAAAGACAAATTATTTTATGTATCAATGAAAAATTTTTAGACATACATCTTTGCATACCAGTCTAAGAGGTGTTTTAATTTTAATTTTCAAAAAGCTTGCTCTGAAAATAAGAAATTCATTTTCTGAATCATTCAAACATATGTGCTTAAACTTTTCTGTGAATTAAATTCTATCAATCTCAGGCATTAATTGGATAATTGAAATCTCTTAAATCAGCAACTCAAACTGCCCTTTATAGTTCCAGCTGTTCTCAAGAGCAAGGAAAAGCTCTTAGACTATGATATAATGCCATCCTACTGCTTTAGTCTTCCCTAAAATACATTATCCATTGACCATCATGATTTTTCCCTTATGCATACAATTTAGCATTCTAGGCATTAATCTCTGTAGAGTTAACAAAGAAAACATTTCATATTAAAGCAATGAAAAGTTGTTTATCTTCTAAATGATGAAAAGGAAATTCTCCCATATTTTAACTTTTCATGTCCCTGGTCAGTAAAGAAAACATCCCAAGATAAAATGACATTTCAATTATCCTAAGTAAAAAGAGAAGAGGGAGGGAAAACAGACACTCTCACACACACACACACACACACACACACACACACACACGGGAAACCACAATATATCCTATGTGGACCTGGGGGTGTTTTCTTTGTTCTTTGGTTCAAGATGAAACAGCTGTTCATTGTTTAAAATAGCATCTTGCATTTAGATCTTTTTCGCGTCAAAAGGAAGCCATCTTATCCTTCCAGTTTGCTAACATTAGAGAGGAGTAAACATTCATTTCCTACATATATTATTTATATTGCAGACTTGTGAACTTTTGCATCCAGTGTCAGACTGACCCTCTCCTACTAGGTTTTGAACCTTCCTTCCCCTGACCCCATCAACAGACCAGAGTAACCTGAAGGTCATCTTTTCCTTTTCATTTTTTAAAAACATGTTTCCTTATTACAATCCAGCAGCACTAACCCAAGGGTTGCTCCCATAAAAGGTGGAGATGGCAGTTATTTTATGACATATTATCAGTGGGCTGATATGAGTGTCTGAAAAGAAACTTAATGGTGGTAAAATCTTTCCAAGGGTCTTATGTTTCTACTCCTTCTCTCTCTGAGCCCAAGATTCTGTTTGTATCTGCCAATTTGATTTGAAAACCATGTCTGCATTTTTGAAAAAAAGATAACACTTCATAACTAGTAGTTATCAAACTGTTTAATCTAAGTAGCTTGAAACATGCTTACAGACTCTTAAAACAAAAAGGCATAAAGATATATCTCTTTCAAATAGATCCTTTAAAATAAATCCTCTTCCCTTAATTTAGGAAAGGTTTTGAAGCCTGCCCCATTAAAACTGAATGATTGGCTTAGGTTCAATGCAATCTCCACCCAGCCCAACTCCTTTACTGGTAAAAAAGTAAGTGCCTATCAAATTAAAATGGAAAAAAAAAAAGATTCCTAGAATACAATTAGCAGCTAATAAGGAGAAACCCAGGAATTCTTTCACATATTCAGGTGAGATTGCAGAAAGACCATAACAGGATTACTCTCTAAATTAATTAATTAATTATTTAATAATATACATATGTTATTAATAGAAATACAAATAGTGTCAAGACTTAAATCCACATTCTAAACCCCTTTACTGAAATGTTAAAATCTAGAAAACAATTACACAATTTAAAGAACAAAATTTGGCCCTGGCTGGTGTAGCTCAGTGGATTGAGCATGGACTGCAAACCAAAGGGTCACCAGTTTGATTCCCAGTCAGAGCACATGCCTGGGTTGTAGGCCAGGTCCCCAATACGGGACACGTGAGAGGTAACCACACAAAGATGTTTCTCTCCCTCTCTTTCTCCTTCTCTTACCCTCTCTCTAAAAATGAATAAATAAAACATTTAAAAAAATAAAGAACAAAATTTGGAAATAAACTAGTCATAATCCATCAATTTACAAATTAAAAAAACTGAAGCCCATAGAGATTAAAGTTCTGGTCATTGCAGATTAATAAGATTTTGTTATTTGTTTAATAAAATACATGATTGCTCTACCACTGTTCTGAATAAGAGAGAGCCTGGGACACTGGGAAAAGTCCAGCATAATTAGAATTATCAATTTAATTTAAAAAATTAACATTGAGATTGAGATTAAACTGATTATTTGTCCTAGCCTCCTTAAAACAAGAACAGCTAAATGATAAGGGTTTTTCCTATGTTTGTTTTTCAATTAGTTATTTTCAATTCATGTAGGATACCCTTAAACTTCATATAATTCTTCCAATAAATTGTAGGAAAAGATCTTGTTCACTATTCCATATTTCCTGCCTGCTTTTGAATATGTATTCATTCAAATGTAGCTTTCATGTCATCTAAGCATCTCTATAAAGCCATTTCTTTTCACAACAAATGATCTGAATTTTATCTCCAGACATTTTAGGACTTTGTGAAACATGAATATGACAATAGTCAAAAGAGAATGGGAAATTCATATCAAAAGTTACTTGTAACCTTTCCCTTTTCCTCATCTCTAAATACCACTGTTTTCTTCTCTCTAATAGTGCTAGGATCTCTATTTCTCAATTTGCCCCCTAAGAAAATGGAGAAGTATCTGAAAGAATGAGCCATGTCTGAGATCCGGCTCTTTCCCACCCTTTGGAGACCCTGTCTCACCCACGCAAGTGGCACTTCATAACCTTATTTCCACTGACATTTTTTTTTGAATCTTAGAAAAACTAGGCACTAGGAAGTATGTACCCCTCTCACCCCCTGGATCTTGAATTTACCCAATCAGGCCTTACTCAGCAGCTCAGTGTCTTAATGACCCTGGCAAAATGACATGGGTCATATTTTCACATGGGTGAACTATTCCTGAACAATTTCTCCAGTGTGTGAGGCACAAACAGGCTTTTCTTCCACATCAGGCATGCATGTCTTCCCCGCCTCTTGCTTTTTAACAAACATATGTATTGTGGCCAGTGCAAGAGAAATTCTATTACCCATTAATGTTTGAGTTTTTCTCCTACTCCCCCCTTTCCCCACCCCCTTCAGATGTCTGTCTCTCTGTTTCTCTCTCCTCCTCTTTCTCAATATTTCAAGATTTTAAAAAAGTGAAAGACCTCTACCCTAATATAAAATTATGTGTCCAATTTCATTTTCTCTTACATTCTTTCTTTTATATAGGAATTTGGGGCAAGAAGTATCAGTTACTACAGTCATTTCGGCCCTTAAAAATATGTACCTTCCTCACCCCTGGAAGAGATCATTCTGTTTGGAGCTACTTTGTTTCATTAGATACCAAGGCTAGGGCTGAAAGTGGGGCCCACTACAAGTTAAAATTCTGGATATGCCTATACCATAACTATTGCTAGACCTGTTTTTCTAAAGAGTGGCATCACCAAATAATTTCTGTATCTACCAGTTGGTTACTAAGTAATATAACATCATATATTGTACTATTGCACATAGCAGATGATCTATAAACATTGTTGAATGAATGAATAAGTGAATGAGGAATCAGACCAGCAGGAATTTTATTTTTTCTTATTTGTTTTGTCATACTCCTTGGTTATTCTTCATAAACTTAACTAACTAGAAAACATTTCTTCCTGGAAAAAAATATTTGATTCTTTAGAGTGAGATCTAGTGTAAAATATGTCCCTGGAAGTCAGATTGTTTACTCCTAAAAGCAATTAGAAAGGAAAATTTTGCATGATGTTAGAGAAAATTTGTTTCAAGATACCATCAGTCAGGAGCTCATCTAGTGCATGTGCTTGATGGTCTGACTTTGCTGTCATTCAGTAGGTCTGTTCACAAACTCTGTCATCTTGAAATTTCTCCTAATGTCAGCATGATCAACAATGGGAAACTGGCCCACAAAATCACTGATATAAATGGAAAAGAGAAGATAGTTGCCAGCTCTATGAGAAACTGACAATTCCTCCCCAAAGGCAATTTTTATGAAAAGCCTGAAGAATCACAGGGGCCCATTTCTTGGAAAGAAATTACCAAGTGTGAAATCCAAGTGATAATACTGAAAAATGAGCCTCAAGAAAACTATTTTCTCCAGAGAGGAGAGGATTTGGTGGAATGAGTGAAAGAAGTGAAGGGATTAAGAAGCACAAATTGGTAGTTACAAGATGGGGATGTAAAGCATACAAAATATAGTCAATAATAGTCCAATAACTCTGTATGGTGCCAGTTGGAGACTGGAAATATCAAAGGGAACACTATGTAAAGTATATGATTTTCTAATTACTAAGCTGTATACCTGAAACCAATACAAAATAAAATTGAAAACAAACTGAAAAAATAAAAGAAATATATTTCCTTTTTCCAGCTATGCTATAATCATTAGTATGTTCTGTTTCAAGTGTGTCTGGGGTTTATTTTCTGAATATAGTCATTTGCATCTTTTTTGAAACAATCCCCTTGATAGGTTTCCCATCATCAATTTAATGATCCAAAGTTTATGACTCTCTGAAGGCCTGGAACATTGGGAAGTGCTTTTATATCGGTGATATAAAAGAAGGAAAGATCACATTTCTGTTGACTAAAAACAAAGAGATGCTTTAATGGCACATCTTGTTTTCTCAATACCAAGCCTACCAATGAGAGACTTTCTGACTTTTCCAGAACAAGAATAAGTACAATTTAATTCTTTCCCAATGATAACAAAATGATTGTTGGAACACAATATAAATTGGATCATTCAAAAAGCCAATTAATTCTTTACCACGTTTTTTAGGACAAAGGGGTATAGTCTGTCTGATGAATCATGTAAAATAATCTGAGAACCTTTAAGGTGCCTGCCCTAAAATATGCAGCGCAAGAAAAAAATTTAATGTTTCATTTCAATGTCTATTTCCATTCTAGTAGTTTGCTACTGCTTTCTTTTTACCAATAACATAAATTTGAGGCTCAACGTCACTCCTCCAGGTAGTTATAAATTGTCACAGGAGTTCAGAAGTTGGTATGATGGTAATTGCTTGTCCTTGTTTCTAAACTATACATCTCTTAGCCAAAATGACCAGAATCAATGAAAGTACACAGTAGTAGTTTTGTAAGTGCAACAAAAGGCAGTTAATACAGGTGCCTTGTGTTACCCTTCAGCTCCCACCCCACATTTACATCAAAATGTTCCCAGAACATTCAGCATCAAGTGAGCAGGAAATTGCTCACTGCCTGAGGTCACCATCATCCAATTCTCAGATAGCCACACAGAACATCATGCAGTGGCTTTCTAGAGTTTTACATGGTGGTAAGCATAATGGCTAGATTCTACAAATACGACTTCTGAAGACAGATCACAGCAAGGAAGTGCTGGGGCCCTTCTTCCACAATACCTGCAGCTAGGTGCTCACTGGGTTGCCAGAACAACTCAGAAGACACTCCTGAGAAAGTCACTCTGTGTTCCTATCTCCTCATCTATAAAATGATGTCTAGGCTATTAGGTTATAAATGCAGAGTATACTATGTGTAGAGTCACCAGAAACAGAAATTTATGGACCATACAGTTTCATTTTCTTTCAAAAGTCAAGAATAAGTATTCAAGGTCTGTCCAGAAAATGTGCAGCCTTTGTTAATATAACAAGAATGGTTTGCTCAACATTGATGTAATCTGGCAGCCAAGGAGAGTGGACTGGAATGCGTGCATGAACAATGACAACTTCACTATACTAAACAGTGGGGCCAGTAGACACCATTGAGTGAGCATGTGTTCTGTGTGGCTATTGCATTCATAATGACTGTGAGGAGAGCAATAAATCTGCATCAAATTTTGCGTTAAGCTTCAACATTCCTCCGTTGAAACTACTCTGATGATTTAGAAGGCTATGGGCAACAGGTGATTGGCAGCTTTATCAGGACAAAGCACTCGCTCATGCATCATGTCTCGTGCTGAGATTTTGGTGAAACACCAAATCACTCAGGTGACTCAGCCCCCCTATATCCCAGATTTGGCACTCTGAAACTTCTGGCTTTTCCCAAAACTAAAATCATCTTTGAAAGGGAAGATATTTCAGACCATCAATGAGATTCGGGAAAATATGACAGAGCAGCTGATGGCTATTGGGAGAATTGTGTGAGGTCCCAATATACCTACTTTGAAGGGGACTTTAGTGTCATTGTCCTATGTACAATGCTTCTTATATCTTCTTCAGTAAATGTCTATATTTTTCATATTACATGGCTGGAAATCTTCTAATAAGACCTCGCATACAAACAAATCTGGAAAATAAACTGTCTGGGTCCCTTAAAATATTGACTACCTTAAAACAGTTTTTCAAGCCTTATTTATTTAAAGTCATCACCCTGGGAGATTCCAGCACAATATGTTTGTTTATTAAAAAATTAGAGAAATTCCTTTTCAGATGTCATATATTCTTTATAGTATTTTACATATTGGTCAGTCTTCAAACATGGATTTGGCTTTTTTTGATCTTTTTAAAATAGATTATATTAATTTATTTTTAGAGAGAAGGAAAGGCAGAGAGAAAGAGAGGGAGAGCAACATCAGTGTGTGGTTGCATCTCATGTGCCCCATACTGGGGACCTGGCCTGCAACCCAGGCATGTGCCCAGACTGGGAATCAAACTGATGAGACTTAGGTTTGCACTCCAGTGCTCAATCCACTGAGCCACACCAGCCAGGGTGGATTTGGCTTTTGAAAAGTGACAAAACATCATTAAGTATCAATTGTGTAAATAGCTGGGTGATAAAATTAGGCATTATAAACTTAGATTTAAAAAAGTAGTGTGTGTGTGTGTACACAGACTGATTTCTTCTGCCTATTGCAAGTCAAACCTAAGAGCAACTTCAAGGCTGAAGTTATGGAGGAAAGGGTGATCTGACAGGGACAGCTGTCATCTGTCATTCTGTTGACCTTCAGGGTTAATTCACCTGATCTGGCTGGCTGACTAAGGGTCATCTCACTCACCCTCACCACCTCATTGGCATCCCTTTTGAAACTCCTTGAATGATAATTTTAAAAAAGTAAAAAAGACCCTATCTTTCATCAGAAATGGCTCTTCATTCTTTCAACAAATGTTTATTGAGCTTCTTCTTTATATAAAATACTGTCTAATATATGCTGGTGAACAAGACAGATTAGACTCCTATGATCATAGTAAGGATTCAGAGAATAAAAAAGGAAACAAAATCAACAAATTTTAAATGGTGATAAATGTTATGAAAAATATGGGGATATCAGATAAAGAAAGCTATTACAGGGCATTTTCACTTAATGTTGTTGACAGGTATTGTGACTTTAAGTGAAGTAATATATAACAAAACCACTTCTACCATAGGCTAATTTATATAAACAAGGGTATGGCATTTTATCAACATTATAAAAAAATGAGGTTGAACAGAATATTATTTAAAAACCTGCTGTACATTAAGAGGTTTGAGTAGGCAACATTTCTGTCAATACCTGAATGATGAAAAGGAGACATACACAGAAAACCATGGGGTGGATTTTTAGGCTGACAGAATGGCAAACCTAGTAGTTGTAAGATAGGGTGAACTGGGTGATTTCCATGAACTTAGTAGTCAAGTACCATGTGCCTGACTATAACGAGCAAAGTCCTTTATACATCTAAGTACTAACTGTAGTCTTCTACCACAAGCATCAAGTCACTGGCTTCCTCAAAACATTTTGACCAAAAGCAGCATCTGAGCAATAGGTATGAACTTTTCCAACGTAACCACTTGAAAAGACACATCACTCTCATGCACAGAAATGCCCTCAGTATTAGAATTCAAACAAAATATTCCTTTAGAGTCATACCAGTGGAAGTTTAACATATTTTTTATAATGATAATGTCCAGTATTTAATTTAAGATATTTTTTCTAGCTCTAAACATTACTTCCTGCTTAGGCAAGCTTGAGAAGATGGGATCAAGGGAGTTTTGTGGTCCAGTAAGCAAAGGATGAGAAAATCAGAAAGATTCTGAGTTATAATCCCAGTTGAGCTACCAGGTGACCTTTACGCAAGTCATTCAAACTCACTGTGCCTCATGCTCCCAGCTGGAAAATTGGATAAAACCAGCAGGATATCACTGAAAACCAGATGCTACACCAAACCCAAGCTTTCCCAGCTAAATAAATTACCACCAAAGAGACAGGAGGGTGGAGGGAGTCCAATCTATCAGCCCTTGTGAAATGCTGAATTAATGACATTTGGTGCCTCTTTGTATTGAAATGCTGTTCATTTCTCCCACATTCATCAAATCAAATTAATAAAATGAGTAGTTCAAATGAGAGTATTATTTGCTGATATAATTACAAGTGTCACTGTAGCTTACATTTACTTTGCCATCGCATATTTGCAGGTTAATAATTGTTACAATCCCAGTCCTGCCTCATTACATCTTCCCATGACAAGTCATGCCAGTATCAATGACACACAGCTAGAACAACAAAGAAAAGGTTGAAACAGGAGTTTATTTCCCCATTTTTCAAACAAAATAAACTTGCAGTTTCTATATGAAACAGAACAATGGTATTTTGTGTCTAGGTATTAACAAGATATTTGACTAGAGAGCAAAAATTCCATCACTCATAGAATGTTTTGTCTCTATCAATAATAAGCAAAATTTTGCTTAAAAGACACAATTTAGGAAATTCAAAAATATTTTAAAGTGGGTTTTTTTTCAGTTTAAGTTAAACACTTTAAATCTCATGGGGAAAAATATCTATGTATACATATATACACATACACACATATGTATTCATCTAAGTCCAATTATCTATGTTACTGAATGAAAGAATGTTAATGAGAAAACTGTGTGATAAAGTTAACATTTTAGTATATTCGAGAACATTCTAATTCTGAAATTTGAAGTTAGACTTTAGATGGTAAAGCAAGGCTTTAAGCATCATCTACATGTGGACCTGGCCAGGTGTGTATCACTTCCAACATATGTATATTTAGTAATATCTGGGTGTCTGGTTTCATTTTTAATTTTCCACTTGAATGTTTTTGATGTTGTGTGAACGTACATCAAAAGAAAATTAAGCAAACTGAAGATATTGTAAATATGACTATGAGTGCTAACATATGCCTAATATTACTCAAAATGTTTATAGACATAGAATGCATGTAGAATAAACTATCATTTATTAAAACCTCATTAAGGCTATCCTTTCTACTCTAAAATTTAGCAAGCAATACCCCCTCTCCTCTAGGAGACTTGAGTGGGGGGAGCAATGAGGACTTCTTGGGTTGGACTGCCTGTGAATAAGGCAGCTTGTGTTTGGTTATTTTCCTTTTAGCTGTCAAGTGGTGCTCCAGATGATGCCAAGGTTGCTTTGCTTTGCTTTTGAATTAAATCATGTTCTCCATTCTTTTATTTTAATTCTGATAAAAGTATTTTCTTACCTAAGATCTAGATTCTATTTAATTAAAACTCTATGGATAATACAGATGTTGGATGAGTGGCTGAAAGTTACACAGTTGAGTGACCATGGTAAGTTTTCCTAATATCTCAGACTTATTTTTCACTCATCTATAAAATGGAGAAGGTAATAGTAATCTTGAATGACTATGATAAGGATCATGAAAATAAATGTGTTTTGCCAATTACACCATGCTATAGGAATGTTATGTTTTATTGTTCTAGAATGTTTTTTATCCTTATGAGTTTGCCTTGAAGGGGTTACCCAAATAGGTAGCTCTTCATCTCACTCTATGTACAACCAAGTAGGCACCTGACTGGACCTGAATCAGTTACTCTAGATGAACCAGCCAGGCATCTCCTGACAGCCTGTAAGGGACCACAAGGAAGGAATCATAGCAGCCTGTGCATGCATTGGCCACATCCTATGACTTCTCAATCTGTAATTATTAGGTAGAAGCCTCACATTCAGGAAACCACAGCAATAAGTAACTGGTATTATTTAATATGTACAAAATCAGTCTGTGCATATTTTTCCCTGTTCATTTTCAGTGAGGCATTATCTGTTTTGTTCTTAAGCATGGATAAAAATTTAGAAAAAGTCTGGCCACCAAAACAAAAAAAAGTTTAAAAATAAAAGGGGGTTAGTGGGGAGGGAGGGATAGAGAGAGAGAAAGAGGGAAGTTGAGGAAAGTAATTTTTGGAAAAAGAAAGGTTAAGATAAGAGCCCTGGCTGGGTGGCTCATTTGGTTAGAGCATCATCTTAATACACCATGGTTGCTGGTTCAATCCCTGGTCAGGGCATATACAAGAATCAACCAAGGAATGCATAAATAAATGGAACAACAAATTGATCTCTCTCTCTCTCTCCCCCCTCCTAGTCAACAAAAAATAACATTAATTAAATAAAGTTAAATTTTTTTAATAAAGAAAGGTTAGGGAAAGAAAAGAGTCAATCTCTACAAAATTACAAGCAGGTACAGGAAGTATATATTTGGAAACTTGTATAGAAATATATAAATATCATTCATCTTCAGGTATCAAAAATACTCACTGTCATTAATTATCATGCAACACTCTTGATGGTGCTTTTGGACAGAGAGGTATTATAACAAACACCCTTACACCATAACACCCTAAGATATGTTTTAGAGATCTTTTGAATGGAGGTTCTAAATATTAATATATCCAAGTTTTTTAAATTTTATTTATTTACTTATTTTTATTGTTGTTATATCGAAGTTTTTAACATCCAGAAATTATGTAAGGCTGGGAGAAATAAATGATTATATTTAATCATATAACTATATCATCTTTTATGCCATTTTTATTCTCCTGTACTGAGGTGTTCACTTTTTTAAATGTTCATAACTATTTTCTTAGCCCCAAACTCATTATCACAACAGTTATATATGCTACCCAGGCTTAGAGCTATGCTAAATAAGACTAAACATATCATTTGTTTTTAATAAATAACTGTTAAAAATAAGTGAAATGTGGAAATGTCATCAAAATGGAAATCTCTGTGTAACACATGGATTTTAAAATCTCAGCCTGGCAACATTTGATGGACATAACCTCAATAGATTGAAGAGATGTGGTTATTTTTTTTTTTTTTTGCAATATGCAAGGGTGGATATTGGATGTGCGGCATATATTTTTTTCAGCTGTTATGTTCGCATGCTACCCAAACAACTGGCTTAAAATATCATTGAACCAACTATTTAAAATCACTTAGAGAATAAAGTCAATCTTTTCTTTCTCTTTTAGAATTAATAATTCTTTAAACTTTTTTGTGCATATGGACAACCTTAGTCATAGGGTTACCCATAAAAAAATACGATAGAACTTGGGAAACTCCCATCATGCTTTGTTCAGTTAGTATCAAGAGCCTTGAAGTATTCCCCCACCCATATCACTATAGTGTTGGTAAAGAAGAACATGTTCCAGTTGGCATGTTTATAAATGTCTGGCTGTTAGCTGAGAGCAAATAATGTATTTCACCATATAAAGATTTTGATGAGACAGTATCAAGTATTTAATGGCTCCCAGTACAGCTCCTTAGGTTAATAATATGCATTTTAAAGGCTTCCAAAATATTAGACACTATATGTGATAAATTATAATGGTTCTTAAAGCCTGCCTGATCTATTGTATTAATGTGAAGGATATTTGCAAAATAAAAGCAACTGAGAGGAATGGCGCTATGAGTGGTTCATTTGGTCTTTCCCTTGTAGTTAAAACAATTTGAACAGTTATAATTCAACAAAGGATTCCCTAAAAGCAACTTTAGTAAGAATTTGTATTAGCTGATTTATATCCAATCTATCCTTAATTCTTAATGTGAGCCTACAATAACAAGTTGATCATTCATTAACTCAAAATAAGTATTAAACTTAGCCATGTAAAGTTCATAAATGCAAGGCACTTAGAATTAAAATGCATGATGGAAGTCTTTGAGAAGAGATACAGCTTTACCCTGCAAAATTTGGTCTGTTTCAGTGGAAAATCTTCCAAACTTAGTTTATTTCATAGTCAGGCTACTCAGTATGTAACTAGAATCAGAAGCACATAGTAACTGATATAATATGATATCATATTATACTATATTGAGTTCCCAAAACTCAACCTCAAACATCACCTTTGATGTATTATGGCATTCTGTATTTTCTAAAGCAGTGCTTTTCACATTTGGATGCTTGCCAAGTTCTCTGAACCTTACTTAGTAGTTAAATATTGCTTTTAACTATGCTTACACTCCTAATATATAGTCCAAAGTTTATTTTCTGCCATGTACTCTCTCTGGTAACAAACTGGTCATTTGTGCTGACTCATATTTAATACTTAGTCTATGATAGCTATTACCTTTTCACCTACTCAAAGATAAAAGTTTTATTCATCATCTTACATTAGTGAATCTGCTAATTAGAACACTGCTCTAATTTCTAAAATTTTAAGGTAAGATATAGATTTTCATTTTTATTCCTGGTCCCAACAGCTAAGATGAAATTTCCATTTTTCTCCACCAGATCCCCTGGTCCATACCTCTTACAGATTCAATTGGAAAGCTTTCTATTTGGGGTACAAGATAACAAAATATTGCACTTGGCTTGGATCCTGCCACCAGCAAAAGATGCATTAGCTATCCCGGGTTATAATGCCATTAACTTTCAGCCATTCAGGCATAACAATGAAAAATGAAGTCCACTGTGCAGACTATATTCCTAATCGCATACCCAGACCCAACTGTCTGAATATTTCAGTGGCATTTCAAACCTAAATGTCTGAAAGTGATCCTGGTCTCCTAGGCATGCTTAATTCACTTTCTGTTTCCCACACCTCAGTGAATGGCACCACAAGCTACCAGTTGCACTTAATGAAAATAGGGCAACCACCAGATTACTGTTTCTTCAGTTTGGGCCTCAGAATGCATACATGTAGAGTGGAACCACCCCACTAACCAATACCAACAGCCATAGCCTGAGGCAGAGGCCCTCAGCTGAGCCCACACTGGGATAACCAACCTGCAGCCAACCCTCAGACACAGACGACAAGAAATAACTCTTGTTGAAGCCATGATATTTTAGAGTAGTTGCTTAGGCAGCAAGAGTGAACTAAATATAAGGTTCTAACAGATCAAATTTCTTATATATCTCATTCAAAATATCTAATTGATTATGCTAAGTGAAGGTCAGATGCCATGTGATCTCACCTATGGGTGGAAGCTGATCAACAGAACAAACAAGCAAGCAGGGTATAGCCAGAGACATGGAAGTGAAGAACATACTGACAGTGGCCAGGGAGGCAAGGGAGAAGTAACAGGGAGGAAAGGTGAAGGGTTGTCAAGGAACAAAAAAAAAAGGAGAGAGAGAGAGAGAGCCCTGGCTGGTGTGACTCAGTCGATTGAGTGCCAGCCTGCGAACCAAAGGGTTGCTGGTTTGATTCCTAGTCAGGGCACATATCTGGGTTGCAGGCCAGGTCCCCAGTGTAGGGCAAGCAAGAGGCAACCACACTGCTGTTTCTCTCCCTCTTTCTCCCTCCCTTCCCCTCTCTCTAGAAATAAATAAATAAAATATTCAAAAAAAGAGAATAAATAAATAAATAAATAAACAAAAGGCAGAATCACCTATGTCTTCTGACATTTAATCAACAATGATTCCCAATTGATTATAACTATATAAAATCTCTTGAATTTCTCTCTTCATCTCTATGCCTCACCCTACAGCTTCTTCATTTAGGCCCTCCATATATCTGCTGAATTCCAGTCAATCTCCTTACAGCTGCCAGAATGAACTATTAATATGGAAATTCATGTATGTCACTCATTTTATAGATCTACTAGTGACTTCCTGTTGCTACCATCATAGAAACCAAGGTCTTTGTAAATAAATAAATTAATATTTTAAAATTTTAATACATTTTATTGATTATTATACAGTTGTCCCAATTTTTCCCCATTTGACCCCCTTCACCCATTACCCCCCACTCCCCTGACAACACACTCTTAGTTCATGTCCATGGGTAATACATATAAGTTCTTGGCTTTTCGATTTCTTATACTGTTTTTAATACCCCCTGCCTATTCTGTACCTATCAATTTGTACTTATTAATCCCTGCACCTTTTTCCCCATTCTTCTCCTTCCCCTTCCCAACTGGTAACCATCAAATGATCTCCATATCTATGATTCTGTTTCTGTTCTGCTTGTTTGCTCAGTTTGTTTTTTATTTTATGTTTTTTATTTAAACTTTATTATATTTTTCTATTACCACTTAGTCCCTTATATCCCCCTACCCCCAGCAATCACCAAACTGTTGTCCATGTCCGTGAGACCTTTTTCCTTTTTGCTTAATCTTTCCACCTCCTGACTTCCCCCCTCCATTGTCATCTCTTCTCCATCTATGAGTCTGTCTCTGTTTCACTTGTTAGTTCAGTTTGTTCATTAGATTCCACATATGAGTAAAATTATAGGGTATTTGTATTTCTCTGACTGGCTCATTTAACTCAGCATAATGTTCTCCAGGTCTATCCATTCTATTGCAAAGGGTAAAATTTACACAATGGAATTCTGCTAAATAAAAAATTTTTAAGAAGCCCTAGCTGGTATAGCTCAGTTGGTTAGAGTGTCAGACCATCATCCCACAACTGAAAGATGGCAGGTTCAATTCCCAGTCAGGGCACATAACTAGGTTGTGGGTTCCATCCACAGTCTGGGTGCATAAGATTCCCATCCAGCCATATGATCCCCCCATCTGGGCATGTTCAAGAGGCAACAAATCGATGCTTTTCTCTCACATGATGTTTCACTTTCTCCCTTCCTCTTTCTCTTCCTCTATCTCTAAGAGCAATGAAAAAATCTCCTCAGATGAGGATAAAAAAAAAAAAACAAGAACTTTAGCAAGGCATTGAAGACTCAATAAATTGGTTCTTATCTGCCTCCGCTGTTTAATCTATCAACAATCTCTATCCCCAGCCAATCCTTTACAGCCTTCACTCTAACCCTACCCATCTTTATTTTCATAATCTATTCTCACACTTTTTCCCTTCACTACTGGTATTTTTATGTTTGAATGTTCTTGTGCTCTTTCAACTAGCTAATTCTATTTGCCTTTAGAAACTCATTTCAGACATCCATTCCTTTGGAAATCTCCCATTACTTGGCCCCAGTCTGGAGCAATGGTACTTCCAGTGCCTCTTCTGCTTACCTTCTAACATTTTCATTTACTCTTTGCAACTAAAATTGTATGACAACTGTTTTACCTGTTAGAATTATATCTCCACTTGCCTACCCTCATTCATCTCCATATAATCAAATGATAAGTTCTTTGAGGTCCAGGTCACTGGCCACCAATTCTTTACATGTAATATAACACCTAGCACAGTCTCTTGTACAGGGTTGATACTCAGTAAATACTTGTTACAGGGATGAATAGAGTTAATTGGTTGATTTTTAACTGTACACAAACTTCCTTTTTTCCACCAAGATTTGTCAAAAGAGTTTTTAATGACTGGTCACATTAGAAAAACTAATTTGGGGTCACTCTCTACTTTATTTGGCCAATTTTTCAAAATAGCAGCAGGGAATGGGGAGAAGCTGAGAGAGATAGAGAGTGAGCGCACTCAGGGAAGCCACAAATTGTTTAATAGCTTTTTGTGCATTGAAAACTAACTGACCTTCACAGGCTGTATAAAGTTAAAAGTCATAACAACCTCATTTTCCAAAATCTGTGACGTTGGGGTCAGCTTCCAGGATAGAAGAAATTGTCAGGGCCTACACCACATCACTTGAAGGGTTCTATCAAAATTTCTACTTGTTGGCAAATGTCTTTCATTTGTCTCTCCAGACCTATGCACTGCCCTTCTCCATGTGGCATTACATATAGTCCTTAGTCCACTCAGCTCCAGTTGAGTTCAACCAGTGAGGAGCCCCAGGAAGAAATAGGGGGAAGAAGGGTATGGGAGGTGTTCAGTCTCCTGGCTTCCTCTTACAAGGTCACCTCAGGTAAGTGTTCCCATAAGCTGAAGGTCACTGTCTCTGTTAGGGCAACCTCCCCTAAGTGGCCTACTCCTATGGTCATGACAACAGTTCTTTCTCTTTTTCCTTGCAAGAGTAAGAAGGGTAGTTACAATGTAGTAACAAATTACTAATCTCAAGTAACCTCACTCTACCTTGTGGTTATCCTCCACCTCACCTACACCTTTGCAAATAAAGCTTCCTCAAATTATTGTTCATTCAAACATGACTACTATTTCCCACTGGAACTTGGACTGATACCTACCCCTCTCACTACTCTTTAAATAATTCCTTATCTTATGGATGTCATCATTTGAATTATGCTCTGAATTAAGGCAATAATTTGCTGGGGAATGGAGAGAAGGTAAAATGTGAAGGAAGTGCATGTTAACCCACTAAGGTCCACTGATTATATTAACAGATGTGTTACATTTCCTGGGAGTATATACAATGGAGAAGGAAACATTCAGATTGCTAGGGAATCAAGTAGCTACAGAGTAATGCTGAGAGTTTAGAATGCAAGAGGATAAGATGACAGGCAAACAAACCCAAAGTAGTTATCCCTTGTGTGTGTGGTATTGCTATTATCTGAGAGGGAAAAAATTATTTTATAGATGTAAAGACTTTAGGCTAAGCAGTTCCCATTTTACATCTGACTTGACTCCACCTTACATACACAGTGCAAGTTACTCCCATTCCAGCCTATAGCAGGTATTGCCATTTCTGTGTCATCATTGTCCTACACACACCCAGAGAGCCCACCTGAGGTATTGGATGGGTCCACATAGCCTAAAATGGACAGGCCCTGGGGGAAACACAGAGTTTTTCAGATTGTAGAAACCACATTGCTTAGGCCAGTCACAGAAATTTAAGCGTAGTAAACTTCTTCCTCTGTCCTTTCAGGGATAAAATGTAATCTGATCTCAGGATCTAACCAGAAGCTCCTGCTGGCAAGTATCAGACCAGGTGCAGCCTTGCTTTTCTACAGAATGCCTTTGGGCTAACAACACCCAAGGAATCTCAGTCAAATAAATTATGATCTAAATGGTTTAATTGTTTACAGTTTTTGTTCTATAAAATTGCCTTTATTTTTAATGGAGAGTCAGAAAAAAGGTAAGGAGGGTAGTTTGATGGAGGAAGCATGCTTAATAGGAGCATTTTAAAAACTGAATTCTAGACTTAGTCCTGTTTCTTATGTGATGTTAGTCAAATGTACCTTCACCCTTTATAAAATTAAATAATAACTCCCTTACAGTTGTTGTATTAAATGTCAGTTTCTTCTTTTCCATTTCAAGTATCCTTCCAATTCTAAAATTCAAAATGACCTTCTTAAAGACAGATTAATTCTTTCTCATTACTGCTTATCCAGGAACCTGCAATGTTATTTGCACCACCCACTCCAATACCTAATAATCTCTAGCAACTAAAGTGTTATATAGTCATGTAAAACTGAGCTCTGACTAGTCTACTGGTATAAATCTCTATAGGCTAAAGAATTGTTTTGTAAAGAATATTTGGTTTAATTGAGTTCTTCTGACAATTGACTTTTGAAAGTGAGCATTTTTATTTCTTCTGAGCAGGTTTCTCACAGTCAGCCAAAAAGCAATTTTCTTATGTGAGCCCCACAAGAAAAATCAGAGTAGAAGATGACCACTCAGTCTCTTGACATGGTCACATCCTTGAAGATACTGCTAACAAGGTTATACATTGTATCAATCACTGGTTTTTGTGAGTTGGACTCTGGTCAATTGAGTTCTTGACTCAAACCACCAACTTATTTCATGTAATTGACTACACAGCCCTCAGTCTGCTGCAACATTTTTTCAGGGGTTACCTCTTATGTATAGGCAGAATTTGAATCAGTGCCTTCAGGCCAATAAGCTTATGAAGTACTTCATAATAACCATTGCATTCCATCCACACTAGATAAGGCTCTGTGGGCTGGGGAAAAGTTCATAGGTTTTTATCTTTGGGTTGGCACTACTGATTGGTTAAATTTAAGCTAACCAGTTTTATTCACTCCAAGCCAATGACTCTACCTTGGAGCAGTAAACATGAGGATAAATGTTATATATCAGGAATCTGTCAGTATCCCAGAAAAGGTAAAAATGAATAAAGCAAGAACCTATAAATTAAAAAGGCTTTCACTGTTTTAATATCTAGGGCATATTTGCTCTGTTGAACCAACAAGTATATATTAAAATATCTCTTCTTTATTTAAAATTGGTACAAGAATTGATGATTTTTTTTTCTTTTAATGTCTGAAAGTTATTCGGGCAACAAGATCCCTGTATATACCTGAGTGGTTGAATGCACTTTATTTTTATTATATAAGAATTAATCAAGATTTCAAGATGGTGGCAGTGTAGGTGAAAGCTACACTCACCTCCTTCCAGGAGCAAACTGGAATTACAACCAAAATATAGAACAATCATCCTGAATAAACTAACTGAAGACTAATTGAATAGGAGTCCTATAACCAAGGATTTATGGAAGAAGCCACATTGAGAATGGTAAGAAGGGCAGAGACTGGAAAAGGACTGGCTCCACTCCATTGGTGGTTGCTGAGGTTCCAGAGAGATATCTCAGAAAGATATCTCAGATGAGGGGAGATTCTCCCAAGACACGTGGACTTTAAACTCCAAGCCAGGCTCCCCAGTCCAGAACCCCAGAGCAGGGGAGAGGTGCCCACATAACATCAGGCTATGAAAAGCAATAAGATTTCTGTCTACTGGGGAGAGACAGAACCTGCTGGAGACACAGGTGCATACTTAAAGGACTAATGTACAAAATTTTGTTGTGCCGCCACTCACCCAGGTCTTCTGCAGAGTGAGGATAGAGCAAACTAGAGTCACCTGAGGAAAGTCTTGAGTTTGAGGCTCTGGAGAGGGAGCTGGTGGGACAGCCACCATGATTTCTATGCTGAGTCATTCTTCTACACTGCAGATACCATGTCTCTTGGATGGAGCACTCCCCTTCATGTGGCATCAGCTTGGAGGAAAGCAATTGCCCCACTCCCAGCATTCCTTCTCACACCACCTTGAAAAGTTTAGGCCCTGTTGAGGAGTCAGCTTTTTTGGCCAGCGTGTAAAGGTCTAGGCAAACTAGGCTTCGGGGGGAGGGCCATGTCACTCACTTTCCTGTGAATACAACTAGTGTCTCACCCTCATGGGAGATCCAACAGAACCACCCTCCCAGCTTACAGCAGACCCAACCATCAGGCTCTGGAGGTTCCACTCCCCTGATCTCCAGTGGCTTGGAGAAAAATCCAGCATAGACTGAGTCATGTGACTCTGAGGCAGGTACCATACTTACCACCTTCTCTGAAACCTGACTGGCACCTCCCACTCACAGGAGATCCACTAGCCTCATCCTCCAGACTCCACCAGCAGTTACTGAGCCTAATTGGCATCCTGCAGGTGAAGGCAAGTAGAGGTGGATATCAGGGTGCCTTGGGATATTTGCTGACCTGACCCTGGGCACAGTGTTAGAAAAAGCTTGGCCAAGGACCAAGCAGCTTGGTCCTTCCCAAGTGCACCCAAGACAAGCAAAGGCAGCCACAAATTGTGGATCTCTTGTTGCTCCAAATAGGTTGCCAAGGACCAGACACAGACATTGTCTGACATTGGTTTGAACCAGGGTCTCTCCCAACAGGCCCTGAACCACCACACCCAGCAGCCAGCTTCAGACAACATCAAAGAAGGATCCAATAAGCTTCACAAGTGTCATATCCAAAGGGAGATCTTGGCAGGCAACAGACATTGCTGAAGCAAATTCAGCATTGTGGGGTCAGAACCTGCACAGCAGCTCACACACTGTTCTTGGGACTGAGCCTCACAGCCAGCCAGCCTGAGGGTCAATCCCATGAGTGAATGGGCCGATAGCAATCAAGACTCAATTACAATAGGAGGGCCCACATAACATACACAAGGGACATTCATAAAGCACCCAACTCAGGTGATCAAAAAGACTGTGCCGCTAGGTCCCACAGGATACCTAAAACTAAAGGCCACCCCACAAACACTGGGAGTCATAGAAGCTCTATGTAATACATAGAAACAAACACAAAGAGTCAGCCAAACTGTGGAGACAAAGAAACAAACCCCGAATGAAAGAAAAAGAGAATATTCTAGAAAAAGAGCTAAATGAAATGGAGGCAAACAATTTATGAGATACAGAGTTCAAAGTAATGGTTATAAGGATACTCAAGGAACTTAGTGATAACTAAAACAACATGAAAAAGGACATATAAACATCAAAATAAAAGACAAGTTAGAAATGAAGAGTACAATATCTGACATCAAGAATACACAGGAAGGAATAGATAATAGAGTGGATGAACAGAGGATCAAATCAGTGATTTGAAACAAGATAGAAATGAAACACCCAGTCAGAACAGAAAAAGAAAAAATAAATAAAAACATGAGGGCAGTTTAAGAGAACTTTGAGATGACATGAAATATAACAATATCAGCATCATAGTGATAGCAGAAGGAGAAGAGAGAGCAAGGAATCAAGAACTTTTTTGAAAAAATGATGACTTAAAACTCCCCTAACCAGGTAAAGGAAAAGATCACACAGGTCCAGGAAGCTAATAGAGTTTCAAAATAGATGAATCCAAAAATGTCCACACCAAGACACATCATAATTAAAATGGCAAAGTTAAAGACAAAGAGAGAATCTTAAAAGCCACAAGATAAAAACAGTTAGTTACCAACAATGGAGCTCCCATAAGACTGTCATCTAATTTCTCCACAAAAACATTTGAGGCTAGAAGAAATTAGTATGAAATACTCAAAGTGGTGAAAAGCAAGAACCTAAAATCAAGACTACTTTAACCAGAAAGACTATCATTTAAAATTGAAGAGGAAATAAAAACCTTCCCAGACAAGGAAAATAAAATGAGTTTAACACAAAACTAGTATTATAAAAAAAGTTAAAGTTGCTTTAAGTAGAAGAAGAAAAAGAAGATGAAGAAAAAAACAGAAACATAATTAAAAGAATTTATTAATTCTTTATAGGTATCTATACCTATTGATAATCACTTTAAATGTAAATGGCTTAAATGTTCCAATTAAAAGACATAAGGCAGCTGAATGGATAATCCAGTAACAGCCTTATATATGCTGTCTACAAAAGATGCATCCCAGAACAAAAATGCACACAGTCTAAAAAAAAGAAATGGAAAAATATGTTTCATTCACATGGAAATTTAAAGACAGCTGGGGTAGAAATACTCACTGTATTTTGCCATGTATAATGCACACCCACTTTTTTCTGCATTATGCACAGGATTATTATACTCATGGTATGTAAGTATTATACCCATGTATAATGTGCATCCTTATTTTTCCCTAAAAAATTTGGGCAAAAAAAGTGTACATTATACATGACAAAACATGGTATATCTTACAGAATAGACTTTAAAACAAAGGCCACAGTAAGAGACCAAAAGGACACTACGTAATGATAAAGGGAGCAATACACAAAGAGAATATGAACCTTGTAAACATTTATGCACCCAACATCAGGGAACCTAAATATGTAAAGCAAACCTTGATGGACATAAAGGGAGAGATTGACATTAACATAGCCAGAGTAGGGAATTTTAACAATCCATTGACATTAATGGATAGACCTTCCAGATAGTAAATCAACAAGGAAACAGTGGTCTTAAATGACACACTAAATCAGATGGATTTAATTAATAACTACAGAGCATGTCACCCCAAAGCAGGAGAATACACACTTTTTTAAGTGTACATGAAGCATTTTCTGGGATAGACCACATGTTAAAACACAGAACAAGTCTCATTACATTTAGGAAGTTTGAAATCATATCAAGCATCTTCTCTGACCATAATGGTATGAAACTAGAAATCAATCACAAGAAAAAAAAGCTGAAAACCACACAAAGATGTGTAAGTTAAATAACATGTAACTAGACAGTGTATAGATTAACAACAAGATCAAAGAAAAAATGGAGGTAGGAGAAGTGCGCGCCCCTCGGGACCCAGAGACTGCGCACCCGCGCACCCACATCCGTGAACCCGAAAAAGCCCAGGCACTCCCCGGGACCTGTGAGGCCCAGGCCCCACAGGTAGGAGAAGTGAGCGCCC